>CM032065.1:9726745-10926745 GCA_018831715.1 Matsumurasca onukii
CAATGATTAACATTTAAGTTTTTTTAGTAACAACTGTATTTTTGTGCTTTCAGATGTTTTCCATCCAATATTCGAAATTGATAGCATTTTTATTGACTTCAGTCGGATTAGAGTCTCATTAGCTTTTAAGATAATAAACCTTTTCACATTTAAAGCGACAAAACCCAACTACAACTACCATTGCGTTAAGGCTTTTTTCCTCAACAAAGTTTGAAGCTGAGTAGAGTGCATCTCATCAATGATACGAGAAAGTCACGAGCAGTAAATTGTTACTACAGTATATTCGGTCTACCATTGATCTACGCTAATGATACGTCAGTTGAGCTTTGGCCAGCCAGTACACTTCTAACACTGTAGCCTTTTTTTTCTAACACGTTGGTCCTTGTATTTCCATTGGTCATTGGACTATTAATTAATGACCCGTTCTAAGGAAGAGTCGGCCTTAGTTTGTAACAAGACTACACCTCATAACTCATTACTACCACTCATCACATCACACTCATCCTTCGCCACATATTTGCCTTAAAATACCCTCATGAGAGTGATCGGCATCTCAAATAGTGATTTAGTGATTTAACACATAAAAATTATCAAAGTCATAACAATTCCATCATCATATCGCATCCCGTGTGGTACAGAAGAACGAGTACCGCACCTCCAGAGTTATCTGCCAGTCATAGCTACATACTGGCACATAGCAGCCACAGGTACTGGTACTGGTAGGATACTTACAGACCGGTTTGGTAGATGAAGTGTTGGAGCCCACCATCTGAAATTCGTGTCTGTCCTTCGCCCGCTATTAAGCTTTTAATTCCACGCGCGCATATCCATTCCATTCCGTTTAATTTAATACTGGCCAACATCAACTCATTGCCGGCTCGTGATATTATGCTGAACGGTCTGTTTCCTTGGGCTTGTCTTCTAGGACGCTGGTGTTGCGTGGTAATGGCTAGTGGCTAGTTCTACCTTGGGCAACTACTGATCTTGTGATAGTTCTTTCACATGGTTTGGAAGAGTTAAACCCATTGAAATATGACACCAGATCAGATTCTGTTCGGGAAACCCCATTTTTCTCGCTTGACTTTCGGGAAATTGTCAGGCGTGATTGAATTTTCCCCTATAACGAATTAAAATGAACTTAACAATGTCGCATTTATTTTGTTAGATAACCCAAATTTATGAATCTACAACTCCTACATTTCCAGTCCTATCTGTGCGTTGTAATTAAAAGTTTTATCAGCCTTTCCTGAAACTTCTGAATTCCTGTATAAATTAGTGTTAATTTTATATATTTATTTTATCAAAGCTTTACAGAAGAAATTATAAGAACAGCTTTAAAATATTCAGTTTTTTATACTCAGAAATCATCTCTATAACACAAATCAAATCTAAATTTACAGTTATTTATATTGTTATTGTTTTTCAAATTACTTTGTTTTTAGCAAACCCGATTAGGGTAAGTTGTTATTCTTTTGAATAAAGTTATATATATAACTCTCGAGGAAAAAATCCGTGTTACCTGGTTTCTTTAGTCGTTACTTGACTTTGATTCTTTGCGATATGTCCACAATTTTTGATTTCAATCGAGTAGTCTAGCTGAATAGTAGGTTTCCCTCCTAATACTAAAAAAACTCATCAATTTTCGTTTAATGTTGTCTAATCTGGGGTTTTTACTATTTAGACAGTCAAAAGTCCCAATTTGAAACAACGTTGGAAGTTTAGCAGTTTGTAATAAATGAAACGTTATAAGACTAACAGGCTAGCTCAATCTTGTGAGTTTTCCACTTTTTGGTTTAAAGTTGTCTTTGAATTTTCAACCTTAGAACTTCTACTTTTTCGTTGAGATTTATGAATGTGGACCCTTTCGTCATTGATTTTTTTTTAAATAATCACTCTCCATTTAAACTAAATGTCCTACTAACCCTTCTAGCATCTCTTTACAGAACGTTCTGACTACTCCCACCATGTTGCATAATTTGGAAACTCCACACTAGGCCTTGTTTGGTTCCATGCCATCTACTCCTGTAAAGTTTTGGCAGTAGGTCCTTGCCAGGAACCAGTATTTTACCTCTTACTAACGACTTGTCATATTCGTACACGACTCTGCACTCTGGGCAGCATGGTGCAGCATGCCTGATGAGTCATACAGGTTACAACGTGTCTGTACCGGTTTGTTAACTGTGCGTGCCAGTACTCACAGCAAGGTCGACACTGTAATTTACATTTGTACGTTTCAGCATTAATTTGCAGCGTTTGGTTTAAGCTTTGGTTGTTTTGGGAGAAAGAAGAAACTGAAGTTCTTCTAACATTGAAAAAACTAAATCTGGTTAGATAGATGATGCAGTAAGTTACAGGTCTCAATAGCAGATCTTTCGCACTAGGATAGGAGTGAAATGTTTCTTAAATTGAATAGGGATACGAAATAAACAAAATAATAAACATTACCACTTCTTTGCCGCTAACTAGTGTCACTGGATAGGCTGCGTCTTCAAGAATTAAATACTTAACATAACACAAGAAATATTTACAAAACACATACTTTAAACAAGATGGCGGTAGCGGTGGTGCAACAGGTCAAATAACTAGACTGTCCAGAGGGTCCTCAAAAAACTAGTCGGACGTTGGGTCTTTTAACGCAAACCCCCGACGTCCAATGTATCGGACGTCGGGCTTCAAAAAATTAACTAACACGCTGAAGATCTTAGGAAACTTGTGTTATTGGAGAGAAAGTTCCAAAATGTTTAACCTAAAGAAATGCACGTAAGCACTTTGTCAAGATCGAACCTTTGAAAATCGGAAATCCGAATGTCTCGTAGTCTCTCATCTTTCCTGTTACATCTAGATAAGATTGAAATCTTCATTTAAATTTTCAAGCTTTCTTTCCTCCGAATATAATTTACACTTTCAGTCCCCCATACACGTAAACATCATATTTTGTTTCAATCCTCTAGTCCGGGGCGATCCTTCTATATCTGATCAGAAATATTCTCGATCTTTCTTTTCCTCTGTAGGGATCCTCTATGAGCGAAACTACAGGTGAGTGCAATGAATGGACTCTATCTCGGAATCTGTGAGTCGATGTTCATGTAAATCTGGCAACCCACAGTTCAACCTACGACCCAACTGTGTGCGTGGTTTGTAGTTAGTACTCTACCAGAATACCTCTATTTGCATCCGAACCTCTTCAACTGAAAACTGTAAACCTTTTTGTCTAACGGTGCAGGCCTACATAGTCTCTTCTTCTACTGACGTCAACCTTTATTTAGCTAGTTACCTTTTGGTGCCTGTAGATCCTACTGAGAATTCTTCGTACAGATGTACATTTCGGGACTGGGGTGTCCCATCATCGGTGTACCTTCTCTATTCTAACACACTATTGTTCATTATATTAAAAATATATACACAATATACACACACAAAACGGTCACTTTGAACAATAGTGTGTTAGAATAGAGAAGGTACACCGATGATGGGACACCCCAATCCCGAAATGTACATCTGTACGAAGAATCCACAGTAGGATCTACAGGAACCAAAAGGTAATTTGTAATAACACAAGGTCCTACAACTGGGAAAATTAAATATTTTAATACTTTATTTAGCGTTGCCACAGACAATAGACACGCTGTACAGACGGAAATCTCTTCGTTACTGAGGCTAGTTCAATCACTCAATTCTGGTCTAATACGTCAGGCCTACACAGTCTCCTCTTCCCTTGACGTCTACCTTTACCTAGTGTTACCACAGACAATATATTCTCTGTACAGTCGGGAAATCTCTTCGTTACTGAGGCTAGTTCAATCCACCCGTTTCACTACTGCCCCACGTCATGGCAACCCGTGCTTACTGCTTAGTGATGGATTTTACGACTTAACGTCAAAACCATTTTCCCATCTCTTTGAGCCTCTGCAGATAGGATTTTATTACTGTATCATCAACGACAATTTTCCAAGGTTGACATTGGACATCATAAAAATCGTAATATATAGATTATAACTCAATGTGTACTTGTCATCCCGGTAAAAACTCTGCAAAATAACACCAAAACCCATCGTCTTGCCCCATTCAAATACCGTAATTAACATATATTGTAGTTCACGCCAGTTTTGGACCCACCACTACTACGCACGCGCAGTTCACCTTGACACGCTCTAGCGGCGCAACTATGAACTATTTCACTATACGCATTCAGTTTTCCACTCGGTGTATAACTAACTGTTAACTGGACTGTGTGGAGAGGAGTTCTAATGACGGGCCAGCTCGGAGGCCAATTTTCGCCTCAACTCCGTTTGATTGATGCCTACCGTGTAATCTCTG
Organism: Matsumurasca onukii; assembly: GCA_018831715.1. Taxonomy (NCBI): domain Eukaryota; kingdom Metazoa; phylum Arthropoda; class Insecta; order Hemiptera; family Cicadellidae; genus Matsumurasca; species Matsumurasca onukii. The sequence continues at coordinate 9,731,063 of CM032065.1, forward strand.
TGCTGAGGAGAAGTGGGGGGGAGGGGTATCCACCTGCTGCGACAGCTGACGGATTGTGCAGTCGGATGCTGCGATAGTTTCGACTATCGATGTATTATTGCGACTACGAAAGATTGTTAGTGGTTTATATTCGGGTTAGAAAGAAATGTTATAAGTAAACTTTATTTAGAAAGTTCTGTATTACTTAAGCATGTTTCTGTCAAAACTGCTTCGTTTAAGAAAACCTGAATTCTAAAGAAGGAATCGAAACAGTTTCTCTACAAACGTGCAGCACTTTACAACACATATGAAGGGTTCAATTGGAGCGATCAATCAAATCATTGTTGAATAAAAACCGTATCTTTTAAGTTAACTAATTTAAATTAAAGCGTCCCTCTCTGGAGATTAGGAGAAGATGTCTTCTAGAGGGGCGTAATTGGGATGAAGTTCACTTGTCTGAGCTTGGGGGAGTCATCTTGAGGCTTTGTGGTCCCACAGGCTAAGATCACCGGGGCAGTACAATAAACCTTTGGTTGACGTACAGCTGATTCACTACCAGCCCTACTTAATCTAATCTAATAAATTAAAGCTTGACGGATGACTTAAAACAAGAAGAATGCAAAATGTTAAGATTTAAAACTCAATATGAATTACAATTTCATATAATTGGATTTAAAAGTTGAGACACTATAACCTCAAACGTAAAAGGATTTGGCAAGGCTATCTAAGACGCATTATAAATATTTTTGTCTGTTTTGTTCTTTTATATTAGGTTCAAAAATGAAGGAGTGAAGACCACTCGGAAAGAGTGAAATTTCGCTCTTTTGGGTGTTAAAACCAAGCCACTCTCATTAAATAGTGGCTCGATTTTCACTCTTTTGGGAGTGGTTTTCACTCTTTCATATTTAGAAGCAACTGTGTTTCATTTCAGCTCAACGCATTACTTATTTGAAGCTTGAACTGATCAAGTTCAAAAATCACCAATTAAAATCTAACTATAACACGTATGTGAAGCGAACCCGTGGCGGGTTGGAATCGTACACGACTCCGTAGCTCATCACTCCGGTGGCGCGGATTCGATCCCCGCAGTCACCACTTACATTTGTAATGTGACTACATGGCAACACTAGGTAAAGGTCGAGGCTGAGTAGTAGAGAGGACTTTGTAGTACTAACTTCGCCTCGTGACGTTAAACAAGACAAACTTTATAACTTCGCCTCATTAAACAAGACAAACTTCATTTTTACATTTTATATAAAGAGAGGCCGAGGGTTTCCACGTGAGGCCTGTAGCGGCAAAGTCCTCTCCTCAGTCGAGCTGCGAGCTGTCAGCAAGCAGTTGATTTATCCATCCCTACTTAACTTTAATCCCGGCTGAATCCATCAAAATCACCGGTAAACTGTTATATGCTAGCGCGACTCTGAATATATTACTGTACTGTGCTGGGGAGATTGCAACAACATATGAGCTACGAGTGTCTGCCTGAAGCTATTGGTCGTGGTCAACCTTAAGTCTCCAATATTTGTCTATCACTATCAACCCAACAGGGATATTACAAGACTGTGGATCCAAAGTTCGTAGGTTTGCGCTCTGTCTCAACCAACGGTCGGTAATTAAAAAAAACAACCTTAGTTTATACGGAGTGAGTTTTAAATGTCCCCACCCTATCTTAACTTTTGAAAAAGGAACTATTTTTAAAACCATTTGGGGAATGTTTTTATAGGATTCAAAAGTTTGTTTTGATGTATTTTGCGTCACCCACCCCCCACCCGAAATCCAGAGGGAGGCGCCCCAAATTTTTAAACCCCAGCCCCTAGTGGCACCACAAAAGAAAGGAAATTTCTACACAAATTTAACGACGCAAAGAAAATTTTTTTGACAACAGTTTTTTAAAGTACTCACAACCCTATAACATAAACATTTTGGGGACCCCCCTCCGGATTTTGGGTGGGGTGGGTGACGCAAAGTACATCGCAACAAACTTCAGAATCATACAAAAACATTCCCCAAAGAGTAAAAAGAAATCATTCCCTAAAGGAGAAACAACAATTAACACAACCTAATTTCGGAGATTAATAATCTTCCAAGTCATTCTCCAATTGAATAATAGGATTTTCGAATTAACTAAACAATTTCTAACAGCGAAGAAAACTGTATACTCGTAACAATTCTTAACATTATTTCAGTTGAAGTAAAACCCTAGTGTTATATGCACTCATTTCATGTATACTATATCAATTTCCAATAGTAAACACAATGTACTTTGTTTATGACTTCTCTATGACTTTTGTAAGCTTGGTGAGGGCAGTTTTGTAAGAACACCAATAAACTATTTCGAATTTGAATGACTAAATACTGCGCTGCTTACCTTAAAGATTAAATCTTGATTCTTCTCAAAGATTTCACTTCACAACAATTCCCTTGACTCCTCGATTCTCACACCTAAAACAGAACAGACATCTCACTCTCACAGTACAGTGTGTAGAGTCAAAGAAGCAGTGATTGCAAGTGGCGACCCAACTGCATTCTAGCTACAGTTGGAGAACTGGACCCGGTATTGATTGTATGATCCTGCTCATGCTTGTAGGAGGAAACCTGGAACATGTTCACTGTACTTTTCCATCGTGTCTGTGAAGTGGTTCACAACATTTCATACTGAATTGTTTAACGGCGTGGTGGCTGAGTTGATAGCGCACCTGAAGGCAGGTTCGAGCCCCGCTAAGGTCGCCGCGCGGACTGTATAGGCCCATAGTGACTGGCAGAATAACTTTTTATTTAAATCAGTATGATTTTTCTTTCTTAATTCTTAAGCTTTCACGGCCGGTGTCATAATTAAGCCCCCCACCCACCACCGCTTGGGTATATAAGAAGACGACACGGCCGGCCAATCCAATCTCAGCCAGTCAACCAGCTACTGAGGATGACTCTCCACAGCGAGGTCGAAACGTTTAGCAGTATTTGTATTCCAACTGTGACGTGGTGTAAACTGGAAGCCTTATATAGATTTTTCTTTATTACCGCCTAAAAGCAAATGTTTTAGATTCAGTAAACGACGGCGTTGCAAATATAATGACATTTCTCTTTTAAGGGTTCGCCTCAGTGGTCACATCAGAGAAAATATGGATTTGTCCGCCTAAGGAACACACGACACCGCGCGTACGTACACTCTAAATATGAAAGAGTGAATACGATTACTCCCAAAAGAGTGAAAAATAGAGCCACTCTTTAATGAAAGTGACTGGGTTTCAGCACCCAAAGGTTTCTGAGTGACCTTCACTCCTTCATTTTTAGAGTTTAACAACTGGATAAACACGGGCCTTCTTTCAACTGACGCGGCCTAACTGTCAAACCGCGCGCTTGTAAGGGTTTACGCGCGTACGTTTTCGCCTTTATAAATAGTTTTTACATTAATAAAACATGATATATTTGGAAAATAGGGCAGTTTTCCGACACGTTTGCAGAACCCGATTTATCAAAAGTGGCTTAAAGTTTCACAAATACACTTTGAAATCGTCCAAGTTTTAGTGCTTGCCAACTCCATTTTTTACACTTATGCCGCGTGTAGTTAAAGCTTTGATCGAAATTAAATACTAAATCCTAATTTTAAAATTGTAAAAAACACAAATGATCCAATAAAAACTTGTATAGTTGGTGAGGCTTTTCGAGAACCATGTTCCCATCTACAGACCACACAACATCAACTGAAGGTTGTGGTCTGTAGATGGAAACATGGTTCTTGAAAGACCTCACTAACTAAAACAGTTTTTTATTGGATCATTAGTGTTTGTTTCAATTTTAAAATTATAAATCCAATAAGGAGTTGTATTAGATGTACTAAATCCTAAATGTACTAAATGTTAATAGAATCGGCTTATTTTTGATTATATTGCATAGTCTTGCACTAGCTGAGAGTACCCGTGCCTCGCCTCGGAGCTTTATTAACATAGCTGTTGTATATTTAAAAAATGCAAATTTAAAGTAAACAAAAAGTTTTCTATATATCCTTAGAAAACAATTTAGTTTGTCTGTTAGTTCACCATCTTCTCGTTATACGTGTTGCCATTTATTTTGTGGATGTTGTATGGGTGTGAAATATAGCCAATAAATATAGCTGCAAAACATAGTTTGACCGCCATAGTTTTAGCAAATTTTGACTTATAAGTGGTCTGAAACGCCTAAAAAACGTGTTCAGTGCCCACTTTGAATCCTCACCATTTGTTGTTTGGAATATATTTAGGTATAAAATACAGTTGAAGACACACAGCGTATTGAGCTAAACCCTTAAAGGAAGTTTCACCGCCATAGATTCGTCCGATTTTGAGTTATAAGCAGCCAATTATGCATTAAAAACGTTACAGACAGACATACAGGATTTTTGACACCAGTTTCGGTTTATCCAAAGTATATACACACCAAATAACCAAAACCGATGGATTCATTGCAATGTACAGACAAAAGTCTTATTTTATTCATATAATTAAGTGTTAGCTACCTTGTGAGAGTCATAGTTACTCGCCGCCATTCCACCTGTTTTTTTAGGATGTTATATAGACATAAAATATAGCCAAAGACACACTGCGCGATGGGCTTAACCCGTGAATGAAGTTTCACCGGCATAGCTTCAGCGGATTTCGAGTTATAAGCGGTCTAAAATGCCTAAAAACGTGCAAAGTGCCCACTTTGGACTCTCGCCATTTATTTTGTGGATGTTGTATGGGTATAAAATATAGCTAAAGACACACTGCGCAATGGGCTTAACCTTTAAACGAAGTTTCACCGCCATAGCTCCAGTCGATTCTGAGTTATAAGCGGTCCAAGATGCCTTAAAAACGTTACAGACAGACAGACCGACAGACAGACAGACAGGAATTTGTTTTACACCAGTTTCGGTCTATGCAAAGTATATGAACACCAAATAACCAAAAACTGATGGATTCTTTGCAATGTACAGACAAAAGTCTTATTTTATTTATATAGATTAAGCTTCGCCGCGCAGCTGAGGCGCTTTTTAATGCTACGGCTTGTAATACTAAAATAACCAAACATAAAAGCAGTTTCAACCACTGTACATAAAAAAAATAACACAATCAATGTGACGTTTTCCATTCAGCGCAATTGCAGCCAAGCTATAAACGTGTCCAACTAAACCACTGGCCAATGCTCTGAGACGGCTTCTACAAGTCGGACAGTAGGCACTGTAAATGAGATCTACTGTAGCTACCACTGAATACAGAGAAGCATATTATCATTCTATATTATTCTGTGTTCGCTGGTAGCTACCCAGTAACCAAATACCGCGAAAGGAACAGGTCGGACCAGTATGGGCCGTGGGCGGTTGAACTAATTAAATCCAGATCCCACTACTGCAGTACCTACTGGTGGAAAAGTTTCTCCATTTCTATACATGATTATTTTTCGTTACAAATCTAAAAGGGGTAAAATTATTCGTCAAATTATTTTGAATTTCGTAGATACGTGCTATCAAATAGTGCTGGAAAGGAAATGTCTTAGTTTTGTTTGATATGTACAAAAGTTTTCAGAAAGCCGTTCATTGCGTGATGAAACGAATTTAGAACGTCGCGTGCCACCGTGAACTATAGCGAATTTCCTGTAACAGGAGGATACCTTAAACCGGAAGTGCCTTTTTGGTTGAGTTTCCCCTTAAAATGGGGTATATGAGATACAAACTGCATTTAGACCTTCATACATGTGTACTTAAAATCATTCGGCCATACCAAAATGGCTAGCAAATTTCGACCACCATCTTGGGCTGTACGTATTTTTTTTATTCTTGGTCCGGAAAATGCGCAGCATTTGGATGCGTAAGGATGAGACGTTTTAGGTGTAGTTTGTTTTTACTTACGCCAAATTAATACGCTAATCTGTACAAAGTTTTGTGATCAGGAGTTTTATAGGCGCTCTGAAAGAACCAAAACTACCTGACATTTGCATTGGATAAAAGGTTTTGTGCGGATATAGGCTCTTGAAATAGTTAGGTATGATATGATACGGTTACAAAATGTACTATTGTATAACCCAATTGTTAAATTTTGACGATTCAGAGTTTTGTATGCACTGTCAGCCCTGTAACCTGTAAGTCTAGATGGACACCAGGAACTGAATCCTGATCCTGAATCATGCAACGCCCATCATATAAGCAACTCAAATCGGCGCTATTCCGTGATTGGCTTCCTTACAAGAGCCATAGTTCCTCTCGCTATTGCGTGTAGAAACATGTTTTGATTTTTCTACGGTAAATACTTTATGAAAAGTAGATGGTGTTAATAAATCACACATTGTTTAAACTTTTCACAATTTTAATTTTATAAAGAGTTAGCTTTCGCCGGCTAAAGCATCTTCCTTAGATGCCTTAGCCGAAAAAAGCTAGCTCTTTATAAAATTAAAATTGTGAAAAGTTAAACAATTTCAGATTCATTGGAAACATTTTGTTAAAAATAGTAGTTTTGTGTTGGGGAATAATATTATTTGCTGTACAGTTTATCCATAGCAAAAACTTCAGTAAAACTAGCTATACTCGATTTAATATACAGTATCATAAAATAACCGTTGTGGAAGTACAAATCAAGGGTCGTTTTCTTTGGGGATGAATTGTACGACACGGGAAATTTCCTTCGGCTACATAAATTACAACTAAAATAATTAAAATAAACTTTAATTATAAAAAATTAATTGAGTACTACATTACATTGAAACATATCACCTAGCACTCATCCCATTCAAATTCTCTAATTAATTCCACTTTCCTGGAGATTATTGTTAGTTTTGCCCACGCCCATTTATTGCCGGGCCGGGGGCGCACTTTCTACTGATTACAGCGCAGCGTTGTTGTTTATTTTAATTGAGTGCGTGTGCGCATGCGTGGAAAGTACGACTGCGCAGTAGAGTACATTCAAAGCGAGGTCGCCACTGGGATTTCCTACGCCTAATTATGATACTCGCGCTGTTTTCCTCAAATCACTTAGACTTGCGCACGCGATCTAGTGTAAAGAGGCCAACAGTGCGTGGCCGTGAATGTGGCCGGTTAGTTTAGTTTATAGAGTATGAAGTTATTAAAATGTTTTTATTTTCTTGTCGATGAGAGCTTTTTTATTTCAAATCTCAAAGAACTGCGCAGAAGCAACACTCTGGTGACTTTGTCGACATCCAACAATCGACAACTCTGAAATGAAGAGTGGCAGGCTTGTGCAGCTAGATGTACGTTGAACTACCGGACTGGGGGACAAAGGACGTTAGTTCACCAGCGTTTGCCTTTGCAAAGAGCATCTGAATTCTTCTACAAATTGATGAATCATTTAAAATGTATACCTTCACTTGCATTTGAAATCGCCTAAAGGCTGGGCAGGCATTGGAAGCATTTAAAAGCAGAGACGAGTTCTTGACACCCCCAAAGTGTGAGAGGGACGCCATATGATGACTTGTCCGTGGACCGTGGTAGATGAATTCGAGTTCATGTGAAATTTACGAGTGAATGTTTGGTAAACATGAATACTAATTTCACTTTGCATCTCAAGTTATTTTGATCTAACAAGAAAGAATTAGTCGTTTTAAAACCGACATTTTTGGGACAAGAAACAGCCAAGTGCATTGCGAGTTTCTCTAAGGGTTTAAACACGATTTTATGCTTCTACCAGTACATTCCTCGTCAACTACAATGAGAAAAATCTATTGTTTTGAAAGTTCAAAGAAACTAAATGACTAAATAGCCGAACTGTATTACCAAAACCCCAACAATTCTTGTCATTTTTTAGTGATATAAAAATATTTTAAGAGTTGAAGGTTTTATAAAATTTGGCCTCAGTGCCCAGGTTAGAAATTATACATCCAGAATGAACTTTAAGCTAAGGTGCATGATAAGTTGAAATAACGATGTAAAGGTATGAGTGCTTCGGGCAACTTCGACCAATGACTTCGGCCAATACCTTTCGACCATCATAGAAAATATTGCGTCTACGGAAATCCAATGGGATAGGGCAACTGTTATGAAACTGAGTATGCAAGCGCGGTTGCCACATCATGCAGAGAGGGATGAGTGGGGAGTATGCACTCTGCGCACGGTGTGGCAACCGCGCTAGTTGATGGAAATGGTGATTGAACCAGCATTTCCTTTACAGTGGACGTCTGAACAGAATTTTTATTAGCTGTTCTATCACAAATTTACACAGCAAACACTGCACTGCGTATTGAAACGAAGGAAGGGAAGCCACTGTTTACTGCTGGCCCGATGCCACCATACTCACATCTAATGTCTCCAGTATGGAACAAGGTCTAATATAAGACAACGGTGTCGCAACTGGCAAACCGCGCCGAGCCACTTCTTTCAGTAAATACATCATTTTTATGATCTCGGACGAAAGAAAGGGCCGCTGAAATAGCCGAAATCCTAACTATAGCCTTCCTGGTAACTTAAGAACTGTTGTCAGTATTTTACAGCACAAACAGATTATTCACACGAAATGTGATGCTAGCTACGTCGTCGTGCTCATTGACAGAGTTGGGTACGATTGTTACGCTGATGATACGACCATCAGTGTTGTTTCCAGCTCTACAGAACTCTTAGAGGTCCAAGCTTTTGAAAGTGTCAATATTTGTTCCCAATACTCGTATTTTGAAACTTTAATCTTAAAACAAATTATACAAAGTCCAACTATATTAATTTTAATTTCAGTCGTTCAAATTTTGATTTTGGTCCAACGATTATGATAAATGATTATTTACTTGAAGAAGTTAAGTACAGTATACTAAATTTCTTGGGATGTTCATTGATAACAACTTTTCGTGGGACAGCCACATTGATTATATCGGTAAAAAGATTTCCTCAGGACATTTTTTGCTTAGAAACCTATGCCAACATTGTGAGCCAGATATTCTAAGAACGGCCTACTTTGGTCTAATCCAATCATACATAAATCATGGAATTATTTTCTGGGGTTCGTGTCATACTTACAAATTTAGTCGGATATTTGTACGACAAAAAAGAGCAATCCGAATCATATCAAACTTAGGATATAGGGATTCTTGCAAAGAAATGTTCCAAAATGTGAAAATTTTAACTCTTCCATCTATTTATATTTATGAGACAATTATGTTTTGTTTAAACCATAACAACTTAATTAGAGGTCTTGATATTCATAATTACAAAACTCGGAACAATTCGCAATGTAGATTGGAAAACTACAGAACACACATCTTCCAAAGACTACCTAGTCAAATGGGAGTGAAGTTATATAATAAACTCCCGGAAGATCTAAAAATATACAACACTTTTAAGACTAGATTAAAACATTATTTGATTCGGCATTATTTTTATAATATAAGTGAATTTTTTGACCAGTAAAAAATCCCCTTTTTGTTAACATTTTTGATTCAGTAAGAATATTATTAGTCCACTGTCAGTCTTTAGTTTTTGCCCTGTACTTTGATGGTGATTTTACCATAATTATTTGTTTTACTTTGTTTCGTGCTTTTTTTCCTTTTTGTCACACAATGATTTTTGTAAATGGCAATAAATGTTATTATTATTGTACAGTATTTTACAGCTGTGAGCACAAATAGATTATTCACACGAAATGTAATTCTAGTTACGTTGTCGTGCTCATTGACAGAGTTGGGTACTATTGTACAGGTTTCTGGAAACTCTTTAACACGTTAATCTACTTAGCTCAGCGAAGAAGCCGTTTAAATCCTAGCTGCATATAGTGTTTAGAGAAGCCACTATAATCTAGACACATACAACACTTCAAAGCGTGTTGGGTAACATAAAGAATCATCATCAAGCTCTGTAAAAATTGAAAACGTGGAAATACTTCAGTTTACGAAGTCAAGTTTAGTCCGTAGCTACCAACCAAAGGTACTGAAAACGAGATGATCCTACAGTGTTGACTGAACATGAATCATTCCATAACAACGAACATACAAATAAAATTTATGTTGATGTTTTTTCTTCCTTATTTATGTTTGAATTAAGACTTAGCTTTTCAAATTTGCTAATTGGCTCAAAGTAATTTGAATTAAAACCCATCAAATCACTTAGTGCTAAATTAAACTTTCGATGAATTATTGGCGTTAATATGTGCAATAGAACTATCCTTGGGAGTTTGTTATTCCTGATTTTCCTAACGTTACTCGTATACACAATGAAATAATAGTCTACATGTTTTAATACAAGTTTTACAAATCTTGAATGATACAAAAACCCCTAAATTTTAATGGACATCTGTGTTTTTGCCAATAACAGTAGTTAAGAGTAGGCCTACAGTAGTTTAGCGGATCCATGGCGGATTGGTATCGCGCACGATTTCGGAGCTAATCACTCTGGTGGTGCGGGTTCGATCCCCTCAACCACTTACATTTGTAAAGTGACTATACAGTGACGCTAGGTAAAGGTCGAGGTTGAGTGGTAGAGAGGACTTCGTAGTTCACACTTCGTTACGACAAACTTTACCTTTTTTTTAATAGAGAACTTCGGACGTGTGTTTTTAACTCGAGAGGAAACCTGGCCAGTACGGAATGATTCTAGAATAATGAATTCATACTAAGGAAAAGAGCATATTCAGTCCTAAGACCAACCGGCTGTAGGTAAATGAAATGTTTCCAGAAATTGAAATAATCCTCAATTACACTCAAAAGTGTTAGACAAAAATCATTTAAAACAGTTTTAAACTAATGAACAAGTCCTCAGAGTTCGTCATAAATTTATCACCAATTTATCACCTTCACATCAAATCGGGAAGCTGGCACCATCTGCACCGCCTTGCCGGGTTTCGAACCGTTCTCACGCCCACTGCAACAATTCCGCCACGAGCCATTGCTTGAGTTGAAGAGAGCAAATAATGGCGGCGCGCGCGGAATGCCGCATGTCGAGCCAGTTTAGAAACTTGTTCCCCAAACTAGCGAAGCGGGCGTCGGTGTCAACTGCGTCTAGTAAAGAATTTCAGAACTGCGCACATTCCCACACACACTAAGTGCTATAATTTATACCCGTACAACCACAGATAATGGAACATATGCAGACATCCAGTGGGATAGGGAGGTTTAATCGTCATATCCATCACCGAGCGCGGTTGCCACGTCGTGCGGAGTGCAGAGGGGGAGGAGAGGTGCAAGATGAGGCACGTTGAATTAGCCTTTCCTTTACGAACAAATGTTTTATTGAGTCGCAAACCTCTTACGATATTGCATTTTGCATATTTACTCACACCACACGTTTTATTGGCACAAGAAAATGGAAAAAAACGCATTTCGCAACGAAAATTCGACACATTACATTTCTAGTCCCAACTTTAGTTCTACCTCTACCATATATACCAGAACTTTCAGTAGGCCTATACATAGGTCCTAAACAACTGATAATGAACAAAATTAGAATTTAAAACAAAAGGCCAATATACAAAATTTTATTTTTGGACAAGCGCTTTCAATAGCAAGCTATCATCTTAATTCATCGTGCTATTGAAAGCGATGGCCAAAAATAAAATTGTGTATATTGACCTTTTGTTTTAAATTCTAATTATCAAGTGCCAATACCTCCAGAAGAAGATCATGATAATGAATATATTTAATATTTTCCATCGTAACTACATGAAAGCGAATAAAATCGCAACAAGGTTCACGTGGAATTAGATGCTCTGAGACAGGGTCGCGTTGTTAGCACTACAGGGGTCCAGTACAGGCGCCAGGTCTCGGAGCCACTTGTAAACATGTCCTCTTGACGGACACACCGGGGCAGGTGCAGGGCACCTGAACAGGGTGGCCAAAACCATGGTACTGTTGGAAATCACATAAATTCCTAAGGCATGTTCGTAAAAAGTAACATACCTTTAGGAAAGGTCATACCTTACCTCCCTCGGATAAGATAATTCGGAAATAATTATTTTTGTTGATAAAAAAACATAGCTGACGCGTTACCCATATGGATACTAGTCCAATTTGGGTATGTTACTGTGGATACTAGCGAATTCCTCGTAGGGGATATTTTACAAACGGTTTTCCGTCACCTTCTTCCGTCCGGCTAAACGGATGATGAGGTGATAGTTGCTTGTGTGTCACCGACAAATTTGCAACACAAATGAGAAATGGCTTTCCAAAGATTTTGCTGAAGGCTGAAGGATTGATATAGGTCAGTAAATTTGAGTTGAAGAATGAACTTCTTTTTGAGAGAGAAGGGAACCGTTCACGATTGAAAAGAAAATTGGTTAATTGTTGTCTATTAATAGTTCCCAAAAAATTAATCATAATAGCTTAATTGAAAACACTGAGCAAAAATGGTCGTAAGCGTCACTTAAAAAAAGCAGTAAAGCGAAGGTGAAAAATTCTAGCGCTCATTCAAAGTTGATATGCAAGGGCTACCCTCCTAACTTATACTGGCCACCATTTTAAAATAGGTTGTCGTACAACCCTCAAATTTCACAATTAGTGTTCTTTTAGTGTGGTTTAAAAGGTACAATGGACTTTTTTTATCTGAGTGCCAATTTTGAAACACGTTGTGATTGCCGAATGATAATATTCGGAAAAAGGTTGACATTTCTTTACCCGCCAATAAAAAAATTGATAATTTTCAAAAAATTATTTCCTTTGGAACTGTTGGCATATCGGCATCATTAATTAGGCTAAAGGTGACTATCAAAGTACCTTTTTATGGACACCCTTTATAAGTAGGTAATCGACTTTGCAGTAGTAGCAGAGGAGCCACCGGTTACCGGAGAGGGGTTCCAGGAAAGGTTTCAACGCCGGAAAGGGGCGAATGACCGGCGGAAGTGGTCCATCAGTAGTGCCATAAACTGCCCCTCAGCAAGATACATGACGAAGACCTGGGAACATTCGCAAAACGAAACGTCCACAATCTGTTTACTGTCAAACGTACATGATCTACTCAAAACAACTGAACAGCTGCTTTAGTATTTTTAATACAAGGAACGTCACTGTATGGATATGATGGGTAAGAAAGCTTATTGGTCAGTGGTGGTGACAGCATGGGAAAAGGGTCTTGAAAGGGAACTAAGTTGACAGGAGTTGTGTTGTTCGAAGCAGCAAATAAAGTTACACAGGAGACTGTCGAAAGGTAGATAAGATGAGTGGCAGGAGCAGGGAAGTTGGTTGGAGATAGTGAGTGGACTGTGGGAGTAGGCTAGGTGGTTGTGATTGAGATTCGTAAGCAAAATATCAGGGCATGTTACTGGGGGCAGTCGGAAGGTAGGTTAAAAGGGTGGTGGGAGTAAGGAAGTTGGGTAAACCTTGGACTCGATGGTGTTGGTAGGCAAGGTGGCTATGATTGGGTATGAACACAATAATGTGAAATCCAACCGTATGGGGGTAAGAATAAGTAAGCTGGGTAATGGTTAATGTTGGGAACAGGATACCGGGTAGGTGATCTTAAGAATCCGCCTCAGTTGGTATTTCAGAGAAAGTCCGAATTCGCCCGACCAAGGACCACACGACCCCAGCACGTAACAACTAGCCAAACAGCGGGCCTTCTTTCAACTGATCCGGCCTAAATGTCAAACCAAGCGCTTGAATTGGTTTACAGTTTTTCACCTTTATAATTAATTTTTACATTAATACACATGATACATTTGCAAACTAGAGGAGTTTCCCGACACTTGTATAAGTGGTTCAATAGTTTCACAAATAAACCTTGAAACGACTACAGTTTTCATCGGATTTTATGAAATAAACTTTATTTTAAAGTGCATTAAATATTTTATTGGCTCTACTGAGCCAAATTATTATTTTATCATTTCTCAAACCGTGACATGAATCCAAAAAATGAAGAAAAGTTGTATTCAAACGTCTTTTTTTTACGTTTTAAATAAATTTTTTTAATGTGGTCAACAAAGACATTGCAAATAAATAAAACTTAATTTTTTTTTTAAATCTGATGAAAATTGTGGTCGCGCACTGTTTCAAGAAAATGCTTGTTTTAAAACTTGTCTTATGAGACAACAAACAAAATGGCCGACAGGTACTGTGCATTCTAACTTTCATCAACTGAATAATATTAGTATAAAACTTCCGAGAAATTAATACAGCGTACATAATGAGACAAAACTTTTGACTAAGAAATCGTTTAAACAAAAAACAGCGCAAAATATTGTCGCCGACGGAGGGAGAAGAAATTCCCAGTAAATTCTTCATTAACTACCAGCCCTAGACAATTTATGTAGACCACATGTAGAGCACTTAAAATGAGACCTAGCCCAGTGACATAAATGTCAAGATTTCAGCCCCAGAGAGCTACTGTCTACTGCAGGGGTGGCTCCGGCAGCTCGTAAACATGTTATGGGAGACGAAGGGTGTGTAGGACATCTTTCTTACTGCGCCTTTTTAACAAGTCAAGCAAAGCTTCTCAGAAAAATAAATTTAAAAATGTTTGATACTATGCAAATTAATTCTTACGACCTTAAAAATTATCGATTTTGAGAAAAACCTCTAAAAATTGATCGGAATCACACGAACCTACGTATTTAAATTTTCAATTCTCAATCACATGATATCTACTTTGAAACGATTAGGCTTAATTCTTAAGTGAGTTGTCATGTATACCTCTATTAAATTTAGAAATAATCGAAACTAAACAACATTCAAACTAGTATTTAAAAACTAGAAATAAATTAGGGCTCAGCAAAGATCCTTGAGGAACACCAAATGTTTTTACGTCTCCTCTCGAGCCTAACTTTGTACACTGCGGTGTTTATCGACTAAAACTAAATCATACTGGTAGAAAATTATCGAATAATAAATAGAAATAAATCAACCGGTTTGTTTTAGAAGAATTACCGCCAGTCCGCCAACCATCACTGCCGTGCCGTCATGCCGGCGCGTCAGTCAGTCGGCTACCCGAGTTTAGTTAAATGTAGCCCGGCCAGTTGCCACTACCAGTCACTTCTTTCTTTTTGCTCTTTCCGTTCCGATTGTGCGGTTTCGGTTTGGTAATTTCGGGGTCAAAAACCTGAATGTGAACCCGTTCAGTTAGTTCTGGGCGGGATCCGGGCCGAGCGGGGGACGGGGGGTCACATCTTCGCACCGCATTCAACTCGCATATAGAGAAGTGCGTAGTCGCAAAAACCGAGGCCGCATAATTGCCAACTGAACAAAGAAAAGAACTGAGCGCTGCGTTTTTACAGCGCTACATTTTATTTTGCCAGCTGCGCCAAATTGCTATCGCGGTCGACCAATGGGCCGCTGGCCGGCCGCGCTCTTTTATTTGGAAACTATAAAACGGTCGGTTTTCGGCTGCGGTGGACGCGGCACGCAACTCTAGCCCGCACACGCATGCGCACTAACCCATCCCATTGAACATGCGGCTCCCGGACTGACGGACTCCACTCAAGAGTCGAGAGTTTTCGTTCCTCAGCCTGCGGCCCCGGATGAAACTCTAACGTGATATTTCGCACGACACGGAACCTCTCCAGAACTATTACTTTTGTGATAAATAATTCATATGATATATCCTCACGTGTGGCCGAAACCACTCCTTCATTACATTGGTAGTTGGTATTTTTATTAGAAAAATAAGAGCTGCTCATACCGCATAGAACGAGTCGTCGTAGAAAAAACGTTTTCCCATACTACATAGAACGAATCGTCGTAGAACAACACGTTTTCTCATACTACATAGAACGAATCGTCGTAGAACACGTTTTCTCATACTGCATAGAACGAATCGTCGTAGAACAACACGTTTTCTCATACTACATAGAACGAATCGTCGTAGAACAACACGTTTTCTCATACCGCATAGAACGAATCGTCGTAGAACAACACGTGTTGCTACCTACCTATTGACTAGGTAGCTAATGGCAACCCTTACACACATTTGTATACGAGTATAAAACTTATATTAATATGTGTGTTGCTACTTAAAAGCCGCTTTCTGCCCAAATTTCACCAAAATTGGTACAAATCTCTTCTGAAAATCTTATGTTAAATTCGTTAACCAGCAAATCGGTTCTCCGGGAGTCACCTTTAAGGGGTGTTCAACCCCAAAAGACCCCCAAAGAGTTTTATGCTTATAACATGCTAATGATCCTACGACTTGAATTAAAATTAGTACTGCACAAACATGACACCGGACTAAAAATCGACAAAATCCTACCAGGATAACGTCTAAAAACTATTTAAGCACCCCCTCCTCCCAAAGGGAACTTCCGGAGTAAATTATGTCCCTTTTAGAAAATTTCGGTAGGATTCACGGTAGCGCTGGTGGCTATGTTATGGAAAACATTGTCAACTTGGTAAAGTGTTTATTTGAATAGCTGCAACAGTTAGACGCGTCACTTGGGTAAAAGTACTCAATTAACCAAGAAAGATGATTTACAACAAGGATTTCAAAACGAACACCACTAAAACTCTGTTAGCTACAATTTCAGGACATCTAAACTCTCTTATTCCAAAAGCCCCGTAAATTTGAAGATTTAACATCAGTTGCACGGCAGGCACTATCTATAAAACACGCAGCAGTGACTTAATTTAGAGCTGAACTGGACACGCGATAAAATGGCAGTAAAGTAGGGAGACAGGCGAAACCTGGACCCGGGACCAGTTCTGGACCCGGTAAATCAGTAGCTTCGACTCTATGGGAGTGGCATCATCAGCAGGTGCAGTGTCGATAATATGTAAACAAAGATTATGTTATAATAGGTAGATGGCGCATGGATGCTGAATGGCTGAGACAGCCTGAGCGCAGACAACGCTGCGGGGAAGTTTTGTTTAATGTCGCAAGTAGGGCCACTGACGCAAGCAAAGGTTCATGTATTCTGAAAAATCGCACAGCTTGGCCACATTTAATTCAACGATATCGGAAAAACTCGAGTATGTGGTGCCGAGGGAAGAAGTGGGACGGCGAGAGGCGGCAGCGCTATCTGTGCTCGGGCTGCCGCAGCTATGTTGATTTTTTTACCTTAGCAATGTGGCATCTATGCACCATCTACCCATAATTATGGAGATGTTGTCAGGAGAATCGCAAAACTTCAAAGAAAAGAGTCGTGCAGGCCAGCTTTTCAAAATTTGAAATTGTTGACTTTACCTTGCCTCTACATTCTCCAAACTTGTCTTCTTTTCAAATCAAAATGTGACCACGTAAGAGGAAGTGACATTCACTCTTACGAAACAAGAGGCAGGGAGAACTACCGAACTGGGAGACACAGAACGATAGTTCATGAACTTTTGCCTTCTCAGGCAGGAGTTCGATTGGTCAACTCGTTGCCAAATTCGATCAAAAGTGCCCGAATGCCGAAGGCTTTCAAAGCTCGTCTAAAACAAATCTTGGTCACAAAAGCGTTTTACAGTATAGACGAGTTCACGGCACATAACTGGGAGACCGCGGAAATCACCGACTTACAATAGAGCTAGAGTGGAATAATTCGAATGAATGGGAGAGAGTGAATGAACAAAATGTATGTTTGAATGAGACTTCAATGGCAAAATGCAAGGAAAATTTTAGACCAAAAAAATGACGATTGCATAACATGTTAATATGTTTTCGCAATAAACTATTTATTTATTTTATTTTTATTTGTTATGTCATAAGATCTTTGTGGCAGGGTAATTCATTTAGAATTCGTTCCATTCGGTTCCATTGAAGCAGGAAGAGGAACAAACCTCACGAATTCTACATATACCCATTATAACATAATCTCTGATGCGATGCATCAGTCCATATTGTACTTGGTGAAATGAACGGTATTGAGTTCTATTACACTTGTCGTAATGGAACAAGGAAAGCTGAGGCCGAAGGCTGAAGCGAGGTTGTGAGCGGAGCAAATTACAGTACCAAATCGCAAAGGAACAGTCGGTCTGGTTCCGAAATAAAATTTTTAAAATACCTTTTACCCCAAATCAAACGTTGAAGATTTCTCTCTACACCTCAATAAATTTATTTTTTTCCCGAACATTATGCATTTTCTAAGTCACGTGTTTTTATGGAACAAAACACAGCTAAACTAGAAAGCAAGAGTAGTCAACGAAACCAAAACTTTATAGTTGCTCGTAAACCCCGCAGTCGTCATGCATGTGGCTCTAAATCCTGCAGTTAAAACTTTTATTGTGGGTTTTAAATGTCGCATTTTCATACAAATCGTTGCTACATGCTCGAGAAGGGGTTTGGTAGACGTTAACGTCTTTTTCTCAACGTTCCTTTGTGATTTTCAAGTAGGCCTACACGTTGCGTAATGGCGGATCCGTGGCGGATTGGTATAGCACGCGATTCTTATCTCATCACTCCAGTGGCGCGGGTTCGATTCCCGCAGTCACCACTTACATTTGTAATGCGACTAATACGGTGACGTTAGGTAAAGGTCGAGGTTGAGTGGTAGAGAGGACTTTGTAGTCCTAACTTCGCCTCGTTAAACAAGACAAACTTTACCTTTTTTAACTTTTTAATGGAACTTCAGCCACGAAATTTTTACTATTATCTACGTGTTTGATGCTTCTGAACCTGGATTTAAATCATAATTTGATTATTTTGTTCCTCCAAAGGAGTCTTTAAGCTGCAAATACTCGAAATGCTGCTGAAGTATTTCCCGCATTTGATGAACTGAAATGCAGCAGAACTAATAATTAAAAATTAAAAACCCCTAAAACAGGACTTTTTAACCGAATCAAAGTTCAAACCCCAAATTTATTTATTTATCTAACGGTTTTAGGCATCACGCAAGACTCAAATCTTAATTTTCATGAGCATATTGACCTTGTCCAGAAGAAACTCAATTGCGTTGTCTTTCCTTTAAGAAGATTGTCTTTTTTCTCGAATGGACAGATACTTTTTCTGACATACTTTATATGGATGCTTTTTCCCCGCTTTGAACCATGGTGTTTCTATCTGGGGATTTGATAGTTTTAGAGTGAGGACAATCTTTAAAATTCAAAAGAGAGCAGTTATGATTGTTCTAATACTTAAAACAGGCGCTTCCTGCCGAGGTATAAATTTCGGGAAAATAAAAAAAAACATGTTTGTAATATTTGACGAAGTCATGCACTATTTGTTAATTGACAATAAGGATCTTGAGTTTGAGCTTGAGTTTTCATTTTTAATTGGGATTTTTTATTATTGTACGGGCTGTAACGTAACTCACACGATCGATGCTAAAAATTTAAAAATAAGTAACTTGTACCTGGAAACAAAAAGCAGCATTTATTTCCAGGAGCATTTTTTTTTAGATTACCGCAAGAACAATCTCAATGAATAAATTTCTGGCAAAAATTCAAGTAACTAACTACTGTACACAAATTCTACCAAACCTTACTCCTTTTATACGCTCAAAGCAGAGATCATCACTTTATCTCAAGCTGTTATGAACAATGCAACAATTATGAACTTTGTACCCTAATATTTAGGGTCAACTGAGAACGTACCTACTCTACAGAAGGCCCAAGGCCACACGTATAGGGGGTGGGTGATGCATAATTGCACTGGGCCGGTGCAGATGTCCCCCCACCCGAACCGGTGGGGGTGCGTGTTGGTGTGGGGATGACATTCCATACATCACCGTACTCCCGCACCATGACCACCCCTAACCCACCTGACCCTCTGCGTTACCAACCCCTAGTGGGAACGTGTCGAATCCGCTCATTTCTTGCAGTAGGGCAGGATTCAAATGGAAAATTACATTTTGTTTGGGGTTTATTTTAAAACTAGCTGTGTACTCGTGCTTCACACGGATATTATATTATGGTATCATGACTGTAAAGTCTTTGTACAAAGGCAGGCTGTAGCTCGGGTACTGGCATCAAACAACCGATCCTTACACTTGTTCCTGTACTTTGAAAGTGGGCTTAAAGTTTCCTAGCTGACGTACCTGTTCTTCGCACTGTTGTGTTTAATGTTATAGTGTAGCGATACAGTTTAATGTTATATTTGCCTGTTAATAACCTTTGCCAACTGTGTAGTAGGCCTACTCGTAGACAAAAGACATTACTATCCAACTTCACCACGGGGAGGTCGGCAAACGAAGAAAAACGCATTTCTGATAACTTTCATAATTGTCAAAATTGCTAAAAGTATAGAACAACACGCGCAGTGTTCGATTAGCATCAAAAATGACTTTGTACGTTGTAAAGAACCTTTAAACTTATTTTTAATTTAACTTATTTGTTGAGAATTGGTTGATATTTAGTAGAGTAGATGATAAGAGAAAATGACAACGCAGTTTTCACAGCTGTTTACCGAGATATACTGGCCAAGTGTGATTTTACTCGTTAACTGTTGGTTTTAAGGCGAAATTAACAGGACCATTCGCATCCATAGGAAGTTGATTTTCTGTATTGTATAGGGACAGTCACGCATGACTGTAATACATATACAAATAACTATTTTATTGCATACATTTTTATAAAATGTATGACAACCGTAATTCTTTATGGGCTAAGACGTTGTGCACATTTCCATCGAAATATCATTCTAGAACCTAGTTAGCCAGCCTATAGGGTCTCCTAATCAAATACCATGGACTCGTCTGTGTTGTAGAACGCTTGAGAGATGAGGACTGATGTTTTCAGACGAGATTTAAATTCCTCAAGCACAACAGCGTTCTTGATAGAATTTGTCAATCCGTTGATAGAATGAACAAAGGTTCGTACACCACCGTTCTATATCTCTCAGTCCGGTAGTTGTCCCTCATAAAAATGTATATCAGTAACTCTCATGATGTTACTTTCTGAATTGAAAAAGAGGTACTCCTCAAAAATTCGAAGGCAAGGTTGGGTCAACAATTTTATACCTTTGAATGCTTGCCTACACGACTTTCTTATTTTGCTATTATTAAAACATTTTTGAAGAATGAAAATTCATCATTTAGTCAATGATCATATCCGACAATTTTGGTCGTCGTGCATTGTGACCGCCGACTGGGACTCGTTACGTAGTTCTGTAATCCAGCTTCATGGAGGTCAGGTTTAGACATATCAGACCATCACCTGCGAGGTTCGGAAGTCACGTTAAGCCGTTGGCCCTTGTATTCCATTGGTCATTGGGCTATTAATTAATGACCCATTCTAAGGAAGAGTCGGCCTTAGTTTGTAACAAGACTACAACTCATAACTCATTACTACCACTCATCACACTCATCCTTCACGACATATTTGCCTTAAAATACCCTCATGAGAGTAGTCGGCATCTCAAATAGTGATTTAGTGTCTTGAGACGAAACTTCTTATAAAACCCCTGTTGGGTCAACAACTCTGTCTTAAACTGACAAACATAACAGAATGTCAAGCTGTCCAGGAGTTAAATCAGAGACCTCCGCTTCGCTATATTCCATCTATCGCTGAGGCACAGAGGACAGCGGACAGTATATCACCCCTCCACGCGCGCGTTGTTTGTCGTCCACTATCCACTGAGGACGACGGTGGAAATAGACGAAACGAAACGTCGTGCCCACAGCCACATTACTTATACAGCGTGTGACGAAACTGCTCGCTGCGTGCTCACTGCTTTCTGAGGTTTATGTTCCAGGCTGGAAATAGCTGGATAGTTTAACGAGCTGGGGGGACAGTGTCTTCAGCTGCTATTGCATTGTCCCGACTCGTGTAAACGCAGTCTCATGCAGTAAATAATGGTGTTGATGAAAGGAACTGGTCTCATTTCGAAAGGCTGAAGCAAGTTGTCCACAAAGAAACTTTTCAAGACAACGTCAACGCGTGGTCTGACTTGACTCATAGAGAACCAGGCCGACACGCAGCTAAGCGCTAAAGCGCCGCTTGTATGTTGAAACGTTGAAGTACTGCTAAACGTTTCGACCTCGCTGTGGAGAGTCATCCTCAGTAGCTGGTTGACTGGCTGATACTAATAACGCTGTTCTAGCAAAAAAATCACATTTTTTGCCGCCATTTTGAAACGACCTAATGAGTTTTTATAATTTTTAGTATATTGGTGTATACTTTAAAAATACATACGTATTTCAAATTCTATCACAATCGGACGAAATATACCGTTCGTAGATCACTAAAACAACGTTTTGACCAAAAGTCCCAAAGGAGGGTTCCGGTAGGCCGATTTTGCTGGTTAACGAACTTGACCGAAATATTTACAAAAGTAACATTGGTACGGTACCAAATTTCAGGAAAATCTATTTCTAAAATCAATTATTTGATTTCCTGACGTAATTAACCACAAACACTTGTATATTTCATTAACGTTTTTGGAACTTCCGAACTTCCTGGAGTATCAAATACAGTGGACGGACACGAGGGGTCTGTCCTCGGGAAATGATGTTCTGCGAAACATCTGGTCCAGAGGTCTGACGGAAGGGATGCTCGTTAAATAGTGCACATTTGTCACATGCGCGATCATGGAGGCACGGGGGGACACAAGCTAGGCAGATTGCTTTGAGAAATTGAGCCTTTAGAAGTTTGGGGTATGTTTGAAATACTACCCTGAGTACAATACATTGTACCACAGTATTTTGTTTATCAACATATCAAGTACAAATGTTCTTTTTGTAAATATCTCGGTCAAGTTCGTTAATCAACAAAATCGGACTATCGGAACCCCTCTGGGAAGACTTTCACCAAAAAAGGTTTTAACTAACAAAACATAAATTTAAACAACTATTTTGATTAAATTTAAAATTAATATGTATTTTATTGTTTTACTTTATCGTAGGCTACATGAGAAATTATGACAATTATTAAGTCGTTTCAAAATGGCCGCCAAAAAAGGTTGCATTTTGGCTGCTATAACAGCGGAATGAGTAGCCTTATTTCAATGATATTTGAAATGTAGCATCACTTCAAGATATGTGATTCAACTTGCAGTTAAAGAACACGGAAGTCTGAGACCGGATGCCGACGCGAGACTGTAAATTGAGCAAATTGGAGTAACGAATTGCAAAGGAAATTCGATTCACTCGTGCAAGCGGCGCTTAGGCGCTTACCCGCGTGGTATATTCATGGTGCTGCCATATAAACATAAAACATATAAACGATAAAACTTGTACTTAAACTTGTACGTCAACGAATGATTTTTCAACTTCGATATTTAAAACTAACCTAGAGTTTCTTACAAGAACATAGAAGTCTACATTTCGATATAAATATGTTATTTTGTAATTATTTTTTTCCGTTTTATATAGGGATGCTTCAAGAAAAAAGCTTTCTAAACCTACTTAAAACGCCGTTTCCAAAAACTTACTTGTGTCTTCCCTATCCCTTAAAAGCGTCCCCTGGCTTTTCCAGATCCTTTATTCATAAAAATGTGTGTCACTAACGAGATTTAAATGCCTTGAGCACAACAGAGTTCTTGATAGAATTTGTCAATCCGTTGACAGAATGAACTCCTTTCTGAGAAGGCAAAGGTTCATACACCACCGTTCTATGTCTCTCAGTCCGGTAGTTGTCCTTCATAAAAATGTGTGTCACTAACGAGATTTAAATGCCTTGAGCACAACAGAGTTCTTGATGGAATTTGTCAATCCGTTGACAGAATGAACTCCTTCCTGAGAAGGTAAAGGATCATACACCACCGTTCAGTGTCTCTCAGTCCAGTAGTTGTCCCTCATAAAAATGTGTGTCACTAACGAGATTTAAATGCCTTGAGCACAACAGAGTTCTTGATAGAATTTGTCAATCCGTTGACAGAATGAACTCCTTCCTGAGAAGGCAAAGGTTCATACACCACCGTTCAATGTCTCTCAGTCCGGTAGTTGTCATTCATAAAAATGTGTCACTACCGAGATTTAAATGCCTTGAGCACAACAGAGTTCTTGATAGAATTTGTCAATCCGTTGACAGAATGAACTCCTTTCTGAGAAGGCAAGGTGCATACACCACCGTTCTATGTCTCTCAGTCCGGTAGTTGTCCTTCATAAAAATGTGTCACTAACAAGATTTAAATGCCTTGAGCACAACAGAGTTCTTGATGGAATTGGTCAATCCGTTGACAGAATGAACTCCTTCCTGAAGGTAAAGGATCATACACCACCGTTCAGTGTCTCTCAGTCCAGTAGTTGTCCCTCATAAAAATGTGTCACTAACGAGATTTAAATGCCTTGAGCACAACAGTTTCTTATAATTTGTCAATCCGTTGACAGAGTCAACTCCTTCCTGAAGGCAAGGTTCATACACCGTTCTATGTCTCTCAGTCCGGTAGTTGTCCTTCATAAAAATGTGTGTGTCACTAACGAGATTTAAATGCCTTGAGCACAACAGAGTTCTTGATAGAATTAAAAGTAGAGTTAGAGTTGACCGTCAGACAAACAAGTATTAGTATATAAACAGACAGTCACATGTTTCGATAAACATTCAGATTTAAGTACTTATTTGAAGGCAGAAATGGTTGGGCTGGGATGGTGTAGTGGTGAGCATAACTGCCCGGCAAGCAGGGGACCCGGGTTCAAACCCGGTCTGTCTCAATATTTTGTCTTCAAATTTATTCAGTAAACAAACACTCATATATTCAAAATTTCAGTATACATTTACCTGTAATGGAATCAAATATAAACGGTGAAACACCAACATTGTGTTGCTATTATCGGTATTTCCTCCATACAAAAGGGAAGAAGGTTACTACTTACATACAATAATTAAGTATGTATACATTATTTGTTTTCCGGGTTGAACCGGATTTGTTCAAAAATCTTCATAATTTACTAACCATTACCAATATTATAGAAGAAAGAAAGATATATACATTTTTGTTATATTATCAACCTGGTTAAATATTTAATTTTTTAATTCAACTCAACGCAAAAAACGAAATTTTTCCACGTTGCAAAACGCCTTCAATAAAGAAATGCAAAGACGACAGTACAAGCTGTCAAAGTATCATCGTTCTGTTTTTGAAGGCATCTTCTTCAAGGCAAACATCAACGTACGTTATGTTGCTGCTTTTATTGTATGTAACTCATTTAAATAACGTAAGCTCATTATTATTCTCCGGTAGTATTTTAAAATAAGATATATGAACCTAATTAGCGTACATTAGTGGTTTGAATAATTACATGATCTTTTAAACAACATTATCGAGGAAATGTAAAACCACTATATATTATTCATCTATTGATAAACGCAAAGTTGCTCTTAGTTTGTTATCCAACCTCGTAAGTATTTTATTTACAGTATACGAAGTAAAAAGCTTTAATATTTAAATTCCGTACAGTTACAGTAAAAAAATGCCAGGCGACACTGTCCTGCTACCTAGCGGGAAACACAAGCAACTACATGTGTAGAGAGGACTCTGGCGGGATTCCGGCGAACTACGACAAGATGCATACTTTCACAGCACGAACGTTTTTCCATCTACGTTACCACAATATTGCAAATATTTTCAATATTGTTTGCTTCTTATCATTCTTGTTGGTTAAACTAGCTGGACAATTAGACAACAATTTGAATAGTAAGTATACATTGCAGCTAATTGATTTACGCAGTACATACAGTACTTGATTTATTTGTTTACCCCCGGCCTAATTCATATAAAAAGTAAAAAAAAGGTAAAGTTTGTCTTGTTTAACGAGGCGAAGTTAGGACTACAAAGTCCTCTCTACCACTCAACCTCGACCTTTACCTAGCGTCAACGTATAAGTCACATTACAAATGTAAGTGGTGACTGCGGGGATCGAACCCCCGCCACCGGAGTGATGAGCTCCGGAGTCGCGTGCGATACTTTACCAAAGTAAAGTTAATAACTAAAAAATATACACAAATTAATTTTGTACAGACCTGAAGATAAAGGCATTGCATTTGAAAGGCAACATCCTTCATAAATCGTCTTAACATAATTTTTTTTACATTTAAAAGTAGTTTCTGTACAATTTTTCTGCCTTACAATAAATACTTTTCGGTTTGTGCTGAAGTTAGTACATTTTGCTATACCTATACTGATTGACAAATGCAATAATTGGATTAAATTTAATCAAAGAGAAATAAGCTAGTAATTTAATTTAAATACATTTTTTTAATTCAAAACATTTATATTATGTTGTACAGTAGAGGTTTATCGACGCTTTGATAATAGGATGGCCTGTGTTATACGTTATCAAACAAATTTTAAAATTCAAAATAGAATTACAAATGTCTCAACGGATATGTATATTTCACTAAGGTATATAACCCTAGCGTTATCAGTTATTCAGCCTTCTGCAGATGTTTAGAGCAGGTGAGCAAGGCTCTATTAAATATTTATTATTAGTTTGAATAAATATTTTAGCTTAAAGCTCTGTTATTCAAACACTTGACATTTTATAAGGATCCTTAGGACTGAATTTGATAGCAATAAAGATGTGGAAGTTAACATTGCCGATGTTTTTAATCGATCCATGCTAAACCTAGCAACTAATTGGGCCCTACCATTGTCATGAATTTGCTGTTTGAAGATGTTTTAAACCTTCACAATCTTTTATTAAAGTTTTACTTCCGAAACTTTGGTAAGCAGAAAGGGGTTTAACTCTACAATGTTGAAACAAGCTAAGTTTTACAGCAAGGTTGAAAAATTTTCCAGGATATGGCGAAATTGGCAAACTAGTAGCAGTAGCCACTGTTATTAGACTTTTGCGGTAGCCATTCCATCCAACTACTACTGATATTACCGTAAAACCTCTCAAATCAAAATTAATCTAATGGCAAAATTGGCCCATATTTTTTTTATTTTGTCCAGTTACTGTCTCTTTGTTTGGGAAAATCTCTTTGTTCGGTTAATCGACGAATGTAAGTACTGTACTTTCATCGTATTAATTATGGGTGACTAGATTTACTATAAAGCTGAGCTGATGTACTAAAAACCTAGAAATAAAATAAC
This sequence comes from Matsumurasca onukii, assembly GCA_018831715.1. Taxonomy (NCBI): domain Eukaryota; kingdom Metazoa; phylum Arthropoda; class Insecta; order Hemiptera; family Cicadellidae; genus Matsumurasca; species Matsumurasca onukii. Next base: position 9,757,788 of record CM032065.1, read on the forward strand.
CATGTTGTCTAGTCTTTGAACTTGCCTTATAGATAAACTATTGATGTTGTCGGTTGTTCGTGACAATACTAGCTATTGAAGCCATGGAAAACATATATACATGGCTGATTAATCAATGCAATGTCTTTGAAATACTTCAACCAGTCACCAGGCTCTGTTTACCTGACGCACGTTTAACGCAGGTTTAGGCCTAGGGAAGCATAGACCTAGTCTCAACCTGGCCTAAGATTCAAGATAGTTTCATGTTCTAGCATTAAATAAGCAGCCTGAATTGGCTGCTTCACGTTTCCCTTCACGTACGGCTGGAGGATTTCCTTGGCTTAATCAGCTAGGTCTAGTCGAAATGAATATTTGATCCTAGTGAACTAGCCTAGGCTAGCTATCAGGCAGATGACTTAATACTGTACTTACTGAAAATTTAGCTGATGAAAACCAATCTTGAGTCCAAAGCAATCATAAAACCTATAGAACAAGTTAAAATAAACGTGCAATACCACTAGAAATTTGATAGAACATAAACTAAATACAAAGTAACAATGATTATTGAAATCTTTTGAAGCAAACTTTTAAAAACTAACTGGAAAGATTTTTAATTTAGGTGTTTAACTTTTACCTAGACCGCAGAGAACTCTCCAGCTCTCTGGCGGGATGACTCTCTTCTCTGTGGTATTACGTACTATAAAAGAGACTAGACATGCTCACGTTTATTACAAATTATAAAAAGCTTTTAACGATCCATATAATTATATTTTTTATAATTAACAAAGCTGTATTGCAGACTGCAGTCCAGGTTTAGTTAAAATGCCAAAAGTGGTTTATTGTTTTTTTACCATCACGATCACCGGTTATAAAGCGATTATTTATGCCGGTGGAATTTTTATGGTACGCTTTCAGACTTCAATCTATTAGTATAATGTAGGGTTTTTATGAAATCTTCCCCATCGACTCAAAAGAATTGGGTTTGGCAAATATTTAGCAGATTTATACTAAACAAAACCTGGTTTAAAGTGTTGTCGAAATTAGACCCAATCGCACCGACTATTGTATATTATCGTTAATATATTTTGTAGCGCGCTAAGGGGGAGATGGTTCGGCTTTACAATCGACTTTATATTAACAGGACCTTTCCATAGAAATATGAACAAGTATCGAATGTAATGAACCTAGTTTTCTTTCAAGGTCAACGCCGGACCAATGGGAATCAACGATTCCGCCCCTTCACTACATAAGAACTCCGCGTTTTCATTAGCATGACAATGGTATAGGTAGAAAAATATCTTAATTGGTAACACCTCTTATAATATGATTATGTATAATCCTAATATTCACTTTAAAATACCCTATAAAAGGGTCGGCGTCTCTAAGCAAAGCATGATTTTCTGTGCGTAATGTTTGGGCGAGAGGAGATTCCAAAGCATTCGTAACGCAAACAAAACACGCTTTGATGTAATTTTACGATCTAGAAAGATATTTTGATAGTTTTAAAGTATGATGCACTGTTATTGTATCCATTCAGCACTGACAACATGGATCGAGAGGGGCAAATATTCAAAAACACTGTCAACTTAACGTGATCATCTATCAACTTAGCATCAGCTATTCTGTGTTTTTTCAACATTTTTTTCTTTAAAAGTAAACATATTAATTGACAGAAACCTAGGAAGTTAGGTGTTTAGTGGGATAAATCTCCAAGCACTCTCATTGGATTGAGCAATAGTGAAATCACTTGAGATGTTAACCAAAGACGTACAACTTAACGCGTGCGCGTAGCGAACAGCCTCGTAGAGTCGTAGTTAGAAAACAATTAAATTGGAGGTTGTGATTTGTGAGTGTATGCGGGTAAAGTGGTATTGACACATTGTTGCTGCTCTTGTAAATTTCTTCATGGGGCTTTTGAGTTATACTGAATCAACAACAAAAAACCACTTTCGCTGGCGTGTTAATTGAATATGTGTTTAATACTTTTATGTACATCGGTAGTTCTTAGAAATACTTTTCTACAAAATCTGATTTTTTGGCTTTATGGGTTGTTAGTTCATCTTCAACCTAATATCTAGAAGTTAATACACTGCAGAACGATTTGTAAAATCCTTTGTAATCGACAGTTTCAAACATAATCTGTTGAGCCAAGAGGCGCATAGTTAGTTTATCATTGTCACAAACGTTCCCACAGTTCCGTTTAACCAAGAAACACATCCCGATTTTATCAAAAAAAACATGATTCAAGCTTATCCGATGCAGATAATCGCGATAATTGATAGGATTAAGGAGAGAAAAACTGAATCTGAACCTTACATTTCACTGTTGTTATTTAACTATAACAATTTATTAGTTATTTTCACAAAATTAATTGTAAGACTCTAAAAACAAAACAAACGAACTAAATAACTAATCATTAACAGAACAAAATGAAAAAATGTGATAAAACCTCTGGTATTGGACAGGCCGAGTTGAGGTGTAAAATTGTGTTATAATATTAAATCCAATTGTATTACGTTTGATGGTCATGCATAAATTCACCCACACTGTACAATGATTTATTAATTAGATGTGATCTTAATTTTCGTTTGAAAATACCCAAATAAGTTCGGTTTTATGTTTTCAGGCAGTTTGTTGTATAATTTAACCCAGCTTGACAAGGAAGTTGGTCATAAACCCGAAGCCTGTGATAATTATTATTTCTCAATACATTAGAATACCTTGTACATGTACATGTTAGCTCCAGTTTCTAAATTACATTTAGTCAGACATAGAACAACTGTTTCAAAAATGTACATACATGGTAAGTTAATATGTTAAGTGTTTAAAAATTTCTCTACAAGGTTTCGAAATCTAGCTTTAGATACGATTCGTACAGCCTTTTTCTGAAGTATAAAAAGGCGCATAAACCTATGTTTAGAACACGCTCCCCATAAAGCAATTCCATAATTTAAATGAGGATGGATCAAACCGAAATAATCCGTTCTCAAAATACTAGTTAGAAAAATATATCATAATCTACGTGGTTTTCAGGCATTGCATATTTTGTACTATACCCTAGGCATAATACGGAGTGACCCACGAAGGCGTTTATAAGAAGTTTGATATCATCTCACTAACAGACTCATGACTGATTGTGTACGTACCATTTTGAAACTTTCAGTTTTCACACACAATAATAAACGTTTTAGAAGTGTTCTGTAAAATTTTCACTTAAAAGTAACTTAAATTGTCACATTTTTAAAAGCTTTAAAACACAATAACCGGTAGAAAATTCCATATATTTCTATGTCGATGTTACGTTTTAGTGACATGAAGCTGGATCAAAGCAGAATTATATCTTGTGTATTTTATGGTGGTAAAACCCGGGTAGACAACTTAAATACAGCTACGGCCACGTTACCAAAATCAATAGCCCACGCGGCCACGCAAAACACTTCACTTGTTGTTCAATATTGAAAACTATGTTTTAAACGTCAACTGTATTAAAACTACACCAAGGAAAATTAGGCTATGTTTACTATGGCTCCAACAATGGTATTCAAAGAAGCAGCTGTTTATCAACGGGGTTTAAAAGATTTATAAGATGAAGAAAATCTGTTCAAATTTTAATATGCTGCCACTTTGTTCTGAATGTAGAAAGAAGGTGAAATTTGTACAGAACTCTTTTGAAACTGTTCCCATTACGCGTGTAAAGTTTTAAAATGATCTGTACGCAAACGGCTAAGTTGAATTAAATTAAAATTGTAAACCACTTCGTAAGACACCCTATAGATCACTCTTTAACATGGTCTGTTGTCCCACCCAATTTTAATAGGATTTAATAATCATTACTGATTAAATGCTAGTTTCTAGTGTCTTCACGTGACGCTGTAATAAAAACCATTTCAACTACTTTTACTTTTACACTTTGATTTGAAACACCGACCACTCTTAGAGGGTATTTTAAGGTGAATATGGAAGGGTGAGTGTGATCAGTATTTTTGATGGATGATGAGTTGTAGTCTTGTTAAAAAACTAGGGCCGACAGTTTCCCAGATTGGGTAATTAATTAATAGCCCAACGACCTATGGAATGTACCAACGGCTTAACGTGACTCCCGAACCACGGGGAATGGTTATCGTGAATAGTTATTACTGCGCCTGGGAATCGAACACGGGCTGATTCAGTGCGAAGCACGCACTGTACCACTGAGCTATGACCACCCCTCAAACTCCTAGCTCGTTTAGTTTTGATTCACAGTTTATTTATACCATACAATGGTTTCATCACACCCGCGTGCGGTGGAAGACAACACGTTACGTCCAATTGTCGTGGGATGCTCCTCGTCTGGGATCGGCTGAGATGGTGGAGTGTGGTCGTAGACGTACTAGATCTATTTTTGGCGGCTATGTTGGCCAACTGCTCAGCTCACACCCGCCCCTCGCCTAGCCCTTCTGCTCATCCTCTGTCCAAGTCGCGATTCGCAAATTTATCGGCTGCCAAAGATGTTTACTCGAAAATTCGTAGAGTGATTTTGCCCTACTTTGAAGTCTGAGATGACTCCCTTCTTCCCGACGTGCGTGTGAAGTGTGGGCGGATAGTGGAATCAACATGGTTGAGACTAGTTGACGAACGTTGTTTTTAGTGGATTGTGTGTTGTGTTTAGTGATATTTTTAAGTGAACATGGCTTTTAGGAGGAATTTCGGGAAACGGGACACGTACAAAACCTTCGGAAGGAGAAAGGTCAGTTTTATTCTTGGCTTGTTTGTCTCTCAGGTTTGGATGACACTCTTGTGTGTAATTTTTTAGATTTTGAGTTTTTTTAAAGAGAAACATTATGGATGGAATTTTGGGAACTTGGGGTGGGGATAGAGGCAAATTTTCCGAGAGTCAATGGATTGTCCACGACCTTTTACGGAAAAATAGAATTTATAGGCTTTAAATTGAATATCAGAAATGTGATAAAATTATTGAAGAATGTGATTACTTATTTTGAAATACTTGACACATACGATATGCGTCTTCATTACTATGTTAGATCTATCACCTTGACATTTTTTATAATCTGACTGATTAAGCATTAATATGATATTATTATTGAGGACCGTAACCTAAGACAAATCAAGCAAAGGATACAGAGCCTTTTACAAGGTTTGGGCTTGTACTTAACCACTCTTTTCGTTCTGGGAGGCAATACGTCCTTCCTCAAGTGTCCCTTTATAAAACACACCACATATTTAAGAAAGCAAAATTGTGTGTATACAAGTAAAAAGTAACAAATTTACTTCTTGTTGTTAAACCAACAATTACAACCAATGCGTCTAAAAAGCCACAGCCTCAGTCTTTCAAATCGAAGGAAGAGATAAAAAAACTCCATAATAAAAACCACATATTTGAAATCTCAAAACCAATCTAAAGATTTGTATGTAGACGAGGCCTTTCAAGAGCAATGCCTTTATCTTCAGGTCCTTGCAAAAAGTAAGGATTTTAAGTCGAAATTGAAAACATTTTTAATTAAAAATCATTTTATAGTGTAGGTAAATTTATGGACGATTCAAATACAACTAATTTTTCCAACAACATTTCACCTATGTAGCAAGTAGTACTATAGGGGAACAGTATTTTGGTGATAGGTTTATCTTATTTGTTTTTATATTTAGATTTGTTTTGGTTTTTTATCACACAATACTTTTTGTACATGACAAATAAAGTTATTTATTTTATTTAACTTTCTTTACTTCTTTCACTGTACATGCTAGAGGACAATGAGAAGTTTACAAACTACATTTTAAGAGGGGGCCGGATAGAGCCCGAACGGCGTTCAAATGGGATAGGGAATTTAACATGGGGAAATTTGCAAAATGTGTTTTACGTAGGTTAATGAACTAAACCGTGGAAAGTTTTTCTGGGGAAGCATAGAGTCATTAGTGGCACTGCATATAAAAAAGAAAAAATGAGTTCGGTTATATAATAGAATTTTAATTACTGAATTTCGAGTGCTATGTTCTCATAAAAAAAACCAGTTTTTAGTTCAGAACTACAAAATTAATTTGATGACGAAAGTAAAAGTTTTAGCGTTTATATGAAGCAGCATTTTATTTTTTTAACTTTGAGTTGTCGAATTATTAATTTTATTTGTTTTGTATGTGTTTACGCAGATGTGATACATGTTTAGAGCATACCACATCTTCTGCTGTTGTTGGTTAATTGAAACTAACAAATATTTAGATAGTACGTCGATGAAGATATTTAGTAACATTTTTAGTAATATTTAGTAAAATGTTACTGTAGTGTTTAGTAATATACAGATCACTGAGATAACAATCAACTGCATTCAAGTTTCAACAACTGCAACCAGGAAAACTGATTATCACAAGGTCATAAATGTAACATTCTGTCAGCAGCTTAGCTGCCACATGCCTCGCGACATGGCAAGATGGCGTGCCGGTCTTAGCTACAATTAAAGTTGTATCAATATAAAGCATAAAGTAGCGTGGTTACATTACGACGGTGGAAGGGGGCCGGGGGGACTGCAATGCGTACCCGGCACAGTACTGTAGTTCACTTCTTTCTCTATGCTGCTGGCCTATATTCGCGCTACTGCTATGGAGGACTATTGACACAGATAAGGGACGCGTCTTGCTCGTAAACACGCCGGTAGCTGCTGCAGGTGGATCGGAATATTTAATGTGGTTTTGTTTGTAAAGTACGGTGCTGTGTTCTCTAGACGTACAACAGAGATAAAGAAACTTCGTTGGATGAATAATTTATTTCAAAATTGTTATGTTATGATTAAATGGGATGGTTAATATTTGGAATAATGAGAATGGTAAGGGTTTTCCTCGGGCGACCAAAAGTTTCTACGATAAAAATAGTTCTATAATTTTTGATAAAGCATAGAAAATATGGCTTTAAGATGGGGCCGGATAGAGCGGCCCAGGTCCAACTCAGAGTACCTATAACATAGGATAAAAACTGCAAACTATGTTTTAGGCAAGTTAATTTACTTCAATGTGAAAATGTTCTCTGGGGAAGCATAGATTACTACCAATTTACTAAGATTACCACATTTGAAGTCGTTCATAAATTGTATTACGTACAGTACCGCCTTTTCGTTAATTTTTGACATCCCTCCCATTATTGTATAAAGCCACTATACAGTATTATCCCACACGAAACTTAACGTTAATGTTTTTTCTTAGATGCCGACATGCTTAGCTACTTATAGGTAAACCATTTTAAGGTCATTTTTTACTGCTCATGAACCACCATCTCATATAAGTAGCGTTGAGTAACGGTTTCTGAGAATCTCGTGCCCCATGTGTCTGATACAAAAAACATACCTCTTCAAGCAAAACTATGGTAAGCCTACTATACTTAAAAAAAAAAATCACGCTTTTTATTTTAAATGTTCTAATCTTTCCAGTAAAGGATCCTAGGACCCCTTTCAAAGGGGTATCTCATACCCCCGGAGACTCTTAAAGGCAAAATGAAACTCCTGCCCCCATCCCTTCATAACGCACAGTAATGCAGATAAACTCCTGAACTTATTTTGCGTCACGTAACTAATGTGAACGTCAGAAAACACGTAAGAAATCAATAAGTTCAGAAAAACATGAGAAATCAATAACGCCAGAAATCACACGAGAAATCAATAACGTCAGAAAACACGTAAGAAATCAATAACGTCAGAAAACACGTAAGAAATCAATTACGTCAGAAAACACGTGAGGAATCATTAACGCCAGAAACACACGTGAGAAATCAATAACGTCTGAAAACTCGTAAGGAATCAATAACGTCAGAAAACACGCGAGGAATCATTAATGCCAGAAAACACACGTGAGAAACCAATAACGTCTGAAAACTCGTAAGGAATCAATAACGTCAGAAAACACGCGAGAAATCATTAACGCCAGAAACACGTGAGAAACCAATAACGTCTGAAAACTCGTAAGGAATCAATAACGCCAGAAAACACGCGAGAAATCATTAACGCCAGAAACACACGTGAGAAACCAATAACGTCTGAAAACTCGTAAGGAATCAATAACGTCAGAAAACACGCGAGGAATCATTAACGCCAGAAACACGTGAGAAACCAATAACGTCTGAAAACTCGTAAGGAATCAATAACGTCAGAAAACACGCGAGAAATCACTGAAACACACGTGAGAAACCAATAACGTCTGAAAACTCGTAAGGAATCAATAACGCCAGAAAACACGCGAGAAATCATTAACGTCAGAAACACACAAGAGAAAGCAATAACGTCAGAAAACGCGAGAAATCATTAACGCCAGAAACACACGTAGAAACCAATAACGTCTGAAAACTCGTAAGGAATCAAAACGTCAGAAAACACGCGAGAAATCATTAACGCCAGAAACACACGTAGAAACCAATAACGTCTGAAAACTCGTAAGGAATCAAAACGTCAGAAAACACGCGAATCATTAACGCCAGAAACACGTGAGAAACAATAACGTCTGAAAACTCGTAAGGAATCAATAACGCCAGAAAACGCGAGAAATCATTAACGTCAGAAACACACAAGAGAAAGCAATAACGTCAGAAAAACGCGTGTAAAATCAATAAAATGATTACTTTGCAATCGAATTTGGAAACAGAACTTGGAGAGTGAATCTCGCCAAGGCGCGCAGCCAAACATTTCCTTGATTCAACCACAAACAATGCAGCTGCAGAGTCGGTCTGATTCTCTTCCTCTCTTTGGGCGAAGAAAATCTAAAACTCTGAGCACTCAATAACTTTTCAATTTTTTAGAATTATGTTTACACATATCTACATTCTCTATAAATGTGTACCTGTTTAATGTCTCCATAAATCGAAATATCCATAGATAGTGAGTGTGTGGGTGGGGGTGTGAGCCTGTTTAGAAGATTTCAATTATTTGGCTCTGTGGTATTATGTTATGATGATGCAGTCATATTACCTGCATGTCAAACACATTCCCAATTTCCATATTAATTTGACAATTTAATTATGCTTTCTAATTTCACTTTACAACATTTACTGTTTAAACGGATTATAAATCAATTATTTATACCTGTCAATTCGGACTTACTTGATATTACATCACCACTATCTGGTTTCAACTAATTACAGGACTTACATTAGACATTTATGCAAAAGGGTTCAAGAGCTAAACAACATATTTATTTGACTATTTCATAAGGCTAAGACAATAATTATCGCAGAAAATTTGTACCGAAGATGGTTTACCCTTTTTTTCATAGCTAACTGTTTCAACAAGTACAGAACAGACTACACGAGAGCCGGCCGAAGCTAGAACGGGCCCGCTGTAGTGTTGTAGTTTGCGCGGATCCACAGAGAAGCGACACACCCCCGACAGGTCGATACAGGTCCTGCGCTCTAGCGGCAAGTTCCGTGCACTGTCAACGATCGCGCCGCCGACACGACGTATCTTCCAACACGCAGTGTTTTTCTACTTTTCTATCAAAAGTTCGATGTTCTTCAAACACATTTCTAGCCCACAAATGTCACCGAGAGTGCGGGGAAAGTTCTTAGCGTCCCGGTAACGAAAAGTTTGTTAGCGGAATACAATTTAGTGCAATTTCCTTACGACGAGTGGGCGAAATGGAATGAGAGTGCTGTCTGTTTCGCCGTGCTGCAAGATGAGTTTCGACGTCATACTGTTCGTTCGTTGTTGAGGTTTGACCGTTTAGTGAGCGCAAATGGTCGGTGAACTACCACATATTTGGCTAAGGACCATGGTGCATCATGATGGGGTACAATCAGGGGTACAACAAATTATTCACGCAGGTAGAAACAACGATTTCTCTCTCTGCTTGATTTATTGCCTGCCTAATCTGTGATTTTTACTTATATTTATGTAAATCTGATCATGTGTTTCGAAGAGGCGTCTGCTAAACCAGGTAAACACCCCACTTTACCCCCACCTATAACGATGGTCGCCATTTTTCCCACCCTAGGTGCTAACGTTAGACCTAACCTGACATTTATAAGATTACCATTACTGTAGCGCTTCCTAGGGCTTCGCCAATGGGTCTTTATGCTGTCTGTTATATAAATGCGCCTTCTGGCAATGCAATTGGATTACTGGATTTGTCTAGTGACTGGGGTCGACCGAAGTCAAAGGAAACCTTCGCGTGGGCGTCAGATCCTCCTCTCATTACAAAACAAACACATTACGATTATTAGTTTATAAAGTAGATTTTAAGTCGTATATTCTTGAGCTGGGATAAATATTATCTTAACATGTTTCTACCAAGAGCTCAGTTTCAGTGTATTCAATTAAAAAGTCTTTATATAAATCAACCCTTTTGGTAAACCCAATCAATGAAACATACTTCCACTTTCCCTAAATAAACATTATCTTGCGGTATCTGCTATGTCGTTGTAAACAGTTCAATTTGGTGTTACTTGGGCATATTCTAGCTATGATAAGATACAAAGTTGGTACAATAACATTAAGAAGACGCGTCTTAGATAATAACATGTTGATAAAAAATAACATATGCCCAGAATGCTAAGAATAATTTAAGGGTTTCACCGCCAAAAGTTTCTCTTCTTAAGTACGGAACCGAAGCTAGTATATTTTGAAAATATTCTCGTAAGTCAGGGTTTTATTAGTTTAAAATATTATATCTATATACAGTGAATCGACAGTATAGAGAATATAACTGACAGGAGAACTACAGACAGTACACATACATAGTTTAAGTCGATTTATATCTCAATATTTACCCTGATGTTAAAAACATATGTTGTTATTTGTCAGTTTTTCAATTTACACTTTGCTCAGTTTATATAGTTACAGTAAGATGCCAATCATCTGAGGTTTTGATCATTCCAACAAAGTGCTTATCGTATCAATATTATAATTTATCTGCTACTGAATGTATAGTATGGCTTAACATTTGTCAACAAATAAATAAACATGCCGTAGAAGTTCTTGATTATTGGTATGTAAATAAAGAAATTCAACCCATTTGATATACCGATTTCATAATGTAGTTAATATGCCAAACAAATCCTTTAATGCCTGAGTATTGCAATATATTACATTATATATATATATAATATATATATACTGTACATTTCGAGTTAATTAATTTTACATAATAATCTAACGTAATTCTGTCTTCATTATCTGTGGGTTTGAAATCTTCAGCTGATTGTTTTGTAAGAAAACACCACCATCAGCTGATCTACTGATAACGGTTTGTAACTAAACTGTGTTATCATCGAGCATGTAAAAACTAGACAGTTCAGTTCCTCACGAATTTAATACATTAGTTAGACACTTGTGAACGTCAGTTATAGTTGGATCATCTAAAATGGATGATGTCGCTTTTTATTATAACTTGGAAATTTTTAAAGAAGACTCACCAGAAAAAAAGTGTTTTAAAAAACCTTCCTGCTTTAGATCTGCGACCATAAGTCCGGTAAGAATTTTACAAGAGCATTTCACATTTTTCCTCATAAGAGTTAAATTATGTTCATAACTGTTGGTAAGGTTTGTTATGTACGTTGTACGTGGGAGTTCTTTGAATAATCAAATTTTTTCATAAGACGCGTAAGTACGCTTTAATTAATTCGATTGGAGGCTTCTATAATTCTTATTCTTTACGCAATTTTCTAAACGTACCCTCTTCACTCTAGATGACTCAACCAGTCATTAAACTCCCTAATTACTACATGACAAACACTTATCCTGTATTTAACTCTTAGGCTTTCGCGGCCGGTGCGTCACAACTGTAATCTAGTTCTCCCGGTTCATACCGCTTTCAGCCAATCAGTGATTGGGGATGGTACTCCGCAGCGAGACCGAAATATCTCAAGCTAATTATTATGACCCTGTATTGTACAAATATCATAAAACTCCGTTTTTCAAGTTTCAACCAGCTCATAGTTAGCCATAGAATGTCGGAAGATGGCCTTGGTTCGTAATATGTCGAAACCATCCCTGGGTTAGGCAGAATTACTAAGGATTAATAATAAAACGCTGAAATAATTATCGATCATATCGGTGTGACAGTTTCATGGAAGCTCTTATAAGGGAATACCAAGTAATCTTTCTCGTTAAGCTAAAGGGCTCCTAATTTTAAGTGACCCCAATTAGTTCAATTAAATTTTACCAATCAGGAACGAAATGTTTGTAGTATAAACACGTTTGAGTGTCCTCCTTCTTGGGGTTTAACATTTCTTTAGGACAAACTTTAGGGAGCTCCTGCTAGATCACCCAAAAGTAAATGGAAGCCCAGAAGCCCAACTTAACGTTGCTCAAGACTTCCCAATACGTTCAGAGGCTCCTCTGGGTTTACCTCAGATTTGTTCTCAGATTGGCCGTAGCAACACAGTACTTTGATGAAATTTGAATTATTTTGTTTTGACATTTTATATTTTGTCCTTACTACTTGTAATGCTTGATTAGCACGGATGCAATATTAACGTCGCCCCTTTGGTTCTGGAGTTAGCTCTGAAGGTGGATCTCTGATTCGTGTCATTTTCAGACTGGGCAATTTCTCCTCTTAATGTTTCGATGGTCCAGCGTCATTGACGTACAATAGAAGAGCAGAGGACTAAGGATGGGATCTTGAGTTTGTCGTCTCCAACAATCTTCAAACCTTGAGATGTTTTGAAAGTTCAAACCTGGTTTTGGGCGCAAAAGTATTTTAAAGCACAGACGAGGTTATAGAATATTGGAACACAACAAGGAACACACTGACGGACAAAGGGCAAGAGTGGAATAATTCGATCAAAGGGGAGCGAGCGAATGAACAAAATGTATGTTTCATTGGGACTTCGATGTCAGATCGATGGAAAGTTTTAGATGTTATAATGTTGAAGACTGTATATCACATAAATGTTTCGAAATGTAAAGGGTTTTTGTGGATTCGTTATTCTTAAATTTCCCCAATCTCAAACATAGGCTCTAGAGTTACCATAAACCTTGGTTACTCATGTTTAGTACGGGCTGGCGAAAAGCCGGCTGTCTTTGTTTTATACAAAGGCAGCGTCTGTGTTGGCGTCCAGCACAGGAACGCATGGGTGCGCTGGTCCAGGGCGGTAAGCTCGGAAGGAATGTGAAATCGTCCAGAATTTTTCATGTTTTCTTAGATTAGGTTTTAGTTGTAGGAATAAAAGTGCACTATTAATAATAAATAAAATCACGCATTGAAAGACCATTGAAGAATTTTATTTATTTTTAAAATTTCTAACCGTTGAAGAGTAAACGTATGTTGAATTTAACGGAACCTCTAATCAGGCATTTGCCTTAGAGGCCCTAAGTTTTCTCTGTTCATATTTATAAGTTTGTAGCAGTGTTGTATTGTATGGAGTTATTTTATTTAGTTAAATATAATTTGTGAAAAAATTGTAAATATTAGTTTCAAATGTACTTATAGCAAGTCACCTTTTGAGAAGCTTTATCGTTTTCAACAAACAACATATCATTTATAAAACTGTATTGAGAAAATAAATAAATTTGGACGTGGATGTGAGCCACAACTGGTAATCATTCAAAATCAAATGCTTTTGTCCAGATAAGAAATATTCTATTCGGATAGCTCACGAAACTGTATCCTGTATTGGCTTTATTGTAAATTTTCTTTCACTACTCTGCCATTATCCCCAGTTGAAGATTATTATTTAAATACAATTGAAGTTGTCAACGTACCCGTCTTAAATCATTGTCCAAGGATTACTTCAAAGTTATCCAAAAGAAACCCCTAAAAATGAATCATTTCTCGTCTACTTTTCATTTTTTTAAACCCTCCGGACCCTCTTGAAACCTCTCCGGTAGTGCTCGCAACGATATAAACATAGGCAATGGTAGTATTGCCAAGTTAAAAACAAATTATTTTCTTAAAATACCTAACTATTCTCCGAAGTCAACACTTGTTGTTCACCTACATCAATCCGGCTCATTCGTTTCAAAAGAACAGCTGTTGCCTAATCAAATCACCAATCAGTCATCAAAGAAGGGGTTTTCAATCAGCTGGTGCAAGGGCCGAGCATGCGCTGACTAAAAATACTTCTCTCTCCAGCCACAAACATTCATTATGTTCTAATAACTGGAGACTGGAGGCGGTGAACTGTTCAAATCAGCCGCGATTCTTTAGTTCCGAGTTCCCTTCCTCAGTTTTGTGTGGACACTTTCAACTCAGTCAGTATTTTTCCCGGACTACGTTTTTGAAATTTGGTGATGTTTTCAGTGAGAAAGTGGAGTTTTTGTGAATTTGGTTGAATTATTTGTGAAAAACTGAAATAATTTGTCATTATTTTCAAATATATTTTGTCTGCTGTAGCGTTTTGATGTAGGGTTTTAGTACTGGGAGAGGTTTCAGTTTAATTTCAAATCTGGACCCCAATAACTAAAAATATAGCTTAAAAGAGATACATTATGTTAAAGTTATGTATTAAATAAACCTAGATTATTTGACAATCAGTCAAACGTTCGATCTTGCAATTTAAACCAGACCAAATGCATAAAAAATTGCGGATTACTCTCACCAGTGTTTTGTTCTAGTTGCCAATAAAATACATTAAAGGAGGTTGAACATCGTAAATCCAAATTAATGTTGTTATTTAAATTGTTTGCCAAATAATAATTGATTCAACTCCAACCCTTTCATCCTTGGCTAAGATTAACAGGCCTAATTTAATAATCAAAAGTCAAAAAGAACAATAATATTGCTAGATAATCGGCGATGATTTCATATAGTGACAGTTAGTGCGGTACGTAGCAGATTGCCGGTTACCTACAGCTCAGATTGTGGCGTAGGTTATCTATGGACTGTTGCTGATTAATCTGTGGGTTTCGGTAGTGGTGATCTGTGGTTTGTGTCACAACAAAGATGACGAGTTTGGACGAAGTCTGGGCACTTTTGAGACAGCAGGAGCACATCGGCAGCTATATGAGGGACCTGCTCGAGTGCGTCCCTGATGATTTTGACCCTGAGGTAATATTTTCTTCTCGTTTTGTATGTTTTTTTGGTGAAAACTCATGGATGCTCTCGATAAAACAAATCTAGAATAATGTTTTGGGCCATTAAACCCTTTACAGACTATATTTACTTGAGTATTTAAGGGTCCGTCTCAGCTGCTCGGAAGAGCGTCGTTGCAGAGGTTCGCGGAAAATAAAATGGAGACTTTAGTATTAATGCTATTTTGACGAAACAATTCTTAAATGAAATATACACATCTTATTTAGGTTTGCCTGTAGTTCATTTTTCAAAATGTCTTTTAGTTTTTATGCTATTAACGGTTAGAAACGTAGAGCGTTTTTAAAACCTTATTTAAGAAGCTAAAAATAGGTTTATCAAAAATCTAACCACAGGCTAACATAGATAAACTCTTTCTCTTGCCATAACAATTAACATATCTGAATTAAACCTTCTTATAAGAGCGCTATCTACTTTCTACGAAACCCTTGCAAGCGGAAGATTTGACAGTTAGGCCGCATCAGTTGAAAGGAAGCCCGTTGTTTAGCCAGTTGTTCCGTGCGCGGTGTCGTGTGTTCCTTGGGCGGATGAATTCAGCCTTTCTCTGCGGTGACCACTGAGGCGGACCCTTAATAGTGAACGCTGTTGTACCACTTTTCAAAGGAAACTACAGTTTTCCGACGATTGTTTTCTTTCTGCACAACTTATGGCATTGATATCTACATACAGCTGGTATTCAATGTACAATTTCCTAGGAATGGGGGCTTGTTGCTTCTTAGAATTCAGACTCTATCTGATTCAATAAGGAATTCTCAAAATCTGCTGGTAGCCGTCCTCGCTTATAGCAATAAAATAACTCGTATGAGAAACAACAATTTTCAGTACCATGGAATTTTGTGGCAGTCCTAAGATTCAATTTGAAAACCGCTACAGAAATCCACATAGAACAGTTTATTTTCGTATCAGCTACTCGGGTTTAAGACAATTACAACTTGACTTTAGTAAAGTTTTGGCTTTTTACTCCTTCCACCCCGATAAAACTCATTTGTCCAAAACTTCAAAATATTCGCAAAAAGTATGTTACAAATAAAATTTAACTGTTACGTTTAGTATTAATTTTAAATCAAGGGCGAGGAAGCTGGATGCAGTCGGGATTTATGCGGCCTCGTGGAAGGAACATCGTTCAAGCAAGAGATAAAATTAGCACTATACGAAGTGGAAGTGGCCGTGGAGGACGCGACATCGATAGTTTATATTTGTAAATTTGACAGATGGAATAGTTGAGAGGCGGCCAATGCCAGAGAGCATTTCAACTTGTTATAACAAACTGCCCATTCAACTCGTTTTTTCGGAATATATACATTTAAGGGGATGAAGAGTGAGTATGGCGCTCGAATGATATTCAGATAATCACTGAGATTGTGAAAAACACTATGAACGATCAAGTCCATTTATCCTCATACAGAGGCGTGCAACTCTTACTATGATGGGACATTTTAGAGTACCATTGGGGTGGCTCCCTTTTGATGAAAAGAATTCTGTAAAGATACTTCTTTCCTAGAGGTGTAGGAGATTTATTTGGTGTACTTCGACCTGATAGCCTTTCAAAAGTTGAATTTTTAAATTATAGAGTTCTTGGAGTTTTCAAAATTGCTCATCTCCCGTCAACAAGAATACTGCGTAATTACGGCGAGAAATGGTTTATGTTTAAAAAAGGGTCCAACAAATATTTGAATAGAGTAAGTTCATTTTTTTCTTGTTTTTGACATAAATCACGTAATGAGTTTCAATACCAAATCAGCCCGGGTTCGATTCCCCGGGCGCAGTGATAACTTTTCACGAAGGCTACTCTCCGTGGTTCGGAAGTCACGTTAAGCCGTTGGTCCATTCCATTAGTCGTTGGGCTGATAATTAATGCCTCAATCTGGGGAACAGTCGGCCCTGGTGTGTAACAAGACTACACCTCATCGTCTTGACAAAAACACTAAACACACTCACCCGTCATCCCATATTCACCTAAAAATATCCTGTGGAAGTGGTCGGTGTTTCAAATCAAATAGCCGTAATACGACATGCTAGCGTAATTATTAACACATATTAGCCTTCCATCCCCTTTCATAGCCTATCTAAGGCAATATCAGTTGTTATTCTACTTGAGGCAATAGTGTAACATCCTCGTAAAGCCTGCTGATAGATGCCTTTGCATGAATCAAAGTTTTGACATCAGTACATGGTGACTTGGTAGAGGACTTACCCGATAAACAAGACTATCCTTTATTTTTAGATGTATCCTTTCAAATTATAAAGCGGCGTCACGTTAGAGTTGGATCTTAATTAAGCACTTGCATACACCAGTGAATAATGTCTTGTGTACATACTTGTTTAAGTTGTTTTATATGATGAATCACGTTTGACAGTATTCAGTCATTCAAAAGTTATGGTGAGTGGAGGTTAGGTACCACAGAGTATTTATTGTTAGATACAGTTTTAGACACCACCACAGAGTATTCGGACACCACACTTGAAATATTCACTCAGGTATACCAACACAGACATGTTTAACAATGGGTACGAAAACCAGACCTATAAAAGTGGTAGTATTTAGTAAACAGCTATGAATTAACCATCACCGATGCGGTTTTAGGTTGGCATTGTTGGCCTGTGTTTACGAGTATGGACCATTGTCGAAACTATGCAAATATTTTAGACGAGCTCTTTTATCTGGCTAACAAACCACAAATAGAGAAGTATTGCTCAACCTGTTCCAAGTAACGGGAACGTACCAAGAACTAGCAAAGTACTTTGGGATAGTTTAAGAAACCGGTTTGTTTTTACGAATAATCTTAGTAGGATCGAAAGGGTCTGCGTTCTAACCTCCGGCTAAAATCAAAAGTTTAGGGAAACCATGCACATTTATTTCCCAATTCAAAAATCTATGTATATTTAATAGTACAAATATTTACCATATGTTTTATAATATTATACACTCAGCTGTTTGACCTACTTTTAACTAGTATAATGAAATACCTTGTATTAGACCTGACGATTCTACGGATTGTTAATGTCTACGATCAACAACTCCTAGGATCACGCTTAATACAAGGTATTTTATTACAGTTACTAATTTACATTCCGATTCTTCAAAGAAAGGGGTTTTCGTAGGAGCAGTTACATGTATGTTTCGTGTGGCTATAATAATTTTGATCTCATATCCAAGCAGTTTATTGACAAAATTACAACTTAAAATCAATTTAATTAAGTAACGGTAGTCAACTACGGTGGTCGGTAAAATACTGTTATATGAATTACCAACCGATATTGTAAAAAAAACTATAAAACGTGTTATTTAATAATCCATAGTATATTTTATCACAGTCAAATTATTATTTATTGTTTAAGCTAATCTTTAACTACTATCATCACTCTTTAAACATCTTTAAATCTTATAATAACAATTTTTCGTATAAAACATTTAAAATTAAAATCAAAGAAGCAAACGTTGGGTGCAAAAGATTATGGGCCACGAGAAATAGGCGAGCTGGCAACAGCGCTCGAGGTCGATAAGAGGGGGGAGGGTTGCGGGGGTGGAGGGGTGAGCGGGGGTGGTGGGGGTGGGGGCCGCAATATACCCCACCCCACACACATGTGTTATAAGATGTTTCGAGGCTAAGTAGCCTCAAGGGTGTTGGTTTATTAAAACAAATAAAAAAGTTTATAATAGTTCGAGTATTATTTCTAATAGAGATTACGGACGGTATGGCATTGACATGAATAAATGTTATAAAGGGATGAATACAATTAAATAGGACTCATGTACGATGAGTTTTCCTCATTTTGTTTGTTAACAACCTTAGAAAACCTTGATATTTTGGTAAATACAGAGTTTAGGGGCACTTTCGTAATAAAATATTACTTATATTATTAGTTATCAATAAATTACATTATATTTAATTGGAACAGCTGATTAATAATATTTTATTATGAAACTTGCTCCCAGCTGTCAAAAATAAACAAGTGCCACACCACTAGGCAATAGGCCTGCCAATAGGAGTTACGTGTAAAATGCCAGTTGGCTGGGATTTCATCATTCCCTTGTTTTTCTATAACGTGTATTCTCAATAGTATAGGCCTACTCATCAAAAACTCAAGATCCACGACACTTTAGTAAATCTGATTTGTTTACAAATTGCAAAATTGTACGGTGTGGCTGTACCACTTACGATTATGTACTTAAATATTTCCGAAATAATCAATATTGTACACTAGTTACGGTATTTAATTAAGTTATCGTATCAACCATTGTGAAAATACATCTACCAGCACAAATTACTTACAACCGCACCATAAGTTGTGCAAAGTGGTTTTAAGAACAGATTCACTTAGAAAGACAACGTTATTTTGGAGATGCTCTAATGGCAGAGTGTTCCGAAGAAGTGACCGCATACAATATTGGAACCGGCCCAAATATGTAGAGTTCTTGTTATGCCGAGCACTGCAGCACTCGTAGAAACGCTGTTGTTTATTGTTTTTGAAATCGGAAATGGAAGGTTTTGTATAAACTATGAACCATTTCTGTTCAGGTGGCCTGTTTTCTGGTTTACCAACAAAGATAAACACGTTTTCAGACAGTTTATAAAAGTGAATCTGTTAGAACGCGAGACTGAGCCTTTTTAAATGACTTTCAAGTGCGATTTACAGTGACTTTAAATTAGCGAAGAATGGATCTTGACTCGAATCACAAATTTATATTTATCACTCTCTTAATACTACTATTGAAAATTCTTGAATTACGCCATTGATTGTATCATTGAAGTCTCACTCCTTCTTTAAATCTCGCCATCCACTTTTA
The DNA here is from genome assembly GCA_018831715.1 of Matsumurasca onukii. Taxonomy (NCBI): domain Eukaryota; kingdom Metazoa; phylum Arthropoda; class Insecta; order Hemiptera; family Cicadellidae; genus Matsumurasca; species Matsumurasca onukii. The sequence continues at coordinate 9,777,550 of CM032065.1, forward strand.
ACTGAGTTTGAGTTAAAAATACTATTTGCGTTTAAGCCTAGATTAAATTTTTTAGTTAATCCACCAGTCTCTATGGGCCCATGCAGCCTGTGCAGTGACCTAAGTGACGGAGTGACTACCAACCGTTGGCAAAGGTGGGGTTCGATCCTGGGAGTTTCGGATCCGCACTATCGTGCGTTATCGACTGGTGGCCATTATAATTCATGTGCTCGAAAATAACTATGGAAATGTTACATTTCTTAGGTAAACAGGTAAAGTGTGTCTTCACTAAGATCTAAGGTTTACACCGCGTCACAGTTGAAATATAATTTATGACCTCGCTGTGGAGAGTCCATCCTCAGTAGCTGGTTGACTGGCTGAGACTGGATTGGCCCACCATGGCGTCTTCTTATATACCCCAGTAAAACAGTGTGTTGTTTAACGAGGTGAAGTTGGGACCTCAAAGTTCTCTCTACCACTCAACCTCGACCTTTACCTAGCGTCACCGTATAGTCATATGACGAATCAATCTAGGTGCCTTAGAGTGAGAGTATTCTGCAATATCCCGTTGAAAGAATAAAATGCATCTACTCGGACATGTTTTCATTATATTTTCTTACCCATCTGCTTAATAAATCTTTTTCCAAAAAATAATACTTAGAGTGCACAAGTTAAACGACAGTAAATTGTCGTCATCAATTATTATTGATAGTCTCCAATCACAGCTGTGAACATGCGCGGCAATCACACAGAGCAGAATGGGTTGGATTCGTCCTTGAATCCGGTGCAATCTGCGATATGAGCAGGATGAGGCGGAGGCAAGCAATGAATACCAGATGTGATGGCACTCCGGTGCTTTAACAGGCACAAAGCTGTTGAATCTTGAATGCACGTGTGTGGGCCAAGCCTACTGCAAACTGCAGGCTTCAAGCACGCTTCGTTAATGGCTGCGTTATTTCCTTTACGAATTTTTAAAGCATATCGTTTTAACATAAAATTAGCTTTTATGTGAATAGAGCTTTTATCTTCTTGGCACGAGGAATCTCAAAACAGAAGTGCAGATCTTGACTTGGTGCCGGAATTCAAACTCGATACTACATCAAAATTGTGTTACACAAAAGTAGTCCTTTGTGCTCTTAGCACCATATTTATAATTGAGTCATCATTTATTTTGACAAATGCATCACACATAGTAAGATACTTAATCAAGCACACCAAGAAAAAAAAGAACGAAAAATTTTATGTAGTTAATCCCAATTCATACGAGGAATGTAAAGCTGTTTCATCAGCTGGGAAGAGCATAACACTGTCCCATTCACAGACAATCCGGGAGTATTACAGACGCAGTCATATCGCCAGTGGATACGACCTCTGTGCATGATTGGTTTGCATATTTCATCTCAAAGAACAGCGCTGGAAATACTCATTGAAGTTCTTACATTTGATTTCTAACTCGTGTATACATTTTACTTTAACAACATTTACGTTTTAGTTCTGTGGATGTACAATAATACTCACAAGGCGTATGACTCAAATGTATCAACCGTATTAAGAGGCTAAGAGCTAAACTCCTTACACTTTGTCCGTTGTGATTCAGCGGTTTGTTTAGTCGTTATTTATAGGTTCAGCTGTCTTCGAGTTCTGATCTCTAAAATTAGCTACTCATGCCGATTCTTCATGTGCGTAGGGCAGGCACTCATTCATTCATCAATGGTCTTACATGCGATGACGCGTTCTTTTCTTTTACTTTATTCGCAGACTTTGTCTTGAATCTGAAAAAACTTGAATATTCTTTTACCACCAAACTCTACTAACATCATCCAAGAGCTCCACGATTTCCATTGGCCCGACGTTCACCTAAGTAAGAATCAGGTCTGTTTTTGTAATCATTTAGAATTTTGTATATCAGGATGGACAATAGTAAATATTATAATTATGGTAAGCTACGAGATGATCAGATGAGTCCTGGATCCTAACCTATATAGTTAGTGTAGTCTGTGTCGAGGTTTTGTGTAAATGTCGTAATATTATAAACAATCGTTAATTTTGTTATATTAGTCGAAACGAGACACAAGTCGGATAGATTGACTACCGATATTACGACACCAAACGATTTCACCGATTGAGAGTGTATAGTATCTTTTCCAGTTTGACAGCTGAGTTGATAGATTTTGTGGGAATTTCGCTTTAAAAAATTGTTATACAGTAGTGATTTGCCGAGCTGATAATCAATAACATAAAAAGTATTTTGTAAAATTGGAGTACCTGAGATCCTCGCGAAAAATTGGTTCCGGATGTTTAAGGTAAAAAATGACACAATAAGCTAGGCAAAATAAATCAATGTGTACTATATACACTAGGTTTACCGTTTAGGCGATGCCTAGTCGGGTATTACCGTATTAGGAAGAGCGAAGTATAGCTGAATAATTAATGATATTAATTTTATGTATAATAGTAAATACATATATGTAGGAAAACCAACATAACAGTGTGGGTTTAAAATAAACAACGAGTTAGGCTTGAAAACGATACAAGTAATTTACACAACCAACATAAATTTTATAACCTGTATAGTCTCATTTGTTGGGAGATATCCCATAAAAAACAACGTTGATATAACCATACCATAAAATACTGCACAGTACTGTAGAACCATCGGGGCCGAAGCATTAGAAGACACCATGAGGAACCTAATCAGTATTGCAACAAATGAATCAGGTGCTAATAATTAATTGGTTTATAACAAAATCAATTGACACGGTTTTTTAAATTTCCCTATTGTTTGTCCTTAATAAAAGAGTAGGTGACTTGTTATATGAGTCAAGTATTTATACCCTTAGTTAAGTCCCCTAATAGTATTTCCAAACCCCTTAGTAAGCTACGTGTGAATTCGAAGGTGAAACTAATTGAAAACATCATCTTTCTTCAAAGTATTTTCGTCTGGCCTTGAAGCTTTAAGAGATCTCACACTAATGACAAGTGTCTTCCAACACTAGCTGGAGACAGACTCACATTATTACTACGAGACCCGGCTACATTTGTGAGAACACTTTTCGTATGTCAGTTTCTATATTTCTTATCACCCGGAACTTTAGTTTGAATTTGTAATTGTGATAGGCTTAATTCTAACCGCATCTATAACACAATATAAAACTTATTAAGAAAAACTTCGACCAGTTGCTTCTACTTTTATGCATTCTGAACTTGGAACCGTCCATTTTTCTTTCTGTTAACAAGCTTACAATTTCATCGCACCAACACGGTGAAAGTAACTTTGCGGTTATGGAGGGGGGTTGATCGGTGGAGGAAGGCGCAATATGTTTAATCAGTATAGGCTCTATGTGATCCCTTCATCAGTATCCTATTGTTACAGTTTAATTGGCTTTATTAGCCTTTACCAAGCTCACGTTTGTGAAACCACCCACACGCAGCTTACGGACTGTGTCTATAACGTTAACGAGAAGCACTAATTAACTGTTGTCATGCAAAATTTGACTTTAGCTCAGTGTTTGAAGATGTGTTCGAAAACAATTGATAACAAGCAGGTTGATAGTTCAAAACCAAATTACAATGACTTACTTGTCATTTGTACAGGTATTTATTTTTTCTGTAGTAGGTACACCAAATTTAAATGTTGGTGGCTTTAAAGTTATGTTGTTTTTTTTCAATTTAACTGTTTTAATTCTCAATTAAAACTCTTATTGGAATATTTGAAGTACTACAGAAATAAAAGTTTATTTGGTTTTGAATCTTTAATAAATACAGCCTTTAACAAATAAACGTTTTATTTATTGTAGTGTTTGCAATGTTTACTGTACTCATCTGCGTACAACAGGTCAGTGTTGATGGTTGATATGTACGTGTTTGTAATAAAAAAGTATGATAAAATATCAATGTTACACCAATAATTACACTCAACTCCTCCAATTATTATCTTTTTATTCCTTATCTATTCTGTTTTTGACATTGTCATTATTTTTGTGAAAGCTGAGCCTTTGTTTTTGTGTGTCAGTGTTTGCACAGTCCATCCAATCACACATTTTATTACTCTTTTTAATTATGGCATGCCTCTCTCTGTGACCCATTCTGGTTACAATTTTTGTGTAATCATTTATATTTCATGATAATATTAAAAGCAACTTTGAAAACAAGGATGGAGCGCATTTTTATTATTTACAAAAATAACAAATTTGTAAGTCTGTAAATAAATTTATTTAGTTAACTATTAATTTATTATTGTTATAGCAATCTGTAAATTTAAACACAGTAAAGTGAAGAAACTAATTTATAATGTTCCTAAAATACCCTTAAGTTAACCTGTTTCATGACACAAAACCACAAAATAACAAATTCTAACTAAATAACTTGTGATAGAGTATCTGTGTTGCTTCTGAGCTGGTAAAAATATTCAATTATAAATTTACATTATAGTAAAGGTTTATTTGATTAAACATTTTTTTAGAGCCGACACCAAAGTGTGGTTTTTCTAGCAGTGATGTAGGCTCCAGTCTTCAGTAGTTTCCAGCGATGATCGGATAGGGAGCCAAAAAAATGTATAAAATAAATTATTATAAAACTGCTGTGGTTATCGCTGCTAGGAAAAATCATGTTAAGATTTTTAACATCCTTAAACAATAACAATTCGTTTAATGTCAATTTTTTGCAAAAAGTATTGTTTTATTGACAATATACTAAGTACCATTTACAATGGGAATAATCAGAAGAAATATTGTAAGACAATACTTTTATAACAATACTCAAAACAATGTCAGATAATCTTTTAAATACTTTGCATGAACACACTAACCTAAAATTCAATAAAACAAAAACATTAAACAACTAAGAATGTCAGTAATGTCATCTGTGGAGAAATAACTTGTGGATGTCGTGAAAACAATAAACAAACCTAACAGCTGTTTAACCGGCGGTAACTCGTAGGTTATGTGAGATTGTAAGATGTGGGACTACCTGTGTGCTATGATTGCATGCGGCTCTGTCTAGAGAGGTGACCTGTAACTTATGTCCAAATACACATCTCTGGTAAGCACTTCTCTCTATATGTTCTGCATCCATGTTCCCTTGCCTTCGCCTGTTGTATGTACTGTAGTTGTAGCTTCTAGTCTGGTTCTTCTTCTGGTCTTCTAGATTGAATAGATTATAATGGCGGAGATTAATTTACGAAAACATCTCAGACTTTTCTAGCCACTTGACGTTTTACATTTTGTCCTCTTCAACAAAAATACGTTTCCCTCGATGTGGCTGAAAAGGAATAAGATATTTTTGTTAAATTACTCATTGTTAGTGCTGTTGGGATTTGTATCAACCAGCTTTTCTTTATGCTTCTGACCATATTTTTGATCGTTTGAAACCGGAACTAGGTTTTTGGTTGCCGATATTTCTATCTTCTGTAAAGTGGAATTTTCTTAAACACGTACAATTAAAGAAGCCGTTTTCTATGTTCCGGTTTGGCTATTTTAATTCAAACTAACCACACAAAAGTAACAAACAAACAAAAAAACATTCTATTTATCAAACTATGAAGGAAGTAAGGACAGACTCTTAAATTATTTGGTGCAAAAACAAAATGACGCCAGTCAATAACAAGTCAATTCTGGATCAATGTCAAATGACAACATGCGTTACCAAAAAAAATTACTCTGTATTCTAAATCACTAAATCACTATTTGAGATGCTGCCAACCTCTCTCATGAGAGTATTTTAAGGCAAATATGAGGTGAAGGATGAGTGTGATAAGTGGTCGGATTATTCTGAAGTTTGTACAGGATTTTCTTTAAAATAAAAATACGGTTCAAATTGAGTAATCTTCTGCCATTTGAAGTTGGTCAAATGATTAAAACCCCCGGCATTAAAACAATGTTTGTTTTTCAAATAACATACTTCAAGTGAAAATTTGAAACGAGATCCTTGAATTTATTCTCTAAGGCCAGAAAGTGATCACGATGCTACGCTACGGTTCTCAGACTAGAAGTTATCTTAGTGTTTATCCCTTGTCTTGTTCTTCTCACTTTATTCTTGCTTTAGTTTCTTCTTTCAAATTTATTTTTGCATGTACATATCTTATTTCTTGAGTTATTATACTTTTCAAACCCTCATGTGCCCATGACAAAAACACAACACATATACAGAATTTCAACAACTAGGGTTTTCTCTGTTTAGAGATTTGACCACCAATTAAAGTGGTGCATATTTTATGACTTTACGCTAAGATATAGTTCCAGTAGAATCGTAGTATAGAGTATGACAAACATAAACGTAATACTAATTACAAAGTGCTTTAAAATTAAGCCTGTGTTCTTAATGCTTGTTGAATTTTTAATAAATAAACTTCGTATTTCATGAATAATGATATCTGAACTTGTATACGAAACAGTAGTACAGTACGTGCTGTAAATACTTTAATCAAATCCAAATATTTGAATTCTCTTGAATAAATAAAAGAAATAATGTTTTTGTAACTGAAATACCTAATTAAGTTTAATAGTCGAAAATCTTGGGCCTTTCAGGGTTTTAGTAGTTAGAATGATGATTGAACTAGCTAATAATTGTTTAAGTAATATTATGTAGCATAAAAAGGTAGCAGTACGCTAATAAAGTTGTTTAAAATTATTTAGTTTAGAAAAAATTATTTTTATTATTAAAAGTACTTATGTAGAGGTACAGTAGTTGTAAATCAGGTAGTGTTTGTTAAAACTATAATAACATATAATAACTATGAATAACATTTGTTAAAACTGAAGTATTTCAACATGTTTGTTCAAAGTAACCACAACAAGTTCTTTTATTGTCTATGTCGATGGCATTTTTAATAATTAGTGGTTGTGGCAAAAGTGCACAGTCCTAACACATTTGCTGCTGGGAATGAAACCTGAGACACTGTGTAATTTTGGTCCTGAGCCACTTAACACACAAATACTTCGGATACCAACAACATGAAAACTATCTTTAGGAATCTATCTCCAACTCATACAATTTATGCATATCCTCCCTACAAATTAAAAAATCAGTAAAATGTCTCATAATGACTGATTTACGCTGCACTATTTAAAGATTTCCTGGATTTGAGCTTTCTCTCATGATTCAAAATCCTGATACTGCTAAAATTGTTTTATCTTACTTTTGCAGTATTTCTTGCGTACAACTTGCTAAAGGCTACTCAAACCTCTTAAATAATAGGGGACATATTCATAAACTTTTAGTTGTAAATTTCTATCATGTCAGCTATTAGCTGACGAGTAGGTTTCTGAATGTTAAACAATACTGGTACGTTTTGACAAATTTATTTCATGGCTTTATTTAATGGTGCGGATCTCGGTAGCGGTACTGATTTGGCGCTATAATACTGACATCGGTATCAGTACAAAGCGGGCCTAGGGCTGATTGGTGTTGTGTGCGACTTTGGAACTCATCACTCTGATGGCGCAGGTTCGATCCTTGCAGTCGCCATTAACAATTTAATTAACAATTTCAATCTGAAGAGGGTTTCTGTTAAGAAGCCGAAATATAATTCAAAAATTAAAAATAGTTTTATTTTTAATATAAAGAAGGTGTGCTGCCAATCAGCTATTAATAATTAATAATTAACAATTTGTTGAGTGACTTTGCTGCTACGCTTGGTAATAGTCAAAGTTGAGTGGCAGAGGGACTTGTCCTAACTTTGCCTAGACTTTTACTAGACTTTTCTTCTTTTTTTTAAAGAAATGTGGTGCCAGTTTTCAGTTGGTACAGGCGGAACTAAGTCAATCTTGATCGTTCTTGAACTTGATTGACTTAGTTCCCGCCTGTACCAACTGAAAAACTGGCACCGACATTTCTATTTTTAAACCAAGATTTCCCATTAGTTCTCATTAACAATACCAACCGCAAGGAACCGGTAGTACTAACCCAACAGTAGTTTTGATAGGCAGTTTTACCAGTGTGTGCTAGGTTAATAATGATTGTTAAACGTGATGTCGGTTGTTGCAGGGCTCAGCAGATTCTAACTACTCACAGCCCTCATCTGACTTGTCCCTGGACGAGGAGAAGGAGACCCTGCGCCGGGAGAAGGAGCGGCAAGCCCTCAGCCAGCTGGAGAAAGCTAGGTACGTACGCTAGTTCTAGGGCAAACCTTGGCAGGTTGGTATAGAGCACGACTTCGGAGCTCATCACTCCGCTAGAGTGGGTTTGATCCCCAGTAACTACTTACATCTATGAAGTGACTATGTGGTAACGCTAGGTAAAGGTTTAGGTTGAGTGGTAGAAAGAACTTTGTAGTTTTAACTTCCCTCGTTAAACAAGACAACCTTTACCTTTTACCTTTTAGGGCCAGCTTAGAGAAGTTCAACAACTTGTACAGTGGATACCAGGGCCATCACTACAGGTGGATTTGGGGGCTTGACCCATATCCAATAATCTAAGGAAGACTTTAAGTTAAAATTTACGGGTTGAAAGATTTGCAGGTTAGGAAAATCAAAGCTTGAGTGAAATTACATAGGAAATACAAATTGATGTTGAAATAAAATCAAATGTCTAATTTCCCAATTTTATGATGTAAATCTAATTGAATTTCCCAACTTGATTGATTATTATTTCAATATCATTAATTCTCCTGCAGCGACTTAGTCAACGGGTATAAATATTGAGTAATCAAATTGTATTTTTACAAAAATCCACAAAAAATATCAATTATTTTCAGTTTTTACTTTCAAAATTCAATCTTTACAGGGGTTTTGGGGGCTCTTCTATTGGGGATCCCTAAGGCACTGCCCCCATTGCTTCAGTAGTAGCTACGGCCCTAGCTCCAATTTCCCAGGATTGAAAGCCCTGGTCAAGTTTTAACTGCCTACATTCCTCAAGTCCAATGTCAGTTGTGTCTCTGGTTACAGTCGAAACCAGTTGCGTTTGCGGTGAGAACCAACGTGTGCTACGACGGCTCTCTCGATGATGATTCACCCGTCCACGGCAGTGCTGTCTCCTTCAACATTCGAGACTTTCTTCACATCAAGGTGAGTGAACGTTTACTCTTCCACACATTCAGAATACAAATATTTGTACTGCCGCAATTAAAACCTCATAGTGGTGGTGGCAAGATCAAACTTACCACCAAGTGAAGATAAAATATGAAGCTGAATTGATAAATCAAACCGTTAAATGTGCGTGGTTGTTTCCTCACAACAATTGGCGGTTGGCTACTCTTTAACATTAACCCTTTGAGGTTTGTGTCGACTATAGGTCGACAAATGCTATTTCCTTTTGAACCTTGGATGTCCAGTATAGGTTGCGGTTGAAACAGTCTTTGATATGCAAGGAGTACGCTACACTAACGGCACCTAGCAGAGAACACCGGAACTACTACTCCCTCCCCTCTGACGCCAACTCACGTGCGAGTTTGACAGTCCACGACAAACAGCCCGGTGGTTTAGTGGTTATAGTGACGGACAGTTGGCCCCTGTCTGTCAGAGCGTGGGTTCGAATCCCACCCGGATCCGCTCTGGTACGGTGCAATGCTAGTCATTGGATCATTCCGGGTGCGGGGTCCACAATGACCCGCTGAGGATCACTGAAGAGAAAATGGCTCATCAAATCCAGTGAGGCAGCGAGTGGCACTTTTTGAGCTTAGGGAGGCGCTAAATCTCCGCGCTTAGAGGAGTGGTTCAATGACTGGTAATGCACCGTACCAGAGACCGGTTTTGCTGAAATTTTGCTTACAGGGGACTGGGGTTTACAGGAAAACCCATAAAGAGGCTTTTCACAAAATTTAAAATAAAATGAGACCGCAAAGGGTTAATGTAGTAGTAAAATCGATAGAAAATACTTGGTTAAAATTAAAAATTAAATATTTGAATTTTCTCAAATTCGCCTCTGTTTGCAGGAAAAATACGACAACAACTGGTGGATCGGGCGGCTGGTGAAGGAGGGCAGTGACGTCGGCTTCATCCCGTCGCCGGCCAAGCTCGAGAACCTGCGATTACAGCAGACGGCGGCGCGCAACTCCAAGCTCTACTCTAGCAAGACGTCCTCGTCCAGCAACCTAGGTGCGCTTGCCAACGATGTGCTCAGCACCTCCAAGAGTGCCAACTCGCGCGGTTCCACCCCCCCCACGCCCGGTAACACGCGCCACGCCACTTGTCAGTGTGTCAGTTTGAGCTTCATTTTTTGTTCTGTTGTTTCGTTTTCATCATTTGTCTATTTTGTTCTTTACGGTAGAGAAATTTTTTTTAGGTGTTAGTTTGGTTTTGTTTTGTTTTTTCGGTTTGTTTTGCTAGAGAGACATTTTTGGGTGTTTTGTGAGTTTAAGTAAGTTTTTGTGTGGTTTTGTTGTTTCAGCTAGGATGGATTTTGTTTTTATCAGGGGGTTAAAGAGTTGGAAGAATCTAAATATTTAGATTTTTGGCTGTCTGTTATGCCATATAATGTGCATAAAAGTACGTATTGGCCTTCAAAAGTTGTTTTACAAGAAATCTTTGAATTATTTCCATTTTCTACTTTATAACCAATATTTTGACTTGATCTTTTAAGCGCAAGAATAACAGTCGAGAAATGTTGTCATGGATTTTCAGTAGGATTCAAATTGCCCTGTTTGTAATCATTTGATAATAAATCGCTAATAATTTTTAAAGACCATATTTTTTTTACTTTTATTTTGTCTGTATATATTTTACAGGTTTTAAAATAAGTTCTTATTTCAATTGACTTATTTTTTGGGTTTGTGTTGAAGCTGTGTGTTTTCAGTTTTGCACTCCCCTCCGATCCTGACCCCTCGAATTCCCGCCGTTATCCCGGACCTTTACAAAGTGTTAAGCGTAAGTAATATCAACGCTTTGCAAGGCAGAATCCAAGAAATATTGTTTAAAACTTCCATAATTTAAAAGTATATTTTTTAACTTCTTTAAAAACTGGTTAAGGATGGGTGGTCCGACAGTTTCCCTGGATTCTGCCTTGATGCTTTGGTTGCATGAATCCATTAGTGTGTATAGTCAGACATTTTTAACAGTTTGGGTGTTCAATGTATCTCTACTGTTGGTATGATCTGTAATTTTTATAGAAGTTTTAAGTACTGTCTATACGTTTTTCTAGTTTTGGTTTGGTTTTCTGTAGAAGGTAGACTGATTTTTCTAGATTCTCAAAGCTGGTGGAATAATTTAGACAACACTTGAAGTAGAAAATAGTAATAGAAAAAAACTACTGTTTTCCTCCAGTGATATTCCACCAAGTATATTTTGTACCAATGATTAGAATATAAATATTAATACTGGTAATCACATTGTTCACATAGACATCACAACACATATTCAAGTTCAATGAATTCACGCAGCATACTGGATATCACTAGGGTCCCCTGCTCTCCTCCTCTCTTTAGAACTAAAACTGATTTTTCTTCCTCCGACTTGTGGACTTCCTCAAAAGCGTTGAAAGGTGCAGGGTCCATCATTGCTGGCTTGAAGAAAGAGCACAACAACAATCCGATGATGGCCTTTTGTCGAAACTCTTCCTGAATTCCTCCAAAGAAGGCACTTTAACTCCTTTGCTGGCTTTTGTTAAAGCATCATGATAAATTCTTAAATACTCTTCTTTATGTCTCTTCCTTGAGTCTTCCGAACAATTGAGAAAGAAGAAGAAACAAAAGTCCAACATCGGAGAGCCGTACCTGATAGTAGCAAGATCAAAGAAAACCGAATCGACCAGTTTTCCGTTCGCGTACTTAAATAAAATGTTGTTTCTGCAAAAGTCTCCGTGGCATATGACTGCCATTGGCTCTTTAACTGATGTAAGCACATTCTTTATATAAGTATACACATCTTTTTTGAGTTTTTCCCTGAAGTTCTTAATTTCTTCGACTTTTTCCCCCTTGTCCAAAAGAGGCTTAGCAGCTCTATCAAGACTTCCAACAAAATTATACCACCACTCTTCTTGCTTGTCTTCAAAGATTCTAGTTTCTATCAAATTCTTAGTTATTTTGTCAAACTCTTTGGGGTTGGAATGCCTGGCTGTAAAAGATGCCGCATGATATACACCCAACTTTTTGAATGCTAAAGCACAATGGTCATAGTCCAAGTTGAGAACCTCTGGGGACAGTTGAAATCCTTGAGGTTTTAGGTTTTCTAGCACAATAAAATACTTACTGGGATCTCCCTCAGGGTTGGCGGAGCCATGCAAGTATCTGGGAATAATTCCGATATTTCACCAAACTCTCCCAAAAACAAAAGAACCTTTTCGTAAGCGATGACTTCGTTTTGGAACTGCTGATCTAACTTGAGCCAATGACGCACTGCTTGGTCAGGAATGTTGTACTTGATAAGTAAAGGCTGGCGGAAACTTTGGCCGGATTTTGATTGGAACACTGCGTTCATGAAGGAAACAGAGGAAGCAAATTGCGCTTCGTTCGTAACACTTTGATCCTGTTCACAACTGAGAAACTTTACACCATCTCCGAGACGTCCGCAGTAGCCACGGCAAGCAGCACTTGTTCTTTCATCCATTGCAACATCTTCAAACTGAACTGTTAACACTTATTCAACAAAACGTATGATACGGAAACAGATTTCACAGTTGAGAGGTCAATATTGCAAATTGTGTTGCTAAATCAATCAACTGGTGGCTTGTAGTGAAAAGATTGAGCAGGTTGTGAAAATTGTGAAAGTGAGGTAATAAATCGGGTTTAACTTCAACAAACCAAGGCTATCTCTTATCTGCTAACATAAACATTTTCAACATTACGTAACTGACACAATGTTACAATTAACATTACATAATTTGCACTCACATTTTTAAAAATTTGCTGAACTAGTACAAACCACTTACTTTTGTAAATGAAATTGTAAACAAAGAAACAAATTAGAAATATATTTTTTCTAAAGATGGAAAACAGTAATATTTGTTTAATATATCTAGAATATTAAAACTTGTCTAGTTGTAAAAATCTATTCACTATTACCTGAATGGTTTTGTAGCTTTAATCAAATAATAATCTTATATTGTATCAGTTATTGGTTTATTAATTTTTCTTCTCCATAAGAAAAAATAAATTAAGCAGGCAGGTCAGATTTTTGTTGAATTGTTCCAAAAATTACACTGTAATACCACACAAATATTCAAACAGGACATTACAAAAATGCAGATTTTACAAACGATTAAACTTTCATTGGTCTTTTAAAAAATGGTTGTCTATAATTTAGAGTCTCATATTTATTTTTTGTGACTCTCTGGAGGTTGAAAGAAGAGGGTATCTGGGAGCGAGAGTCAGCACAAAAAACCAAAGTTTGCCGAGCGAACAGGCTTGAACTGTATTCACCCCCCAAAAAAATAACAGCCGAAACCATACAAATAGACTCTAGATTGTTCTATGATTTCTATAATTCTTTGTTCCAAAATGTGAACAAACACACAACTGACTACTGACTGTATGTTGACTGGTGACAGGCGAGGACAGTGATAGTGTGGGCAACGCACGGCTGGCGGGCAAGGCCACTCTCACCACCCCCCCGGCAAAGGAGAAGCGGAAACCGTTCTTCAAGAAGCAGGAGACAACTACACCCTACGACGTGGTGCCGTCCATGCGGCCCGTTGTCCTCGTCGGCCCCTCCCTCAAGGGCTACGAGGTCACCGACATGATGCAGAAGGCGCTCTTCGACTTCCTCAAACACCGCTCCGAAGGCCGGTCAGTACGGTGGTGATAGTTTGTACCTTCTCAGAAGTAAAAGAAAGAAAAAACCACTATTAGGAACTAACTGGGCTTTGTAAAGTTCTAGATTAAGATAACACATAAGAATTTGAACGTAAACACCTTTTCACTGGACATAACAAGCATTTGATACTTAAAATAAATACACCATTTACCACAGTTTATAGTTCGTGAAAAAAACCATTTCTAGATTGGAAAGGGTTTACTTAGGGTTATCAAAGGCGTTAAGGCGTTCAAAGCCCGTCTAAAATAAATCTTGGTCACAAAGGCCACAAAGGTCACTGTTTTACAGTACAGACGAGTTTATGGCACATAACTGAGAGACTGCAGAAACTAACGACATACAATTGGAGGGCTAGAGTAGAACAATTCGAATGAATGAGAGGGTGAATGAACAAAATGTATGTTTGAATGGGACCTCAATGTCAGAATGCAAGGAAAATTTTAGTTCAACCTATAAATGTGATGATTGCATAGCATGTATATGTTTCCGCAATAAACTATTTATTTATTTATTTATCACTAATAAAGTCTTTTGATTTTAATAATTTTTAGTCATAGTTTTTCTTCTTTTAAAGGAATTAATTTACAGATTGAGTTAGGATTGGTGTTGATTTTAGGATCATCATAACGAGAGTGATGGCGGACATCTCGCTGGCGAAGCGGTCGCTCCTCAACAACCCAAACAAGCGAGCAATCATGGAGCGAAGCAACTCAAGATCCACCTGCTCCGCGGAAGTGCAAGCGGAGATCGAGAGGATATTCGAACTCGCTCGGACCCTCCAGGTGAGATTTTTCAGTGTTAAAACTACTAAAACACAAATTCATATAGCAAATTTCAGGAACATTAACAGAAATCCATAGCTTCACAAACCACCAAACTTTTATAAAACAAGACCTCACAGCCAAGTATGACTTTGAAACCGTCTAAATTTCAACCGGTAAGGTACAGTACAGTACCAGTACCAGTAAAAAAAAAGGTACTGAAAAAGTCATTCTCCTATAATCACTCAGTTCCACCACTACACCAAAGAAAGTCACTACCGGTCTGTGAGACCGATGTTTCTATTTTAGTGTTACATTAATAAAGTTCTATAATGGTTTTATAATGTACCAAAGTTTTTTTTTTATAAAATAGTTTATACAACATATTTGACGTTTTCTGTTTTGTTTTCTCACAGTTGGTAGTGTTGGACTGTGATACGATCAACCACCCGTCGCAGTTGGCCAAGACATCTCTCGCACCTACGGTTGTCTATCTCAAAATATCTTCCCTAAAGTGAGTACAGAGAACTTATGTGTTTTAACAAGTTCCATATTTACTAAAAACACTTGTTTATTAAATTGTATTAAATAAAGGACTTTTCATATGAAATACTCATTTTGTCCTTCAATTTTCACTTTTTAAAAGTGTCTTTGCAAGATAAAAATGTCTGACTCTTTCTGCTACCAACACTTATTTGTAGGAAATTTTTTGACATCTAAAAGTTTGTGGAAGAGGAAAAACAATGAGACCAGGGTGCCTAACATACAGAAATTCAGGAGAAATTATAAATATTCTATATGAGTAAAAAAATTGAAAGTAATGAAAGAATGTCGTTTCCAAGCTGAGAAAATGTAAGAATGATTTATAATTGCTTTGTTGCACTCTCTTAGTATCTTGCAGATGGTAATAAAATTGAGATATCATCCTGGACAACAATGACAGTCCAGAAATCATTGCAAACGATAGTTGTTATTTTGTAAGAATCAATTGAGAATTCAGAGATTAATGCGGTTACAATAAAAGTCATGATTTCAGTCAAGATTATCAAGGAAGTCTAGAGATTGTCACAGGCGTCAATAGAAATCTAGAGATCAACTCGGATATTAACGCCTTGACATGGGCGTAACATGAATCTAGAGTTAATTACAGGTTATGATGCTGAATTGCTCGGGTCTTCCACAAATCACTCTCTCCCCTTCTATCACTGGCAGGAGTAACTATGATTCTCTCGAGATAGAGTTTCAACAGGGATTTGTAAATTTACGTGCAAAATAAAACCTAACAGTACGGTACAATAAAACTATGAAATCTGCAGAGATTTATGTGAAAAAGCAGAAAATACATTCGTTTGTAGCAATTTTACTTTTCCTGAAGACACTACGACTATACATTTAGTTTTGGTTACACAGTTGATGTGTTTACAGGTGCTTCAGAGGCTGATAAAGTCGTGGTAAGTCGCAGGCGCGCCACCTCAACGTGCAGATGGTCGCGGCGGAGAAGCTGGCACAGTGTCCGCCGGAGATGTTCGATGTGATCCTGGACGAGAACCAGCTGGAGGATGCGTGCGAACACATCGCAGAGTATCTGGAGGCGTACTGGCACGCGACGCACCCACCGCAAGCGCAGCAGGCACCCAGCGTACCACGGCCGCTACCCATGCACCAGCCCAGCCCGCCACATCACACGGGCGACCACAGTCACAGTGGTCGACTCAACAGCACACCTCCGGGTATGTAGCTGAAGCAGGGGGTCAAGTTCAACAATTGTAATCTTAGACAAGAATCTTTAATCACAAGGTGTTATTATAGGATAATGTTTGGGCAAAAATACTTTGGAGAATTTTACCAACATAGCAAAAATACTCATTTAAAACAAATATAGTATTAGCTCTCTCAATACTTTTGAGGTTGCCAGCTGATATTCAAGGAGTTTAACGAAATAACAGATTTATCAGAGACACCCAGTGATTATGGAATAACAGAGATTGTAAATAAGTCATTTAAAAATTACAATGAATTGGATTAATGATCTGAACTCAGGAATTTATAGACTTCCAAGGAAGTAGTAGTATTATAGGTAAAATAAAATACATGTATCTAGTGTTAGAACTTAGTACAACTCTAAAGCTTATATAGTAGTTGTTACAATGCTAATAATGACAATTTCAAACCTATTCTTCTTCAAAACTGCTAACATTTAATATGTTCTTTAACACTAATCAAAATTCAAACCTTTTTAACCGACTTGATTAATTCTGTAGTAAACAAAAGGCTTAATTTGCTTACTCTTAATGCCTAATATTAAGTTGATAATTATTATATTACAGTTTTACTTATAAAAACTATTTTAGTATTGTTGTTCTTCAATCTGATGCTTTCTTTGTTATGGTTTTCACCAACACAAACTTACCTTAATAAAAATTCAAATCTTAAAAACTGTGGGAAATTTTATATAGTTACTTATTTTAAAGAGACCAATCACTTACTGTATTACTGTACTTTGGGAGAGTATATGAAATTTTTATTTAACTTCTATTGTCTAACTGAAAGTGTTTCTTGAAATCTACAGTTTGAAAATTCATATTTAAAAACACAACAATTTGTTTATCGGGGTGTTTCAAAGACTCCTCCCTAACTTTTGTATGGATAAAAATTTTCATGTGTGCCCTTTGTTGCAAGAGTACTCTGAAGTACTTTTTGACATGATCATGGATTCCGCCCTAAATCGGTACAACTCTGATTCTCCTTCATGAACAAAGCGTTGGAAAATGTTTGTTAAAGGTATCATTGGTGTTGTAATTTTATGCTTGTTACTCGCTGAGGTGTTGTTACACCCCAAACCCCAATTTTTTATGTCGGGCAAAACCCTGATCCCGTCAAAACCTTTTTGATACTCTTATAGTTCAGGGTGTTTTTTTTTTTAAAGCAAAACAACTTTCAAACTATAGTAAGTTATTTTTTATGAGCGCTATATGGTCATACATTGTATCATTGGTTTGTTCACTTTAATATCTATCAGATGGTATGTATTGTTGCAGTTATAGAGTAATTTTAATTTCCTAATTTGATGTTATTGTGAAATAAATGCAATCAGGTCTTTTAGCAAAGATAAAAGAGCGTTTATTGTTAAAGAATACTTAAGAGAAAGGTATTTTTTGTGTCAAAAGGTGATTGGGATCAAATTTGCGGCACAAATAGGCTATTTGCTTTTGTTATTTCAAAATTCTAAAAGAGGTTTTAAGAGAATTTTCTAAGCTAACTCTAACGTCTTCCATCACTTCTTCATTCAGTACAGTCTGCTTTCTGTCTTGTTTTCTGTTCCCTATAGAACCTGTTTTATTAAACTTTTTAACAAATCTGTGAATTTTATTATTTATTATATTATTTGTTTGAAATACTTACACCTGTAAACTTGACCTCAAACGCTTCTTGACAAAAAAAATCTTGCTCCTAACTTTTCTTCAACAATAAGCACGCTTTAATCTTTCTTAAAAATCATGATTGCGTTTATTTCACAATAACATCAAATTAGGAAATAAAAACCACCCTATTACTGCATCAATACATACCATCTGATAGATATTGCAGTGAACAAACCAATGGTACAATGTATGACCTATGCTAAATAAAACTTGCTATAGTTTGAAATGGGTTACGTTTTAAAAAAACACCCTGTATTTGCCAGGTTGCATTTGATAATTTTCCGGTGTTCAGAAGTCATGGTGAAGGGAACTTTTCTAACACACTGTATGTTTCCGAAGGAGTTGTATGAACTTAAGCAAACCACTGATAGTTATCGTTGGTTTCACCGTGTCTCACTTGTACGTAGCTGAATGGTCTCTTAGCTTAGTTTGTAGCTCTGTTCCACTAACAGCTAACCCCTTTCTGCTTGGTGTTCTCTGGTGCTTTCAGGGGTCCACCCGCACGACGACTACGGTTACGCTCACGACTCTCGGGCTGATATAGGTACACTAACCGCTTCCGCTTCTACTCTAGCCCTGCCTCACGTGGAACACACGTTAGTTAGGCGGTTTAGTCGCGGTTTGGCGTTCAGCTTCAGTTGTATCAATTACGCAGTGATTTGGACCGGCTGTAGCTTTTTAACACTACAGGATAATGTCTCGGGATTTGCTTCACCTTTGAAAGAAACTTGTTATAAGTAGCAACAGAATATTTTGGTTAAAAACAATATTATCTTTAATGTATATATTTTTTAAATGAAGCAATAATATATATCTTAAAAGTTAAAAGTCAAAAAAGAGTATAACAGCTGACATATTTGCTCCTAACGCACAAAAATGTGTTCCATTAGAGGCTAGGGCTCATTTACTAATAATATTTTTTCCATATAGGTAACAAATTGTATTTAAGTTACAAATAAGAATAATTCAGGTAATTCAATTCAAGTAACCAAGAGAAAAGCTGTATTTTATTTCCAATTTAGTTTTCAGGAATTAGTTTATGTTTACAATACTAGTTTTACTTTAAAACATTTAATTATTTTAAACTCCAGTAAAATGACTTTTTTATATCTTTCAGCTTTCAATAACACCACTCTCAATGATTTTTCTTCTAAAATGTTATTAAATATTAACAGTTCCTCTTTTTTAACAATAGTTATTGTTCCCTCAAATTAAGATTGTTGTATATCAGTAAAATATAGTATTATTTTGCTCTCCATGACAGCAATAGCACTTTGTGTTATTTTATCCTCTCCTGAAACTCTGCTGGTTTCTAGGCCCACCGTCGCATAGTGGTGTTCTACAATCTCAAGGCATCAACCATTCTTGGCAGTAACTTTTCCTCAACTACTGCCCACTTTTATTTTTCGGACGACCTTCAAACTATGTAATGGTTTTCCTCGAGTGAACCAATTGAGTGGGGTTTTGAGTTTTGTTCTTTTTTTGAGTTTTGCTTCTATCCATTTGTACATTAACCTGTCTTGCTTTGGGTAACATTTATTTCATAAGCAGAACTTTGACCACGTGATTACAAATTTGTTGTAAAAACATCAAGTTTTCTTATTAAGAAATATCCCAACGTAGGGAACTGCAAAAGCCAAATTAATGCAAAAGCCTAAAGATTGTTTTTTGTATTTCTATTTATGTTTGCGAATAAGAGGTAAAACCAATTTTAAAAATTATTTTACTTAATCATTAATGTTGTCATAAACATTAATGTCAGTTTAAACTATGTTTGATATTCACCAGTTTTTCGGTTTTGCAGTATCATGAATATTCCCAATCAATAAACTACTTCTCAATTTGAACTTGGTGATGAGCTGCACTCTTAATAAAGTTGTCAATCATTTCTTTATTTTTTCTTAGTCAAATTTTAAATCAAAAATTAAAAACCGTTTATTTTACACTAGAAGGGTTTATTCATACCATCATTCACCTTCTTCTATATGTTGACAACTAATATGTTTTTGTTTGTGTTTCCGTTTCTGTGTCGTCTCTCCTTGGTTTGCTTTCTGTGCGACGCAGTGCCTCTCGAAGCGATGCAGGGAGCGTACAGAGAGTATTGACGAGCAAAACATTTCTAACCACTCGCTCGTTCTTGTTTTTCTTTTGTTTCTGGACCAAATTAACTTTTGTTCAAAATTACGTTTGTAAGTACTCTTTAGTTGCATGGGGTTTTGGTTTGGTTTTCAGGTTTTTTTGAAAATAGTTTGGTTTTGGTTGGTATCTATTTCAGATTATCTGGGTGATGTCTGAGTTAGGCCTTGCGCTGTTTGTGTTGTTTAAACCCCAGATACTTGCTGATTTGTTGAACAAGCTCAATGTATTTTCCTATTTGATAAAACTGATTTTAAACTTAGGGGTTAACGCTGAAGATGAGTTAGTGAGTTCTAACTAATATAGGCGTTTGAAAGCCAACATTTTCATGTAAAGAAGTGATTAATATAGTTAGAATGCACTACCCTTGATTTTAAATAGAAAATTAGTTTGTTTATTTATCTTACGTTAGGTATTGGCATTTAGGAATAACAGTCATAAGTTGTTTTCTTTAAAGTTGTCTTTATACTAAAAATATTTTGAAAAGTTCTCTTAAAAAAAACATAGTTTGTTTTGCATATCAAAAAAGTAATCTTGCATATTTAGAAAAAGGTTAATCATTTTGCATAAATAAGACTCAACTAAAACAAAATTGTAGTGAAATAAAAAAACCTTAAATCCAGATCGACACAAAGGAATCCTGATAAGAGGAATCCTAGATTGATAAGAGAAGACATTCAGAGCAATAAGAGAGAAAATCTCAAGTGATAAGACAGGAAATCCAGATCATTTCTCAAGTTATGCTGGACAAAGGGCAAGGTGTCAGAGTTCGATTGCAAAAGTGGAACCACTGCCGGGAGTTGTTCTTTGTTTTTTAAAGTAATAAATAATAATCATTCAAATCCAAATTATTAGTTATATGTACAATAGGAACTTACTTTGCAATAGCCTGAACTGATCTCACTTGATGACTTGTTTCACTTGTGTGCAGGGATGTCGTACCACCCGTCACACAGGCACGCATGGACCTCGACAGAGACTACGTAGACCACGATGACTACGGCTCAGGTGCAGCGCACGACTCGTACCACCATCACCACCACCACCAGCCGCCACCGCCACGCGACGTGTACTCCACACACCACACGGTGCACTACTTCAGGAGCAGCCAGTGCCTTTCGGGACCACGCCACGACCAGCGACCTTGACTATCACTCCCCTCACTCCCGGCGCACCCTCAACGCCATCTAGGTACACACACGCTCCGGGGGTTGAAGTCCGTAATGTGTCTTCAAATTGGTTTTGGTTTATTTCAAGTTTCAAAAATTGATGTTTTTGTTGTCAAAACAATAATTGCATTAAATGTTAATTTTCAAAATTTAAAGCAACAGATAAAAAGAAATTTATCTGTGCGTCAGAGTGTAATTTGGAAATTTAATCGTCTTAAAATTTTAAAAACCCTATACTTTTGAAAGTCTATTGGTAAAACACTAAAAACACTTCAACCCTTGGTTTATTTATTGTAAATAAAAGCTTGTACTATATATAAAATTACGAGCTAAAGAACTAAGCTGCTATTAAGAATTTTCCATTTATATTATAATAATTATTGTTACCAATCTTGTAAATTGTATTGTTTGTTTTAGTTGTGTTTTGAATTTACTTTTATGGAGAAAACCAATGATCTTGTAATTTTTAATACTTGGAAACATCTGACTGACCATAATGTAACATAAAGATAATCACTTGCAGGTGATGGATTATTCTAAAACCTAATTAGGTAAGATTGTGAGCTCTAATAAATGTTTTTGTTATCTACTTTAAGGAGAACATTCACTATTCAATAGTCAAAATAAATGTAATATGAGTAACAAAGAAACAACATGAGATATTTCATGACCACATAAATTAATGATGGACAATTAAAAGGTTAGAATTTTAAGATCATTGGTTGCTTAAAACAAAGGCCAACGTCCGTGAAAATGTGTTGGTATTAGAAGCATACTTGGTTTTTAAGTCATACTTTAAATTGTTTATAGTTTCAAAACTAAAGTTCAATGCATCAAAGTGATTGTTGGAACTATTTTTTATAAACTTGTTTTACTTGGTTTACAGCTTGAAATTGCAGATAAAATAAAAAAATATCGACACATTTTCAACCGGGTGTGATCCAAAGACAATTTTTATACCAGAGATGAAATTTGTTGTGTTGTCTGTGTTTGTAAAAGCATAACTTGTAGACGATACTTTAGTCGATGTTCTGGATTGATGCAGAAGAAAGACTGTGTTAAAGTTCATGTTCAATTTATATCATATGAAAAAAAGTACGGAAAACACAGTAGTTGCTCAAATATTGCAGAAAGATTTTGGTGTCAACAAACACATAAATTTGACAGTGATTGGTCAATCTTTATTTTGAATTAATGATCAATGAAAGCACAAAGTTGAATTGAATTCTGTATGACTTTTTCATACCATATGAAGAGGTATAGGAACATGATAATTGTTTTAAGTCTCTCTTCTGCCAAAATATTTTTTCTTGGGTCACCACTGAAATTTTAGTTAGATGTTGGAAAATATTAGTTTGTTGTGGTACATAAAATATATCTTGTTTACCTTGTGTCATTAAAAACCGGATATCTGCAATTAGAACATTGAAATGAACATTGCATTTTATTTTACACATTAGATCCAATATTTCGAAAAGCTTCAAAGGTGGCCCAATTAAAATACATGTGCAAGTACAAAATCAGCAGAGGATACATTTGAGGTTACGTTTGGTGTAGTAACAAATCAGCTGTTATTGTGTCGAGATTATGTTGGTGTGTAGGAACTATCAGCTGGTGTTTGTTGTGTTGAAGTTATGTTGTTCAGCTGTTCAATGTTGGAGGTTATGTTTCATGTGTACTGTCAGCTGTTTACTGATGATAATTGTGCCTCTACGACCGTCACGAACTAAAGTTACGGTTTCATATTTTCATTCTACTATTGAAGGTTTATGTCTAGCTTACTCGACTACTGAACCGATTGTTTTTACAAGGGAAACACGTATCGTGTCAGCTAAAAAGTTTAACATCTAATTAGTACAAACATTTTTAATATTAATTAAGAATTCATTCATTCAGTACTTACTTAAACATTCACGTCTCGATAGCTTTTGATAATAAGTATAACTAGTCAAATACAATTTCGCATACTGGTGAGTTTGTTCGAGTACACAACTTCGATTGAGTTTTGCAAATGATACCAGTACTAGATAAAATAGAGAGTACATAACTAGATTTTTATACACACATAATATGACATACAAATGTATATACTATGTATGTAATGTTAATGTAGTGTAAGAAAAAATCTGTGATGACCGCCACAAAATAAATCTAAATATTCTAGCATACATTCAAATTGCATTTGTTGTTTCTTTCGATTTTCAGGGCTATGCTAGCTAAAACCTTTCGAACAGCTACGTTTTGTTTTCAAGTGAACATAAATCCTAGATGTAGATACTTAGAGAACCAAAGTGTGATCTGTGTTGTATGAATAAATTGTGCAAACAACAGGATGGGTATAACGATGAATTCTGACTTAAGCTAGCTTTAAGACTGTCCATATAGCCTCTAGTTAAATCTCTCGTTTGTATCATTTATCTCAGTTTGTCGATCGAATCATTTTCTATTGCCAAAGGAATTATAATTAATATTAGAATTATTCATCACTCACTATAAATATTCTCATGGTCATAAAAGACATTTTTAACATTTGAAATTGTAAATGAAGAATGTTGTTACTAAAAGTTTTCTTGTTTTACTTAATACTAATAAAATTTAGCTTTGAAATTACCTCAAGCGCATTTTGACATTACAGTCTGCCCTTAGTGATTCTCCCTAGGACTCCCCCGATTGTACATTGTTTTCACCGATGAACTGTTTGTTTTTGATACATGATAGAACCATTGCTGTTACATTATGCTTTATATTCTAGGATTCATAGAATTAGCCTTGCAAAATCAAGTACGGTACTTTGTTCACGCTGACATTGAACAATCTTCCATGAAGCACTGTCAAGTCTATATCATTACAATAAATAACGCTTGCCATGGTACCTCCTAACAAATTCTTACTCTTTCATAAAAATTCCCTTTTCAATTCAAATTGATCCTTAAAAAGAGATTCTTTCCATACCCTTTTGGTTTATTAATAAAACCATTATTCCCCAAAAATGTTTTAGGTGTTAATTTCTCTCTTTTAACATGAAAATAAAAAATAAACTGCCAAATTTGTTAAGACCTCCCATGGCTGTTTGAGTGTAAAGTGTATTCATTCTTACAATTCTTTTATTGACATTAAACATATCTTATACTAAACTGTTCTACTTTGTAATAAGTAGTATCCAAAGCGTTTTGTTTTAAGTTTATTTGTAAAAATGAAATTGTGCAGTGTACATAATGTAATAAGGGTTGCTCCTTAGTATAGAGGCTTATTGCTAAGGCCATATAGTTTTTGTACCGTACTTACTTTAACGTGACGCTTTTAAGAAAGTCAGTAATCAATAGTTTGTTTAACCCTCTCTCTCCCCAGGTGCTGCACGGAAATCATCCTGTCCGCCGGGAATTTAGATTTGATCTGGTTAAAGTAAAATGACAAATATTGTATTACAAATTTAGTACCGTACACAGAACCACCGCTAGAGCAAAGCGAACCTCAGTTTTCAGGAAACTGCGGAAAGCTTGTCTTATGAGAACGGCTCACAAGGGGCGTGGCAGTTCAGTAAAACTTTATTTTTCCAGTCGTTAACAAGAAAATGTGTTCAAGCCCAAGCCCAAAGTTTATGTAATTATATCCCAAATGAAGTGCTTTTATATCATTGGCAGGCACAGTAACTAATATCTGTCAAGTATAGGAACAGGTTTCCAAATGTTGTATATATTGGTTAGAGAAAAATATAAATTTATCCACTTTAAATTCAACATTTTTAAAATCCAGTCAATTCAGTGATTGCATAATAACGACTCAACACATTTCATCGAGTTATCAGGTCGAACTCTAAACTTCCTCCGGACAACATTGTACTGATAATCTTAGAGAAATTACAATACTAATCTTTTTACATGAGTGAAACGTCTAGATATACAAGACACGTTGATTTAGGGGGTAGACCGCTAGGCACCAATCCTCCAGCTTCCCCTGTTCAAGCTGAGGTTTCAACAATCTGTGGAGTTCTCAGCGTACGCAGCAGGGTCTTTAACGCGCGACAACGAAGCTTTGTGTTTTCCTCTCAGCGTTGCGGGAGTTTTGTAGAAGGTAAAAAAAAAGGTAAAGTTTGTCTTGTTTAACGAGGCGAAGTTAGGACTGCAAAGTCCTCTCGACCATTACCTAGCGTCACCGTATTAGTCACATTACAAATTGTAAGTGGTGACTGCGGGGATCGAACCCGCGCCACCGGAGTGATGAGCTCCGGAGTCTGCTCTTTGGTTTTTTCTAGCGTGACTCAATTTTTAATTTGTGGAAGAAAATGGTTGCAGTTTTCATTAACCATGGTGAAGGAGGAAATTATGAATCATTTAGTATCAGTATTTAGCTTATAAATGGAGTTTTGTGGAGGTTAAAATTCCCGTTTTATGAAAAGCTGTAATCTATTTGGATGAAACCCTTTTTACATGCATGAGCGGCCTTTAATCATTAATCGAGGAAGAATTATTATTAGGAATCTGAATTGAATTAGAATTTAACCCCTTCTTTAACCTATAGGGATACAGTCCTAAAGCTTTCCGCAGCTTGGGATTCCTAGCTGCACGCAGTAAACTCCGCAGCCTGCTAAACCTCAGCTTGGTTTTCGTTTATTCCATAGCCTCACATCTAGGACATTCACTCATGATATCTGTCTTTCAAGTAGAGTTGAGGATACAACCTTTCCAAAGCTTTAAGATGTTTTAAGGTTTGTTTTAAAATTATTTTTTATTTTCTAGTTAGATAGGTAAAGTAATTGTTCATTTTGGTGTTATGTTTCGTTTAGGTTGTACACGAAATGGTTCTGATATGGCGAGCTATTTTTGTTACGTAAGTTGTAAAAAAAGTATTTGTATTTACTCTAATTCTGATGTCCTCATAGGGTTGCAGTGGTTAGGGGTGCCAGATGTAGGAAAACACGAATCAACTATTACAATAAACATTATGTTTAAAATAATGATTGCAACAGATTTTCCTAGTTTAATTTTTAATCAAATTCAATTGTCTCCAATCACTATTACGTGGGTTGACGTGGAAATGTTCAGCCTTCTTCCATTCATTGAAATGGTCCACATGGTCAAAAAACCCATTCTTATTTTTTTCTAAATACATTGCACTGGATTGATTTTAAACGTTTTATTGTAACATTTAGCAATTGGATTTCTCGTTTGTCTTTAAAACAGATATAAAAACTCTATGAGGCGCTTTTGAATGGTAATAGTTAAGAATTGTTTGAAATGTAATTTTATATTTTATTGTCTCAGCACGCCCTAATTAAGTTGAAACCATGTTTGTAAATAATAAAGACAATTTTTATCAACCATTTTGAGTGTCTTTGAAACCTTTTTGTTTAATCTTTGAAAACTACAGGAGATCTCTCTCGGCAGATACGACTACAGAGGCTTGGCCTCCCCCAACACTTTCAGTCAAACAAAAGGAAAAGATAATTTAATATAAAGTGCAGCTGTATTTGCAAAAGAACACTTTTCTTAACATATAGGTATCTTTGAAACACCATGAAAATCCAGCAAGTCACATGCAAACTAGAGTGTGACAATCATCAAGTTACTATAGTTTCTCTTTGAAGTATAGGTGGCTGCTCTTATAAAAACACATCATCACTCAAACTTAATTCCAAGAAATGTTGTTAATCATGTAGTTACTTTTTTATGTCAGTTGAACTTTAGACCAACATTCTTGGCAATTCCTTTATCGGTATACACACAAGTGGTAATATAAATACATAGTTTAACATTTTTGTGCAGACTCTCTCACTGAGCTAAGAACACTATAACTAACAAAATGTTTACAGCTGACTCATAGTACTTTTAAATTTAAAGCAAAATGAAAAGCAATTTTCTAGAAACAATTTGTTCCTTAAAAATATTGGGATCGTGTTTAGTGGCCAAAATGGTTTTACACTGTTAAAATTTTGATTGAGTCATAAAATCAGAAGGCTGTTTTCAATCTATATAATTATATAAAAGAGAGTTCCTGACTCCTCATTCATAATCAGACCACAACCCAAACTACTAGACCTACAGACTTGAAACTTTGCATACCTATTTCTGGTCGCCCAAAACACTTAGAAACGGGTTTGAAACATTTCAACTTTAAGGTGGTTTTAGACTTTTAGCGCAATTTTCAATTTCAGTGGACGTAACTATATGACTCTTGCAAGGTAGAAAGCACCTATCTGGTTTCCGTATGTGAATGTGATGGGCATTAGTTGATATTTTACCAATGGTTAAGTTCTTGGGTGTCCATCCAAAGTCACAGGGTGGGGGGGGTACTCCTAGGCCACCCGGTTTTCTCGCTTAAAAATGACCTCATGAACCTGGAACCCCTTCCCATTCCGAAATCCTGGCTACCCTACTGGTTAGGGGCAAAAACACTGAAAGGGGCATTAAATGCGGAACAGTTTATAACAAACAAGGACTTAATCCCTAAACAAAAGTTGTACAAAAGGTAAAGTTAAGGTTTTAGACTTAAGAGCCCTCTCTACAAATTGTTTTGCGGTTTTCCTCTCAAAGATTACTGTAGGATAAAACTAACTTCAGTCATGATACTGATATATTGTATCTGTAGCGAAGCACAGGTAAACAGCTATAGTATAATATATAGTTTAAAATTAAATCACTGAAAATGCAAACGAATTCGTGTAATATACTTCCTGTTTCAACCTTACAAGCTATAAAGGTCATTATTGAGTGTTGAGAACAAAATATAACAATATTGTTAACATCGCTCGATAATGACCTTTATATAGTCGAAACATGTTGTGTACATATATTACACGAATTGTTTGCATTTTCAGTTATTTAATTTCAAATTATGTATAGTGATTTACTGCAATTTGGTCCTTATGGATAACATGTTTTTAATATGTTTATGGTTTAAGAATCAAGAATCTTTAGGGTCGTAGCAAGGCTAATTTAAACACCACGCCATCACAAGGGCAATTACTTGCAATGACGTACCGTACCAAGGATTTTGGGGCTTATAAACTCCATGCATTGATTTAAAATGCCCCATGGCACACACTAAAAATTAACATACTACTTGGCATTGACCAGTGTCATACGCCCTTCGCCCCACCGACTAATACAATGTAATCTCGCATCAGAACAGATACCTGAGGGTGTGGGTGTATGCACAAGTATAAGTTGACGTATCTAACAGCTAATGCAGCTGTTAAAATCAAATACTACTGCGCTAGAGTGTTTTTTTTATAGAAAAGGTCGTAAGGATACCATTTTGGGGGGATCTGCGATAGTTGCTAATCCTCCCTTGCTCGTCATGCCGAATAAGTTTGAATCTTTGAACCAACATATTTACTGTAAACGTTCATATTTATCATTAGTATTGTTAGTATTTCTTAAAAGATAACCAGTTCTACTAAGCAATGTTTCGACGTGTCTTGCTTTGAACCTAATTACTTTGTATAGTACGAGTAAAATTATCTTTCATGCTGTTGCCACTGAACTGTTTTAGAGGGATCACAGTCAGACAAATAAAGTCACTGATCAGCTGGGTTGTTTCTGCGTAACCGAATGTCCAATCACATCATCGCTTTAGGGTGGAGTTGTATCCTGTTTAAAGAAGGGAGAATTTCATTGGTCCGAAAACGTTTTACAACTTCCGCCGTCTTCGATTCTGTCGTCACTTGCAATCGTGCCACTCAACAAAACGAAATACTCTTTTGAAATGGGTAATTTTGTTTTATGGGTAATTTGGGGGAATTTTTGTTGGGAGGAAAACGAAAAGATGCAGGTGAAAGACACCAACTATACACAACTATACTATTGTATTATATTTAGTTTAACTACCGGTACATATTAGATTTGTAATGGTTTAATGCAAAGTCAAGTGTAAAATGTACTTTCAGAAAGGTAAAACTGTATGATTTATGTTTTAAAATAGAACCAGCTGCCACGTTTACCAGCGGAAAAAATACAATTTTACTAAAACTTTATAATCACGTTTTAGAATTGTTAAGGTTATGCATCCTCAGAAATTCAGTGAACTGAGAATTACTAGATAATACTGGAACTGAGTTGCTCTTTTCGCAATTGTACTCGAATAACAACCAAAGAACTTTTAATTTTCAAACTTTTTGATTTTTATAAGTAATAATTATTACAGTAATTTAGACAGGTGCGCGGCTGAGTGGTAATTTCAGAGTACAGTAATGTATTAAATATTATTATTAATTATAAAGTTAATGTTACAACCACTACGTTACAACCACAGCGGCTAGTTTGCTGGTTCGATTCCCAGCGCACTGACACAGGCGTATGACTCCTGAGTTATTTTGACCATTGACTTTGTGTGGTTCCTACCGTTCGTAAACACAGACTTACACAGTACTGTAGTTTTTAACGGCTACAGCCGACATCTCTTATGGCAATACAAGAAAAAGTGCTGAGTAGAATGAGGGTAAATCTTTAGTACAACTCGAAGAGAGGTAAAATCATATTTTCGTAATGTCCCAAGCGCAGTTGCACAGCCTGTGATGACGTAACAACTAACATTAGAGAAAGCTGCTCGGAAGCATCGGAACGCGTAGATTTTGTATGAGACATCGCGAATTATTGATCAAACCTAATTCGCGACGGTATCTTGCTTGTATTCTTATAATTTCTTCTAATATTTTCCATAATAAGAAATATCAATCAAATAATTTCGGTTACCAGATCCGTAGATCTAATTTTTGAATTTGTAATTGCACAATTCAATCGTAGACCACATTGTACAACTTCAAGGATCTATTGAACAACCGAAGTATTTTGTATTTCTTAGCTGAACCAGTTGCATTTTACTATACGTCTTGATGTATCAAGGCAACATAGAAATGATTTGTAGGCTGTCGATGTTAGATCTTTTGGATAAGTTGCCGTAATCCATCCTCGTTGGCACCATTTCTATCGAGTCGCCATTTTGAGAACTTAATTTTGACCTATAGAGGTTTTTTCGTAACTATCCGTATACTTCTATTTTAATCATGGTAAGTGGTGTATTTCAGGATTCACTTAGTTTTAAGAATTAATTTATGTTAGACTAGGCGTAGGCCCAGCCTACCTAAGGCAAACTCCATCCCTGTGGAAATTATATTCTAGGCTAGCATACGCATTAAACCAAGGAATGTTTTAAGTTTGTTTCCTACCTGATTCTAGTAAAATACCTTACTAATTATCCATGAAATCCAATATTTACGTCAAACTAGGTTAGAGGTGGGATTCCCAAAAACCACTGCGAGGAGCTCATTGAAAAATGTTGGTTGGCAATCATTTTCTCCTATGAAATTATATGCTATGCTGCTCTTTTTGAACGAGGGGCCTACTGAAGCTGTCTTGTCCCCATAGGCTAAGGTGTGAATAGAATTACTTATTTACGGTTAACAACACTGTACAAAACGTTTTGACATGCTTGGATATTACTGACATTAATAACTATATTAGTACTAACCTTCACAAAGAAAGGCCTTATTCGCTAAGGAAAAACTATACCTAGAATAACAAAAATAAATATCTATAAACTAATAAAGGCTCTATGATGGTGAACACGAAGAAAACTTAGAACGTAGGTTGACCCAAAGCTTTGCACCGGAAAGTATGAAAAACGGAGTCTGAAGTGACTGGCTGGACCCCTGACAATCATGGCACCATCACAAAAAGTGGATTTGTGGTCTATTAATTTGATTTGAGCATATTAATTATACCATAGGATATTCTTCTCAAACCTTGAAAATAGAATTACTATCGGATTCAAAAAGCAACGTACCCGAGTTTGACTGGGTGTTGTACGCAGCTCAGTGAACGTAAAACTGAGGCAATCACACCAAAACTTTCTCAGTTTAATTCTACGTAGGACTATGAACAAATAAGAAAATTATTTTTAAAGCAAAAGTAAGTTTGTTCAGGTACAAAAAGTCGCAAAACACGAATTTCACCAAATTCGGACCAAGACTTGAACATTTTTATTTATTCATTTAAGCACAATAAAACTTTTACACAAGTTAAGTTAGACAGTTATCTAACCAATTACTAAGTTATGCGTGTTACAATTAAAAATTGGACATTTTATGAGCCAGTGCAATCTTCCAAACAGATCGCATTGCAGCTAAAACAAACCACAACTGAAAGTTTAGTAGTAGATATACTGAATTTAAGTAATATTAGTATGTGATTTTAAAATGTGAAATAAATAAATGGACATCTAAGCGCGGCGGAGCGTGAATCATGGGACGGAAAGACAGAGGTTTTGAGGTGGAGACCGGTACATCTCCCATGTGCCCACTGTTGCCATAACGTGTGACTGCTCAGCACGGTCCTTGCGTCAGGTTCCATACATATTTCTCGTACCAATATTTATAAACACCGAGCTCTTATCAATTTCTCCGGATATCTCTTGTCGTTCAAAAGTTAACCTTGAGTATTAACAAACATACAGTAGCACCGAAGATCATAAAAATCTCTCTTGGAAAAGGCGGCAAGCATCTTGAGTGATTTCTCTAAGCAATTTAGCATGACATCATCAAAACCATAACTTACCTTTGCTTTGAAAGAGGATTCAAAATATTTACGTGGCCAGGTAGGTACAAATTAGCGAAAGGCAAGGGTTGGACCTGGAGTGAAAGGACCTCAGACCATAGCCATTAATACAGCCTAGTGATGGGAATGACAGGCCAAAAATAATTGTTGACTGCTTTTTAGAGTATATGGGTGCTAATACTGGAATGTCAAAGGGGAGGAGGTCGCCGACCTCAGACCCTGCAACACAGGACCGCTCTAGTCCGGATAGGTCTGTCTATCTGCCCCCATGATTCACGTTCCGCTGCCCTTGGATGTCCATTTATTTATTTCACATCATAAAATTACTGACTAATATTACTTGAATTCAGGTTATTTATTCAAACTTAACTTTTAGTTGTGGTTCGTTTAAGCCGCAGTGCAGGATTTTACGACCACCTGTTTCCAAGATTGCACTGACTCATTAAATGTACAAGTTTTTCTCAAAAAAGGTAACCCTGCAAAACTTAGTAATTAGTTAGATACCTACCAAGTGTAAAAGTTACATTGAGGTGCGCAAGAGTGAGATTTTGTTCCAGGTATGAAGTTATAGGGGTCATTTATTTTATTCCTGGTTTGGAAAAAGATTAAAATTTTTACTTTATTGAAGTTACAACAGTTAGTATGACGATCGGTGACAAGTTTATTCTGTTATTTTTGTTGGATTTATTTTTATATTTTCATTTCCAAATGAGATTGTACAGTAAAATTAACTTGGCAGCTTTAAAAGTTTTGTATAATTTAAAAAAAAATAAATAACACTGTAATTTTACCAAGAATGTTAAAAAATACATATTTTAAGATAGTATAGATTTATTTTAATTAAGCCAATTCTATTAATCATATATGGCTTAAAAGGTGATGTGTTGTAAAGACTACTTAACAATACTTGCTTGAAGCTGTAATTTTGTTCTGATGAATGATGAAAGATCATACTAAATGTCAGGATCAAGGAGGATAAATAGAAATGGAGCGCCATCCGTGGCGAGGTACTGAGGGCAGTGAAGCGGGGCCCTTGGAGGGCAACAGTCACTGTTTTGCTCGCGAGCGCGCATGAAAATTCCAGTGCACTCATTTCGTTCCCACTGTGGTTTCAGTTACTCACAGTGCATGAATATTTTTATTTTTTACCATATGGTAGCCAACTAAGTAAGGGCGCCAATGGTGTAAATAACATGTTCAGAAACTCTCCATTTTCATATTTTAAAATTCATTAACGTCGAAAGTTTTATATAGATTTTAAATCGTGACATTTAAAAAGTAGTCGGCTGCTACTTTTTACATTTTGGTCAGGTAAAATTAAAAGCGGTGGAAATTGTAGCCAAAGAACTGAATTTACCAAATATCATTTTTGAAAAAATTAGCTCCTCTAATTTTGGCGTTACAGCAGTAGTGTGGGACAAACTAACTTCATTTCGGCTCGCTTTCGGTCTACAGCTTCTTGCCTCTGTATTCTGAGTGCTTTAAACCTTCAAATAAAATTACTCTCAATTTATAATTTCCTATCCAATTACCTTTTCTATGCATGTAATGCATTTTACATGACCTGCTATATAATATATGTGTATACATTTTGAAAATGTTGTAAATGCTGAAGTGTTTACTTATCCAAGTAACTTTGTGATTATGTTCAAAGCAAATACATGAGTTTTTAACATTTTTATTACGGAAAGTTTAATAATTGTATATATTTGTTTGTAAATTATGTAACTATTATTATAGTTCATTAATTCTACTTTCATGATAAGAAATTCTCCCGTTTTCAAGAAAAAAGTGCAAAGATTGTACAACAAAATGAATGAAGTATAGACCTATTTATTGATTGATGTTATTGAAAAAGGTTTCCAAAGTGAATAGTATGGGATACTAAAACAACCTTTAAATATTCAAATCGTGTTTTCTTTTCAACAGACACATTTTACAGGAATTTTAGTGCCGCTACATACACTACTTAGCTGTATTTTATTGTATATATTGTTAGTTCCCAATAATTATAAAGAAACGCATGTACACTAGTGCCCTTTACACCATAATATTTCTTTGTCAAAGTTCTTTTAATTAAAGAGTTTTTGAACTCTGGTTTTAAGAATAGTTTTAATTATTGGCTTTACTTAGTAATTTGCTTGGATTTGACGAATCACTTAGTGTTTGGGTTCATTTTAAAGGGCGTTAAGAGTAGTCTAAATAAAGTTATAAATGTATTGAGTTCATAATTTATGATCCGTTTAGAGGTTTTCGTGCAGGCATGGTTGGCTATGCGCTCTCCACTCCAGTGGAGGGCCAACTTCGCTGGCGAGGTGGCTTCACCTCTCGGTTTCAGGCGGTCTCTGTTTTATACCTGCTCTGTGGTCAGGATGTACCTGTGTAACCCCACCCCATCTCCCTTCAGTAATGAAAACTCTTGTTTTACATATGTTGACACCAATTTTCATATAAAGTATTTCATGAGCTGTATCGTTAAAATCAGAAAATTATTTGCTAACTAGTCAAAGGGTTCCACAGGCAACCAGGAAGATCGTCCGCTCTGAGAAGGTTGGCTGCTGCGCCTTAAGTAATCCAGTGCACTCACCTGCTATCTCTGTTCAGACAGTGAATAATGCACTTATAGATCTTCCTGCGATAGCTAAAGGTCACACCCTCAAGGCTTGCATTATTAACAAAATAAAATGATGAATTACCAATAGTTTTGTCAATGAATGAAGTTTGCTGTTTCATTTTTGTTGCAAAAGTTATTTTGAAATACAACAAAATGTTAAATTGACAAACTTTTCTCAAAATAGAAATCTCCTTAAGCAGCATCATTTTTAGCATTTTATTTTTATGAAGTGGTTTGGAACCTCTACCGGCAGATTAGGCTAAGTAATCTTCAATGAAACTGCCCTCAGAAAAAATGTTCTGCACTGGCTTCACAAACAAATAGGGATAGTGGTACATCACAGGTATTTTTATTTTACACCAAAATGTTTTCCACTCTCAGGAGCAAATGTCTGGCAGGCTCGTACTGACCACATTTCCTGCAGCTGGTCGTCTTGGTGAGCTTAGCAAGATGGTTTTTGAACTGACCAGTCCAGTTTGACTTAAGCTTTTAGCTGGCCTATAATTGGTATAGCAAATGTCCGAATTACATAGTCGCTGATGTGTCCTGCCAGTAAAAATAAGAATCAAACTGTAACAGCAAAGGGCTCAAAAATAGTGGGGGTAACAACTTCATTTGGTATCTTAAGAGCAGTTCCACATTAAGGCCTATCCAAATTAGAACAAGTGATAGTTAACGTCACAATGTTAGTAGAATCTACTGTCACTGACTCTAGTCAACGCTCTAGCGTTTGCTAATTTTACATTTCATCAATATTATAATTTCCAATTAAAAATCATTGTTTAGCTCTTGTAGTTTTAATCTATGATTACTATTTTCGAGTTTAAATGGTTAAATCATTAAAGAAACGTGACAGGAATTCAACCCCCATGAAGGGAGGCCTCATGTAGCGCAATTTGCATGGATGTTCCCAGTTAGAAGTTGTAAATTTGTCAGTAGTTTACAAATATTTCATCAGATATGAGTGAATAAAAACACTGTGGCATCTACATGAAATATAAAAAAACTTGAGTGTCCAGTGGTAGGGTTGGTTTACATTGGTTCAGAGAATATCAAGCTACCCGTTAAAAGCCACACTCCTTTTATTGTAACTACTCTCCGAAATGAGTCTGACAATTTAATTTTTACGCTTTAAAAGAATAAAAACTAAGTAAGGAAGGTGTCGGGTAAGGTTTCAGTTACTTGGAAAAGTGGTTTCAGCTGCATAATAATTTTTATCGCGGGCCAATATTAGCCTTGAGAACAATCCAAAGTTGTTGCTGAGCACACTGAAAGCTCTGTAAAGAAAATATATGATATGGAACAAGAACTGTCAATGAGGCTTTCAAGGTGAAAGATTACGGGCCAACATATATTTTTATTTCAAAAGTGTTGTTTTCACAAGTATGGATACATGGGGGTGTGACCTTGGTGAAAAATGTTTTTAATTACAATTAGGTTGTTTGAGTAAAAAATTATTATTCTAGAAAAATAAGCTTTTTGATATGAAGTATTTAAAGCAGTTTTATTAAAAAGGTGTGAAGCTAATGAAGAATAGCTAATATGAATGTTCCTTCAACCATTGTGTCGACAAATGCTCATGATTAAATTACAATCAAATAGCTTTGGGGTAAAGAGAGGAAGGCAGGATTATTTTTTCCTCTACAATTAAACAGCAAGGCAAAATGTACTATTTAATACCTTCTTAGAGGGCTTTGTGTAATTAACGGATTTGTATTGTTATGGAGGTTTTAACATTGTTAATGACTTTGAAAACACTTGAACATTGTGTTAGTTATAACCCTACTAGTTGTAATTTACCGTTGTGGATTTTCAAGCTTAACAATAGTGATTTTCCAGTGTAGTATTTTTCTAACAACTGATTTTTTGTTTCAGCCGCGTATCGACCCCCACCAGTTACTCAAGTGTTTGAGTGTGCTACTCTCTCCTACCGGCGGAGTAAAAAGCAAAGATGAAGTACAACGGCTTGCCAAGTAAGTTATTTATAGATTACAACCTATTTTTATGAGTTTCTACCATAGTTAAAAGGAAGAAACTGAGGAACAGGCCATTCCGCAACTCGAGACAGCTGAATCGCTTTTATGTTAGAAAAGGGGCTCAACCGGGGACGTTTGATATGTGATGGACCGCAGGTTAAAACTATTCATATTTTGCTCGATGGCGGTTAGAGCTTTAAGTTAAAGATTGGTTAAAGTCACTTTCCAATTTCTGATGAGAGGGTTTCAATCGTCAATTTCTCCCTTCCCTAAGATGGTGCGGATCAGTCTTTTCTGTACAATATGAATCTTGACACTGAGCTGGCATGATCCCACAATTCCCACAGGGTGCCATGTTCCAAGTGAGAATTTGCTAAAGCGTATTTTGCATTTCCTACGTATGATTACGTGACACTAAAACAGTTAGCCCAGAAGAGGGCTAACTAGACTTTTAACCTTAAAGAGGGCGCATAGGTTTTCAAAACGTTACAGGACCACATTGAAGTTACTTCAAGGTGGGTTAAAACCTCAGTGAAAATGGCAAAACATCGTTCTTACAGTATACAATTTTTTAGTATTCACCCGTCTCAACTCTTTTGTAACTAAACACCTAATCATTGAACAAAACCAATATGGTTTCCAGAAATCCAAATCATGCACTGATGCAATTTTTCAATTTATAACTGAGGTTGTGAAATCTTTAGATACTAACATACTTTCCACAGCTGTACTACTAGATATTCAAAAGGTTTTGAACTGACCAGTCCAGTTTGACTTAAGCTTTAGCTGGCCTATAATTGGTATAGCAAATGTCCAATTACATAGTCTGATGTGTCCTGCCAGTAAAAAATAAAGAATCAAAAACAGCAAAGGGCTCAAAAATAGTGGGGTAACAACTTCATTTGGTATCTTAAGAGCAGTTCCACATTAAGGCCTATCCAAATTAGAACAAGTGATAGTTAACGTCCAATGTTAGTAGAATCTACTGTCACTGACTCTAGTCAACGCCTAGCGTTTGCTAATTTTACATTTCATCAATATTATAATTTCAAAAAATCATTGTTTAGCTCTTGTAGTTTTAATCTATGATTACTATTTTCGAGTTTAAATGGTTAAATCATTAAGAAACGTGACAGGAATTCAACCCCCATGGGGAGGCCCATGTGGCGCATTAGCATGGATGTTCCCAGTTAGAAGTTGTAAATTTGTCAGTAGTTTACAAATATTTCATCAGATATGAGTGAATAAAACACTGTGGCATCTACATGAAATATAAAAAACTTGAGTGTCCAGTGGTAGGGTTGGTTTACATTGGTTCAGAGAATATCAAGCTACCCGTTAAGCCAAGCCACTCTTTTATTGTAACTACTCTCAAATGAGTGACAATTTAATTTTTACGCTTTAAAAGAATAAAAACTAAGTAAGGAAGGTGTCGGGTAGGTTTCAGTTACTTGGAAAAGTGGTTTCAGCTGCATAATAATTTTATCCCATATAGCCTTGAGAACAATCCAAAGTTTGCTGAGCACACAAAGCTCTGTAAAGAAAATATATGATATGGAACAAGAACTGTCAATGAGGCTTTCAAGGTGAAAGATACGGGCCAACATATTTTTTATTTCAAAAGTGTTGTTTTCACAAGTATGGATACATGGGGTGTGACCTTGGTGAAAAATGTTTTTAATTACAATTAGGTTGTTTGAGTAAAAATTATTATTCTAGAAAAATAAGCTTTGACGGCATTAAAAAGCAGTTTTATTAAAAGGTGTGAAGCTAATGAAGAATAGCTAATAATATGAATGTTCCTTCAACCATTGTGATGACAAATGCTCATGATTAAATTACAATCATATAGCTTTGGGGTAAAGAGAGGAAGGCAGGATTATTTTTCCTCTACAATTAAACAGCAAGGCAAAATGTACTATTTAATACCTTCTTAGAGGGCTTTGTGTAATTAACGGGATTTGTATTGTTATGGAGGTTTTAACATTGTTAATGACTTTGAAAACACTTGAACATTGTGTTAGTTATAACCCTACTAGTTGTAATTTACCGTTGTGGATTTTCAAGCTTAACAATAGTGATTTTCCAGTGTAGTATTTTTCTAACAACTGATTTTTTGTTTCAGCCGCGTATCGACCCCCACCAGTTACTCAAGTGTTTGAGTGTGCTACTCTCTCCTACCGGCGGAGTTAAAAGCAAAGATGAAGTACAACGGCTTGCCAAGTAAGTTATTTATAGATTACAACCTATTTTTATGAGTTTCTACCATAGTAAAAAGGAAGAAACTGAGGAACAGGCCATTCCGCAACTCGAGACGGCTGAATTATGTTAGAAAAGAGGCTCAACTGGGGACGTTTGTTATAATGATATGTGATGGACCGGAGGTTAAAACTATTCATATTTTGCTCGATGGCGGTTAGAGCTTTAAGTTTATAAAGATTGGTTAAAGTCACTTTCCAATTTCTGAAGAGAGGTTTTCAATCGTCAATTTCTCCCTTCCCTAAGATGGTGCGGATCAGTCTTTTCTGTACAATATGAATCTTGACACTGAGCTGGCATGATCCCAATTCCCACAGGGTGCCATGTTCCAAGTGAGAATTTGCTAAAGCGTATTTTGCATTTCCTACGTGATGATTCATTACGTGACACTAAAACAGTTAGCCCAGAAGAGGGCTAACTAGACTTTAACCTTAAAGAGGCATAGGTTTTCAAAGCGTTACAGGACCACATTGAAGTTACTTCAAGGTGGGTTAAAACCTCAGTGAAAATGGCAAAACATCGTTCTTACAGTATACAATTTTTTAGTATTCACCCGTCTCAACTCTTTTGTAACTAAACACCTAATCATTGAACAAAACCAATATGGTTTCCAGAAATCCAAATCATGCACTGATGCAATTTTTCAATTTATAACTGAGGTTGTGAAATCTTTAGATACTAACATACTTTCCACAGCTGTACTACTAGATATTCAAAAAGCTTTTGATAGTGTCAACCACAATTTGCTTTTGAAGAAGTTAGAGCTATATGGAATTCGAGGCAAATGCTTACAATGGTTCCAATCATATCTTTCCAATCGCACACAAAGAGTTAAAATTTCTTACTGCGACGAGTCCAACAACATTCAAAATTATATATCTGATCAGTTAACTATCAAGTCGATGCCCACAAGGATCAATTTTAGTCCCTTTGTTATTTCTATTATTCATGAATGATTTATCAACCATAACGAAAATTCAAAATACTACTATTTGCTGATCGACACTTCAATTTTATTTTCACATAAAAACATTGAAATCTTAGAGATACAAACATATATTGATCTGAACATCATCGCTCAGTGGATGGACGACAATGGATTCAATATAAATTCTGACAAATCAAATTGTATCTCGTTTTCCCACCCTAGAAGGAAAACCAAAGCAGAAAATGTCAATATTCTTATGGAAAACAAACAAATTCAAGAAAACACCAATATAAAATTCTTAGGACTTACTTTGGATGAAAATTTAAATTTCAAAGCACATATCAGATCAGTTTGTAGAAAGTTATCAAGTGGAATTTTTTTATTGAGAAAATTATCAACTTTCAGCACCATTGAAACATTGCTTACCTTATACTGCGGAGTAATATTTCCGCACTTAAATTATGCTGTCATTTTTTGGGGAAACTCCAGCAGTTACACAAACAATGTTTTCATTCTACAAAAATTTGCATTACGAACAATATTCAGAAAACCACAAAATCAATCATGTAAACCGATATTTCAAAATTTTCAAATATTAACATTTTCATCAATCTACATTTATGAATGTGTTATGTATTTTAAACAAAATTTTTCATATTTTTATCCGAATTACAAAATATTAAGTGCAAGACAACAAAATTTCAAATTGAAAATCCCAAATCATAACACCTCCTTTTATACATATTTCCCAGAGTACAATATGGCTAAATTATTCAACAAACTTCCGAACAAATTAAAAAACAAGACAATATGAAGAAATTCAAAAGAAATTTAAAATTATTTTTAATAAGAAAAGTTTACTACTCCATTAATGAGTTCTTACAAGATGATATGGAGAGAGAAGATTGGACTAGTGAAGGCTAAATTTAATTGTTTTTCTTTTGTTTCTACTTTTATTTTTTCCTCTATTTTATTTCTTTTTTTGTTTTATATTTTGATTTCATATTTTCCTTTCATTTATGTTTGTTTATATTTCTTATACTTTATTATTACTAGTTTTTTGTGTGTTGTTATATAATTATGTTTCTGTTATAGCCCATACAAAGGCTCATCTTTGTCAGTGGTCAATAAATATTTCTATTTCTATCAATATTTTACCAAAATAAAATGCAATAGGTGAAGTGAAACACAAACAGCTATAGAACTAATAAATGGTAGTACAGCGATTCACTTGGTGCAAGCTGGGTTGCACACAGAGGTTTACTGCAGGTTGCTCTGTAATGCAAGGAGGGGCATCACGGAAGTTGTCTCCGGGCTTATTTATTTATTTTATTTTATTTTACAGTCATAAGACAATTATGAAAATTGTGTTGACTAGTGAAATGAAATGAATATGATTTATTAGTATGGAATGGATGGGTGAATAACAAACAGTGCCACATGAATAACAAATTAACAAAGCCACTGGTAAGAATAATATTTACCATATAAAAAAAGCTGTATAGGAACTATCTCTATACATTATTGGAACTAGAAAAAATAAAATAGAAACAAACCCCAATAAAAGTATTTAATTTATATATTGATGATACAATAACAAATTACAAGTATGTTTATGTATGTTCCATAAATTCTTCTACTGAGTAAGGAGCCAGTTGCAATAAATGTTTTCTTAATTTCCTTTTGAATAAAGCTAAATCCGCAAAAGGTCTTTTATTTCTTTTGAATTTTATTTAAAAATTTTATGCCTGCTTGTATTGGTAATTTTTCAAATATTTGCAATCTGTGGCTTTTTGTCTGTACAATACATTTGATTTTGTATTGTGACAGTGAACATTATAACCTTGGACTAAATCACATTTGCCAACACAGTATGAAATTGTTTCAAATATATAAAGTGAAGGCAATGTAAATATATTCAAGTTTTTGAAGTGTTCTTTGCATGTAGCCCTTGAGGTTAGATTACAAATTACAATTGCTGTTTTTTTGTAGAATAAATGCTCTTAACAACCTTCTTTGAGCACAGTTACCCCAAAATATAATGCCATAAGACAAATGAGATTGTATGGTTCCATAGTAAACAACCTTAAGAGTATCTATGGAACAGAAATCTTTCATTTTCCTTAAGAGAAAAACTCAGAAGAAATCTTTTTACAAACGTGATCAACATGGGAGTCCCAAGATAAGGATTTATCTATAAAAAGTCCTAAAAATTTGGTGTGATCCACTTCTTTTAGTAGTTGATCCCCTACTGCTACTGATGCACCGCTATTATGGGTTGAATTTAAATTAAAGTTCATGCATGTTGTCTTTTCTAGATTGGTTTTAAGATTAAGGTTTTCAAAATATTGGATACATGCGTTTACATTTTCAAAGCAAGAAATTTCAAGACTTGGGATTGATTTGCAGCCAAAACTCAACGTTGTATCGTCAGCATATTGAACTATACTTATCGAATCGTTAAGGCTATATTTACAGTTGTTAATATACAAATTGAACAGCATGGGCCCTAGAATTGATCCTTGAGGAACACCAAACTTTATATGTAGAGGGTTTGACATTGCATTGTTGACTGCAGATTTGTTCCCTGTTAGACAAATAGCTTTCAATCCATTTAAGGGACAATCCTCTAATTCCAAAATCATTTAAAGTACTTAGCAAAATTTATGATGAGCAATCGAGCGCTTTTGACAAATCTAAAAATATACTCATCGTTTTCATTTGATTATCGAGGCTTTTACAACAAATTC
Organism: Matsumurasca onukii; assembly: GCA_018831715.1. Taxonomy (NCBI): domain Eukaryota; kingdom Metazoa; phylum Arthropoda; class Insecta; order Hemiptera; family Cicadellidae; genus Matsumurasca; species Matsumurasca onukii. The sequence continues at coordinate 9,819,776 of CM032065.1, forward strand.
TATGAAATCGTTGATTGCATCTGAAGTACTCTTGCCTTTCGAAAGCCATACTGAGTACTTGAGATGAAAGCGTTTTGATCAAGAAAAGATCTGAGCCTTTTACAATAAAGTTTCTCAAATACTTTACCTAATATTGGTAACAGTGCAATAGGTCTGTAATTTCCCATATTACTTGTTGAGCCTTTTTTGTGAATAGGAACAACTTTGGCTTGCTTACATAAATCAGGAAAAACTCCCTCTTCAAAAGATAGATTTATGATTAACGTCAATGGATTAATAATGTGTATGAAACATTGTTTTAATAGCCATTGAGAAATCCCATTTACATCTGTGGACTTTTTGTTAGGTAGTTTTTTAAATACATCTATAATTTCCTGTGGGGTAACTGGCTTTAAGAACATTGATCCTAAGACTTTACCGTGATTAGCAATATTTATTGTTTTATCCTGATTGATAACATTATTTGCAACATTTGAAAAGTATGTATTGAATTCTTGAGCTACCATCTCAGGGTCACGAACCAAAACTCCTCCTTTTTCAATTTCAATTTGGGGTATACTGTGGTTATTTTTCAGCCCATTTACCAGCTTCCAAGCAGTTGTACTCACACATTGAGAACTTTGTAGCTTGTGATTGAGATGTTTACATTTTGCCGCTTTAATAACTCTTCTATAAACTGTTTTATATTTCTTATAAAATTGAAGAAAGTTTTGACTTTGACAAAAAGGAAGCATTTTGTAGTATATTTTGATGTTTTTCCTCGATACCTGGATACCCTTAGTAATCCATCCAGATGGTACTTTTTTAAACGATTTTTTAAACACTTTATATGGACAAGCTAAGTCAACGTAGTAAACTAGTTTGTTAATGAAGCACTCATACTTGAGATTAGTAGTGGAGTAAGAGTGTAGTTCATCCCAATTTTCATATTTTAAATATTCATTAAGAAGTGCAATATTATAGTTAGCTGTACATCTCTGTACAGTTGAAACAGGAGGACTTTTCAAAGAGTCACAGTTTTCTATGGTAACACTTTGAGCCAAATGGTCTGATACGGCTGAATTCAACACATCTACTTTTATGTTAGGAGCCAAATTGGAAACTACGTTATTTATGGCTAATATAAACAGTTAAAAATTAACTACATCGAAGCTGTAAATGATTTAACTAAGTAATATTTTATCATGTTCTAAGAAAGAAGGGCGGAATGTACACAGATTCACTGGTTTTTGGCTTGTGTCTATGCGATTTGATTAACAAACAGAGATTCACCTAGAGTTAAGACCTCTGGAAGGTTAAAAGCATAAGGTATTTTACAAGCCTCCCAAGTAGCTTTTGATATGAGTTAAAGGTCAGCAGCTTCACAACTTAATTTTTCCGTTTTTACATTCCTTAGACTGAAGGCTTAAGATTATTTTGTATACTTTTTAAATTATCTGGCAGTTTATTGTATAATTTGGCTCCAGTTTGAAAAGACAAATAGACCCAAAAAGGTCCATAGTTTTGTAAACATACCTCATATGGATATATTTATGTTCACTTTTTTGTATTTTTCTAAGAAAGTAGAAACCCAACTTATTTTAAAATTAGTGGTAAATTCTCCTGAAAGGAAAAAGTAAAAGGTAAAGATTGTCTTGTTGAGGCGAAGTTGGGACTATAAAGTCCCCTCTACTACTCAACCTCGACCTTAGTGTTTCTGTATAGTCACGTTACAAATGTAAGTACTGACTGCGAAGATTGAATCCGCGCCAGCGTAGTGGTGAGCTCCGGAGTAGCACACGATTCGAACTCGCCACGGGGTTTTTAATAAATTAGAAATTTTATTGATTCCGTCCACTTTTTTCCCAAGTATAAACAGAAGAAAATTCCATTTTTAACTTTTGATCTTTCGTTATTATCTTGCATAGAAAAAGTAACTCAACACAACGTAAAAGTTTCAGATTTTTTAAATTTAGGTCGCTAACAATCCCCTAAAGGTCCCTGATTTTTATGTTAGGAGGCTGGTAGACACCCTGGTACTGAGTCTGAAGCCCATGGAGCAACTGAAGTGATGAAGCTCCTAGGCCAAAAGTCCAAGGAAAACCTATAAACTGTAATGATCTGTTAGAATATTGAGGCCAAAGACTAAAGGCCGAAGTGTAAAACATTAAAGTGTGCCAGCGCTAAATTTTAATTTAAATGTTATTTATTATTTAATTTAGTTTTATTACTTTTATTTGTTTAAATAATTTAAATTAATATATTGATTATACATTGTAAGGGTTCAACCATTTTGTACAGATCTAATCCATAATAAATAATTGCTGGAATACAACAGCGCGTTTTAAAACATTTTTGTAGTTAACGCCAGTCAGAGACTATTAAGACCTCTGAAGTAAATGGGTAGACAGACCAAAATCAACGCAGGAGCTTAGCTTGAAATGTATCACCCGAGTCGTTAGGTTTGCCCAATTCAAGGGTGTCTAGGGGGACGGTAGTTTTTCAAAATACCGGAAAATGTTAAGAATTACCTTAAGTTGTAATCCTTAAGGTCATTATGATAGCCAAAAATACTCAATTGTCAGAAATAATAATGAAAGTATGGAGACCTAGAGATCATATAAAATAATGGTGAAAATCGTGATTTTTTTGTACACAATTTTAGGATTGCTAAAAGTAATTTAAACTTTCTTAATACATAGGCTTGAGCGGCCGGAGTCATAACTATAACCTAGGCTTCCGGTATCACACCGCTGAGTCTCAGATATGTCACTGAGGATGCCACATCAAAGTATGGGTGAAACGTCTGACGATAGTGGTAGTTTTATGACGCGGTGTGATACCGGAAGCCTAGGTTATAGTTATAATTTAAACTTTATTGTTAATATAACTTAAGAAATTTTAAGTGTACTTTTAGACAAATTTCCATGAATCGCCTTCATTGTTACTTAAGGAATAGAATTTATTCTTTCTTAGTATAGGTATAATTTTATTTCGCCGTTCCAATGTTTGTAACTAATCATACAGATTATTTTTTAAAATTAAATTTCTGTTGTAATTCCACTACTTCTTGAATATTATAGAGAGCTACACTTACAACTTAAGAATTAAGAATTTTGTGGACGTTAATTTGTGCAAATACAGTACAGTATGTACACACTACAAACTAAACGGGCTACCTAACCAAACCAATACCTATGTTGGTTTTACTACACCACTACTAGTAAACCTATATTTTCATATCCTACATAAAAAAATTGCACTACTTAAAACAACTACACTAAAGTCCTGCTGATCCGAACTAATTGGGACCGGACCATATTTGTATTAAGCGGATTAGTAACAATTTGGATTAAGCGGATTTTTTGCATATATTGATGCATTTATTATTTAATGTACTAATTTATCGGATTAAGCTGATCTGTGGTGGATTGGTATTGCAGCGACTTCGTAGCTTTCCACTCCGGTGGCGCGGGTGCGATCCCCGCAGTCACCACTTACATTTGTAATGTTACTGACCCGGTGACGCTAGATAAAGGTTTAGTGGTAGAGAGTACTTAGTAGTCCTAACTTCGCCTCGTTAAACAAACTTTACCTTTACCTTTTTTTTATTATAATATTGACCTAATAAGGTCATATGTTGACTTTAAGCGACTAATATTTTATATTTAAATGTAAAAAGCTGGAAATATTACAAATAGAATTTAAATACTATGTCAAATGACTTATTATAGATCTTAATTTGTATAAACGCTAAAAGGCTAATTTATTACCAAAGAAATTTGAAGCGGGTCTCCCGCTTGCCGGGAGGTTATATGCTAAACCACTACACCATCCAGCCCAACTACTTCTGCCATAAACATTCAGATTTAAGTACTTCTCTAAATTTGAAGGCAGAAGTAGTTGGGCCGGATGGTGTAGTGGTTTAGCGGGAGTCCCAGTTCGGTCCAAAAATTTTTGTCTGAAGATCTATATTTAAATACATCTTAATTAAGATCTATAATTAAATGTATTTCAATTCTGTAGTACACTGCAATAATGAACAGTGTGGAAGTAACATGCACAGATATTGCGGGCAGTACACAGATGACAGGCTGTGACAGTACGGCCTCCGTGCGTAATAGCAGGACACTGACCTTTTCTCTCCCAACCCCCGTGCCAAAGCCTTCTACATAGTACAATCATCCGTTCTTAAAACAAACGATGACTAACCATGTTATACTGTCAGTGTGTCGCCTGCTACCCCACTGAGTGGATGTGTTTTGTTTGAGCGCATACATGTGTGTATAAAACATTGTGATTGCTGGTTTGTAATTAAACCCATACAGAATGACATAACTTGGAAAACTAGTTTTATTAATTTTACCAACTAAAACATTTTATTAATTTTTTCCCCCAGTGTTCGAAAGGCAGATTTTTGGATTAGCGGGTTCAGATTAGTGGAACCAAAATGTACTTACATCCTTGTAAGACTTACTACAACTGTCAGTATAAACAGTAGACCAAAATAATTATTTTATGATCAATGATTTAAGAATAAATGTCCACTACCTCTTATGGGATTGAATTTTGGTTTGAGGAAAATCGCCGTCTCTAAAATGTAAAGGCAGAGTAGTGTCAGCAGTTTCAAAAAATTTTGAACGCTGGTCAAACACCACTCTCAGTTACAGTTTAGCAATTTTGAGGCTTTTTTTATAAGAATGAACCATTGTTAATAATGTATGTATCCCTAACCTCCCCCAAGACCACTCCTTTAGGATAGGTGTGGATAAATGAGCACATAATATGCTGCATCACTGCATCAGTAACTGTATTTAGACAATTGTGTCTAAATGCCTCAGGACTTAATATGATACTCAGAAGTAATCCCGATAATGAATTGGGAGTGAAATGGACCTCGAAAGTTATTACGGCCGAGTGAAATAGCACTCAAAAAATATTGCAGGATTGAAATGCCACTAAAAAGTTATTGCAGAATTAAAAAGGCACTTAAAAGTTGTTGCGGTAGTAAAATGGCTCTAGAAAGTTATTGCTCGAGTAAAATGGCACTCGAAAGTTATTACGGGGGTGAAATGGCACTGGAAAGTTATTCTGGGAGTGAAATAAATGGCCCTAGAAAGTCGGAATTGCGGGGAAGTAGGATAGTGGAAAATGGGTGAACCTTCGTGAAAATTGGTGTTACTTTTGCAATTTTGTGAGAGGAATGAAAAATCTCATGAATTATCTATCATATGAGTAAATAGATTTATTTATTTATTTCACAATACTACATGCATTGACCTGTCCAAGAAGAACTTGACGGACAGGCCTGTTTTAACTATTTACATGCATTTGTACTTATATACGAGGTCTATCCAGAAAGTAAATTACATTTTGGAATAAAAATTATACGAAGAATAGGAAATACTACATTTCTAAAAATACTACATTTCTACATAATCGCCATACAAATCTAGGCAATTATCATACCGATGGACGAGCTTTAAAATTTCTTCGTCATAAAATTCTGCCGCTTGTTTCTTCAACCATTTTGTTACTTCTTCCTGCAGCCGTTCATCATCGTCAAAACGCTGTGCGTTGCCAGCCACTTCTTCATCGTTGGGACAAGTGGTAGTCGCTTGGTGCAAGATCCGGACTGTACGGTAGATGAGGAAACAACTCCCACTTGAAACGATTCAAAATTTCACGAGTGTGATTTGCCGTGGGTGGTCAGGCGTTGTCATGAAAAAGTACAATTTTCTTGCTCAACTTTCCCCTACGCTTGTTTTGGACCGCTCTTCTAAGGTTTTCCAAAGTTTGGCAAGACCTTTCAATGGTTGTGCCTCGTTCCAGAAAGTTTACAAGCAGCACACCTTCTCTGTCCCAAAATACGGTCACCATAATCTTCCTTATCCACATTGTTTGCAGGAATTTTTTTTCAGGGAAATTTGTGTGTTACTATTGCACTATTTGACTACAATTTTGTCTCACAGTTAACATGTTTCATCACCAGAAATATCCGATTAAGTAGTGAATAGCCATATTTGTGGTAATGGTCCACAAACGTTAACGCTGCACCCATTCGCTGATTTTTGTGATTTCATTAACTTTTTCTGCAAGTACGGTATTCGCCAAGCTGGGTCTTCCACTCCACTTTTCGTCGTGCACATTTGTTCAGCTATTTTTAAAGCAAATGCTCCATTGATGCACTTCACCTTTAGTGATGGTATTGTCCCCATACACTTCACAAAGCTGCCGATAGATTTCAATCGGTTTACAGTTTTTTGTAGCCAAAAATCTTATTACTGCACACAATATACAGCCTGCGGGATTTTTAATTGACAAAGACTTTTCCAAGCGACACTGTAATGTAAAAAAGTATGACACAGACCTGAGACTAGATCGGCTAGATGCAGACTGAACTGGGGAACAGTTACATATCAAGATGGCCGCGCTAGCTTCGTCCCCAGCGGAGGTAACCGAAAACGTAACTTACTTTCTGGATAACCTTTGTGATATAATTACAAATAATCTCCTACCATGGTAGAAGTGGGTTTAATGTATATGCCTATGTTAATATGTGATAGATGAATAATTTAGATATATATAAAAGTTTGTTACTTTTTTTTATTATTTAATTTTCTATTGGTTTATGTATATAAATAAAATAACTTCTACTAATCATACAATAGCATACATATTTTTAATAATTATACTTAAGTAAGGAAGGATGAAATTACATTGACGTTATCAGTAGGTTTCAGCTAGACTATGCTCTTGTTATCTTGCCTTACTGATAACACACTCTGATTATCAGAAAAGGGAGAAAAGGGCAGATTCCAGACATGAGTCACTCTATTCACTCTATTGTCCCCTGGCTTGGGTTTGTATATACCTGCTACCTGTCTTGTGGATGAGGAGTGTTGTGTAGATATTGTGACCAGTTTCGGTGTATTCCTTGTGGTGCGTGTTACTGTCTGTGGTTGTGCTTTAAACACAAATTTTGGCGAGAATGGAGAAGGAAGTGTAGTGATGGGTTAGGAGTGTGAAAAATGGTGTGAAAATGCCCAGCTTGTTTCCGTTTGGATTATTATATCTTGAGGTATTGAATTTTATTTTAGTATTGAATTTAAAAGTCAGGTTACTGTTTCCTTCTCAATAAGCCACTTAAAACGTTTTCTCTTAAATACAGAAGGACTGCGTGTGTTTTCTATTTCTGTTGGTAAAGTGTAATACAGAGTCGGAACTTCGTACTCTGGAGTTCTTTTTCAAAACAGAGTATTGATGGGTGGGACCAGATATTTTAAAATTCTTCTTGTGTTGATAGATTTTACATTTTTTACTCTAAGAAGCGAATTTTCTTTGTACCTTGTAATTTTCTTCAGGGTATATAATCCAGTTGGCGTTAAGGTGTTTGAATCTTTAAAAAAATATGTTACATTGTTTAAGTCTTGTCCTTGGTTTATAAGTCCTAGTGCCTTTAGACATTTAAATTACGCTTTTTTTTACCTTGTCAATGTTTGTTTTAGCTGCTGCTCCCCATACCTCTATCCCGCATCGTAGTACCGATTATACCAACACCTTATATAACGACATCTTTACTTCCTTACTGATCTTATTCTGAATTTTGTAAAATGCGCCCATACAAATATTTAATTTTCTTTGAACTTCAATACATTGGTCTTTTCATGAGAACTTATTGTCCACAATTATGCCTAGGTATTTTGTCTTCTCCACAATCCTAATGAGTTTGCAATCACATATATATGTAGGTGTGTATTCTTATGTATGCACTCGCAGTTGTGTATTTTCACTATTGGATCTCTTTCTATTCTCATATTCCTTGTGTTTACGTCCATAAGAAAGGTTTTGTCTTGATTCACAATTAGCCCTTTGTCGTGTGCAAGTGTGCAAAATTTCCCAATATCATTCTGTATTATTCTCTTTGCAGATAATAAATCTTTATGTCCACTGACGATGGCTAGGTCATCTGCAAAAGCAAAGACGTCACTGTCGTTAATACTTTTAATAATGCTATCAATGTAGATAATAAATAAGACAGGTACTAACTGGCTTCCTTGGGGTACTCTGTAGTAGACACTTTTCTCTTTACTAAAATTATTTTCCAGCTTAACTATGAACTGTCTGTTTTTTAGACAGCTCCTAAACCAATTCAGGGGTGGCCCATTTATTTCTATGCTCAATAGTATCAAAAGCTTTTGACAGGTCAATGTAAAGAATTAGAATGTGTTTTTTATTGTCAAGGAATCTATTGACTTTGCTGGAAAATAGTTCTAGAGCATCTTCCGTACTTTTATTTTTCTGCAAACTGTTTAGGGCTCAATATTTTGTGTACTTCTAGATATTTGTTTAGATGCTTTAAAACATATTTATCTCAATAGAGTACCTTCTCTATTGATGGTAGTATGGCTATAGGGCGGTAGTTCTCGAAAAGTTGTCTGTTTTTATTTTTATAAATTGACTTTATTATTGACGTTTTTAAGCAGTCAGGAAAACAGCTCTCCTTCAGACTGGCATTTATGAGCTCAGTAATCTTTACCAAGCCTGTCCCGCTACCAAATACTTCCTTTACATCTTTCATTCTAATCCCATCATTACTCTGTGCCTTGTTACTTTTCATTAATTCCACTACACTTTTTATAGCATCAGTATTTGCCTTAGGGATGTGTAGGCTTTACACGCACTGAAGCTGGTCTAGGTTTGGATTTGAGTCTGTTCTGTTTCTTAAATTCTCTTGAAATGGACATTTATGTTTAAATTAACCCCTTCGGCGAAAAACTGTGCAAACCCTTCTAGTATTTCATAAATAGTTTTCTTCTTGCCCATTCCATTGATTATTAATTCATCAATATTCAAAAATAGTTCTGTAATAACTGTCCTTCTTATTTTTGATGTTTCTAGTTACCCATATTTCGGTTTGTGTTGTATTCATGTCTACAATTTCCTCTATTATTTGGAGAACGTTTCCATTTTCTAAATAGCCTGTCTCTAACTTTAACCATTTCTACCAAATAATAATCTATCCAACCTTTAAGATGTTTTTCGACGTCTGCAAGGCATATATGGGTTAAGATGTTTTTCGACGTCTGCAGCGCTATGTTTACAGCTTTGAGGACTTCTTATACATGTTTTTGTAGTCTTTGAAAAATAATTTCAACTTTTTTCTTGAAACTAGAATACCTAGTTAAAAGTCGCAACTATGCAAACTTTTTTCCTTGGTCTTTGGTGTGTTTCTTGAAGGGACAGCTCTCGTTTAAGTTGAAGTGGGCCGAGTAACTCTGATTGTTTTTGTTTATGTAGCATTATTTGTTTCTCCTTTGAAAATTAGTCTTTTTGATCGGGAATTTTATTTTCAGTGTTCAGTGGGAAATACTAGTAGAGTTATGGCAAAGCTAATAAAGTTTACTTCTGTTGTTGTTTAAATTACTTATTTTTTTATTAATTTGGTTTTATTTCTTAAGTTTGATACTTACAAACAGGGTTTGGTCCCAATTAATTCAGATTAGCGGGAGGGACCCTACTGTGTACAGTCAACGCCCGGATAAACAAAATTGCTGTTAAACCAAAAGCTCAAAATTAATATACAAATTAAATATACGTCAATAAGGTATATAAAGACGTAAACAACTAAAAATGAGGATAATGGATTCCAATGGCGGTGCATGTGGAATCAAGGCACTAGTTCTCATGTATTTTAGCACTGTGCTGTTGGACACGTGTCTCAAACCGCGCGGTCAGACGCTACCATGTGTACATAGTTTTAAGGTAGCCTTGGTTCCACGATTTTTCATTTAGCTATATTAAAACTTGAATAATTAGTCAGATTTATTGGTGAGGTGGATGGGTAAATCTGGAAGGTGGGGAGAATTGCTATTTTTGGACTAATAATGTCAAGTAAGTCAGGAGAGGATGAGTCGAGGTCACACGGGACACTATTATAGTCTGTTTTGTGAGGGAAGGCAGTATTGTATTTTTCTCCATTTGGTGTCGCGGTTAATCCGATTAAGGTTAATAAAATTGATTTTACTATGAAACTGGTAAACATTTTTGAAAAGTTGTCAGCGGAGTCACTATAGTACATCATTATGTTTCCAATAAAAACTTACTTTAAAAAGATTTGAAAGAAATTGTAGGCGTGAGGGGCTTCAAAAAAAAAGCTTGTTTTTACATTGTACTAACGAGACAAAAACAAAATAATTGACAGGTCTGCGCACTCTTAAGGAGGCGCAAATAAACATTTAGCCTATAAGCGGCATGCTTATACAGCCTGCTTGCTACAGTGATGGCGCTGCGAGGAAGTATCGTTCCATTCCTGACAGTATGTTTGGCAGGGGCTGATATGCTATTGTGGGCAATGAGGTGGATCGAGTCCAACTCATGCTGCGTTCTAGCGACAAATCCGAGCTCTATTCAGAAAGTTAGTGTTGGAAAATTAGATAAATGGCGTCCATAGCCCTTTCTGCGCTAATCGATGTTGTGTGTATACCGGGTGGCCACGATAAAGTGTCCTAAACGGATTACAGGAGTACTATTAGAGCTAGAATGATGAAACAAATTTTTTCCCTGGAAATCGTACATGGCGATTTCAGGAAAAATGTTTTTAAGATTCTCAGTACTGTATACAGGATGTGTTGATACTGAAACTCACGGGGCCAAAACTTGAGATTTTTAAATACAAAGGTGGGTTATATTGTACATAATATTAAACAGAAGTAAATTCTCGACATTTTGACAAAAACATTTTCTTGATATGTTGCCTTGTTGCCAAACTAGAGCCATAAACATGAATTGCGTAAGCTTTTACGGGACGGTCTGTAGTCAAATTGTCAATTTGATTACAAATTTGTTGTTTACGTATTGTTTCTTAGAATTCGACGAGCTTTTCAACAATATGTTGTACAACCATGTTTTTGAAACATTTCTAACCTCAAAATGGATGTAAACATTGAAGTTGCTATTATCATGAATAAGTCAAAAACATTAAATAGTAAGGTATATCATGTTGTATATCATTGTAAAGATAATTTTAATATGAACTTTTTTTGTATTAAACACAATTTTGTATCTTAATTCGTTTAAGAGCGATAACAAAAAAAAAACAATTTTTACCTTGATATTGCCTGTATTTTAGTAGTTCATATGGTCGTTTGACCTGCTTGATAGATAAATTAAGAGCAATAATTCTAACAAAGTAGTTCTTCTTGGTAAACGATTATAAAATTACCATCAATAAACATAATTAAGAATATTACAATAGCTTATAAAAAACAGAGTTGGGAAAGAAAAACCAGTTTTCTTGATTATGTTATTGCGCACTTTGCAATATTTTATCTGCTGTGTTATATCAGCTGATTGATTTGTCCAGCTGTTGTATCATAGTAATTCAAATACACATCTGTATACTGAGAATCTTATAAATATTTTTCCTAAAATCTACATGTACGATTTTCAGGGAAAAAAGTTTGTTCGATCTTTCTAGCTCTTAATAGTTCTCCTGTAATCCGTTTAGGACAATTTATCTTAGCCACCCGGTATACGTCATTGCCGCAAGAAGTGTTAAAAACAATATTTACAACTTTCGAAAACAATTGGTTCAGTTCGTGATTGGTTTCAGCCAATCATTACTGAAGATGGTACTCCAAACGAGGCCGAAATATCTCAATATGATTATAAAGTACTGTTTGCACACGGTCTGAACCGGACGAAGTAGATTATTATAGAAACTTGATAATTCGACTATGTCTGAACTATAACCACTGCACTACTTTTGCTATTCTATAAAAGTATATAAGGTCTATAAAGGTATCTCTAAGAAATTCTAAATGTATTGTTTTTGTTTCAGCTTGATGACCAAGTTCTCAAAAAAGTTGGTGAGCAAGTGCATCTACGTCTCCATCCTGAAATCCACAGACATCGTACTCTTGAATATGTGAGTTTAAACACTTATTTTATTTAGGCAATAACCTTTATTGACATATCCTCTAAAAAGAATAAAAATCGTCGAACTACGTTAAATGTTTTGTTTGTTTTCAATGTGAAAAAGTAAAGAAATTCAACTTAAGTAAACTGCTGAGTGTAATCATAATATGAGCGTTTTTCCACAGAAAATAATGATCCTCTCCAAATAATAGCTTTTAAACAAAATTCGCTGCTTTCCTAGGAAACCATTATGCTAAGTACATTACACCCATTGGAGTAATCTACTCACACCTTTCCTACAGAAGTTGTGGGGTGGCTGTTCAAAAACACAATTTTCCAGAGCTTTCATTCTTTGAAAAAAAAAAAACTGTTCGGGCAATCACAAAACTTTAAAGAAGAGAGTCGTGCAGGTCAACGTTCAGAAAATTTGTAACCTGTTTCTGCAATAAACTATGTCAAAGCCTGAGGCAGGTGTTATAAAATACTTAATTATCAGCACTAACCGCTACATTTACTGTTCTTGGGTTAAGATCTGAGGGCGAAATTGTGTATATATTTGTGCGGGCTAAGTTCCGGCAAAGTAGAGGGGATCTGGGTATGATATTTTGCAATTTTTGGGGTTTTTTGTATTGCTGGTCATATTGATTTCAATAAATATAATTTTGATTTACAGTACGATCTCATTAATCCGGCCCTATATCTGAATTGGAAGCACCGGATTAGTGGAGGTTCACTAAAAAAGACTCAATTTGCCATGATAAATCTGTCTTATGTTGGAAGATGATTCACTACTCTTAAAAATTATTAAATTTCATTTCTTTTCTTCCTTATGTCTGTGAGTTTATGATCTGCCGATGTTGAATTCCTTGAATAGAGTTTGGGCCGTCCTCATGGTTGGGCCATGCCCGGGACCAAGAAATTGTGCGATCCTGACCCCCAGCACTTGTTTTGAGCATTTTATCAAAACTTTAAATGTATATACAGCCTCTTCCAAAGTTTATGCTCTCAATGGGGATCTACTAAACCAGACAACTTTCATATAAGGTCAAAAATGAAAAAAATTTTAATAATTTAAGCCCATTTCATAAAGTTGTTAAACTTTGTTTGTGCACCCCTTAATTGGCTAAAATAATAAATGTGTTTTTTGTCAAAAACTTCTCTTTTTGGTAAAACAAACAGCATTTTTTTTGTTTAATTCTACACTTTAACCCTTTGCACTCAAATTTATTTTTTAAATTTTCAAAAAAACCCTTCCGTATGGGTTTTCCCAGTCCCTTGTAAGCAAAATTTCAGCAAAATCGCTCTCTGGTACGGTGCATTACCAATCATTGAATCACTCCTCTAAGCGCGGGGATTTAGCGCCTCCCTAAGCTCAAAAAGTGCCACGCCTCACTGGATTTGATGAGCCATTTTCTCTTCAGTGATCCTCAGCGGGTCATTGTGGCCCCCGCACCCGGAATGATCCAATGCTCAGCATTGCACCGTACCAGAGCGCACCCGGGTGGGATTTGAACCCACGCTGTGACAGACAGGGACCACCTGTCCGTCACTATAACCACTAAACCACCGGGCTGTTTGTCATGGGCTGTCAAACTCCCACATGAGCTGGCGTCAGGGGAAGGGGGAGTGGTAGTGTCCGTGTTGTCTGCTAGGCGTCATTAGTGTAGTGTAGTCCTAGCCTATGGTTTGCCCTATATGCAATAAACGATGGGTCGGACTAGACTATTTTGCGTTCCGCTCCGATGTCGGACTCAGTTCGCCATTGGAGCGCATAAAAAAGAAAAATTATTTAAAATTTTTTTTGAAGCCCCTAATTGTCAACTTTTTGGGTAAAGTTGAGATTTTCTCATAGGAGGCACTACTTTTTATCTCGTAATTGTATAGGTATTAAAAACAGGAGTTTTTTAGGGACGGGGCTCCCCTGATGGGGCGTGGGGTGGTGTTTTACAGATGCATCTTAACATATCGTCTGACCAATACCTTCTATTACTTATCATAGCAGAATTGTAGCTCACTTCCATATTGTTTTCCAATTCAGCAATGTGCAGTACTATTTAAAGTTAAAACCTTTCATTGCGTAAAGTAAAACGCTCAACTAATTTGGTTTAATAAACTAAAGTTAATACTACACTTAACTACAAATATGTAATTATTTGAATATTGTCATAAAATAATCATGTTTTATAAGTTTTTAAGACATTACTAAAAACTTAAAAACTTAAAGCTGGCCGCTAATTGTATTGTATTATCCTATTTTTAAATCAAGAAAGGAAAAGCACTATTAGTAAATTGTCTGTGTTGTGCGAATAAGAGTAAATTCAACCAATAAGTACCATACAACGTATAATAAATAACACGTTCTTCAAAACACTGGAAATAACAAGTGCAAGTTTAATAATAATAGCCTTTAACCCTTTACGGTCTCATTTAATTTTTTAATTTTTATTAAAAGCCTACCGTATGGGTTTCTCCTTTCCCCGTAAGCAAAATTTCAGCAAAACCGCTCTCTGGTAAGGTGCATTACCAGTCATAGACCCACTCCTCTAAGCGCAGGGATTTAGCGCCTCCCTAAGCTCAAAAAGTGCCACTCGCCGCCTCACTGGATTTGATGAGCCATTTTCTCTTCAGTAATCCTCAGCGGATCATTGTGGCGCCTGGAATGATCCAATGATTAGCATTGCACCGTACCAGAGCGCCCCCGGGTAGGATTCGAACCCACGCTGTGACAGACAGGGGCCGACTGTCCGTCACTTTAACCACTAAACCACTGATCTGTTTGTCATGGGCTGTTAAACTCGCACGTGAGTTGGCGTCGGGGGGGAGGGAGTGGTAGTTTCAGTGTTCTCTGCTAGGTGCCGTTATTGTAGGGTAGTCCTTACACATCAGAGACCAAATATAGCAAAAAGAACAGCAGAACAGTACCCTTGTTTAACGTTTTTAATTTGTCACACAACCTTTTTAGAGACTGAGCCCATCTTTTCGGTGATGTACAAAAAATTGCCTAACCTAATTTGCAAAATAACAATTACAATACAAAACAGAAGATACATCAGATGGTTTCGAATAAATAAAATAGTAGTCTTGATCATGGAGTTTAGGTTTTTCTTATTTTTGTTGTATATTCGAATATCGGATTCATAATTGCTGTGTGTGTAGTATTTAATAGATTTGTTGGGTGCGATTTTTGATGTGTGTGAATGTGGAAATCTTCCTTCCAATTTAAGGTGTCTTTTTTGTGTGACAAAATCTAAAATTGACATACGAATTAATGTTCGGTAAAGGATGACTTCATAGAAGTTGTATTGTTAGATTTCAAGGCCTGTATATGTTCTCTGAACCTTGACTTAAACATTCGCCCAGTCTGGCGTATGTAGAAGTTAGAACAATCATTGCAATTAACATTATAAAAGCCAGATCTGTTAAATTTGTTTTGTTGAGTTTTAGGTTTAGAAATAATTTTATTTATGGTCTTATATGCGTTATTTTTGGTCCGGAAGTTCAATTTTAAGTTAGAATTGTAAAAGGTTTTTCTCATAGCTTTTTCTTGAGTTTTGTTGTGAGGTGAGCAGATACATTTTCGGGGGTTTGAGGTTTGAATCTTATTTTTAGACAGCTTCCTTTTTATAATGTTACTCTTAATTATCGTTTTTCTATTGTATCCATTTTTATTTCCACAAAGTATGTCTTGTGTGGTACTGTATCTTTGGAATCGCAAAATTATTTTCTATACAATTTCAAGATTTCAAGTAAAGTAGTGCTCTCAATAAGAAAATCTCAATTTTACCCCAAAAATTGACATTTAGGGGCTTCAAAAGAAATGTAATAAATTATTTACTAAATTAATAGACTAAAAAGAAATGCTGTTTGTTTGGTTAAAATCCGGTTTGTTTTACAAAAGTAAAACTGAAATAAAGTTTTTGACAAAAAAATTTTTGTACGGCTTTCTGAAAATAAATGGGTTTAAATTATCGCACCTTTTTCATTTTTGACCCTGTATGAAAGTTTTCTGGTTTAGGAGATCATAAAATTGTGAGCATAAAATTTTGAACAGGCTGAGTTTTAAATGTCCCTTCCCCCCTAATGTCTTTGGAAAAAGGTAATATTTTTAAAAACCCCATTGGGTTTATAGAAGATTTCTTTTATTTATATTAGGTTCTTATAGAATCCTGAAGTTTGTACTATGCGTCAAAAAAACCGGGGGGAGGACCCCCCAAATCTTTTAAATACAAACACCCCTTGTGGCACCTCAAAAGAAGGGAAATTTTAACACAAATTCAACAACAGAAAAAGACAAAAATTTTTATCTTGGCTCGATTTTTTTTTTGTAATGCCCTTTTAAATGTTAAAAGAAATCAGTTTTAAAATGCCACATTTGACAAAAAAAAATTATGACACATTTTTCTTTAAAATTCTTTGGGGGAAACGTCACAACCCTAGAACATAATCCCATAAAGTATTTTGAAACAAGATTTTTTTCATTAAAAAAATTGTATGTGTAATGTAGCATTTTAAACCTGATTTCTTGTAATTTTTAAATAGGTATTACAAAAAAACGAGTTGAGATAAAAACATTTTTCTTTGCATCTTGAATTTGTAATCAAATTTCCTTTCTTTTCAGGTGCCACAAGGTGGTTTGTATTTGAATCCCCGGTTTTGTGTGGAGGTGGGTGGTCCAAAACACACTTAAAAATTTTATAAATAAAAAATAAAATTTTATAAAAACCTTCCCCAAAGGGGTTTTAAAAATATTTCCTATTTCAAAAGTTAAAGTAGAGGAGAGACATTTAAAGCTCACCCCATATAATTATTATATAATGTTGTTATATAATGAGTGTTTCTTTAGTTCAGGAGGAATATGGTGTTATGGCCGTGAAAATCTGAATCTGAACTTAATTTTGACTTGAATTTTGAAAAAATTGCAACTTCTAGCAACAAGTTGGTATTTTTACACGGATTTCAATATATTGAGGGGTGAGTCAGGATATTTAGTTATCGAAATAGTGGTTTGCAAAATTACGAGGAAAGTAATACCCGTTTTCTAATAAAGCGAAGAAAAACCAAAACATATTAACGAAACTTTGTATTTTACATTTTTATATCTTAACCTACTTTTCTACATAATTTCCTTGCAAATCCAAGCATTTATTGTACCTTGTGACAAGCTTTTGAATGCCTATGTCTTCTGCCGTCAATCCATTGAAATAAGCCAGTAACGTTTGTTTGACCTTTTTTCAATTTGATTATCGGTAAGCATGCGCGGAACCCACCTAGCACAACTTTTATGGTACTTGAGGTGTTCTATGAGGACTTTGTAAATGATAGTACATGAAACATTTGGGAAATTTTCAATAATTTCATCTGCAGTCACTCTCTGATTCTTTTGCACAAACACATCAACAGTTTCAACAAGCGTAACCGTGATGACACTCGGTGGCCACTTCGCTCCTCATCGTGAACATTTTCTCTCCCTTCATTGAAATTTTGGCACCAACGAGTTTATGACAGAGAAGTTGCCATTGATGATAAAATGAGTTTAGAAATTACTACCTAAATAGCAGCCGTAATATTGCCTCCGATGATAACATATGTTGAGATATTGCCACCGAGACAGTTGAGTTATTTCTGCAGGCAGTAACAGCTGTTTGCCAATAGAAGTTGATAAATAAACATAAAAATGAAAAGGGAATCATGTTGGGAAAAGCTTTTGGGAGCACTGATGCGTGCCATCGCGACTTTTGGTAACCACAAATTATAGGATGAATTTTGTATCAACAAACCTAGCCTGGACACTTCAAACACCTACTCAGGACTCAACCCACCTTGGACTGTAAAATTCAAAGATTTTCAGATTTGCCAGTAAAATCTACAGCTTTTTCCCTCACAAAATTCTCACCCTATTCGGATATAAAAAATTTGAATTTTCCAGTTGGTTAGATAAATTTGTAGGGGTTCGCTTTTTTGTTGAATTTCTGAATATTTTTCATTTTCCTGGATTGGTAATGGCCACATACTGTATCTCATAAGGTGTCTCAAATGGATAAACTAGTAGATCAAATTACACAATAAGACAAGTTTTATGAGAGAAGGGTGTTATGTGAACACTGTAGGACAAGTTCAAACATTAAGGTTGTGCATTAAAGAAATTTTTTTATAAGTTTAAATTATAATTTAAATATAAAATTTTGATAGTAGTATGTAGGTAATGTAGTACATACTTTTTTTGATAGCTTTTCCGTTAACTCAATAAGTTGATTGTAAATAATTGACAAATAAATAATTAGAACATCTTATTAACTACTTACCACTATAGTGAAAATTCATTTTCATTGTTTGGCTGATTTTAAAACTAACATTGACCATAAAAGGTTTGTACTTTTGTACACAATTTTAAAGATTGGTTTGGTCGATTTAAAATTTCTTTCCATAACAATTTAATACAGTATGGAGCTTATATCTCAAGATAAAGGTAGGAAAATGAATTTAAAAAAAAACTTTGATCTAAGAAGCTTTGCAGCTGAAGATACAGAAGATAGAAAATAGCTCTACAGAATTAAGATTTGAGTATTACACACATGTAATTATTTCTGTATGGTAATAAACAATAATTTCATTTTTTTTAGTCTGTAATTATGTTCCCTTACTTCAAGAAGAAGTAAGGCAAAGTTGCATTCTAAAAATAATCCAGAGCATATTTTAAGGAATTTTAACTGGGCGACAACCACCGGGAGGGGGGGGGGTCTGAGGGTTATGAAATACCCCTAGGATCCGGGGACCCGGAAAGTGTTGTATTTTTGATACCTAAAATCCTGATTTTAAGCCATATTTTAAGATAAATTATACATTTTTAGCAATCACTTTTTAAAATTTAATTTGAATATTCATAACTTAAGTTTTCAACGCCTAGAATCAAATCACTCAGTTCAAGTACAAATTGAAAGACAAGCAAACTGCATCTTTTATTTACCTGAGACCACCATCCTCATCCTGCTAACGTCAAAAGTTAATATTATGACTACTATAATATTATAATGAAGGGTACCAGAAATTAATAAACTAAATAGCCTTCTAGGAAAATTTGGTTTAGAAATGGTTATAATAATATGATGATATAAATATATGATATAATTTATTGAAAGAAACCTAACTTATTTCACAATTAAGAATTGTTATGTACATTATTATATATTAATCAAAATATATTCAAGAACCCACCATCTGTACAAATATTGATGAGAAAATATATCCTTGATTGAAAAGTACTCTAACCATAAGCCGATTCACTAATGTACAGTAATAGTTTATTGTGACTCAGAAACACGCATGAAATAATTTGATATTTATTGATTTTTGGAGGAGGGAAGGGGGGATTATTTCAAGTAGCAACATAAAAACCAGCTGAAGAGTTTGTCCAGTGTACCGCGTGCAGACGGTTGCCCACACCGGACACACCACTCACTCCACTACACTCTCGCTGCCCGCGCCACATAGTGCTACCGCCGTGGCCAGACATTACAGAGTAGCACAATAACAGAAGTTTGTCCCACATTTTTAAATAAAATTTTAACCTCATTTACTGCTTTATTACTGTTATAATCATACATATTTATGAGGTCAATTGTTAACTTGGAAAGCTTGATTATGAAAAAACTACTTGATCTTTAAAATCTGAACCCTATACATTTAAAATCAATGTCTGAACCAAAACATAACCAGCGCAGCCTGCAGCCACTAGGCGACATAATTCCTTCACTGTTATTTTATGTAACATTTTATTTAATGCACTGCAATAATCTCTCATTTTCTATATAGTTAAAGTCGGCAAACCCCTAAGACAAAACTCTAAATTAGAATAAATCAGAACAGTAAAATTGTTATTATTAAAAGGAAATTATTCAACAAAAGCTAATTTCAAAAGTCTTCAAGTTTAATTTATAGTGCATAACCAGTATCAAATATTGATTCTTAATGATTTTACCCTGGTGGCCACAGATAGGGAATACTAGGAAAAATCGGCCCTTATATCGTGAGTTGTGCGTAATTAGGTCCTCGAGGCGTACCGCGGGTATGAAACGATGGTCGAAACATATTGCGGGCATAAAATGGTGGCCGGAATTTATCTCAGGATATAAACGGCTCTCGTTATGTGCCCAAATGTAAAACGGCGATCGTAACGTACCGTGTATCTGAAACGCCTCTCGGAAAATCGCTAGCCTAAAGAGGTGATCATAACGTCATGCGGGTATCAAACGCGCCTCTCGAGACGTATCGCGGGCGTACAAAGGCGATCGATAAGTGTCGTGAGTAACAAACTGTGTTCGGAACATACATAAGGCTTAATAAGGGCGATCGAAAATTGTCGTGGGTAATAAACGGCTCTCGGAATGTATCGTGGGGTCTAAAACGGCTCTTGGAATGTACCGTGGCGTAAAACAGCGATCAGGAAGGGACTTTAAACGAGGATTATTATAGACTGCGGGCGTAAATCGGTCCTCTGCAACAGTGGAGGTGCACCGGGAAATATGCGTGAATTTTACTAAGCTACTTCTGTGGCCACCCTTTTTTACTGCTTACTACGACAGTGTGCCTGATTGGTGATGGTGGATGGAATAAATATTGCAATAAAAAGGACATATCCTATACGAGACAAGCGACAGAAATCTTAATTTATTACTCTGCTACGTTAAATGAGACCAAGCTCAGAGACTGCTGCTCCAAAACATATTGATTATGTTTCAGGAAATTCCACACAGGTCCTATTCGGAAAAGAAGCGTGTCACTAAACAATGCATAAAAATGTACAGCTTGTCTACAGTGTTTTCTCTTCTGATCAAGTTCTCCTCGTTCTGTGTTGCAGGTTCATGTCTTCAGGAGGTTGGGATCTCACGTTCAGTTGGCTCTCAGACGGGGTGTCCACCCGGAACTGGCCCTTGGTCCGAGAACTGGTTGAGCTCCTGTTGGTCTGTCCTGTGGACATTGACAGGCTCAAAACCAACTCGTGTCCCAAACTCATCAAAACCCTCTCCAAGGACTCTACCGCTGAAGATTGTAAGTGCTGAATACAATTCCTAGTTAGTTAAAAATTTATTTTTGCAAAGGCTAGTTTTCAATATGTTTGTAATTAATAAACTATGAAATTGATTTCAATATTCTATTTTGACGCTTTCTGTAATGGTTATGTTACAGATGTGCGTGTCTTGGCCTGTCGTTTAGTGGAACAGTGGTTAAGGATTGTGAGGGGAGATGATGTTCCCATTCTACCTTCAAGAATTGAAGAACCACTACAATCTCAAGAATCCAGTTGCCAATCAGAGGATAGTATTAAGCCAGAAGATGACAGCTCTTCAGAGAAGTCACAAGCTCTTGCAGTGAATGAACCAAATGCCACGGAAGGGCATCTGCCAGTGTACAAGATTACCATCAGAGATGGGAAAAAGGTTCTCACTGAAGTTTGTAGCAAAGTTGTAGATGATGATAGTAGCACGGAGGCCTCAGCAGTAGAGGATGCTGAACCTGCTAGTGAAGAAATCGAAGATGATGATGATGATGACGATGAAGACTATGTCATAAAACCTGTCAGGCTGAAGAAAAAGCCAGCGGCAACCAAAGGCAAGAGAGCAGCCATCAACAAAAAAGAACGAGGAAGTACAGACAGTGCTGCTAAGCAATCCCCTAAAGTGGAAAGGGGTAAAAAGGCTAAAGTTACAGAACAAGCAAAAAGCAAAGCTGAGGAAAAGGTCAAAGGCAAAGCTGCGAAAAATAAAGTGGAAGATCCCAAAGTCAAGGAAACGAGTTCCAAGAAAATTAAGGGTACTGAAGAAGCAGCTAGCACAAAACACAAAGATACCAGCAAGCTTGATTTAAGTTTGAAGAATAGAAAAAGGCTAGTTACAGAAAAAGAACATGGAAAATTTGATAAACTTCATGTCAAGGATAAATCAAAAGAGCCGACTTCAATTATGGACATGGATAGTTTAACAGACAAAGAAAAAGAGACTTTATCAAAGTTTATTACACCTCCTATTAGTAAACTAGGTAAAATACCAAAAAAATCTTCTGTGTCCAAAGAAGAAAAACCACTGGATGACAAAAACAAAAGTACGAAAGAAGGTAGTGATGCTAAAAGTGAAATTAAAAAGCACACTGACCTCAAGAAAGAAGAAAATTCTAAAAAGACTATCAGATCCCCTGTTCCAGAAATAAAGGGGGAAAAAGAAAAGAAATGGTCTATTGAACCAAAAAGAGCTCTTCCTACCGATCAGAAACCGAAAACTGCTAAAATTTACAGTGCCAAATTCAGATCGACAGGTCTAGAAGAAGAAGTAAGTAAACCCCCTCCCCGTAAGGATGTCAAGGAACATCACAAGAAGGAAAAGCCTCTTCTGCCTTCATTGAGTTTGTCAGAGAAGAAGCCATTGAAGAGACATTCGCCTCCGCCTCCTGATATCTACATCCCGGAGAAGAAGCTGAAGCCGGAATCTCCTGTTACGGGTGAAGAGAAGAAGCATCCGGAGAAACCCGGCATCAAGCTCATTCCTCCCAAGCCCAGACGTGAGTCATGTTTCAATTTTAATAGGGTCTTACATTGCTATCAATGGTTAGCAATCTTAACTTCTCAACTTTTTACTAATTACACAGAGACATTTTACAGTTCATTGCTTTTATAAGCTGTTAATGACACTACTTTTTACAGGTAAATTTATTGTTGGTTTACATCCATTCTTATTCAAGTATATTAACTGTATAAATAATAGAGATTCTCTGTTCAAGAATCAACACTGAGGTGTATTGAAACTTTATACAGTTATTAACATTAATGTTAGTTATTTTCAGGACTTGGCGGTGAAAGCTGGTTCTTTCTCCATTTGATTTCTTCTCAGTGTTTTTCATTTGTTTACCTTCTCTGCTTTGCAAATGTAGGAATGTTTTCTATGTTTTCATTCCAAATCAGTTGAAAATTCTTTGAAATAAGGTGTGTGTTTTCAAGCAGTGCTAAAACGTAAAAATCAATCATAAAAAGTTCTATTCATCTTGGCTTCTGGAGTCGTTTGTGGATTCACTTCATTGCCGTCAAAGATCATCAATGAAGATATTTTGCTCCTTAAGGTAAGGTTAATCTAACCATTACGTATAAATCTTAACAGCCTTTTTTTCATTTCTTTTTAACAAAAAAAAGGTATACATTGTCTTAGTTATTGCATTTACTTTAATGGTGGCTTGAGTTTTCATTGAATTGCTTAATATACAGGGTGTTTCAAAATTGTCCCTCCCCCACACCTTTAATTTTTAAATGTCCTTTGGTGGCGGTAGTCATGTTAATTGGGTAGTCCTCTTTGACGTAAAGTGTTTTGCCCCCACCCCAAAATATAAAGTAGAGAGTACATCCAAAGTTTCTTAGCTGGGCTTGCCACTTTTTTTCAAATGCTACAATAATACAAAATAAACTTGAAATAAATTGTCCAACATTCCGTTCTAGATTGGGGCATTTTAAGCTCCCAATCAAAAATATATCATTGGACATTTTTTGAGGGTTTCATAGTTTAGTGTAGTTTTTTATAACCTTTGAAATAATGGGTGACAAGCTTTAGGTAAAGTTTAGGAAGAAAGAAATTTTAGATTTTCCCTCCAAACTCCTTTTTGTGATTGGTACGGGGCAAACTTATGTCAAAAAGTACTTGTGTAAACACTAATAATATGTGCCAGAGCACAATTGAAAATCAGTTGAAAAGATCTTCAAACTTAAAAATCAATATTATTTTCTCTAGGCTACCCGCAGTTTAATATTGTTTGCAATTATTATTATAATTCAACTTGTAATAAGTTGCTTCAGATATGAAATAATTGAGTTATTGAGGCTTTATTGTAGTTAATATCTCAAAATGTGAATAGTTTTATCTGGAAGCCTGGTTGTTTTCCTTGTTAACAACTTGCACCCGTCTCTATTGCAAGCTTCGGACAGGTTATTTCTTCTGCCACCTTATCAACAGAAAAGAAATTTTAAAAAATAACAAGCTATGGCGCGTTTACTACTGAATAGTTTTATTATTGAACAAACAAATCTAACTTCGCTTGCCTATTAGCTCAATTTTCCAAACAGTTGTGGATCATTTTCAAAGCAAATCCGAATTGACAGAGAAAATTACGTAATCATTGCTTTTTACATCTGAGTTGAGTTGGTATCGTTTTGGGTTTTGTTGTCTGTTCAGTGTACAGGTGATATTTAAGATATATGTAACAAGAAATATCTCTATTCAGGTTGGATTTAGAAACTGGGTAGGCTGAGAACACATGGCTTAGAGAAGGTACCAAAAAAATGTTATACAAGGGAATTTATATTTTGTTTTTATATTGAGGGAGTTTATATTAAGCCGCTAAACCTAGTTCAGAAATGTTAATTATCATATGTGGTGTTTTTTTTTAGGCTATTGTTGCTATTGATTTTTAAAAGAATATTTACTACTTGAAAGCAATGGAATCTTAACCTTTGTTCTGTTTTTATATTTTGCTCTAGTAAATCTGAATGGTTAGGAATATTCATCAATTTTACAAATTTTTACAATCATTTCTTTTTTTCAATCAGTACGCACTCATAAATTACTAAAGAAAAGCGGCCAGTTTCATTTTATTTGTCTACTAAAATTAAAACTAACTTGCACAAATTCTGTCCTTTTTTACTTTTCTGTGTTCTCATATTAGGCCTACTTAGTTAAATCATATTTTATTCATGTGTCAATAATTTAAAAAAAAACACATAATAGTCAATATTTTTGGCTGCTCCCTCTCTATTTTTGAACTTTTTACTGTTATTGTTTATGTAGTTTTGTTTTGACAGTTGAAGAGGGCACAGAAGAAATATTTTTCTAATTTTGTTTTACGATAGGTTAGCTGCTCTGGAAGAGTAAAATCAATTATTTGCTAGCCAACTCAAAATTAAAAACAAATATTTACATTTTACATATTTTTAAAAATTTTCTGTTAGTTGTTTACCAACAAACCTATTTTTACAAATTCTTTTGAGTAGTTTGATTTTTAATTTATTACTGCAAAAACAGTTAAAATTTTGGCAAAATTAAGTATGTCATTTTGAAAACCGTTATTTGAATACAAACTAATAATAAATATACAACTGATGATATTTGCAGTTATGCTTGAGCTACGCAGCAAATGGATTCCACTCTTACAAAACTTATACCTATAGCCTTAATAACAAAATTTTGAAAAATATGTGCAGTCCTCGATGTGTCCTTTACAATTACTCATAATCTAAACAAACTGAAGCAGTTAAAAATGCCCTGTTAATTTTGAAATTATTGACACATTGATATCTCACATTAGTTGAATGATAGGTATATTCCTTCTTTACTGTCCCTGCATGCTTACTTGTACTACTTGAAATGAGCCAGGTAAGTTAGGATTCTCTTCTGAGGAATTGATGTTTCAAGACTTGAAAAGCAACGAAGAGGACGTTCTCAACCGGATTTGTGCTTTGGATCCAAGTATGTGCTTTTACCTATTCTCATTAGCTATTGAAAAGTGAATATTGTCCTTATTTGGGTACTGGGATGATGGGATTTATGGTTTATAGACCAAAGAATTAATTTTACTACTGTTTATCCTACATTTCTGTGAAGGCTTTTTGCAGTTTGCGTACAACTTATTTAGTACTAAAAGCATTTAAGACTTGTTAGTAAGCATGCTGATAAAAAACATTCAAGACAAAAAGCATGAAGTTATAGTATTGATAAAATCATACACTTAACAAAGGGATAAAAAAGTGCAGTTGGTGTAGCTTTTAAGTTAAAAATTAAGTAGAGCATAATTTAAAAAAATGCACAAATATTAACTGAGGGGAGTCTTTTAGTAAAAATAATTACACTGAGCAACATTCCTTAATCACTAAGGCCATTTTAGCATATAACATGTGTTTATGTAAATGTTGTAAAGTTGTTGAAGTTTTCAGCAATAAAGACATCAAAGCTACCCAAGTGTTTTTCTTCCTTGTGTTTCTAGTTAAGTTAAATTTAAGAGGCTCTGATGAGAGAATTAGCCATCAACCATAGAATGGCCAATAGGTAAAGCACTTGTAAATCACCTTCTACACTCTAAATTTTGTCGACAAGAATTAAGAGAAAGTTCACCTTGAGTGGATCAATTGACCTAAGATATATTTATCACAAAAGATGTCGTACAGTCATAATTCAATATTATCTGAGAAATTTAGGTTCCAAGTAAAGCAAAATTGCTAGCCAGTAGGTCTGCCAATAAAGGAAGAGGACTAGTAATTTCGTAATGCATGACGGAATTGCAAGTCTGTCCGCAATTAAATTTCAAGAATGGTAGAGCTGAAAGCAAAGCGTTTTTGAATTATCCTGCGATATATAAAGAGCCTAATAGGATAGGGACCGTGAAATATTGAGTCCAAAAAAGTAATCCGTAATCATACTGAATAAAACAGGAATTTTACGATCCTAGGCATTATCTGTTTTCAAATATTGGTTCCGAGTTTCGATAGCCGTAGGCAATAAGAATCAGCCGTAAATTCCAGATCCATGTTAGTGATCTCTATTCGGCGGGAATAACTATACGACTCATAAGACGGCTCGTGGTACAACACTTGCTAGGTGGCTAAACAGGAATCGTAATGTTAAAAGACCATAAAAATCTACTGCAAAATCTTTGTCAACATTTTTAAGTTGTCTGCCGGTTTTCAAATTCTCATCTCTAGTTAACAATGCCTAGTTTAATTTTAGAAATTGCCTAATAATGACACATTGCTAACACCCATTTCAATTTAAAACTCCAATTTCCGGTTGTAGCGGGTATCCTCTAGCTCTCAATCCCTCATCTTTGTCTTGGCAAGTTCTAAACTTCGTCATGATTTTACCCACATCTATTTATGAAGTTTCTGTTATCTTTATCAAATGCACCAGCATTCAATCTCCTTGACACCTTACCAAGGAGTATTTATTCCTTTCTATGTTTATTGTACTCTTGCGTCCATTCAAGTCTGGTTAGCAATTATTTTAAGAGGTGAAGGTTGATATAGGTTAACTAGAGACAAATTATTTAAAAGTGGACTAACTTGCATTGTCTTCTATAAACCAACACCTACATCCATCCAAGACATAATATTGAAATGAGTTGTATAAGTTCAGGACTTAGGAAACCTTCCTATTCATTGAAGATTGGAATAACTTAAGTTATTATGCTGAGGTCCCACGCTCACGAGCCATTTCTTTCTTCTAAAGGGTGTGTGTTCCCTCCCCTTGGTTTTTATGATGAGGGATGAACCTCCCCTCCCTTGCGTGTGGCAAACACCGCCCATTCAGCATTGTGAAGTACTGGTTAACAGCTGTTGTGTCCGCGTTCCTACGCTATGGCACCATGTCCCTCTTCAAATCTATCCTATGCTTTGCAAAGTAAACACCAGGCCGACACGCAGCTAGTTGTTAAATCACCGTCGCCTTTCTAATGCGAATTTCCTTTTAAAAACAATACGCTCGCAATTTCGTTTCGGCCCACGGCCTAGTTTTAGGTTCTGTACGATCACGGACCGTAATACGAGGTTCAGCCTAGCAGCGTTTTGTTCCTTATCATCATCCGAAAAACAAAAGTTTGACCTCAACTCTGCACCCGTTATTATACGGTCGTTTTAATTCATATCAAGATGAGAAAACTAGTGTTATTCAAATTGAACTACTCGTTCCAATATAATAGCGTAATATCGATTTTTTGCCACCATTCGTGAGAACACCCAGCGAATTATCTGGGGTTTTGGTTGTCCAAGGCGAATTAAATACTTGAATACTTGTTTCCTATGTCGTTGACCGATGACTCGGATAGACAGCGCCAATAAGTTAAAAATATATACAAGAATATTTACACAATATTTGGGCCAGGACAAGCTACTCTGCCACTATTAGTGAAAGAGAGATGCCTCGTCCAGTTCACGCAGAGAGTAAAGAGGTCTCCTGACCAAGCACTCCTTCACTCTTGCCTTGAAGGTTCTCAGGTCAAGATCTCGTAATTCCTGAGGAAGTTTGTTTGTAAAGGATAAGATTGAATAATGCTAGTTCTTATCAACCTGAAATCAAGCCTTTTTACAAATGAATGTGAACAAATTCCTTCAAAAATGATTGAACATTAACTGATAGAAAGTGAAACGTCTATATTCTAAATAAAGTCAGGTTTGGGTCTTACCATGGGAAAGGCATGAATAATTAATATTTTCTAAGGAGCTGAAAGTACAAATTTGGCCTTCTATTGTACTTTACAATCATTAACTCTACGTGTTCTAGAAATAAAAGATCCCTAATTATTGTTATCAATACTATGTGTATGCCTAATATTGCGCAAAATCAATTTTATCCTAGATACGGTGGTTTCAATAGGTAATCTTTTTGTTCGAATTTAAACTATTTCTTTATCGAGTGTTTTCTTGTGTCTTTGTATTGGTTGGGTATTTTCCGTATAATCTGATTAGAAGCGTGCCAATTGACAAGTCGTCAGAAATATCCTCAAGTTATTTTGAACACACAGATTCTTCTAGCTTTTTGCAGTATTAGTTCCTTTTAGGATTATTATGTGTCTAAGGTCTTTTGAACTCTTGTGGACATAAAAAATAATCGTCTTTGATTAGTTGTCATCCTAATTCTACCGCGCCTTTCGCTCAAAAATAATATTCTGATGCGTTAGGAGGCGTTCGGTTTGACGAGGTACTTAAAAATGAAAACCTTAATTACAGTTGGTTTTAGAGCCGTGTATTTTAGCCCAAATTATGCCAAATTACGGTACTCAACTCCTGTTTCTCTTGGCAGCGGCAAGGTCTACAGTGCTTTTCCTATTTAGATTTTAACATGTAGATAACATAAAATAGCTTGAAGGCTATCCTAACTTCTATAAACCTTTTCTCGCCCACTATATTATTTATACAGCCTACTAAATTGATCCCCCCTAAAAGAAGACAGGCAGTTTCTATAATATTAAATTAAGTTCCCGTGGAAATTATACAAATTCATTTTTAATTCGCTTGAAATTACAGCCGCCTGCTCGTTGCTCATGTTATCGCGGTTTGCCAAGCTACGTACCATTGAGTGCTCACTTACAAGGTCGCCGAGCAGGTTTCTCTTATCAGTCAAGAACGTGTTTGCTTTCCCGCCAAACCTAGGTCGTATATTTAGTACAACCTATCAAAATTATAGATATATCCTAAAAACCATAATTTTGATTTGTTTTCTAATATGTATGTACATTAAAATTTGCGGCACGTGTTTATTGTATTATTGCTGTTTCGCAATATTTTTAAACTCCGTATTTTAATAAATCAAAAACAATGCGCATCCAAATCACAAAAAGAATATAGTTTTCTCTTCATTGATACGATTATGCGTGTAGGTTACTAAATATTTCTGGTCCCGAAAACGTCTAAGCAAGTTAGATAGGAAACCTAAATTTGTCTGACTAACCTACATCTTAACGAGTTCGAACTGTAGATCTGAAAAGGTTGAAAACTACTACCTAGAAGGGAACGAATGTATAGTAATTAAATATTGTACATTTAAATTGGAAAATGTCATTTTATGGTCAATAACAACTCTAATGTGCACGGCTACGCAAGGTTTCAAAATTCCGCTGACCTTGCCCTATGCACGATACAGTATCATTATTGCTCAGTCAAGCTGCAACGTATGAGGGAGCTATCAGATCAGGCGGTTGCCATGGTAACGCCAGGCGATCAGCTGATGTGACGGGGTCAATGACCTAGCGTTTCTGCAGTAGGTGAGGGGGCGGGGAAGTGGGACGCCCGCCTCCCCCACCCACTATCTCACTTTCCTCGCTTGCGTTTCGCCTTGTCGGTGTACAAAATGTAACGTCCCTGACACATTTTTATTTTAAAAAGCATTGACTTCATTTAAAGAATGTTCTGACGAGTTTGCATAGTTTGAACAAGTCATCGTGTCTTGGTTTTCTCTGGAGCTGTAGGCATTTTCTACTGACAAAAGCTCAGCTGGGAACTTTGTGTGTTATTACTCGTATTTTCCAAATTAAATGCGCTTTTCGCAAACTATAAGCTACGTAGCAGTTTTAGATTATTTGTTTTACTGAAAGGAATGGTGAAGTTAGTTTCCAACTAATTTCAATATACCTACATATCGTACCACAAACTTCCAACAGCAGAAATTACAATTACTCCTTTACTGGTATTAGTGACGCGTAGTATAATAAAATGATCTTTGACAATATATCATAATGAATAATGGCCTTTGTGTTTACGAGTTTCGCCTGTTTTGTAGTCATGCTTGGGTAATTTTTCAATTACTTTACTCACAACAGTGCAAGCTTATTTTTCTGCAAAGCTAATAAGCTAGTCATCTATTATAGTCGAAGTAGTGAGCTCGATATTGCATATTTCTCTATCAGCAGGTTTATCTCGCCAATAGAACAATATCAGGAAATGAGATATAAATAATACCGCGCTGATATATTCTTCATTGTGTTACGTGATCACAGATAGTACAATTCATATTATTGTACTTTATTATCTGTGGACTGCAGTTCAATATGATTTACACCAGGAAACCCTCAAATTCAATTAAAACACGACGACTTTCAAGTTTGCCACATTCAGATAAAAATTAGTAATATGGATTTGATTAAAACTGTATACTAATTATGGCGAATTGGGATTATTTTGTTAAGGTTTCTTTTGGATTTAGACTAATCAGGAGCGAAAAACACCTTAAGGTGTGCATACCAAGGCCTTGGTGTGTACGATCCATGAATATAGGATAAAAACTGCCCGGATTTATATAGTTAAAATCCAAACGCCATTGTTCTAAACTGGGCTTTCTGCCTAAGTGACCTTGAGCGTTTGCCCTTCCAGTTATATGGCGTGCATTTGTCTGTTTTACACCCAAATTCTTCTTGATTTTTCCGATTGAACTGGGGTTTGCTTTACGAGCTTATAAAACCAATTATTTTATTAGAATTCTATGTAGTTTTTCAACGAAACACGTTCTACATTTGATATCTTTTAAATAACACCGAGTTTAACCGATTTTATTATCTAGTAAGGAAAATGACTGGGACTCGTGGCGTGGTCCTGTAATCCAGCTTCATGGAGGTTAGGTTTTCAGGATGATATAGGTCTAAAGCGGCTCAGATAGTCTCAGTGATCGTCTGATGATATCCGCATCAACTCCCATCATCGTTTAGACATATCAGACCATCACCTGCGTGGTTCGGAAGTCACGTTGGTCATTGGGCTATTAATTAATGACCCATTCTAAGGAACAGTCGGCCTTAGTATGTAACAAGACTACACCTCATAACTCATCACACTCATCCTTCACCTCATATTTGCCTTAAAATACCCGGCAAATGCGGGTGGTCGGCATCTCAAATAGTGATTAGTGAAAAAATCTTTGTTAGTATGTAGTTGAAATAGTTCGCTAATATAGAAATAATCGGCGCGGGTAGAGCCTGGCTTTAAATGAAAGATCAATTTATTCTTTAGGGTGGATTGGAATTTGATTTTCAAAATATTAGACTACTGTATTTTTATCTTGCGGATAACTCATTTTGAACAAATTAATTTAGAGTTTTGAACAATCCAAATATTTTTCGCCCGTACTATGTACAGTTCGTTAGGTATAGCATGGCCGGTGGCCTTGAGATTTCCTGCTGGCCGCTTATGGCCCTATAGCCCATCT
This sequence comes from Matsumurasca onukii, assembly GCA_018831715.1. NCBI lineage: Eukaryota > Metazoa > Arthropoda > Insecta > Hemiptera > Cicadellidae > Matsumurasca > Matsumurasca onukii. The sequence continues at coordinate 9,851,383 of CM032065.1, forward strand.
CACCGGCCCTGACGAACTTTAGCCATAGTTTTAAATTGGTCCAAATGGTAGTCAAAAAACATTTATTTCAGGTTTAGAACGCGAAACTATGTCCGCTGCCTGTAACCATTGCATAACGCAGTAGTGGAAATAGCGTGCATTCTCTATTCTCGAACTCCATTTAGCATTGACCCAGAGAATACAGAAGAGGTTCGTTTCATTGACCGGGCCACTGTGGTGTAGAAAGGTTGATGACAGACGACAGTGTTGAAGTAATCTATCCCTAGCTCACGCAGACCGTGTTGCGTCACCCGACCCCGCGTCCTTGCTCTAGAGTCGTGACGTCACCAGGCATGCGCATTGGCGGGTAGCAACACCAACAGCTGTGAATGACATGTTTATAAATACTGTGTCAGCTCTGTTCTCGTAGGTCGGCACTCGGATGACTAAATTATTAGTATCGAATCTCCCGTTCCCTTTATAGATTTAAGAGGATTAGTCAACCAAGCAATAACTCGTGCTTGCCCGCTGAAATAGCGGAGTATTGATTATTTCCTTCAGGAGGACAATGGGTAGGTGGAAATCCTAGTTTATCTTCTGTTTCAAAAACATCGGTTCTACTAGGGTTGTCTTGTCCGGCTCAGTTTTTTGAAGAGTCGCGCGTGCCGCCGACCTTGCCAGTCAAGAGAAATGGTAGTAGCGATATTCCAACTTTGCTCCACTCACTTTAAAAGTGGCAAAACGTGGTTTTTTAGTCCCCTGTTTCCGACGCTGTTCATGAACTAAAACGTCAAATGCGGGTTTATATGATAGGGTAGGAGAGGTTCTGTTCGTCCTTATACACGAAAAAGACAAAACGGCTTGTAAAAAAATTATAATACACTTTTAAAATAGCTTTTTGTGGCGTAAGATTAAAAAAAGGCCATTCAAACCTAGAGACAACCGTTGAGAACATGGAAAATACCTTGTCTAATCTCTACACACAAAAATATCGTCCTAAATGGGGACCTACGAGAGCATGGTTTTAGCAATTTTTTCTGGAAGGATCAAACCTCTTAAGTCCGTTGTTGTACGCTGCGTGGACGGGTCTCTTTCATTTCAATTTTAAGTGCATAGTTGTACTCGTACATGCCCACGACGAATCAGTAGCAAATACTGCCATATATATCAGTTGCTATTATATTTTGATTTGTTTGTTTTTGAGTACGGTACAGTTTTGATGTTAAAATATTATTACGGTTTTCCATCGTTTTTTATTGAACAAAAAGTACACGACGTTTCGGGGTCTGGAATCTGACCCCGTTTTCAGGTTAAAAGTAACCTAAAACACAAAACATTAAAAAAAGAGTAGTTAGCTCAATCTGTCCAGTCACTTTTTTTGTCTTAAACTTATTAAATGTTATAACAGCTAGCCTTGAAAACAATAAAACACGTTCTAAAACTTTACGAAATTAAAAAATAAATAAAGAACTCACGCTCGTCTTTGGCCGGTGGTAGCTGCGCACCGACTGACTGTCACGTAGCCCCATTGGCTAGCATGAAGCGGCGGACGACTAATCACAGCCGTCAACCAGATTGACCAACTGTAACGAAGAACACAAAAATTTCTATCTAAGCACAGCCAATGGAAGGGAAATGCTTTAGAGTTTTGATTAATGAATCAGGTTTCTATCAAAGTAGTTAACAAGAGAAAATCCCTTCACACATCCCTAAATGAGTCAAAGAAGATAAATATAATTCACGAAAGGGTCTCACAGATAACTTCAAAATAATTGCTCATCATTGTTGGTCCGAAAAATCATGCCATAAGCTGGAATGAGCTTAGCTAAACACATCGGGAACCGCACTTTTTTAAAAGAAACATACAATTAATTAGCAGACCGTCCAATCAGCCAACCTTCGGTTGAAAGCCTCACTGGCTACCTCTTATCAAAAATAGTTGATCAGAACTTCCGTCTTAACTTTCAGTAGAAAATAGTACACACAACTTATAGCATGGAATTAGGGACTCAAAACAAACTACATAATACCTAAGGCCTATAATCAGTGTCGTTAGTCATTTCAACTTTTTTGCTAGGAAACCCTGATTCATTCATCAAAACTCTAAAGAATTTGCCTTCCATAGGTATTTTTGTGTTCTTAGTTACAGTTGGTCAGTCTGGTTCACGGCTGTGATTGCTGTGATTGATCGTCCGCTGCTCCAAGCTAGCCAATGGGGCTGTCTGGCGTGACGTCAGTGTGCAGCTGTCGTTGCCCTAGACGTGCTTGGTTCCTATATTTTAGCGATTTTTGTTTTTTAATTTCGTTAAGTGTTTGTAAAAGTTGTGTTCTTTTCCAGGCTAGCTGTTCTAAAATTTAATACGTTTTAAAGGGAAAACACGTCTTAGGATATGGGATAGTGGGTGACTGGTTAGCTTGCGCTGATTACTTTTAGGCTAGCTCTTTTCCTAATATTTTGTGTTATGTTTTAGGTTAATTTTCACCTGAAGACGGGTCAGATCCTCGAAACGTTGTGTTTTTATTCACTCGCAAAGGATAAACAACGTCCGTAAAATTATCCCAACCTCAGAAATAATACAATCGTCAACAATAAACTTAAAATAGAAACTAGAGGTAAAAAGCTAAAAAGAACCCGTTTAAATAAATAACGAAAGGAAAGGCTGAAAGAGGGCAAAGGAAGGGTGCGCATGATCATGGAAAGAGCACACATCGGCAGGTGTCCTTGAATTCGTTGAAGAGCCTGTCAGCGATGCGACCCTCATCAGCTCTCGCTGGGTCGATGTTCTGCCGACCTGCTTCCCAATACAAACCTGCCTTTCCCTGTTTTCAAGTATTTTTCTACGTGTCGATTATTTCTTCGTGTATCTATATTACTGAGTGAACCTTGATTTTATAACGTAATTAAATAGAAATAGTTACAAAAAACTCGTCAAAGCAAAACAAGTGTGTACAGTATCTTGCTAGTCCGTAAAGAACTTCAAGTGGGATTTGAAGACTGTCAAGTGTGGGCCTGGGCCAACCTTTATTTATGAAATCCCTCCAAATTGCTAATCGGAAATAACGTGACAAGAGTGCCAGATTGTGCTGACAGAATTGTTATAAAACAATTGCCATAGGAAATTGTGGCTATTAACTTCTTACGCCATGTATACGGCAAGCTTCCCTACATCTCCAGAGTCAAATTGCAATATTTTGTATCAATGATGTGTGCAACCACTCTGCAGGTCGGGGTTTTCACGAAATTTGGAACAAATGTTTCTTAAAAATAAATCTTTACCAATCTCTACTCTAGTTAAGTTCGTTACCCACCAAAACCGGTCCACCGATGGAGGGGGCGGCATTTCCTACCAAAACAATCTTCACACTATACAAACTGTATTTATAATCCGATAACCTTAAACCTCAATTGATTTACGGAGAAATTCGACGTTTTGTATGTAGGCTTTTATGTTGAGGTAAATTGGTAAGACTCAGACGCGATCGAAAATTCGCAGATTGCTCGGAACATCGATCACGATCTATGAAAGGGGTGTGAGGTGATTGCAGAATGTGATAATTTGAAAATTCGCCGATTGCTCGGAACAACGATCACGACCTATGAAAGGGGTGTGAGTGAGGTGGTTGCAGATTGTGATAAATCGAAAATTCGTCGATTGCTCGGAACAACGATCACGACCTATGAAAGGGGTGTGAGGTGATTGCAGATTGTGATAAATCGAAAATTCGCTGATTGCTCGGAACAACGATCACGACCTATGAAAGGGGTGTGAGTGAGGTGATTGCAGATTGTGATAAATCGAAAATTCGCTGATTGCTCGGAACAACGATCACGATGAATGAAAGGTGTAGTGAGTGATTGCAGAATGTGATACATCGAAAATTCGCCGATTGCTCGGAACAACGATCACGATGAATGAAAGGGGTGTGAGTGAGGTGATTGCAGATTGTGATAAATCGAAAATTCGCTGATTGCTCGGAACAACGATCACGATCTATGAAAGGGGTGTGAGTGAGGTGATTGCAGAATGTGATAAATCGAAAATTCGCTGATTGCTCGGAACAACGATCACGATCTATGAAAGGTGTGAGTGAGGTGATTGCAGATTGTGATAAATCGAAAATTCGCTGATTGCTCGGAACAACGATCACGATCTATGAAAGGGGTGTGAGTGAGGTGATTGCAGAATGTGATAAATCGAAAATTCGCTGATTGCTCGGAACAACGATCACGATCTATGAAAGGGGTGTGGTGAGGTGATTGCAGAATGTGATACATCGAAAATTCGCCGATTGCTCGGAACAACGATCACGATGAATGAAAGGGTGTGAGTGAGGTGATTGCAGATGTGATAAATCGCGAAAATTCGCTGATTGCTCGGAACAACGATCACGATGAATGAATGAAAGGGGTGTGAGTGAGGTGATTGCAGATTGTGATAAATCGAAAATTCGCTGATTGCTCGGAACAACGATCACGACCTGAAAGGGGTGTAGGTGAGGTGATTGCAGAATGTGATACATCGAAAATTCCGATTGCTCGGAACAACGATCACGATGAATGAAAGGGTGTGTGGTGGTGATTGCAGAATGTGATACATCGAAAATTCGCCGATTGCTCGGAACAACGATCACGATGAATGAAAGGGGTGTGAGTGAGGTGATTGCAGAATGTGATACATCGAAAATTCGCCGATTGTTCGGAACAACGATCACGAACTCGGAACGGGTCTAGTGGTAGCGTTGTTTGTTGATGGCTTGAAGTTTGGCGTGAGGGGTTCGAAAATTTCCAGAGATCGGCTAGGTGCCGATCGCTTGAATGATTGATCACAAACTTAGAAAGAGGTCAGCCATGTTTAAATGGGGTAAGTTTTAAATGCCCCCCTGCCTTAACTTTTGAAAAAGGAAATATTTTAAAAACCCCTTAAAGAATGTTTTTATATAGTTCTAAAGTTTTTGACTTGCTTTACGTCACTCACCCCCATCCGAAAGCCGGACAATTAAAAAAAAAATACAAATCCCCCCCCTTGTGCCACTTCAAAAGAAAGGGAATTTTATTACAAATTCAACGACGCAAAGAAACAATTTTTATCTTGACTTGTTTTTGTTATTATTGTTATATTTGTTGTATAGGGGGCTTTTCCCCCCTGGTTTTGGATGGGGTGGGTGACTCATTGTACGTAAAAAAAAACTTAAGAATTCTATAAAAACACGTCATAAAGGGTTTTTAGAAATATTCCCTTTTCAAAAATTAAGATGGCGGGACAATTAAAACTCACTCTATATATTACAATAAATCATCAAGCTGCAATATCTCGTTACAACGATCAAAAACTTGGGACAATGTGAGAGGTGTTTATAGATTGTGATACATTGGCAAGATGGCAATCGCTTGGAACAAAGATCACAAAACCAGAACAAGATAAGCTGTTTTTCAGATTGTGATAAATTGGCAAGAATTATAACATCAAGCAATCAACAGGTTGGGTCAGTTTCAAATAACCAAATTTTTAACAACAGAATTTAAAAAAGCAGAACCCAGAAACTTTTTTTCCAGAGTTGGTAGAATTAACTACTGGTGTGTAAGGGCCCTCTCCAATAGTTTTGAGTGCAAATTGTTTATTATTTAAAGCATTAGCTGCAAAAAATCAAGAGTGTTTTTCCCTATGTTCTCAGTGTTTAATGATGCTTTAGGGCAATGATGTAATGATGATTTTGATAAATAAAGAAAAATCGGTAGTACAGTAATTACAAAACACCATAGCACATTGAGTTGTCAACTCAAGTGCTTTTCGCAACTTTCACTGAATGTGGTGAATTTTCGACTACATATAACTCTTCTAGATTTATTGAAGTCATAGACACTTTTTTCGAATTTGTAAAAAATTTATAATGCTAAGTTGCATGATTTGTAGTGTTTCATGTTGTCATTGACAAAATTCAAAAATTTCTTTGTTCTAGTCAGGGTTCTTCACAGACCTTCGATTTCCGGTTTGGTTGAATTTTTGAGGTGAGTATGAATACACTTTTCTGTACACAAACTTGAGTGACCATAATTTTGATTATTTTATATTTTTTGTTAGGAAATTGGTGTGATTTATATTGTCACATACATTTTTTAAACATTATGGTATCAGGCAGTTCTAGATCCATTGCATTTTTCACTCTGTTGGCTTTCAAATTTAATTATTTTAGGTAGCAAAAACTTTTCTCTACAAAAAATATTATGGACATTCAATTTTGTGTTAAAGTACTAGTGTACATCACCACTTACCTTCTAAATTCAAACAAACTTGCAATTTACCTAACTCAGGCTTTTACTGTCGGTGTCACAACTATAATCTAGTTCTTCCGGTTCTCACCGTGTCCAAACTTTATAATTAGGTTGAGATATTTCGGCCTCGCTTTGGAGTACCCATCTACAGTCATTGATTGGCTGAAAGCCACTGATTGGATCAGTTTCAGCCAATCAGTGACTGATAATGGTACTCCACATCCTAAAAATATCTCAATCTAATTATGAAGTTTGAAGCAGTGTAAACTGGAAGAACTAGATTACAGTTGCAGTTCATCTGTTTTCTTTCATAATTAAATTAGTAACATTTCAAACATCACAGCTTAGGCAATAGTATACACAATTACATTTTTGGTTCAACTATGACAGCAACAACAATCTAAAGTTTTAAATTAGTTTGATTCAGTATATTGTAGGTAGTCCTGCACTTATTCGTTGAGGCCAAGCCTTTTGCTGGAGCTGGCAGCTTACGGCCCAGTTGTGCTTCGCTTCGTTCGCTACAGGAGATTCGCTAGAGAAGATGCTAGCGATGGAGATGCTGAGTGAGATTTCAAGTCAGAGGACACCTTCAACAAGCTCTGGACTCGAATTATCTTTCCACTTTGAATAAGTTCTTCTTTAAATCTCACTATCTAAGAAAAGTATCCAATCAGGTACATTTTTAAATTTGTCCTTACTTAATTGATGTTAAAAATTAAACAAAATGGAAGCTGACATTGTTTTAGTACCGGTATTTGGAAAGTTAGAAAGCCAAAACTTCAATTTTCAAAAGTACTTTCAAATAATTGTGAACTTTAAGAGCTTGACAGGCTCCATTTGTATGAGCTCAGCTGTTGGTTAGGAAAACATGTGGTTGAAAACTACAAGCAAAGATAATGTTATTATAAGTAGATTGCCACATGGTTGAGGCTCCAAAATCAACATAGTTCGGCAGCCCAAACACAGATAGCGCCTTCTTTCTCTCCCCTAAGCTCCACACGCTCGAGTTTGTCCGATGTCAATGACTTAAATGTGACGAAATCTTGCGATTTTCGAGAACGAACTAACTTGGGCGTGCAACAGTAGCTCTACTTGAGACTATAAAAATAATTTCTTTCCAGTGCCATCTGTGCTTGGGCTGCCGCAACTGTCGATATTCCTACCTCAGCCATTCGGCATCTATGCTCAATCTACTCACCATAACTTTGCTACAATATAACGTCATTTAACTGCAAAAATTTGGAATAAAAATGTTAAGACAATAAAATTGCATAAATAAAAATTCCAGAAATGTTTATCAAATTTAGTTGTATGATGGTAGATAACAATAGTGATAATCAGAATCCTGCTGGCTTATCAGTGACGAACAACAGCTTACTGATAAACTCAATACAATCTATAATACAGTACTGTAGTATTGTTATCTTGCAATGTTGACAAATCAGTACCTGTTACTACTATGTATGATACTACTAATTTTAGCTTTCATTGATATCAAACCGGCCTTTACGCCTACAAATATTGAAGGAATTCCAGTTCAAACATTTTTTATCTCAGTAAACAAACAAATATTTTTCTAAGTTAACTTTACAACTTGTATGGCCAATTAAATTACAGCTCATCTTTTTTCTTGATTGTGTCCTTTAAAAAACATTTAAGTACATATTGCAATAAAATAGAATGCTTTACAAAATAAAATCAAGAATAAAATAGTTCAAAAATGCTTATTTTTGTTGTAAGATGTCAAAATGATTAATATTATTATTATTAATATATTAATGATGAATATTCTTAGAAAAGTTTACAACTCTAGGCCCTACAATTTTCTTATTGAAAGAGTTTTGAAAGTTTATAACTTAAATCCAACATTTGGAAATGTTCAATGTTTTTTCATAGTTAGAAATATTACATTTGAAAGGGGATCTTCCAACTTCAACTACCTGGATTTATAATAATTCAGTTTCTATTGTAAAATATTTTTAACCAACACTTACAATACAAAAAATCTGTTTTTTAAAGACAAATTATTTCAGATTGAAAACCCTTAATATCAGCTGGGCCTATTTGAAACAATCTTAACCACTTGAAATAATAAATAAATAACTCTTGTATCACAATGCACCTTAAAAAAATACTAGAAACCTTTTAAAAAATCTATAAATATCACCCATATTCCTAGTTTTGGACTTTAGGAATAAGATTTTGATTAAATGTGCCATACTCTTTGCCATATTTATCTCTTAAGATTTCCTCAGTTAAGCTATTAATTATTATTTGGCAGAGCAGTTCCGTAAACTTGGACCGTTTTTAGTCAGAAGAAATCTTGACTTACCGAACTTAAGAATTTACACTTGGTAGTATCATCACACATTATAAAAGGGTTTAACTCCTTTTTTCATATAACAACAAGAAACAACCGCAGGTTTGTAATTTTCCATTAAGAAAGATACAGTTGTATCTGTCACTACAAAAGCGGCAAGAATTATTTATTTAAGATTTTGTGTTGAAACTATTCGTTTAGCCAGGAAGTAAATCTTTAGTTGGTACCTCTATGGGAAATAGATGGTAAAGTATCATTTTCTTCGGAAGCCTTACTTTCTTAAGCTTCAAAAGCCAGGGCACCTACAAAGAAGTGTAAACAATAGTTCTTCATAAGGAAAAAAACATAACACTCAAAGTATCCTCAAGGAGATCTTGTTTAAAAGACTATCGTCTCTTTTGTCACAAACTAGACGCTAGCTCTTAACTTTTCGGCCCAAAATCTAATAGGATTCTGTTAATGAACGTCTCATATTATAGTTGCTGAACTTGTAGCCATAGCCAAGAATGTTGGGCCCTGAGGCAGATAGGGTTCAAGGGAGGAGGGATTATTAAGGGTTCAAGGAGGGGTATAATTTCGAATGGCAGGTTTTAACCAAAATAATGCTTTAGTTTTTTTTAAGATTCCTTAGAGAATTTTATTTCTATTTGGGAGGCTCCCGAACCCCCTTTCCTCCTCGTCATGCCTATTTTTGGGTTCACACTATTTTTGGCACTATCTACCGTGGCTTGTTGGCATAATGAAATATCGCCAGCAAGAGTTCGTTCCCTGGCAATTTTGAAAGTACAGTTCCAACTCTTTTTGTTGGCACACTGTTGAATAAAGTCAGCTAACCAATCAATTATTACTTGACTTTCTCCGAAAATATGTGCCACAATCTGTGCCTACCAACAAAACTTTTCTTCTCGGTGCAAGTTAAAGAAGGAAATGACAAAGGTTCAGATTAATTAATTATTGGTTTTTAATGTCATTCGGCCCAACACAATGTTGAGATCTTATAAGTGAGCCTGTTGAAGTGTAATATTATTAATTCGAAATTCCTTTTTAGTTAAGTGATCAATGTTACAAATAACATTAGGTTTCACAATATTATTATTACTTGAGTTTCTACCTACTTTGGAGAGAGATGGCAGTTCTCCTCGGTAAAAAAGAGTTCTTCATGTGTGCTACAGCCAATATTTCAGTCCGAGAATAATACATCTGGACGGAGGGATTTGACAGATCATGCTTTTAGACAAGTTAATTTTAAGGTGTCATCCAGAAAGACATAGATATTTCTAACGGTTTTCGTTGCCATGGTGACTACAATTTAGATTAATTAGAATTCATTAAATTTTCAATATTATTTGCACAAGGGACTACAAAGAAGCAACAGAAGTTAGTTCCTTCGTTAAATGAGACCAACTTTTTTACAATGAAAGTTCTGTTAACCAATATATATGAAAACAGTTTATCAGTCGGGGTATCTAAAAATAAAGGAAAACTCAATGATTTTTTTCCTTTTGCCCCTTTAAACTCAACCAAAAGTTGATCTTTGCAAAAATACTCATTGAGTCTCATTTTTCAAAATCAGCTGTCTCTTAACCACAATTTTCTTGCTTACAACTTTGGTTCAACCAATAAAATGGTCATAAATTACAATCTGGTTTACTTTTATTGTAATTTAAGTACTCCTTTTACATACTCTTAAATGGAGCTATCTTCAATACATTGCTTAATCAAGTCAAATTACTATTAAAGACATGGGCTAGACAAACCTCTGACTGTATTATTGTAGATAAGTAAGTTGTGGCATACAATTTCACTCAAATTAAGGTTTCCCTAGGAAAGCGTTGACTGTTTTTTTGTAGCAGTAATATTTCGACGACTTTTTTAATGCAATCATGGAACAAGCCACAATTCTCTAGAAAAACACTCACATAGTTACATTGAAAATAAAAATAATTAAAAAACTATTTTGAATTCAATAGTTAGTTTTTTGGAAATAACCAAATATTCTGAAGAGGATCCATTCAAAGGAAACCTTCCTGGGCACAACATGCTCTATTATTATTATTTTTTTTTTTCAAACAAGTACACGCCGGTAGCTTTCTGTGTAAAAGTAATTTAACATACAGTTTTCTTTAAAAAAATAAAACTAATATTAAGCTTTGATAAATCAGACAAGGATATTGCATTAGATCAATCACCTAAAAATTGAATTGTCCATATTGAAGACCTGTTCCTGTAACTTGGATTAGGGGGGAACTAGTTCAACTAAAGGCAAAGTTTTGACTCTTGACCATTGCATTTTGATTAGTGTTCTATTGTAGCAGTTAATAGCAAGTGAGCCGGACCATGTGAAATCAGGGTTTGAAGCAGCTGTGTAGATTAGTAGATGTGCGTAGCATTCCAAAACAGCCGACTCACAGTCCATCTGGTTATCAGTATGGAGAAATCTCCAATGTTTCCCCAGAAGAAAAATAATTTATTCATAACTTGTAACAGTGATCTACAGAATAGCTTAAATGTTTTATCACTTTTTAAATCAAAATGTTAAGTTAACACTTTATCACTATTTGAGATGCGGGCTACTCTCATGGAGGTATTTTAAGGCAAATGCCCACACATGTAAAGCTACAACCCGACTTAAAAAATTTCAGTAGCTCCTACATCAATGCATTTGTCATTAATATTATGAGAATGAAATGAATAATTCTTTTAGGTATTAATTCACAGTATTATTCAATCTACAGAAATGCAGTAAATACTGTAATTATTATTTTTAAAGCAGATTATAAAAATAAATATTTATATGTATTGTGTATGTGTTTTTTTTTTCATTTTAAGTGTAAAATAATTTAAAGCAGAGAAGGTAAACATTACTTGTCTTGTTAATGATTTGTTCTAGCCGCCCAATCTGAAAAGCTCAATCAGCTGTGGTTCTTTTCTTGAGGTGAACCAATTAGCGCTGAGCCAAGATCCGACAATTTGATAAAAACATAATTCACTCTCAAAAACTTGATTTTTCCAGGTTGAACGAGACATTTCCAGCCGAGACACAAGTATTTATCATAACATTTATGTAAAATAAATTATTTGACCCATTGTGTCTGGTGTTACAGCAATGTTCCTGCAGGAGAGTGATGTGTTCATGGACGCCATGTTGGCAGCCAATACGCTGAAGGAGCCGCGCAGACGCAAGCGCAAAGGCAGCCTCAGCAAAGACCACCCCGAGCCCAAGAAAGACGGCAGCAGCCCGAACCACTCGCCCCGGTCCGGGTCTGATGATCCCAACTCATCCCCTCGTCTGTCAAACCCACTTTTAAGGTAAGAAAAACATACATCAATGAAAATGTCTCAAATATTAATTTTAATTGGTTAATTGCTTGTTATTGGAGAAACCTGGATTTTTTGTTTGTTTAACTACAAATATGACATGAGGTTTCATAGTTTCTAGCCCTCGGAATCAAGTCATTTGTTACGTCCACAGACTAAATCGATCTGTCAAACAAAATCACCATTTTTATGTCAGTTCTAAACACCCTGAAGTTTATAAATTAATTTCAGCTTGTTGCTAATTGTTTAGTTTTTTTCACAGTTTTATCAAGACACTATGGACACATCAATGGAGGATGACAAATCAGATGACAGGATGGAAGATGAAAATATGGAGTTTGCAGAACCTAACGATGAGATGGGAGATGACCAAAAATGTAAGTTGCTTTAATTGATCTTAAACTATATTTGCAATCTTTGTCAAGTTAATATCAGTCCATGATGCTTCATCAGACATAATTGTCCAGAAAATTATGAAGTTATCTGGAGGGATTTGCTGCAACAGTTTAGGAGTTGTGGAAAAAAAACTGGAAGAAATAAATCTATTATTTTACAGTAAAACACAGTTTGTAAAAAACTGATTTTACATTTTTTCTCATGTTTTATGTGTGTTTCAGCAATGTCCTCGGAAGAAGACAAGTCGGTAAGGCGTAACAGTGACGGGTGAAGGGGGTCCTGGTGCACCTGAAATCTCGTAAACAGAAGAAGTCCGTGTCGTGGAAGGATGATGGTCTGGAAGCTATCAGATATTTCGAACTGGATGAGAACGAAAGAGGTGAGCCCTAGTTTGTGTGACTTTTCTCTGGTACTAAAGTTCCGGTCGAATTTGTCATTAAGGAAGGACGGTAAAAGAGTGTTTATTATTATAGCAGTAAAAATTTAAACTGGAAAACTATTATACAGTAAAGTTAATGTTGGAGAAAAATAAAATGTAATTTTTTAAGTGGACAGTAGAATTGAACTTAATGCTCAATGGACAGAAAAATATCTTCAGGAATAATTTTTGGATCTAATCTGAATGATTTCTTTTACAGTAAATGTAACCAAGAACTTTACTGACATGAAGAATCACGAGAAGGAAATGGAAAAGGAACACTTCTTGATAGCTCGGAAACTGGGTAAGAACTATAAAATGTCACTATTCATTTCTGTTAGTTTTGTTATTAACCAGGCCTTGGAAGCTGTCTACCAAAATAATTCCCATAGATTGAATATTGTTGGAAATTAATGGTGTTAGTACCATGCTACCTTTTCAAGAAGTATTTATAACGTTACTCTTTATATTCTGGCAATTGATAAGGTTTGTGCTACCCTTTTCAGCAATCGAGAAGAGAAATTACTATCGTGGCTGCTATGAGTAATTTAGTTGTAACTGTCGCCAACTACTTAAAAAAATCATTTTTACCACAATGGAAATGAAATGTTTTAGTAAAGAGTTTACATTGTTTTTAGTAATCATACCCTACATATATTTCTAACTGATTGTGTTTGTTTGGTTGCTCAGCGGTAGACGATGTGATGGAAGAGCGCACACGGTGGCAGCCATTGATACCGATAGACATGTCTGTGGCATCGGCCGTGGTGGCGGCAGGCAAGCACAGTCAGGAGAAGGAGATCCAGTACGCCCGGGAGAAGACTGTCCCGGCAGCCATCTACTTCAACCGCAGGATGTGAGTCAACCTGTAGTTTATACTAAATTATCTCAACAAGTTTTGAAATTGTATGTTTGTCCTAAGGGTTTTCCATTTGCCGATAAAATTTGTGGTCACATTAGGCCCCGTCCTTCATCTGTGCAAGTTTGTAAATAATGTTTACTACCCTTTAAGACCTGTTAAACAAATAGTAGTTCCTGGAAAAAATCACATTTTGTCCTTGAAAAGTCTCATAATTTTATTGTGCAAACATAATTATCAATTTAGTCAGTAGGTAAGATATTTTCATAGCCAATAAAAAGTATGTCTGGAAATTTTTCAACACAAGAAAAATTAACATACTAAGCAAACTGTTTGGTTGTAAAGATGCAACATCAACATTTTTAAGAAACTTTTACAGAGAGGTGATAAATAATTTTTCCATTTTTTCATATACAATTCTTAAATTTATATTTAATTTTAAAAGTAGCAACTAAATTAAACCAGCTGTTCAATATAATAAACATAATAATTTATTATACTGCTGGTATTGACAAACATTTTATTTGTAAATCTGACGATGGAAATGTTATGTCTCAGGATCCCCGATGCACCTGCCGAACCTGACCTTGAGATCCACGCAACGACGGACCCCATCATGATCCCCTTGGAGGACATCACGGGCAGCATCGACTCTACCAACGACTTCACCACCACCCCCTGGCCGGAACCCAAGGGACCTCCACCCGTGGCACCCGTCCCCGCTCCTGTGCTGCCCCCGGGTCCCTTCCCTCCTCAGGGTGGACCTGGGCCTGGCCCCTTCCATCCCATGCCAGGCCCCGGCCCCTTCATGCCCGGCCCTCCCGGACCCGGAATGCCCATGCCTGGCCCTCCCGGTGGTGACTGGAGGGTAAGTACACCACACTTGAGGCTGTTTAATTCTATTGTATCAATTTCAACGTCAAATATTTTTGAACAATATGCATTATTTTGCTTAGAGATGCTACTTATTTTGACCATGGGTTTAGACCATGTTTTAAAAAAAATGCCGATACCTGCCTACACTTGCAAGTTTTCATTAAAAGCCAAAGTTAGCCAAGTTGACTTAAACAATTATGAGACTTATTTTGTGGAGTTGATGGGATAAGGACAAAATACTCGCCTGCTCTCCAATCTCACCCAAATTGTGAGTTCAAAAAAAAAGGTAAACTCAACTTCGTAATGATATTTTATTAATTTTATAGAATGCCTATAAACAGAAATAGGTGACTAATGACTATTGGCCTTGTTTTTGTTGCAGACTGGAGATGGCAATGTGGTTGACATGCCGCCTGGTCCACCCGGCCCGCCCGGGATGTTCCCGGTTCCATGATGCCTCCCGGGATGCCCATGCCTCCTATGATGATGCCTTTGATGTCCATACCGACCAACATGAATCCCGACGACATGCCTCCAGGGCCCCCCTTTCATCCGGGACATCCGGGACCATTCCCCCTCATGGGGCCTCCCGGGCCCGGCCCTTTCCCAGGCCCGCCCGGCCCCGGGCCCCAGGGTAACTGGCAGGGACCCCCGCCTAACGGACCCAACTGGGACCAGCAAGGCCCGCACCCCCCAGGCGGAGACCGTGGTGGCAGATTCCAGGGCGGAGGCAGTTGGCGGGGGAGTCGGGGTAACCGCAACAGTAAGTACTGTAAGTTACAACACGTGTTCTCAGCATGCGTGGTGGAGGCAGGCAAATCTTGTCAATTATTCTAAAAATTATCTATAGACTAGTTAAGTAGTAGTACTTAGTTGACTGGTTTTTCAACTTTTAAACACTTGTGGCCGGGTTTTAAATATCTTGATACAAGTAAACTGTTATTGAATTTTCAGTTTTATTCATGTTTAATTATTTTTAGACCTGTGCAAGGTTTGAGTTCAGTCGAGTTTTAGCAGTTTCAGTTCAGTTTGGAAGGGGAAAATAAGACAACTTAGTTAGCAGTAGAGTTTCCTAATTTAAAAAAATATTTCTTTTAAAGTTCAAATAATTCATGATTATATTATTTGAAATTTAAAAACAACTTTCAACTCTATCCTAAAGGGTTAAGACAAAAATTATTTGAAGTCATTTTTCTCCCATTTTAGATAAACAAGGTGTTATTTTAATTACTTGTGTAGTTTTTGTCAAAAAACGTAGAATTTGCCATACTTTGCATGTTAACTCTACAACATCTTACACTTCTCGGTTCTCGTCAACTAACAATATTTTTTTTTTTTTTCAGCCGACAACTGGAACCGAGGCAACTCACGGAGGGAAGTGCCGCTCTGCAACAAGGGACAGTTTTGCCGCAACAACAACTGCCGATTCAGGCATCCTAGATAAACAAACCTACCTTCCAATTCTTGTATATTTGCACATACTGTATTTTATATCATGAACTCAACGTTTTGTATTTATTTCGTTTGTACATTGTACAAAGTGCCACATTAGGTCGTTATTTTTTTATTTCAAAACAGACAGGTGAAAATTTGTATAAAGATTATTTTATTGTTGGTTAGTTGAGGAATTGTATACAAGCTTTCTGTAGGATTGCCCCATGTATATAAAGTTGTATTTTGCTACTTTGAAAGAAGGCTGTGATTGTATGATAGATCTTGCATTTATTTAAATGTATCCTGTAAATAGTATATGTGTACTATGTACACTGTGTGTAATTTTTTATTTACCTGTTGATACAAAAGCTTGCTTCGAGGTTGATTTTGACAACACAAATGAGTGATTGTGTTATTGATATTTTTATGTTAATAAATAAAAGTAAGAATCTTGTGAACAGGTTGTGTTGCTGTCTTATCCTTTTCATGTGTAATTTTTTGAGTCCCTCTTATTATATTGGGGCCATAACACAAAATATAAAGAAGGTAAATATCAAAACAACTAAATTAACTTTTAAAATAGTTATTTTTTCTGGTTGTGAAAAATAAATTGACAACCAGTTAAATAAAAATCTTGTTTAAATTTAATGAGAAGGAAAGAAATAAATGGCAAGATTATACATAATGGCACGGATGTAGATGTAACAAGACATAAGAGAGTCTGTATTCAATCATATTTTTAAAGTTGATATAAACAATTCAAACACTCAAAAATGGCAGTCAATTGGTGTTTGGCTACTCAACAAGCTAGTATAAAATATTAATGCTAAAGGTCGTTGTATACAGGGTCAGTTTTGGCTTCCAGTTCTGGCAGGCATTAGTGGAGGCCACTATTTTTAGTGGCCAGTGCGCTTATACATCAGGTTAATAGTAGCTTCCAATATGTCCTCTTAGTTGCCGCCAGTTTGATGTAGAGGTGTTGTTTTGTTGACAAATAAATTTAATAAATATTGAGTAAATATGCAGTGACAGTGAGTTTAAAAATGTTTTGATAATACGATGAATAAATGTGTTGTAGGTTAAAATGAAGAGTTAAAAATCATTTTAAATAAAAAAAGTATAAACAAAAACATAGGCTAAACAAAAACAGAGACTGTCTGCCCATGACACTTAAAGATTCGGCCAATCATCGGCTGTGACTAGATCACGAGACCTGTACAGTTCGTCAGGTTTAGCATGGCCGGTGAAATGGGCTATAGGGCCATAAGCAGCCAGCAGGAAATCTCAAGGCCACTGGCCATGCTATACCTAACAAACTGTAACTGATGTTTCACTGGCCACTAAAGTTGAACAGGTTCAACTTCAATGGCCGGGGAAAGCGCCAGTACACCTATACACAAGGCCATTAATGTGATAATTGATGGCGGCTAGTACTAGCCAAGTGCAGTGGACGTCACTACTGACCCCTTGTACAAGGATCTTAACAGATAAAAAAACGGCTACTGGCTGCCAGAAAAATGTTTGCTACATTCACAGACAATGGAATGATGAAATCTTCTCACTGTCGGACTTCCCAACATGTGCTCCAAAGATTTGTTGCACTACGTTTTTAGATCTTAAAAATTATATAAAACTTAATGGCTGATACTTTGAAGTTGGTTGATCTTTGCAACACTTATCTCAGATAAATATATGAAAATCCCTCTGATGTTTAAATGTTTGAATAATTTCATGTCAATAAAAGTGTACAGTTCTGTAGTAGTTTTATAAAGTTATGGCCTGTTATCTTTCCCAACTTTGTTTATTACCTGTATATCTTCAATACTGGTAATGAAACCAAAACCTATAAAGGGAACTTGGGGAAACAAAAAACCAATTACAAATAAACCATTATATTTAACAATCTAAATTAGTCAAAGTAGTCCTCTATGTCAATATCAGGGTTGAGGAGGTCTTCGCCGAAGTCTGTCAAGTCCAGCTGGTTCAGGATCAGGTTCTCACACATTTCCTCCAAGTCCGTCTCTCCGATGAGGACAGCTCCTTGCATCCTTCCGTTCTTCATCACACATTTGACATATTCAGAGCCTTTAGTGATCCTTAGCAACACTTCATAATTGTTGTCCAGGGTCTGCCCGTTAAACAGGCCCAGCAAAACCACTTTGTAACCGAAAAATTTAGTCAAGTGGGTAAACATTTCAAAACAAAAATCTTGATAGAACTCTTGCTGTAGGATGGAGGAACACATCGCTTTGGCAGCGTAGGTTCCCATTTGTCGTGCTTGGGTCCAAAGTCTCATTTGGAACCAGTGCGGTGCTTGTTCCCAGGATGCTGAGCAGACGTCCCCGGCTGCATAAATGTCCGTAATGTTGGTCTCCATCTTCCAGTTCACTTTTATCCCACCGTCAGCGCTGTTTTCGAACTTGTTATCATCTTCTAACACAAAACCGCTACTGGGGATCACACCTGTAGCTGAGATGACAAAATCACACCCATAAACTTTGCCGTTGGTGAGTTTAACATAAACAGGCCATTTTCTTTCTTCTTCAGAGTTCCTGTTGAGTTCTTCAGGACCTATCACAGCCTCAACTTCACATTTGTATTCTAAGGTCACTTTACTGTTGGTTTTCAGAGCTCCTTGAAGGTTGTATTTAGAGTGCCAATCAGGGCCCAAAGCAGCACCCGTTTTCTCTGTGTTTTTCCGTTTCTTCAACAGTGTATTTTAGACGTTTCACAACGGGTGTTCCTTCTGTGAATTCCTCTTTGAGTAACTTGTCTTGAAAGAACTCTGCAGCAACAGGGTCGATAAACGTGGCTGAAATATGGTCATCTTTTATGATCCAAACCAGTTCAACGCCACTCAGCTCGTAAACGATTTCGGTAGCGATCCCACCATTACCTACAACAACTATTCTAGAGGAATTTGCAACTCTTGCTTGAAAATCCTTCACAGATTCTGTATCTCTAATACCAATTATGTTTTTACTTTCGCAAGGAATCAATTTCGGCGACGCTCCACTACACAAACAAAGCTTTTCGTATCTCAATGTTTTCCCACTTTTCAAACTCACTGTCTTTAACGTTGAATTCAACCCGACAACAAAATCTTGAATAACCTCCAGATTAGGCATCGAGTTAGACAAATGTTCAGCACTTTCTTCGTTAACATCAAAACTGGCGAGCATTTTCGTCAGAGGAACTAGATTGGTGACAGTTTTCACTAGCGGTGAAGCAGTGACTAGGGCTATTGTCTTCTCTGGACACAAGAATGAAGCACTCTCTACACAAGACACTCCTGCTATCCCTCCCCCTACAATGACCAAGTCGTATGCTGACGACATGTTTGTCTACTGCTGGATCTTCTTCAAGTCTACGTACTCGGAGTAGTCGTACTTCTGGATCGGCAGGTCGAAGCTGATCAAGCCCAGGTCTTGTGCTTGCATGATCGCCACCAGCAACTCCTGGTGCCTGCGCTGGCACAGACCGGTCTCCCTGGAACAAATGAGTTTGTTTAACCTTTTGGCAAGTACAAGGAAATTCTCATTGGAATAAAGGACAGAATATAGGTAACTGGAGCTTGGTAGTAGTCTTTGGGAACTTTTATTGTATTTAGATGCATTTTTGAACTTTACCTGCAGTCAATTTTCTTTTTTGAGAAAGTATTAAAATAATGCACTTTGTATGTTTTATTGTACTTTTTAGGTAGGCACATAATTTAACAATTTGTTGCTCATAAAACTACTTGTCTATTTGGTTAACAGTGACTGTCACTCTAGAAATAAGTTCTAGAATCTTCATGGGTAGTTGGAGAGAAGAATCTTAAGCTTCCTAATCTCTTTACCGCTGATGTTTTGCAAGCCAAGATTTACTGCTAGACCTATTCAGTCGCTATTGAGATTAGGTGCACGCCCGTTTTTGTTTCCTAATAATGTAACAATTCCCATGTTGAAAACACACATGCAATCATGTATATCTTTGTTCATAAAGAACCTCTGCACTGACATCCCTGGAGAGTGAACGTAACAGACAGTCCTATCATCTACTAAACTTATGAACTCACGAGTAAGAGAGCACAGCTCCTGTGAAGGGCGAGATGAACTGTTTCAACAAATCCACGTTGTGCGGGTGAAGCACCAAGTACTCATCCCGGCAGATCGGGCACGGGTTCCCAGTGGAGATCTTGTCTTGTCTCTGAACAAACAACACAACATTGGAACATAGTGTAAATTGGTTGTAAACTCACCCGTCAACTTCCCTCTACATTTTGGTAAAATCCCCTTTTGAAAATCTAAAAATATAATAAATATAATAGAAAAAAATAATACATAAATATATAAATATAAAGAGAGAATCTTTTTCGGTAGTGAGATACTCTTTTGTAGCATTTGGGCTGGGATAACTACCAGACTGTGAGTCACAGGATGATAGTTCAATAATGTTTGCCTTTTGGACTGTTAGAGGAATGTTAGAGACTTACAATGCATCTTTTCCTTGTTTTCCTGGGAGGACGTTGCCCTTTATGATTTCTCCTATAATGCTTCCAGACTGGATCTTCCCCGTAAGTTGTTTTGTAAGCTGGAAACATAAATGAAAAAGCAAATTAAAATATGCATTTGGTAGAAGTTTTACTAATTATATGACTTGCCAATTCAAGTTATTAAAATTGCTCTATGTGAATAAATATTAATGTGAGTCTTTAGCCTACAGGTTTCCAAGATGGAATTAGTATATGCTACTTCAATTGCGAAATCTGCAACATCAAATATGCTCTTAAAAGCCACTGATTTAATAATCAACAGAAAATTAAATACGGTGGGAAACTATGGAAGATTTAATGCCTACCTGAACTTTGCAAATACTTGATGCTGACTTCTACTGGGATCACTTTTGACCTGTCTTTTGCTGAGTCTATGATCTTATTAGACTTCTCTTCTCCTTCAGGTGATGTCTCTTGACAATAAAAACGAGACTGGAAAAGGCTACTGGTAGAAGGAGCATACGCTAGCTGTAAATAGAAAAGGTTAATGAACTTCAATTTATAAAAGTTTTTCACTTGTCTACCTAAATGACGGTGCGTAACAAATATTTCTGTATTTTCCTGTAGTTGTAACAGTATTACAAGTATAACAAGTATTACAAGTAAGTAGCCTATAGTAGCGGAATTGTAGGCATCCAATCTTTGGATCGTAAACAGTTTGAATTGGCCTTAACCAAAGTTTATTGAAGAATAAAATTATTTAAAATATATTAATATGTTCAAATTGTAGTCACTAATGCCACCAACAGTTAAAACTGCAACTTGTGTATGTGGCGGTCAGTATTAGTGAGATGACTCCCCTAGCTTGTGCCAAGCTTAAATATAACTCTTGGAATCAAGTCAATCGTACTTTGTCAGTCATGACTCAATTTACTTCTTTTTAGTTCTTAGGTGAAGTTTTAGTGGAGCAGATTATGTTTTAGAGCTAAATAAGATGTGAAATAGGCTATAGGTAGGCTTACAGGTTCGTTCACCACATTTGGAGGATCAGGATCCACTTATTCAAGCATCAAAGCTTATTCAAACACCAACTGCAAATTATTGGTGATACAGCCAAATCTCACACAAATAGGTTCCCTTTTGATGCAAAAAGCCAAATGCCAATGAAATCTTACCAAAGAATAAACAAAATAAAGGTAGCCTGGGCCAAGGCTTAGGAAAAATTTAAATATGCCTACCACAAGAGAAATTGACTAATGAATTTGGAACAAACAGCCTACGTTAAGATTAGATCAGCCTGCAATAAATGTAAGTTCAGCAATACTTTTATAATCTTATGACCTAAGCGTAGGTTAAAAAGATTGAACGTCGATTTAGGCGTAGGGTTGATGGGACTTGATTTGTACATGTTATGATAATGTGTCTTCATAGAACAAAAGGAATAAAGGAAGTGAATTCTAATAAGTAACTCAAAGAACTTACACAATGTTTGGAAATTGTAGCTGAATATGATAAGCCTGAAACTTTGGATGAGTGCATAGCAATAGGTTTACATGCGTCTAACAATAACTTTATTCCTGGCCTCAAATTGTTGCAATAAGAGAGTAGAGACATGTTTCTGATATTATTACTCACAATATAATTAAACTACTAAAAATGAAATAAATAAACAAATATTATTATTTTTAGTTTAATCTAACCTAAAAATATGCAGTTCGAAGCAGACTGCAGACACACACTATTTCATTATTTCAATCAGCTGTCGGAAGACACAGACCACAGAACTTTAATACTTGAGTACTTGTTTGCATACTTGTTTCTTATGTTGATAACTCGGATAGACAGCGACCGCGTCATTAATTAAAAACTTAAGCTGGTGAAATATTTACAAAATCTTTAATTGAAGGCCAAAACCAGTTAATCTGTCATTATTGTGGCAGAGGAGATAATTATGTCCCATCCAGTTCTCGAAGAGAATAAACAGGCCTCCAGACCAAGCACTCTCTCGGCCTCGACTTGGAAGGTCTAAATAATTGCGTACTTCCTAAGGAAGGTTATTATGATACAATATATTTTTGTATATAATATCTTCAAAGCAGAGTGTCGATAACCCCTCTGCGTTAAGTTCAGGCACATCCAGCCTGCCAGCATGACGAGTTCCATACTTCCATGGATGTGCAGATCAATCTTGAGTCAGATACATTTTACACTTGCTATAGGTTATTCACGGAGGGATGTAGAAATTGAAGAATTTAATTTTAGTTGAAGGAAACCCCTGTTTAATCCGTTTGCTTATCTGGTGAAGTGAGAGTTTGTTTCTGCCTGTTTCAGATCACAGGTTGTACCTAGTCATTGTAGTTTTGTTTGATAGAAGTCAATGCCTTAAAAGTCGACATTTGTTACTGTTAAAATTTGTATTTGATAAAAAGTACGAGTAACATCCAACTATTCAAAGTGTCACTTTTGGAAATAATCCTTATACCAACCTCTTCTGAATGATGAGTAGTCTATAAAGACACCACTTGCATGCCGCCACAAAAGTAGGATGTGAATTAATTAAGATAAGTAAGTAGCTGTGCTGATCTTACATATATACTCGTATAGTAAGGGACGTACCCTAACAGCACATCATTATATTATCTTAAGAATATTTAGTTAGTCTTCCACAGAGCCTTAATATTTAATATTTATAATGTGACATATTTTAAGAATTTTTACTTGTTTAACATATATGACTGTAGCTTTTAACACGAGCTGTATGTTTGACAATTGTTAATGCATGTAAATGTCAATGACAAATAAACGTTCTTGATTCCGGGATCTTCCCTTTCAAACATTGAGAATATATTCTTCAGGAATATTCTCCTTCGTGAGTCTAAAACATGCATAGCTCATATACATATACTCGTCCTCAGAATCACCTAATGTCCACATGTCTAAAAGTACCAAGAACATGTGAAGGAAGAACATGCTAAGAGCACACATGTGAAGAACATGTTTATAATGAAACATTGTCTAAAAGAATATGCCACGGAACAGTGGAATATTCCGTCCTAAACTTAGGACTTTCCGTTAACATCCAAAGAATGTTTAAGAACAATCTTTGAATGTATCACGTAGCATGTTCTTTTGTACATTTCAGAGAAATTCAAAATTAATTTTGCGAAAAATTAATTGCAGAGATGCTAGTATAGACAAGCTCACCCTGGAAAATCCACGTGCATACTGAGTCTACATGGTTCCCCCTAATCAGTTTTCTGTCCAAGTTAAAACCAAGAACCTTAACAAATTCGTCGCTCTCTGTAATTATTACATCACCCAAGCTGAATGTAATCCTTTGGGGTTTGCCCTTTTTGAGAGATAATTTATTTGTCCCAAACCATTATCTTACTTGCGTTTTCTCTATATTCACTCCCTATCTATCAGATCCACATTTCAGAACGCCTCTATAGTACAATATGTCATGATAAATAGACATAACAATTGACCGATTGTGTGTATTTTTTTCTTGTAAAGCTCGCCGTTTATTCGGGATATTTAAAGACAATAATTGGGCTTTCTTAAATAAACTGCTGGCAAAGTTTTGTCTTAAACGTTTATACGACTATATAGCCACTTTTTTTCATATAAAGATTTTATCGGGTACTCCTTCCTCCACCCTTTCTCTCTTTGATCCTCTTCTATTCTATCCCTCCACTTCAACTCTGGGGCCTCTATTTCTCTTCTTTTACGGCTCTACGCTTGTATTCCAACGTTGTATCTAGATCACATATAGTGTTTATCCCTCCTTAACCTTTATTTTTACTTGTTCAACCTTCTCAAGATATTAAAGATATAACATTTTGGAAATAATTTACAACTTTTTAATGGCAATTCAATATTAAAGTTTTTATTTGTTCATGACGTTTATAGATCCACCGCAATATTATTATGTATAAGTACGCAGAATATAAACTACTTGAATAGAGCTTGATAACTGCTCGGCTCAATAACCTATTGGTTTGGCCACTTAGATACTACTGTAATTGTTAGAGCCAAATCGAAGATAATAATAATGAACAATTGTCCTACAACAGGGTTTATACAGTTTTCGTAATACCCCTAATCATATGTTCAGCCAAAGTCATTGACAAAAAAACCATATAGGCAATAATAATAATTATTATTATGATTAGTTTGATACAAAATAAAACAATGTGATTATTAAACGAAGAAACACATTAATAAGTACTTTCATGAAGAATTTTAATTATATAAGAATAAACAGAAATTCACAAAACAAGGGGTAATAACAGCAACAACAGAAAGAACCTTGCCACTCGGCAAACTTGATCATTATTCTTATTCAACCAGAATAACTTCTTAAACGTCAACCAGGTTAAATTTTTTTCAAGAACTCGAATTTGTTTCAGTCTTTTAACTGGAAGGGCACAAGTGACTACTAATTAAGGGGTTCGTAAAGGGCTCTGGTTCTCCCTACGATCTTTACATTGATGGGTTTTCAGTGGTGTTCAAAAGTCACTCACGAATATCAATTTTGATTTTTTTTATTTGTTCAGCGTATTCATTATATATTTCTACCCACGGCATTGACTTCAAATAATTATAAAGAAAATAACCACTGGGCACTGTTTACAATGCCGACTCAGCTGTACCTGACTACCCGCCAAATCCATCTCAGTGCTCGACGCGGCACTTAGTGTCCCCCAAGGCTCTGTACTTGCACCTTTAATCTATCTAATCTAATGTTTACATCGATATCCACACATCGCATATCTCACGGCTACCCTCTTACACCAAAATCTCTCCTCATTTACTCGAAACTCTCGTTATCTCCCGCCGTATCATCATCATCATCTGTACAGTTATCTCCTCCTTGTCGCCAAATCCACGGAGCTTGTCACTGTCACCTAACAGTGCTCGACTCGGCACGGTGTCCCCATCACAAGACAAACAATTAACCAAGGTGTACTTCCTGCGAGTAGAGTAACAGTAATTAGCAGGTTGCGTGGTGGCGGAAGGGTGTGCATGGTCGGATGCCCGCGCTCCGCCACGGGAGGCTCGCCAGTGCTTTACTTGCTTGTGAGAGTGCTGTAGGATACGTGCACATGTGGTCTCATAGTTCTGTGGTAAGTGTTGCAAGGTTACACGTACTGTACCGCTTGGAGGGGTGTTGGGTGATGGTTAATATGTGTTGATAAATTGTTGTAATATTAACTAATATTATAAATTCACTGGTGCTAGCTAACACAGGTCTGTAGTTCGTAGAATTTAGTTGAAACAATTGTGTATTTATGGTTGAAATTGGTTGGTTGGCTTCCGTAACCTTAGAGTTTATGTTGGTAAGTACTTTCGATACATTGTAATGTTTTATTTTGCAGTTTTAAGATATCGAGCATCGACGAAAATGTGTACTTTTAACATTGTCACTTTACAAAAAACTATTCATCTTCCAAGAAATTTCTTCATGATTGTACGGCTGGAGCAATAGCTTCTCGTTAAAAATTGAGTTAACTCTTGAATCTTGATCAAGACTGCTTTATGTGAAACTTTGACGAGGTGAAAGGCGTGACATTAGCAATGGTATCACGGGGCATTGTCAAAGTTTTACACAGTCGATTTTTAGTGTAAATAGAACTCTTTTATAATGAGGCCCGTACCAAAAAATGTTTTTTGAAAATTTTAAAAATAACTGAATTTCTTGATAAAAATTAATGGTAAAAAATGTACAAGCGATACCACTTTAATTTGGCATGAAACTCATTGGACACTCAAAAGTATGTTTAAGTATTAGCAGAATTAAAAATAAATTTATAGTAAAGTTAGGACCGCTTCAAAAAAAATTTAAAACCGAAAATGAAGAAAACACAATACTTATAAAATACCGGCGTTTAAAATCTATATATTATTTCATTATTATTTGAGCGATTAAATCCTTAGTCACTGATGCATCGAGCGAACGGGCGTTGTTTAGAAGAAAATCAAAGATGTGATAAGCCAAATTAATATTTTTTGGAATCTCGGGAGGGCTTCAAAACCCCGGTAAATAAGTAGGAGAGGTCCACTGATTTATTGAGCAAGTGCCTAGAGTACAAGAACAAAGAAGTCTGCATACTGCATGTCTCTGCTTCTCTTTGTAGGAAAAGCACACAGTGTCCATTGAGTATTAAATTATTTAGCCCACGGTATACAAACACTAGACATGAAATTAATATAATCATAAGTTAACAATAAAATAACATGAAGGTAACAAATAACTTAATATAAAAGCAATTTGGAGACAAAATGTGTGGACCGAACCGGGACTCGAACTCGGCCCACCTGTAAGTACTTAAATGTGAATGTTATCCGAAACATGTGACTATCAATAGTAATTTTAAACGAATAAGCTGGAAATATTACAAACCTAATTTAAATACTGTGTAAAATGGCAATTGTTATTGAATTTACCTCGTAACATTTGTCGCAAGAGAACATAAAAATCAGAGGCATAACAGCAATATTAGTAGTCCGATTTCAATAAAATTTAAAATACATTGTTTTACCTTCACGATATGAAATTAAACTTGCAGAAAAATGAACATTTAAGTCTGAGGCCGAAGGCCGAATCGAGGATGTGAGCGTTATAGCGAATAAGAGTAATAAATTGCAAAGGGAATTCGATTCACCCATGCATGCAAACGGCGCTTTAGCACTTAGCTGCGTGTCGGCTTTGTTTTGAACTTTGTTGTTGACGATGGTACTTTTTCTGAGGTTGAAATATTATTACGGTCGTTTTTCGTAGTTTTTGAGTGAACAAAAAGAACACGACGTTTCGGGATTTGGAGTCTAGTCCCGTCTTCAGGTGAAAAGTAACCTAAAACATGAGGAAAAGAGCGTAAAATAAATCAGCGCAAGCTGACTAGTCACCCACCACCAAATGACATTAATCGGGTTTCCTTAAACTTATTTGCTTTAATGACAACTAGCATAGACAAAAATACAACGTACTCAAAAACGTTTAAAAATTAAAAGACAAATAGATAAATAAAGCACGTCCACGGCCACTGACTAACTGCCTGTCCAGCCGCCAAACAGCCGCATTGGCTGGCTTGGAGCATCGGACGACCAACAGTAACAGATGACACAAAAATACGAGTACCTATATTTATACACAGCTAATGAAGGGGAAATTCTTTAGAGTTTCGTTGAATGAATCAGTTTTTCCTAACAAAGGAATTAAAATGGCTAACAGGACTCTAGACAAATTCTTTCCAAGGTGATCGTGCTTGAAAACTGATTACAGGCCTAAGTTGAAGTTGAACTTCGGTCAATCCATACATCTGTAGGATTTTAGAGTAGGGCGTTTTATACTAGTTAAGTTTTATGCTTTGTAGCCTAAGTTGAGTCCTTAATACCTTGTTCAGTCCTTTACATGAGTTTTTTGTGCTATTCCTTATAAAAGTTAAGACTAAATTGTGATTATCCTTACGCTAGAGTTCATTTTTGATAAGAGGCCTTTTTTCTACCAAAGCTTGACTGATTGGACAGTCTGATAGTTTTTACGTGCAAAGCCCCAATTACTTTTATTTTAAAAGAATCCGTTCCCTATGTATATTTTGCGTAAATAAATAATAATAGTCCTTGTCCCATGCGTAAATAGGTATTTTTTTTATTCTATGTTACAGTTGGTTAGTCGGTTTCATGGCTGTGATTGGTCGTCCGCTGTTCCAAGCCAGCCAATGCGGCTGTCTGGTGACCCAGTGGGCAGCTGTCATTGGCCGTGGACGTGCTTGATTTCTTCATTTTTTTAATTATTCATTAATTCATTTTCAGCGCGTGCTTTACATACAGTACTAACTTCTGTAACCGTGTATTTCCCTAGAACGGCGGCCTAGGCTAGCCCATGGTGTAAGTATTCTTACACCATGGGCTAGCCGACACGTGATTTTATTACTATTTAATCATATTGCACGTTTTTGTTACTGTACTTCTCTTCGACCTACATCCTCTGTTTCTCGCTATGGGGTATATTTTGATCAGGCCCGGATTAGCCATTATTTACGCTCTAGGCCAATGTTCTAGATTGCGCCTCCTTCTGTGTTCTGAAAGGTTTGAGGTGTGTGGAATTTTTTGCATGCGCGAACTAGCGCCTGTTCAAAGCTAGATGACAAATACATAGATTGCGGTCACCTGTCTCTGGTCTCGGTCTTCGGTAGTGACGCGAACCACCGCCACTCGTTCTAGAGCCTATTTGGAACTATTTTAGCCATTTACTAATTTTTAATCAATTAAATAATATATTCCAAGAGATAAGCAGCTAACGGAATAGAAACACGGGTATCAATGAACTTACTTGAATAGATATAAAACGTTCACTTTAATTGGAGGGTGTGGAGGAAAATTTGGTAAAGACAAAAATCTGGCGTTCAAGATGAACAAAATGTCCTCCAAAATTGTATGGTCAATTGTTAATAATCCTTATTACATTTCGTGTTTTTCACCGTTCATTTTATTCCTTATTGGGGTAGTGTGGATAGTGAACATTAATCTATGTTTAATCACATGTTAGTTTTGTTTTGTAACACAATTTTGTAAACATTCAATTAAGTAAACACAACTTTATTTCCGTTGAACTCATTATTTAATTAATTCATTAAGTAAGTTTTGATACGTACACAATCCCACTGTCCCTCACCTCATCTTCGTTAATCTTTATCTTCCTCCCTGTCAGGTGTTCTTTCATCTCTAGTCACTGAGACAAACTTGTCTCCCATGTCACATCATTCGTTACAGATCTCTGGTCAACACTCCTCACCACAAGTTCAAGTGTCGCAGCTCCCCGGAGATGATTGGTCCAACTGCTCCACCGTTGAGAACTTTGCCGTCACCCTGGCAAGGAGCCCTTACAGAGAAACTGTCATCCGGGCCAGATGACCTCCGGTTTTTTTTATAGAGGTTGATACTCCTCCGACTCCTCCTCCTCGTTGCCGAGTCCCGGGCTTGCCACCGGCTTAGCGGAGTTAAAAATTAGGTTTTTGTTTATTTTATAGATGTGTAAAAACCGTGAAAACCACATCTCCTTGGCGGGGGCGCGAAGCCCGGTAGCAATCCTCTGTGCAAACCCGACCTGCTTGTTGCCCGTTTCCACCGACCAAGGGACCTAATAGGGTGTTATAACACTCTAGTATGAAAGAGGGAAAAGAGAATGACTCGATTTTCACTTTTTCATACTTAGAGTGAACGCAGACCCGAGCGCGAAGCAAGACGGGTGACCACGGTGTAACCTCCCTTAACCAAGGGACCTAATCGGGTGTTATTAGCGGACGTTACAGCGCAGCCGGTCGAGGAGTGCTACCTTATTGATATACAAATACAATCTGACCTGAGTTGCCATAGAAATTTAACGTTGCACTTTTAATGTTATCGTTAATAATTTGTGGAATTTTAAAGTAACTATGGAAATAAAATGTTTAATTGTTAAATAATTAATATGAAAGAGTCCTGGAAATCTCACGCTCTAGCCCTATACCCTATACATTTAAAATCAATGGTTAGGACATCGGTCGTGAAAGCTTAACCAGTGTCAATGTCAAGACTCAAGATTAGTAACCTGGACACTCATTACTCTCTTAACAATAAATACCCTGTGCTCTTAACTAGGTACAGTGCAGCAATTTTTCGTTTTCCCCGCGACTGCGCCCCCCGCAAGCTTGCGCCCTAGGCCATGGCCTAGGTTGGCCTTATGGATAATCCGGGCGTGAATTTGATCAAATGTTTCCCCTCGGCTGTGCGTTTCACAGTACACGATTATATTTTTGAATGCTAACCAATCATTTCCTTACGTACATGGCCTCGGCTACCACGACAGAGAAGGCTACATGTTTCTGTCTTAAAGCGCATTATTTTGAAAGGGGTTTCCTATTTAAAAGATCTTTAGATTTGTAAAGGTAGTTCGTCAATTATTCAGAGAGTAACATCGAAGCCCACATTCTAAAAGTCATCACACTCTCACGCTTTTAACGGACAGCAAATTAAATGCATGCAGTTTTCCGTTACAACAATTAATGCCCGACCGGCGACTGCATCACATTGTCTATAGAATGTTTGCGCAAAACTGTCAACAAACAAACGCAGAAGAATACTCGACAAAGCGCATGTACGACGTACACAGCTGGTCGTCACGCTGCCTACCCCTGCGAGAAAGCCAGCTTTCCCCATGTGATTCCTGGATGAATATGATGAATGTGTCTTGCGTTACCATTGTCTTTGGTCCATCCGATTGTTTCAATTACAAAATAACGAACCGTACCGAAATTTATATCTGCGTTGTCATCTTTGTCAACGCGGTTGCGTCAGGAGTTTCCCGTGGAGAGATTTGATTGTGGTGTTCTACTTGTGTTATCTGCGGACTTTTGTTAGAATGTTTGGGCATGTCAGCTGTTTACTCTCTTTTCTGTGTGAGGGCAGATTCCAATGTCGATTCCTTTGGAAATAGGAAATTCGAGAACTTGGTGGAATCCTTCTCTAAGAGGGCCCTTACAGATATCCTGCCGAGAGCTTTTACATGGGCTTTAGAGGGCTTTTACAAGACCCTGGTAAAAGCTAGGGTTTGGACAAGGCAAAAATACTCCAAAATACAACCTTTAATACATCTGAACAAGCAAACGTTGGAGGCTCTTTTATTTTAGTTTTGTTTGTTTTGTAGGAGGATGGAACGCCTATCCCTATAGTTTTTAAAAGGAAAATAAACCTTTGGTGATGATCACTCGTAGCTCGTAGGTCACGTCAGTTGAAAGAAGGCTAGGTGACGAGCAGCATACTTTCACGTTGTTACTGTGGTGCGTATCCCTTGTCCGGTCAAGCTCATTTTCGGTTCTCTCTCTTGCCAGGTTAAACGTGCGAGCAAAATACAATTTCTGTCCAAAATATCCCTTTTGCCTTCGTAAGACAAACATATATAAACTAAAATAACTGTTCAACCTCTGATTCTATTGATCGGTTAATAGTGGTTTATACAATTTTAGACTAGGATTCGTGGCGTGGTCCTGTAATCCAGCTTCATGGAGGTCAGGTTTTGAGGATGATATAGGTCTAAAGCGGCTCAGATAGTCTCAGTGTCTCAATGATCATCTGATGATACCCGCATCAACTCCCAACATCGTTTAGACATATCAGACCATCACCTGCGTGGTTCGGAAGTCACGTTAAGCTGTTGGTTCTTGTATTTCCATTGGTCATTGGGCTATTAATTAATGACCCATTCTAAGGAAGAGTCGGCCTTAGTTTGTAGCAAGACTACACCTCAAAACTCATTACTACCACTCATCCTTCACCACATATTTGCCTTAAAATACCCTCATGAAAGTGGACGGTATCTCAAATAGTGATTTAGTGATTAATAATTTTATTGCCTTTCTCTTCAAGTGTAGTGAGATCAGATGAAATTACTATCCAATTCGAGACGTTGTATTAATTCCACTTACACCTTCGAAGGATCAAGGCAAAGGTTTACTCTTCCAGTAAGATTATCAGGAATCAGATAAGGAGTACAAAGGGTATTCAAGGACGCTTAATTTAAACAAAACAATACGGAGGTTAGGCGTGCTTTCAATGGAAATAAGACACCTTCAAGCAATGTAAAGTCTACTAGGTACTGTAAAATACTTAGAAAATGTACTTACTAGAGAGAGATAGAGAGAAGGCTCTTACAAATTGGAGGCAGTTTAAGAGATGTTTGCTTAAAAGGTTCAAAATACGTTTTTCTATCCACGGATTTACTGTTGTGTAACTATTACGGTTTTATTTGACTTTTTAACAAAAGATTTTGAAATATTCCTTAGTTTCAAGTTAACTTTAAATAAATTGCGATCATAGTAATAAATTTATGATTCACTTCACCTCTAAGTTATTTCTTGTGACCATACTACCCCAGGGGTAGGTGCTTGAGAGAAAATGTTGTTTTTTCTATTCTGTGCTGTGGAGAGTCTAGTATAGAAAACCAAGAAATCAAAGTGCAACGAATTTACATAATCGTTACAAGGACAGCTTTGTGTGTGTGTTTAATTCCTTACACCACATAGTAGGACAACAAAAGACGCACAAGAGTTTAATGAGCAGCGTGGTCAAGACTTTATTTTGAGGTTGCTGAACCGGAAGGGGGGTAAAACAGAATGTCTGTCTTGTTTAACGAGACGAAGTTAGGACTACAAAGTCCTCTCTACCACTCAACTTCGACCTTTACCTAGCGTTGCCGTATAATCACATTACAAAATTAATGTAAGTGGTGGCTGCGGGGATCGAACCAGCGCCAGCGGAGTGATCAGAGCTCCGGAATCGCGCATGATTCCAACCTGCTACGGGTCCTGGGGAGTATTGAATATCAGCATTACAAACGGAGAGGGGAGGTTCCGAGAGCCCTCCAACGACAACGGTTGAAGCTTATAGTCAAGAAATAGGAAATGTGGAATTGTAATCAAGGTAATTTATGAGAATTTCGGGGTTAAGCACCTTTAGCGGTTCTTGGCTACGCCCTTGTCGAGTTGACAGAGGCACCTGAGTTATTGTCACGAAAGAATGAGGAGCAGTTAGTTGGAGCACAGACAGAGTCAGGAGATGCACTCGCTCGGTCTCGGTAGACTCGTCACTTGGGCGGGGAGAGATGGGAGAGGAAGCACTCAAGGTCCATGGGTCCGGGGAAAGCTCTGGGTCCAGGAAAC
The DNA here is from genome assembly GCA_018831715.1 of Matsumurasca onukii. NCBI lineage: Eukaryota > Metazoa > Arthropoda > Insecta > Hemiptera > Cicadellidae > Matsumurasca > Matsumurasca onukii. Next base: position 9,884,426 of record CM032065.1, read on the forward strand.
CCACCTCCTGCAGGTCCTCTTGCGCAACCGCACACCGCCGCTACCGGCTCATCTCTAGCTGTCAACAGACAACAATCAATCAGCTGTAATCAGCCGATCAGCTGGTGCGAGTCAGTAAACAAACCCTTCTCGCAGAGTACACATCTCAAGACCTATCCCAATGACGAGTTGACTTGAGTCGAATGCGCTTCAGCAAAACTTAAGTTCAAGGCCCTGTTAGGATTTGTTGAAACATTTAAGTCACATTTAACCCACCAATTAGCACTTATGCTTTGGATTTATGTTTTCCTGAGGCGCTTTAGACGCAAGTTGCTTCAGTATTGGGACTGATTGTCCTTGTTTTGTCTACACCAGAGGCACTTTTTAATCTGTTATAACCTAAATTTGCGAAAACGTTTTTTGGGGAAACGACCCAAAACCGCATGCCTGCGTCGGGAATCGAACCCGTAACCCTCTACACCGGTCATCGCAACTCTCCTGACGAATCTAACTGGCCCGTATGAGTTTTCAGATGGAGCAAAGCGATTGTTTTGTGTCACATGTTGATACACGAATATACGGTTAGAAAAGGTAGTAAAGGTTTTGCGTTATAATTATTAAAGGGCCGAGTTATATGGAGTTTGTGTTTTAATTGTAGTTAAAGGAGGCCCGGTGGGATCGCCAGACTGTATCAAGATTTAAAGCCGTCGTAAAGAAAATAGGTCTCTTGTATTGTCAACAATATACTACGTAGATGTGCAGATATAACCTGGTAAAATTCTTGATTTCTTAAAAAAATATTGATTTACGAACTGTATTAGCAAACCGCATTCCGGCATTTAAAAATCTTCTTTTATACTCGCGCATTTAAGTCTAATAATGATCTAACAGAAAACCATAGGGGCATAGTATGATTGTGTAAACTCTAAGGGCCATTCAAACTTTCCAATTAAGAGATAAACCGCATATACTAAATAGGTACTATTTAAACAAGAATTGAAAGGTATTGTTCTCTTAAAAGGGTTGTTTGAATAATTATTAAAATACGAAAGGAAACACCAAAAACTGTGAAGTACCCTGAAGTTTAAAAAAACATGTTTCGGGGTAGTACTTCGAAGTTTTTAGTTGTTTTATAAAACTTACAAGATTTTTACTTCAAATAACTCTTAACCTATGACGACTAAGGAGTGGGTACCCCCAGAGGTACGCAAGAGGCATGATTAATGAAATAGTACGAACACAATAGTGAACCGCAACCTGACTCGCTCAACTTCTCAAGATAATTTGGCCAGTCAATTGCTTGCTCCCCCTCGAGTCCTTCGGGAAACCCCCCGCAAACATGTATTTTCGAGAAGGATAAAATGGCTCCTAAATCCTCTACCGGAACCCCTCCATAATGTCGGCTGGTTCAGCCTCAGAGAGTCATTACAAAGACAGTTTTATCTTACAGATTGCGGCAAATTTTGACTTTTAAAACCTACCTTTAACGTCGAATTTATCCTACATTTCATTACGAAATGTTGAGTTCGATATACTCGTATTTATGATCAATTGGCAGCAATTGCCAATTCCGTAATTCAAATAAGATAAAACCAACATTTCCGTCTCTCAGTTTCTTAAATTTTCGGGAGATGACCCCCGAACACCTTGAACTATCCATTACTACAAGGTGGTGCCAATAGCTCAAGCGATGCCACTAGCTAAGGTCTAGGAGCGAGGCCAAGCAGGTCCAAGTTAATCAGAGCAATCACCAATTAACATCTGTTTTGTTTTAGGTAGGGTGGGGGAAGGGGAGGGGTGACGAAAGCGAGAGTGGCGGAAGTACGGCACGCGCCGCCGTTATGCTCGGGTCCCCTCCCCCTCCCACTCTATCACCACCAACTGCGCCGTCGCACCACAGATTGTAGAATACGAATATGTGGGTTAAATAGGCTTCCGTGTGGTCATATTCTGGTCATATGTGGGCTGTTTCTACCGTTATTAATTTAAATGGAATGTTTTATCGTTAGAGTCACGTGAAAACTATTTACAAACTAAGTATCCGGGCACACACCAACAAAAGAATGACTTTGGAAAACATGTTCCTTTGTAAATCTTTAGGTTAAGTTCGTTAACCAACAAAATTGGTTCATCAGAAATGACCTTTGAGAGGGGGTGTTATACTATATAAATTTTAATATTGGTATCACAATTTGTAGTACCTAATGGCTGAATATAGTTTGCCATCTTAGTCTGGTTGATTGGGTTTTGTACATTTTTAGTACACATTTTAAATTTATTGTACGATGTCATAATTGTTTCTATTGAGTTGTATCGTAATCGGTTTATAAATACAGTTTTTATAGTATAAAATCCCATTTTTGGGGGGAAACGTTCCCCTTCAAAGGAAGGCTATGCATTGTTTCTGCAGTAAGGAGACAATTTTACACAACTACTGACCTACATCAGATACTGTTGCAGTATTGCAGGCCATATTAACCATGGCTAAACCAGCATCGAATTTGGATTAGTAACCACTTTTCATGATCGTTAGACTGCATAGAAGCTATAATCCTTGTTTCCGGTATTTACCAATACACAATATTAACAGTTTTTGTTCCTTATGACATAAACTCTGGATTAGGAATATCAAATATCATAACATGTTAACACAGGGAATCAAATCATGGAGGTTCGGTTTAGCCGTTTCGCCCACTGACTTTGAAAATACCTATAATTATGTTTAAAGTTAATGGTTTCAACTATACTTTTATTAGTCTGTATTGTTGATTTTTGTTTGTATGATTTTCTCTTTCTCTTGTAATGAGAAATAACAACAGGTGATGTTTTTAAATAATCAGTCGTCTCGGTAAAAATTATACGTCTTATGTCATATGTTTGAAATTTTCAGGAGAACTTAACAGCTTCTCTAAAAATGTGTTGAAGACGTTTAAAAATAAAATGATGATAAGTTTAGCCTGTACGTCATTCTTCTCAAAGAACAACCACTATAAGTAGCCAAATAGTTTGATTTCATCACTTTTCGTCGAGTTGGTGTTAAAATAGGAGTAGCTTTACAAGCTAGATAAGAGGTACCCCTTTACCAGTGGTACCGAACTCATTTACCTAACACAACGACTGAGACTCTCTACGATTGACTTGTTACAGAGAAGTGAGGGCTATGTCGCGAGATGGGAATAGTGCTGCGTCTCTACTGGCTCCTCTTCTTGTTCGGTAGCCACGGCTGTCCTCCTCCCGACAACATCCTGCCCTGCCAGTGCGCCCGCCATGGCTCGGAGCTACAGATCTGGTAATTGCGATATAAAACATCGGATTTAATCTAGTACTTATGTAAAGTTTAGCAATTTATGACACATTTACATTAAAATACTTTTTATAGTAAATTTGATTTGTATAATAATAACTATTATACGCTATAGTACTCTATGAATGACAATTCTCATTCCTCGATGTAGTTTATCTACTGGATTATTCAAAACAAAACAAAAATAGAGCTCTTTGAAGTGTCATTTTATTTGAATTAGCTTTTCAAAACAAATGCGAAACTTTCATGTTTTACTACGTAACATTTTTTTTATTTTTACCGCTGTTCTTAAAATATAGCTAATTACTTTTGTTATTTTATTTTACACAATGCTGGTTTCTAACACACTAGTTCATATTACTAAGGTAAGAATAAAATCACCTACTACGTCTGTGAAGCCGGCAATAAATATGATCCATCAGGCTAGCCTTAGCAATTCACCGCAACCTTTTTTTAACTTCAATGCCCCTGGTGAGATTTGTGTAGGTACAGTATGTATATTTATTTTTAAAATAATTTGTATGTTGTAACTTGAGATTGATTAAGTATTGCTGTATCTGACACTGAATTCACCACAGGTGCAGCCACAGCGAGGTGTCGCGAGTGCTAGCAGCGTTGCAGGCTGTAGCCAAGGAAGTGAAGCAGCCAATAGACGAGCTGATCCTAGAGAACAACGCCTTGCCTTCGCTCCCTGGCCGCGCCTTTGCTTCACTGTCTGTGCTGCGCCTGATGCTCCGAGAGAACGGTCTACAACGGCTGCCAGCCAACTGGCTCGCAGGTCTGGAGAGCTCTCTAGTCGAACTGTTCGTTGTGGAGCCCGAACTGCGTTCTTTACCTGAGGACAGTCTTGAACAGATGCCTAGACTGGAGGCAGTGACTATTGACGCAGGTGCAATTACAAGGCTTCCAAGGTAAAAATACTACTTTATGCTTTCTGGTCAGAGCTTAATATCTAAAATATATTAATTTTTACCTCTTTTAGATAATAACAAACCATATATATAGATATAAGATGTAAACCATATTAAGCTTGAATATTTGTGTAATAAGTTTTAATTGTATACAAATTTACCATTGCTGTTCTTATGATGAAACTTGTCAACAGGTTAGCCAACTTGACGCAGCTGCGATACCTGCACACCCGCTTGCCGAAGTTGGTAGACCTGAGTATGTCGAGGTTACAGCACATGCCAGCCCTAGAGCAAGTTCACATAACTTCCTCACCTCAACTCACGAGGCTAGAGCAGCTAACGTTCGACAACCTGCCAAAACTCATGCTACTGGACATAACCGAGACGGGGATCCAGTGGATCCACCCGCGGGCACTCACCCGACTGCCTAGCTTAGTCCAGCTGTCTTTGTCGAGAAACAAAATTGTTGACGCCGGTCTCGACGGTCGGTCGGTACGGAACTGCCATCCCTGGCGGTGCTAAAACTAGACGAAAACTTGATAGAGCAACTTCCAGAAACATGTTTTGTAGACATTCCTCCCCTCAGAGAACTTCACTTGTTTAAAAACTCCATCGGAGACATCCACCGAGGCGCTTTCCACAGGCTCCCAGGGCTGCGATTACTCGACCTTAGTGACAACAAAATTAGGAGAATCCACCCAGAGTTCTTCCTTCAACCTTACGATAGCGGTTTAGAAGAATTTAGAATAGTAAACAATCAACTGGATGATATTCTTCAGTTGAGGATTATTTTAGAAGCATTGCCACGACTGAAATTCCTAGACATTAGTGGCAACCGGTTGCAAGATATCACGTACGGTTCATTGCGTGGACACAGTTTCCTGGAGCGTCTCCACATGGACCACAACCAGTTGCGGAGAGTCGTCAGGGACGCTTTTGTTGCCATGCCTGCGTTGCGAGAACTCAGGCTCAAGAACAACTCCATGTCCAACTACCTCGAGATGCCATTGTGGAACCTGCCAGCTCTTAAGGTCAATAACTATATGGACATATTCTAACTTTCTTGTAGTTTAGTTTTCTGTTGAGAAGGCCTCTTGCAAGTTGTATGTGTTTTTAGGTTGAGTGAAGCCTTTTATTTTACTTATACCAGTTTAAGTTTGCAGTCTGGTTTATTGAAGTTTTGATTAATTTTTATTTTAACATGATATGTTAGGTTAAAATTTTTACTTGAATTGATTTTTCTTAGTTTTCTTCCTTTAGTGGGACTTTTTAGAATCGCTGTATTTTAAAACACACACTGAAAATGTAAACTATCAGATACATGGCTGGAGTTGTAACACTCAAAATAGCCATATTTGCGTAGCTTAGCTTTATGTGTTTCAAATTTTGAGAAGTACACACTTTTAATACTATATTATTGGGTTGAAATTTATTTAGGTACAACTTTTACTCTTTCGGCAGTCCAGAACACATCTGCTACTGATACATTCATTAGCTTAATCACATTGCTATACAATTTAAGTTATCATAATATTATTTACATCCTGTTTAAAAATAATGTAATAATAAAATTAATATAATTATTGTTATTAATTTCTTCTGGACCAGAGGATAATCTTGGTGATGCAAAAAATAACTTTGACTCCGTGTAAAGTTTCAATACTTTTTATTTAATTATCTAATTATTTATAATCCAAGAATCTTCTCTCCACATTTTTATAACTTGGTCCAGATCGACACTACTTACTGATTTCTATGAAGGGATTAGTGAAATTGCTCACAACCTGATGTGACACAGGGCCTGGACATTTCCTACAACGAGTTCCACCGCCTGGACCGGCGCATGTTGGCTAACCTGCCGTCACTGCGGAGGCTGGATGTCAGCGGCAACGCTCTGGTCACTGTGGACGCGGCTGCCTTCCTTGCCACACCGGCTCTGGAGCATGTCAACCTCTCCCACAACGCTCTGCAGGTTTGTACATCCGCTACAGGAGTCTGAAAATTGTCGTAAATGGTACTGAGAGTTGTGATTATGTGGAAGACGCTCAGGAGAGTCTAAAAGTCGTAACAAGTGGTAATTATAGTTGTGATTTCGATTCATAGATTAACGAGAGCTTGGAGGTTATCACAAACATTATTGAAAGTTGTGATTTTGCCACAAACGCTTACGATAGTCTGGAGATCGCTGCTGTCTTTCACATTTAAAGTTTTCCACAACAAATCTTGACTCTCTTAAGAAAGCATTTTAACAATAAAATTAAGGTAAAATAATTTTAAAATTTCATTTGAAGATGTTTTGCAATGAATTGTTTTAACCAGCAGTTAAGTTTAAACATTACGTTACTCCAAATTTTAGGCTAATCTCACCATTTTCTAACATACTCCTCTGACAGGAAGTGAATCCGAGTACGTTCGCCCACCTGGCCAAGCTGTTTGAGTTGGACCTGAACAGCAACCGGTTGAGAGAGATGGTGCCCGGCTTGCCGCCTGCGCTGGAGTTTCTACACATAGCTCGCAACCATCTGTCCAACATGCCGTCCTCTCCCAACAGTCTGTCAGCACTCAAGTTCATTGACATCTCAGGTGAGCAGGGATGATTGTTGGAGGGGAGCATTGTGTCATGATTGTTGGTCAGGTTATCTCTGGCAGGTGCTTTAAAGACGGAGGGAAACACAGAGGGAATGTCTGTGGTCCATTCCGATGTTATCCTAGAAACTTTTAATAGTAAATTCACCAACAATCACGGTTACCATTACATGTGTGACTGACGGCAGAATGCAGATTCCCACCTGTCCTGTTCCTCCATCTAGGGTCACTATGATATGTGAAGGTTCTTATATCACTGTTTAATGTTTTAAACAGGTCTTATTCCGAATTTAGTCAATTAAAATCTAGTGATAATATCGTCTTGGAGCCCTAGCAACTGTCCTGTACCGAGTCAGGTTAAAGCTGGTTACCAGAGTCAGCTGGACTAAGAGCTACCAGATAGTTTTATTAATTTCAACGCTGAAATACCCTACAGATGTTATGAACTGTATGTCAAAAGTATTTGAATTTAAATCAAATTAGTAAACCATTTTCAAAAGCTTTGATTGACATTTACAACTTTCTTCGAGAAATCAATTCAATTTAAAAAGCGTGTTTTTACTCGTCTCTGAGTTTAAAAGTTCAGTATGTTGTTACTTCAAAGATAAATTAAATAAAATTGCTCTTTTATTTAGATTTATAATGATTCAGACCTATTTTTTTAAAAATTTATTCTAGATTTTGACCTTACTTATAAAAACTGTGTAAAATGTGAGGACATTTTGATATTGAAGACATAATATGGAACCAGCCGCAATTTGTCTGATTTGCAGGGAACGGAATCCACAAGTTGTCTGACGACGGTTTCGCATCGATGCCTCTACTGAAAACCATAATTGCAGGAGACAACGGTCTGCAATCTGTGGAGGAGAGGACATTCCAGGTACTCTCAAACTCATACACACAACTTACTGACATACAGCTAGTTTAGTTTGTCGTAAATCTGGTCAGTACAAATTAATGTTGAAAAGTTTCTATTATTCTAACTAAATAATTAAGTGGTTTAGTTGTAATTCACATACATATGTAAACATTTTGATTCCTGTCAAGTAAAACAACATTAGAAAGTAACAAAACCCAAAAATTTGAAATGTTTATTTTACTACGCATTTAAATCTATGATTGTATCTTTGTTACCGTCAAGTGAACACTGTGGTCAACCTGTGCACAGTTTGGATCTGCTACTAATTGAACCTTTCTCAGGCAGTTTCACCATTTTCATGTCTATCCGCAGGGTTTGAGCCGGCTGGAGACGCTAGACCTGCACAACAACCGGTTGATGAGTGTGAACGAGCGTGCGCTGCGAGACTTGCGTCGTTTACGCAGGCTGAGTCTGCAGAGCAACCGGTTAGACACTCTGGGCGCCGCGCTGCTTCGGGATAACCCGGCGCTCGCCCAGCTGGACCTCTCCTGGAACCAGTTGTCCCGCCTGCCCGAATCTCTGCTTACAGAGAACCGGTGAGGAAGAAACGTAGAAACTAGTAGTCTCTAACTGTATTCTGCTACTTCCCTTAACCATTCAATATCTCCCTCTTCATGCCACTCTTGATCATCTTGCTCTCTGCATTCTTTATAAAAGCCCAACCCTTAAGACAATGCTTTCCTCAACAACAAACTGGCTTAAAGACAGCTTTTGAGGGTATAAATCATAAAATAAAACTTAAGTACGTTTTTTTATTGCTATGCCTCTTGGCAATATTTGAGTGCAGGTAGTATGACTACAATGCTCCATGCATGATTAATTGCGGTGACGGCTCCCCAGATAAGTAACATAAGTCTGGCCTCTAACATCCTGTACATTTTCAAAAGTAACTATAAACTTATTGTACATTCTGTTTTCCAGAGCGCTACAGGAACTGCTGCTTGCGCAGAACGCTCTCTCCGAGCTCCCACCCGACCTGGGCTCCCTGCGCCAACTGCACGTGCTGGACATGAGCCACAACCGCATCACCGGGCTCAACCCCAGTCTGCGCGGTCTGACAGCGCTCTCCGAGCTGCGCCTGGCGCACAACCAGCTGGTCTCTCTGCACGAGGGAGACATCACTGAGATGCCAGCGCTCGCATTGCTTGACCTGCACAGCAACGATATACAGTATATGGCTCCGCATGCTATCAGGTAGTTTAGTGCTTCATGATATCCTAGTCGGTAAGCACCAAGCAGCTAATTTGTTTCAATGTTTAAATTTTTGTTGAGGTCAACCTCAAAACAAACCCAAACAAATCATCCTTCATTCATTTTTGTTTGCGACAGTCAATCTCAGTCCTACAGTCATGTTGGATGAAACTGTTGATGTCTACTCAACAAAATTCCTTGGAATACACCTTGTTCAAGGGTTGACTTGGGATTGTCACGTAGACAGTGTCTGCTCAAAATTAGCCTCAGGCATTTATGTTTTGAGGAGATTGTCCAAATATTGCCCCACTCAGGTACTGATGACGGCTTATTATGGACTAATCTACCCACACCTGGCCTACGGACTAACGTTGTGGGGAGGCTGCTCAAGCACAAACTTTTCCAGAGTGTTCATTCTTCAAAAACAAGCAGTGCGAACAATCGCAAAACTGCAATGGAGAGAGTCGTGCAGACCAGCATTCAAAAAATTAGAACAGTTGACTTTACCCTGTCTCTACATTTTAGAAACGTGTCTTTTTTTCAAATGTAAATGCGACCGTGTAAGAGGAATTGATGTGCACTCTTACAAAACCAGAGACAGGGAGAACTATCGAACTGGGAGACACAGAACGATGGTTCATGAACGTTGGCCCTCACAGGCAGGAGTTCAGTTTGTCAATATACTTCCAAATTCGATCAAAAGTGCTACAGAGCCAAAGGCTTTCAAAGCTCGTCTAAAACCAGTTTTGGTGGCAGAAGCATTTTACAGTTGAAACGAGTTTTTGGCACACAACTGGGATCTTGGAGAATCAGACTAACAGGAGTAGGACTGGAAAAATTTGAGTAAATGGGAATAGTACAAAATAATGTAAGTTAAGTATGTTTGAAAGGGATCTAGATGTGGATGAATGCAAAATTTTATAAAAAATATTAGACGATTGAGATACATGCTTGTAAACATGTCAATTCCATAAAATATTTATTTATTTGTATCAAGCCCGGCATCTTGATGAGCTCAATATTTCTGTTTTCTATCTCATTTTCACTTCTTTAGCTAAGGTTGTTGAGTATTCATTACTGATTTATCAAATGTGTACATCCTCTGATATCACAGGTTTCATTAATTGTGTTGACAGATTATATGTTACCAAAAGGAAGTTAAGATCTTGGTAATTGCCCCTTAGAAGAATGTCTTTATTACACTGCTTCTACTGCAAGAGTGCAAACTATTCTGAGCTAACTTCGAATCTCCTGGCAATTACACATATTATGCTTCTAGCCAAACAATAAATAAATACTTGCAATATCTACCGAAATTGTTATCTATAAAAACTGACTCTCACCACTGCATTGTTACAGAGGGATGCCAAACCTGACAGCAGTGCGATTGGGAAGGAACCGTCTGTCTGTTCTACCAAGTGCTGCGTTCAGCGGTCTCCCCTCCTTGCTGTCTGCGGAACTGCAGGAGAACCAACTCACCGACGTGGCGAGCGACGCGTTCACCGCAGTTCCAAACCTGCTCATGCTCAACCTCAGTCACAACCAGGTAATTCGTATTTACTTGAGGAACCATTCAACATGTTGCCTAATAGGAGGAATTACTTGAGTTACAGTGTCTTCAAAGATCTGTCTCAGACCAACCTTTTTTTTATTTACACTAGAAAGTGTCTTTTATTTGTACCTTCCTAATCTATAACTTTGTCTCAACTATAATCTATAACTTTGTTGTTGTGCAGCTGACTGGCATGGAGAGAGCGGGACTGGCAGGACTGCACTCCTTGGAACTGCTGGACATGAGCTTCAACAGAGTGTGGCGCTTCCACGCAGACCAGCTGCCCTCCCTGCACGCCCTGGTACAGCTCAAGGTGTGTATTTGTCTGTCACACAAACTGAAGGTGCCTCATGTCTTAGGTTCTCAGATGGCGAATGCAATTGTTGTTTAATTCCTCGATTAGCATTGAAATCATTGCTTCTGTCATGGGTCATTTGAACATTATAACTATGGGTAGACGAGATTAGATGTTTTCTTTCTTTTTTTTTTTTCGAGAGGAGGGAAAATCTGCTTTACAGATACCTTGAAGGGTTCGCACTTCAAGGTTATGTGGGGTTACCTACAGTATGCTTGGGGTGTTCATAAGCTCAAATGAATTATTGGATGGAAAACTCTTCATCCTAGGCGACCCACTAACAACCCATCCTCTATGTCTTCACCCTTGTGTCTAGCCATGGTATCACCTTGGATGTTTTCTTTGAGCGGGAATCAGGGGACAGGCACTAGGAATTCACCTTTAAAACTGATGATCAATTACAGAAAAATTATCAAAAAAAGAAATTGTTTGGAAATCTTTCTAAATTACTAGATCTCCCTGAAATCCCTTTGACTTTTGCCAATAATCCCTCCTGTCCAAAAAATACTTTCTCGCTTAAAAATTTCTAAAAATCCCTCCTGCTTGAAAAAATTATGGTTTTAGGGAATTCCCACCCGATTTTCAGGATTTCAACTTTTGCCAGGAAATCCCTGATTTTCAAGTCCTGTCGACCCCTAATTATATTTGGCCTTATGAGACAGTATTGGTGCGTAGTACTCATTGAAAATCAAAAAACCAGAAATTTTAATTTGTGGTTAAATCATTGGTTGTTGGTGAATACTTTCACTACACTGGGTTTTATGGTGTTTTACAATTTTCCTGAAAAAATTTTATCACAGTAAACATATGAAAACACTATTGCTGTTAATACGTTAAAGTTCCCTTTGCTCCAGTATCTTACATTTCAATACCGTAGTTATCCTGCTATGATTTGATTATACATTGTTCTGTCGGTCAGCTGGACAACAACCGGTTGTGTGGTGTCGACGGTTCTCCGTTCCACAAGATGTCTCGTCTGCGTGAGCTCAGTCTGCGCAACAACAAGATGTCCTCTCTGCCAGAGGCCTCCTTCAAGCCACTCAAGCAGACGATGCATTCATTGGATATTGAGGGTGAGTGAGAACAGGGTTTAATTTTACAACAATTGTTTTGTACTTTCTTAGTATTGAGATTTAAAAGTTAATTATAACTCCCAACTCTACTTTAGTATTTAAGATTCAGATAGTGTAGGAGAGTAATCTAAAATCTTGAGAAACTGAAAAAGTACCTAAGTAAAATAAGTTTTTTGATCAGCGGTTTTCTAATAAAATTGAGCTTCGAAAGTAATGTTTTTTTTATGCAAAGGAACTCTCAGAGCTCTGCATTTTCAATAGAGCAGGATTAAATAATGCTACTACTAATGTTATTGCCACTGTTAGTCTGCTGTACGTATTCAGGGTAGGAATACGTTTCACACTGGACCCGTACTGAAATGGTTGGAACAGTCCTCTCCATGCTAGTGCGCTTGCCACACCTACCCTGCAGGGCACCTCAGTGCCAGATCTAGGAATTTCGCCATGGAGAGCAAGACCTTGATTTGCCGCCCTTACCTACACATAGGCCAAAGCCAGGATAATGTGTTAAGGGAGGGAGGTTATTAATTAATGACCCATTCTAAGGAAGAGTCAGCCTTAGTTTGTAACAACTGGCAGCAATTGCCAATTCCGTAATTCAAATAAGATCAAAATCAACATTTCCGTCTCTTAGTTTTCTAAATTTTTGGGAGATGATCCCGAACACCTTGAACTATCCATTACTACAAGGGGGTGCAAGAGGTTCACCACGCTGGGTGCCAATATCTTGAGCGAAGACTGCACCTCACTCATTACAACCACTCATCACACTCATTCCTTACCACATTTTTGCCTTAAAATACCCTCCTGAGAGTGGTCGGCATCTCAAATAGGGATTTTTTGATTTTATTTATCGGGAGGTCTGACAATTATTTAAATATCCCTAGACAAAAACACTTGGGTATTGCTCCCAGAAAATTAGAAGTTTAAGACTCACATTAAAACATTTTAGAGCATTTTATTATCATTTCACAGTCTTGGATTTCAAACTATTAATGATCGTTGGTACTAGACAAATGTATATAAATAACACTGCTACCTTTTAATTTTTGTTTTTCCAAGATTACTTAAAGTTTTGTTTTGTATAAATGTGAGGAAAAGTTATATTATAATTTTTTTTAATATCAATTGAACAAACTATGGTATGTGGAAGTGCTGATTTAGGTAGTACTTGCTGTTTCACTTGAAAACTGCTTTGTCTAGAAAACCTGACCATACAGAAAATTCCCTTAAAACTCTGTTCATCAAATCAAAATATTTGAATGTCCACAAAAAAAGTACATACGAGGGTCATCCAGAAACTAAAAAACGTTTTTGTCAAGGTAAAAATAAAAGATATCAACACAAAACTTTATTTACAAATGTGTAGAACGTTCATCTACTTTTTTACACAGTCGCCATAGATTTCAAGACACTGGTTGTAACGTGGGAGTGGTTGTTCTATACCCATGTTCTACTTATTTGCCTCCAAAAATATGAGCCAGGATTTCTTAGCTTCTTGGAGTTCCTCATCGTTAGCAAACTGTTTTTTACCCAAAAAATCCTTCAGCTTTGGGAATAAATGATAATCACTTGGCATTAAGTCAGGGCTGTAAGGTGGATGACTAAAAATTTCCCAAGTAGACGTTGAGGTTCGTGACGCATTCTGGCAGATGCATGAGGCCGAGCATTGTCAGCAACACTTTTTCTGACAGCATTGGTCTCTGGTTTTGGATGGTGGGTCGAAGTTGTTGAAGGGTTTCACAGTAGGCTACTGAGTTGATCGCTTCTTTTCTTGCCATAATTTCAACATGGATTATGCCCTTTTGGTCCCAAAAAACAATAGTCATGACTTTCTGAGTGTTTAAATTTCACACTTTACATTTAGCGGGGTTTTCAATTGTCGACCCCATTATTAATAACTGTGTAAACGAGATCCGTAATCACACAGCAACGAACCTACACTCAAACTGAAGAGGAAGAATGTAGCTAGCAGCTGCTGCGCACACCTCGTGATCTTGGAAGGTGTCTTGTGGCGTGATGTCACATTCTTTACTTTCTGGATGACCCTCGTATTGTGTTCTAAATTCAAATGACCTGTTTCTCATTCTTGATTCAGAGTTCCAGATCTTGCACAGCTCAGAAAGTGTACCTACCTACAACTCTCCACACTCACTCGAATGTCTGAATGTTGTAGGCAACCCGCTGCAGTGTGACTGCAGTCTACTCTGGCTGCAGAGATGGCTACAGGAGGCTCCGTACATGACTGAACCACGCTGCGGCAACGGAGCCCGGTTCTGCGGGACATGAGGATGTCACAGCAGGACTGCAGTGGGCCTAGACTCTCGCCACCTGTAGCACAGGGCTGCAACGCCTCTGTCGACTACAACTCTGCGGGTATGTTAAACAATACATAAGCAAAGTACATGGGTTAAATATATTTGTCTTGATATATATTTCAATATACTTACCTAAGTAAGACATTTTGTCAGAGGAACATTCTCGCATTTGATTTGGAAAATAATTTCTCAACGTCTTGTCCAATTAAAATGTTTGTCAGTAAGTTAAGCCTTAAAAGTTTGGTATTTGTTGTTTTAAGTAATTGGTAGTCAATTGGGATTGCTGGATTTATATAAGTGCCCCAAATATATAACAATAATATATTTGCTGTAGACAGTACAAAGTATTGCGCAGCAAAACACAAAAATAAATGAAAATACAATGAAATTAAACATTCACACTCACTCACACTTACATGAGTTCACACTCATTCCACATTCACACTTAACATCAGACCTGGCTTTAAGGGCGGGGGGGGGGGGGGAATTAAAATGCGATTTAAGTAATTTAGTTGTTTGTAAGATCATCTATCAACTCAGTAAAAAGCTTTGCTTAACAACAACCGTTTTATTTGAGATTTGAAAATTTTGGTACTTTCTTTTAAATTTTAAGGAAGGTGGTTGAAGAGTTTTATACCCACTTGCAAGGGTAGTTGTTCAAATTTAGATGTTCTATGTTGACAAATTTGCAAGTGGTTCTTTCCTCTTGTCATCATGAGTGATTTTAGATTGGACAAACATTTTATTAGTTTTACAATACAAAATCACTTCTAAGATATAAAGACAGGGAAGTGTCAACAAACCTATTCCTTTAAATATGTCTCGACAAGATTCCCTGAAACTTGCTTTTGAAATTATTCTAATAGCTTCTTTTTGCAGCCTAAAAAGCCTCTCAAATTGAATTTTTGAACATGTGACTATCAAAATTGGACCACCAGAAATGACCTTTTAGGGGGCTTCCTGGGGGCATATATTAAATCTGTAATCGTACTTTGAGGGCCTTTTATCGACATACATTTTAATTGGAATCAACATGTGGAGAAAGTACCGTTCAAATTAAATGCAGGAACATAGGCTGAAACAAAAATGTCTTACTAATAATTATATAAAGCTTTGCCGTTTAACTTGATATGTGTTGGGAAACTGAAAATTGCTTTTCGTTTTTTCTACGATGTTTCTTTCTATATAGCGATAGAACTGAATAACTCTTACTTCCTGTGGAAATTTGCTAAAAATAACAAAATGGAATTGTCAGTTATTATAAATGTGTTGTCTTGATTTTCAGGATCAATTGGCAGAATCGGGACGCCCCTTTCCTCCTCCTCAGATAGCCGGGAGACCACCCTCCGTCCTCTGCCTGAGGAGTCAGAGTACTTCTACGAGGACTTTGTGGAATACGAGGAGAACTCCACCTCCACTCTGCCGTTCA
This sequence comes from Matsumurasca onukii, assembly GCA_018831715.1. Classification (NCBI taxonomy): domain Eukaryota; kingdom Metazoa; phylum Arthropoda; class Insecta; order Hemiptera; family Cicadellidae; genus Matsumurasca; species Matsumurasca onukii. Next base: position 9,900,046 of record CM032065.1, read on the forward strand.
CCACCTCCTCCTCCACCTCGACCTCTACCGAGGCCAGCAGCAGCAGCTCCCAGACCATCCCCCCTGGTGTGATGAGTCACTTCATCCCCGGCGACACACCTACGCTGTACGCGGGCACACGAACCAGCACCCCTGAGCCTGCGCATAATACCCAGCGCCAACCCAACTCACCCTTCACCTTCTTAGGCATGCCGCTACCCTCCCTCAGTAAGCGCTTGCACTCCTAGAGTAAGCAGTGTGACAAGGCTCTGACATGATAAATCAGGGAAAGTTCAATTTTTAACCAAGAAACTCACTGTGAAATAGATTATGGATTTTGAAGCTAAGTTTTGTAAATTATTAACGAAATTTAAATTATTTACTGACAGATGATTTTCTTGGAACCCAACCTCAGAATACTTTTTGATACAGAAAATGTCAATATAAAATATTTATTTTCCTAATTCCCATCAAAATTTACGTCTGTCATATAGTTTCTAGCTTTTTTGCTGCATTGCTTCGCTAACACACATCCTTGTATTGCTTTACCTCTAGCAAAGCACAGGTAAGCTCTATCTGCTTTTCAAATGATCTGCTGTGCTTTACCCGTTTTCCCTCAAGCTTCACGTTGGTATTGTAAGCTTCACCCAGTAGAATGTACGCGTAATTTAAAATTCTAAAATTATAATGAAATATTAATTAATTTTGAGTTTTGCTTTGACTACCTATAAAGTATAAATTAAGTGAGGTGCATTCACACACACACAAAATGTATAGACAAGGAATTCTTAAATATGTTATTGTTTCTGGTTAAATGTAAAACCTATACATTACAAGTACACTTGTACGTATTGATGTTTTTAATGAAAAGTCACCAAGTAACTCACAGAGATCGTCAGAGTAATGAAGGGTTTCTATTTCCGACAGTAACGGGTGGTGTGTTACAGGTAGTTTCTGGGGTTCTGGGCGAGACAGTGATGGGCGGGGTCGGTTCACGAGCAGTCGTGGGCGAGGCAGGGTGCAACAGCTGCCTCCACCTGGCCCTGGCCCCACCTTGCAGCAAGGGTTCCACCCCATCTTTCCTGGTTCCAGCGGCGGCTTCAGACCCTCCTTCAACCCGTTCAACGAGTCTGCCTCCACGGAGGACAGTGTGTACAACCACTCGGACTGGGACCTGCCCCCGCCCAGCAACTCACTGCCACACGCCACCGTCTCCAAGGTAAAGGATCATTTCTCAACAATTCAAAGATTTGTTTTTATTAGGGAAATGTGTTGTCTACATGTTTAAACTGGGTTCAATACTAATTTGGAGAATTGTATAAATTTTTCTTTCAAACATTTTGAGATAAATTATATGACTAACTGATATTTGTTTTTAAGTTTTTGAAAGTATTGTCTAAATCTGCAAGTTACATTATTTGAATTAAGAAAAAAATAATTTTACTGGACTCGCACTGTGTTCAGGTGGTGGGCCCCTTCCGACACACGAATCTGGACCTGTTTACGTCGAGTGAGGAAGAATTCAGTTTCCCCTCACTGTTCCCGGTGCAGCATAACAACTCCCAGGCGCTGCTAGAGAGCGCTGGTGGGCGCTTGCCTACCAGTGACGAGTTGCCGAGCACAGCGTCCAACGTGAGCGCTCTCGACCACATGGCCTTCGCCCTGCCCACCACTGGACTGGGCAACTTCTCCCTCCCCACAACGCAGGGGGATCAGCCTGTGCAAGGTAAATTTGCCGTTAAAATCAACGATAAAGCCAGAATGCATCTGTTGTAAATTAAAAAAGGCTTGCAGTTTTGGGCATATTATCAGCACGTATAAAAGCAAGGATATTGTGAATGGTTACAATAAATAAATCGCTATTGCGATCCTAAGTGCCTTTTCTCCCTTATTGATCAAATACAAAACCCTACATACCTACATTTAACTCTTTTCTATATTCAACCTCTTGCAGCAAAGGTTAAAAATAATAGTTATAAGAAATAGCTGCTCTGTTGAAAGTTACAGACGATATTCAGTTTGCAATGGATAAAAGAGAACTTACTATTCTTACTTTATTCAATTTATCCAAAGTGTTTAATTGTGTATACCATCCCTTGCTTCTTCTAAAACTGTCTACGAGTGGCTTCTCCGATGGATGGTGTTGATCGGGCCGGGTCCTACCTTTCAGACCGCCGACAACTTGTGAAAGCAGGGGACTCTGAGTCCAACTGGAGTCCTGTCACCAGGGGGGTTCCTCAGGGATCCATCCTTAGGGCCATTGTTTTTCTCCCTCTACATCAATAGTGTAACTGATAGTATTTTTCATTCTAAATTTTACCTTTATGCCGATGACTTACAAATCTACTATCACTTTCCTGTTAAAGACATTGTTCACGCAGTTACTCTTCTGAACTTAGGCAGAGACACAGACTAAAACTAAACGAAAACAAGACTCAGACAATTATTAATGGGAATCAACATCTTCGTTCCCAACTCAACCCTCAAGACATCCCTAAGCTGACTTCAAACAACACCGATATAGTATACTCCGACAAAGTTAAAAGTCTCGGTCTTACTATTAATAACTCTTTAACTTCGCACGAAACTATAACAACTTGCAACAGGGTTTTTGCCAGCATTCATAGTTTAAAGCGTTTTGCTTTATTTCTACCTTTTAACGTTACAGTAATGCTGGTGAAGACTCTGGTGTTACCCCTCTTCAACTACTGTGACATTGTAACTAATGACATAACTATTGAGCTTTCTGAAAGGCTTCAGCGTGCGCAAAACTATTCCTCAGGTTTATTTTTAACTTGGGACGTGCCGATCATATCACACTTTATCGTAACCTTTTGGGCATCTTAAAACTCAACCAACTTCGAGAGTATCTCACAATTACCTTACTACATGCGGTTCTAAACCAATCATCCACTTATTATTTATCTGAGAAGTTTATTTTTATGGTTCAAATCCATAGGCACGCAACTAGAAGGGGCGAGCTATCTCTATCAATTCCTACTCACAGATCTACAGTTAAATCATTTGTCATAACCGCATGCAGGTTGTGGAATGCGCTTCCAAACGAGATCAAAATTATGAAAATTCGGGCCCATTTTAGGGCGGAGGTTAAGAGTTAGTTGACACAGGGGTTGTAGGGCTGATAGGTGGCTCGCGTAGTTTGGCAAGTGTGTGAATGTAGCTAAAGGGTTTAAAGTTATTATAATATTGCCTAATAATAAAGACTGATTTCATTTCAATAGCACCGCAACTTTCAAAACTAGAAAAAAAGTAGTATTTCAACAACAAACATGTTCCAGATGAGAAAGTTAGTTCCAAAGAGAAGTTAGCTGTGAGCTCTACCCCAAGTACAACTACAACGTCTAGCTTCCTGAGTGACCTGTGGGGAGCTGTCACGTACAATGGCAAGGGACCAACGTCTTTGTCAGAATTCTTGGCTCCAGGGGCAGTTGTGGGACCCACACCCCTCCCTACCTCCCCCTCCACCTCAGCTCGACCTCCCGGCCGACCCACCATCACCAAGGTAAGCCAAGTACACTACAACATCAAGCTTCCTGTAACCTGTCATGTACAACGGCAAGGGACCTACGTCTCTTCTTAGCTCCAGGGGCAGTTGTGGGACCCACACCCCTCCCTACCTCCACCTCCACTCAGCTGGACCTACCGGCCGACCCACCATCACCAAGGTAAGCCAAGTACACTACAACATCAAGCTTCCTGTAACCTGGCATGTACAACGGCAAGGGACCTACGTCTCTTCTTAGCTCCAGAGGCAGTTGTGGGACCCACACCCCTCCCTACCTCCCCCTCCACCTCAGCTCGACCTCCTGGCCGACCCACCATCACTAAGGTAAGCCAAGTACACTACAACATCAAGCTTCCTGTAACTTGTCATGTACAACGGGAAGGGGCCTACGTCTCTTCTTGGTTGGTTTCTATACTTGTTTTGGGAGAGTGATAACTTTGACCCTATTCCACAATAATTTACGATCACATTATTAAACCTCTTTTTCATTTATTAAAACTTAAAAGTACACATTTTCTTTAACCCATTCTTTTGTAAATACAGTGGAACCCCTCAAATCCGAACTAATTGGGAATGTGGCCTGTTCAGTTTAATTTGTCCAGTTTGCCAAATTAAATCTAAAATTACAAAAAACACGGTAAAATAATTACTGCACCGAATGAAGTCCATATTATTGCAATTCAATGTCGGGATCAAAATATATGCGTAGTATGTATCCACAACACAGCACAGTACTGTAGTAACACTGCGCATTAGCACAGTGCAGTCTGAGAGGTGACTCACGACGTGAGTGGTGACAGTGAGGGGTGAGTGACCTTGCACGGAAATTCTGTGCTGATGAGCTATAAATAGACCACTCTCACTCACTCACAAGTGAGGGATGAATATCCCAAAAGAAGATAACAAATTTCATCTAATTTGAAGTATGTACTGTATTTCAAGTGTGTACTGTATTTTTAGTATGTAAACTGTAAATAAAAATGTTGAAATGCTAATGAAATTGTATTTTTGTAACAATATTTTTCACTCAAAGCCTGTTCGGATTTGAGGGGTTCCACTGTGGTGAGTGGAATACTTCAATAAAAGTGAATATGTATATAATCGATCATATATACTTTTTTAAATCCTATGACTTATTCTATGCTCACATTGCTCTAAACCGCTAAAAATACCTAGTCCAGGAGGCTGTCAAGCCCTTATTTACTTAGACAGGAATGGGTTGAATACATAATTGATTTCAGGTGACTCTGACTCCTCCGCTGGGGCCAGGACCAGCCCCGCAAGCAGAGGACTTGCAAGGTGTGAACCCCACCGCCCGGCCCCGCCTGGCCAAGAGTCCTCCTCACCACTACTTCAGTCAGCAGCCCCCCACCGCCGCCTCACCCAACAACTCCATGGCCTGGTACTACAACAACTACAATAAGTCCGAACTAGATACTTACATCGGCCACGGTAACAACATGCAAACCGCCAAAGTCGGCAGCAAATCTGAGGCAAACGTTTACATCGGAAGTATATCTACGATTGTTTTATTTATTACCGTTATTCTGGTTGCTAATTAGTGGAGTTTCATTTAGTACTTGAGATTGAATTTCATAGCTTGTTCTGAAACTAGACGAAACCTGAATTGCTACTCAAAGTTTTAAACTCAAGTCACCCTTCTCTGAGAGATTCCTAGTTTAGTCCATACTTTATTTGGATTTGGCCTGTCATCCATTTGGAAAACAGTGATGGCAATTGATTCAAAAGATTCAATAGAAACTAATTAATAGTCTTAAAAATATGTTCAACAGTTAAACCCTAACTTGAACTTAAAAATTGATGAGAGAAGTAAAATACTTGACTGTCAAATATTGTTATGTTTAAGAAATAAATAAGTAAAGTAAAAACCTTGTTTAAAAATTATTTGTATAAAGATATTTTAGTAACTTGTTTCAGCTCTGAGGCTACGATCTGGACTAAAATGTCTGAATGCAAAATATTTTAACCAAGGGTTTTCATATTTATTTTGTTAATACCTGAAAAACCTTTAAGTTAATTTCCAAATTATTTAAATTTAGTTTTTCTAAGTTTCAACATACTTGATCGACTAACCACAGCACTGATGATGAGGTTTTTCATGGAAATACCACGAAAAGTATTCCAATTGAGAATGCCACATTGCAAAACAACCTTTTTTTAATGAAAATGTAAATATTTGTACACAAATTGGAGATTCTTGTAGGTAAAGTCGGTTTTCACACTTAACTTAAAATTGAGAGGTAAATTTGTTTCTATTTCTCTTTAATAGTAAGCACTCTCACTCTTTTTGGAAAACAACAACCTGATTTATTTGTTTTGGAACACTAAACCTAGGCTATTTTATTTAAAGCGTTTCTCATCTTCTGAAGCCTAAACCTTTTATCTTTGATGGAGGTTTGAACGTTTCATATTATTTTCCCTATGGCTTGTTAATCTGTTCCCCATTAAAGAGTTGTTGATGCAAATTTATCAACATAAAAATTGACCAGGAAAGGTATGTCAAAGACAAAACTCATGTCAATTTCATAGTTTTGTTTTAATAAAAATGTAACATATTGCTGAAATTATTTGTTGTTAACTATTTTAATTTTTATTTGATATTTATAACAGCTAGCAAGTAGATGTTTAAAGTCTCTTTTGCATTTTGTGAACACACTTTGAAAGTTGAATTGCTTTCTTTATTTAGGCTGGGATCCGTAGTTAAATTTGAAAATACAAATGGAAAAGCTGTCAGTTTTTAAAAGTGGAAAACAAACAAAACATCATACGAAACATCAATAACAGCTAAATAATATACTAATATCAAACTACAAACTAACATATAATCAGTATTGTACCTTAAACTACTTGTTTATAAATGTTATACTTATTTTTGAAATGTTTTTTTACAATAAATATGTTAAAGACATTGTCTGTTGTTTGTCTAATTGAATCAATACCCTATGACTCGCTAGTCTAAGTAAAGAAAAAACACTTGCAGTAAAATTGGAGGAATGTACTCTGAGGCCGTCTGATATGTTTACGTTTAAAAATGTTGGATACGTAACTTCATCAACTCCTCTGCCAACTTGATGTGTCCATTGCTCAAAGCCACACTGAGCAAAGTTCGACCTCGCCAGTCCACACAGTTCATCAACACTCTTGCCATGTCCTTGTCTCCACAATCCAAATATTGTTTAATCCGTTTAAGAACTTTGTGAGAACCTTCTCTGGTGTAGTGGAAAGCTTTTATTACTGCTTGAAATACGCCAAACTTACTTTTATTTTTAGAATGCTGCACAGTGTTCATATCATTTTTGTTGAAACAGCCACCAAACATCAAAATTTCTTTCATAATATCAAAGTTTTCAGAGAATAGGGCCAAATTTAAACAGGTAACTTGATTTTCTGATATGTCGAGCTTGTTGACGGGGGCTCCATTCTCCAGCAGGACTCTCGCTATTTTGTGGTTACCCTCGTTCCTTGCTAGGAAGTGAAGAGGAGACGGGGTTAGCTCAGAAACTCCTTTAGGCACAGCACCTTTCTTGATTGCTTCTAAAACCATGATAAAATTGTTTTGTTGGACACCTTCAATAAATTTTGTCTGAATCCGAAATAAGTCCAAATTATTGGAGTTACAGACATTGTCAACGATGCCGAGGACCCTTTGTTTAGAGCTGCCTGAGCAAGTGGCAAATCCACTGGACAACCAAACTCCCAGAAAACTTTGACAACTTCAGGGGAGGATTGTTTCAAAGCCAAATGGTAAGGATTAAGAAAGCTGTTAGCTGAAGTTTTAAAAGGAAGAGTGTAATCGCTTCCACGTTCCAAGCACAATCTCTGGGCTGTTGAATCTCAATAGATTTATACAGTAGTCGATTAAAACACCGCTATCCGAATGTTTCCTTACTGCCGCTCCTTCTTTTATGAATAGCTTAACAAGGTCAACATTACATACAGAACTAGGCCTACTAAGAGTATATTCTAATGGAGTTAAGTTTTGTTTGACACATTTGACTGATAAGTCCATATTGTACTGTAGTAGGAGTTTTGCAATCTTAAACCTTACCTTGGCATTGGACCGTTCATCTGGACCTTTCACAAAAAATGCCACTTCATGCAAAAGAGTTCTCCCCATCTTAGGCCCAATAATGTTAACCTTCGCTCCCTTGCATAGCAACATTTTGGTAATTTTGTAATCTAGAAAAAAGCTGCGGTTCGCAAAGGATTCATCGGCTTGCCGCCTTAACCAACCTTCATTCACATTGGCTCCCAAATCGACAAGAAGTTCTGCCATTTCCTCAAATTGAGCACTTATTGCCAAGAGTAAGGGAGATGTATCTGAGTTTCTGTTGTTTAATGATGCTCCGTTTTCTACCAGGTATTTCACCATATCTCGGTTGTTGTGACCCACCGCTACGTTCAATGCACTGGCTCCAATTGAATTTACATCATTTATATTGAAGTTGGGCTTATCTATATATTTCTTCACTGCCTGAACATCATTGCTTTCGATTGCATTAAACAATAACTCCAAGTTGTTATTCATTATGAGTTTCAAGTAATAGTTTGTTAGGGATTGAATTTGTTTAAAATATTACATTGATTCTAGAATCATTTTGAAAACACCAGTTATTAACAACTACTACTGAAGTAAAAAACATAATATTCTCTTCATATCACCAGAGTTTATCTCAACATTGAATTCATCTTGAAATCTGAAACAATAAGACTTAAATTAGTTGATGAGTACAACATGTATTTTACTAATTATCGTAGTTAATTAATTTCCTTTAATATGTATCCTCTGCAATGAATTATAGTTATTGTATAATAAACAAGGGTAAAGAAACAGTAATTCAAAATTCTAAAATAGTAGCTTGGTATACTGAATACGATAATCTGTGGACTTGAATTGTGAGAGTGATAAGGATGGTTTTGCACCAGCGCAGGGCTACCATCCAAGCTGCGAGCGGTGACCTGTAGTCAGTCTCGCGCCACTGTGGGGTCACGTCACTCCACTTCTTGCACTGCACCACCTCTGGTGTATATGACGCCACAGACTGACTTTTACTTGATGTTTAACAGGCTATATCCAAAGCGTTAGGTAAAAGCAAAATTCCAACCAAATTAAATAGCTACAAAAACAACCATTTTTTTAATTGGGTCCCGAATTAAATGTTTAAATAAATATGAATAATACATTTACAAGAATTAGAAAACTCAACAGTGAAATAGCTTAAAACATCAAATTGGAAGGGGAAAAAGCAACATTTTCCGAATAGATTGCCTCAACCCCCCTCCTTTTTGGTGAACCCCTCTGTAGGTTGTGCCCCCACCATCAAGATAATCTTTGATCCACCTTTGCTAGTACAGATAACCCAGCTAAGCTGAACGTGCAGCTTATAGACGCTAGGTGAAGTATTAAAGTATCAAAGGTGAGGAGCACTCAATAGCAGACGACAGTATCTGTCACCCACTTCAAATTAACCTGGATGCTGAATAAGGCGTTATCGTGATGTTAGAATAGCAAAAGTTATGTTAGTTTATTTATTTTTGTAAAAACATCGTTTTTAATGGTTTCCGCAACTTCCCGGAAATTAAAACATTGTTATTTGGCCTTCTTATACTCAAAACACGAAAAGATTGACATTGAGATCGTACATGCAAATCTACCCTTAATCAAGAGATGCAAAGCTAAAATGTATTAGGCCTAGTTGGGTAATAGACCACTCCCTTGAATATGAATCAAAATCACATCACACAATTAAGAATGTATAGCTATTGTCATTAGAGCTAACTTACAGATTGTTGAAAGAAAGTTATAATTCGGAAAATTATTTTCCGAGCCTTGAGGCAGTTTTTAATAAGTAATAGTACAACTTTTAATAAAAACGAACTGGTTCGTCAAATACAAACAACAAAACATAACCCCTAAATTGACAGACTGTTCAATTTGTTTGCGGTATCAAAAACATGGTAGCCAACGCCAATGCGCCTTCGCAGCAAGTAGACGCCATTTTCTAGTTGGTACTATATGAACCATTTCTCAAATGTAAACCATAAGTTAAAATAGAAATATAAACCTTTTCCTTAAACTATGTAAAGCGCAAAATTGTTACTTGGAATGCTATGGAGGTGCCCTCAAAACTATAAAACAACCTTTAGGGATAACTCAAAAATGTATAATAGAGACAGCATTACAGAAACCTATTAGATATCAACAGATCTTATTTTTAATGAATTTTTAGTATTTAATATTACACAGCTTTATGTACGAGTCTTAACAATATTTATTAATAAAAATAGAGACAACATCTTTTCAAAAATAAATCATAAGTACGACACAAGAAATTCCAGGCTTATAGGGGTCAATATGCCGCAGGCATACAAATCTATAAATTATACTAATTCATTCTACATCGCTGATCATTTATACAACAAACTTCCAGCAGATCTAAAAGACGCCCACAATATAAGGCCTCAGTTTTACAAAATGAAAATCAATCAATGGTTATTACAAGTTGACATACACACTGTCAATGATTATATTAATTAAAATTACTTATACCCTTGATTCAAAATTTAATATCAAAAATATAATGTATAGCTTCGCATATATCACTTTATTGTTAAATCCAAAATTTACATACATTATACCATTATTACTTAGTTAGAAACCCTTTCAAATAATTGCATAATCCAAATTACATAATTATATTTTAATACAGATTGACAAACCCTCCCTCACACAGGTAATTTTACCCATGAGGGAGGCTATTTCCATAATTATAAATCTATATCTATGTTATTAGGCTATTTTAATTGATAAGACTATTTTAAAAATTTGTCATGTAAATATCAATTGGAAACAAATGATTTATTTATTAGATATAAATTAGATATAAGGCACTAACATGCAAATAAATAAATGTAAAACAATACCAATGGATCAAAAATACAGATTGAAGATGACTAATCCATTAGCTCCGAAAATGAGAGGACAGCCAAAAACCCACAAAGAAAATACCCCTATCCGACCTGTGGTTAATTTTAAAAATGCTCCTACCTATAATGTATGTAAATATCTAAATCATAAAATTAAAAATTGCTTAAGCTGGGATGAAAACTATAGTGTCAAGAACAGTCAAAACCTTATAGAAAACATCAAAGACATAAACATACCAAATAATTCAATTTTTATATCTTTTGACGTTACTAACATGTACTCAAATATCCCAATCACTGAAACTGTTGACATACTTAAAGTTGAATTAAAGAAAGATTTAAACTTAACAGAAGAAGCAGTAGACGACATAACTAACTTAACTAAAAATACAGTAAACCAAAACTATTTTGAATTTGGTGGAAATTTTTTCAAGCAAAAAGATGGGCTTGCTATGGGATCTCCATTATCAGGATTACTTGCAAACATTTTTATGCACAATCTCGAAGTACAAAAGATTATGAGCCCAACTAATCCTTTCTACAATAAGATCATCTACTGGTATAGATATGTGGACGATGTTATTTGTCTATTCCAAGGTTCTAAAGATGAAGGTGAGTCATTTTTAAATTTCTTAAACACTATGTCGAGTACGATCAAGTTTACTTCAGAAACAGGCGAAAAAGAAATTAACTACCTTGATGTAACAATACTGCAAGAGCACAATAAACATAGATTTAAGATTTTTAGAAAACACACTCAATCAGATTTGCTAATACCACATAACTCTAATCATCCATGGCAATACAAGATGGCCGGGTTTCACAGTATGCTGAATAGGTTGATAAAGACACCCCTTAACAGTTCTGACTACAAACATGAATTAAATGTCATAAAGCACTTAGCGATTCAGAATGGTTACAAACCAACAATGATCGAGAACATGTTGCAAAAAAAGAAAAAGAAAAATCTAAATACAAACAATATAAATGATGAGAGAACAATGGTTTGTGTTCCCTATAGCCGTCATGCTGATAGTGCAATCAGACGAACATTCGTTAATAATAAATATAAAATAAGCTATAAAACCAGAAACAACTCATTTCAAATTATTAACAGTCGAACAAATAAAAACCCTAATCAACCTAATCAATATGACAAATCTGGCATCTACAAGCTAAAATGTTCCGATTGCGAAAGTTTCTACATAGGCCAAACCGGGAGGACCTTCAAATCAAGATTCAGAGAGCACATCCAGGCAATCAAATCCAACAACACAACAAGCATGAAATCGAACTTTGCAGAACACATCCTCAACTTAAACCACAACTATAAAAATATCGAAGAAAATTTAACCGTTTTGGATGTTGAAAGGAAAGGCCTGATGATGAACTGTAAAGAAGACCTCCACATATATTTAAGTAAAATTGAAAATCCGCAAAACATATTAAACACAAGTAATTTAAATGTCAGGAACCCGATATTCGATGAAATCAAAAAGATTAGAAGTTCATGAAAACATTTTATATTATACACATATTTTTAAGATTCTTCATTTTTCAGCTGTTTCTATTAATTTCGAATTTTGTCCATGTGATTTTTGTTTGTTTTAGAAAATCACACTATTTACAATAGTTATTAATATACAATGTACTTTCATGCGGAAGATGACCTAAAGGTTGAAACCGGTCCATGCTAAAATACAATATTACCAGGGTACTATGTACTTTTTCTTTATATCTAATTATTAAAATAAGATTTATTTATTTTATTTATGGTTCAACTGAACTAACGATTAGTGTTTCCTTTTTGACCGACTTCATTCAAATGTCACTGAGGCAAGTCTCCGGCCCCATGTCAGATCGTCCGTTATCTGGTCACCACTCTTCACCAATCACCGCCAGTCCAAGTGTCGCAGCTCCCCGAATTTGTCTGGTCCACCTGATTCGACTAGAACTTTGCTCTGGGGGCAGTCGGGGCACCCTGGCAAGTGGCCCTTACAGAGAAACTGTCATCCGGGCAAGATGTCCTTCGGGTTTTTTAACGAGGTTGATACTCCTCCTGGTTGCCGAGTTCTAAGCTTGCCACCGACTTAGCGTACCGGTAAGTGTTTCCCTGTTTCAGGCATTAAACTATACAACACACTCCCGAGATATTTTCAAGAATTGCCAATTAAACAGTTCAAAGAAGCCATCAAGTCCACACTACTCAAGAACCCAACTTATAGTTTATCCGAATTTTTTGAAATGAACTTGAAAAGTGTGTAGGATATTACTCTAACCTACAATAAGATAGGTCTACACTTACTAATGTAATTTTATAACATACTTCAAATTATGACTGACTTGTAATTTAGTTTTTTAGTTATTTTTAAGTAATTACTTTGTCTATTACGTAATAATATGTTCAGAGACAATAAAGAATCTTGAATATCGAAATCTTGAATGACCTGTCCAAGGAGAACTTGACGGACTGGCCGGTTTTAACAATTTACATGCATTTGTACATAAAATATTTAAAACTACAAATAGTCTCCTACCGTGCCAAAAGTGGGTTTAGGACTAGTAATATCATCTCATCGCGCCAAGTAGCCTAATATTTGAACGGCTAACGGCTAGAATTTCCACCAATTAAGTGAGAAGTTAAAATATGAAGCAAAGCAAAATTTGCTTTTGTATAATGAATCATTCTAGAAATGCAAAAACGCCAATTTGTCTAATAGTTAAATTATTTTATTCCTGAGGTATTTTGTTATACAACGGTACTGGTTTGGAACGGTGAGGAACATTCCTGATGCGGCTAAGTTCACGGTCGTTGTTTTTACTCTGTGTTCATGAAAAGCTAGAATTTAGAGAGGAAGAAGTATAAAATAAAACTTGCGTCTATGCGTACAGCGAGGCTCCTCCGACTGTAACGCACCAAGCGGAGATTGCTGCAACTAACTGCTCCCATCACCTCGCACATGTTGTCTTGTTTCGCGCCCAATTATCGTCTGCTGTCACTTGACTTGTGAGTTATTGTGTTTTGTCGAGTGTAATAATAATTAATAAGTTCTATCAGAAGTTTTATTTGTCAATATACAATCTAGTAATAATTGTGTTGACAAACTAACTACATAACAAAAAAACACACGAAATCTACTACCACTGGTAAGAAAAGATATCTAAAACATCTTCAGCTATATGATAAAAAATATTAGTATGCAAATTAAAATTTAAATACCACTTTCCATGAATTCTCTCATTGTATAAAACGAATTTGACAGTAAAAAGTTCTTTAGTTCACACTTAAAAGTTTTAAAATTTTGAATTTGTCTGATGTTTTCTGGTAATTTGTTAAACATCTTTTTACCAGAATTTATCGGCAATTTATTGAACATTTCAAACGGTGGCTATTAAAATTTAAAATGTTTGCACTACGGGTATTATAAGAGTGGCTTGACTCTACCAATTGAAATTTTGGAAAACAGAATAATAAAGTTTCTAATACGCAAGTGACGTAATTGTCAGTATTCCGGTTGATTTGAAAACATCTCGACAGGATTCTCTATGTTTTAGTTTTGCAATTATTCGTACGGCCAATTTTGAAGAATCAACGGACTAGAAATTTTGTATTTCTAATTCTAATTGTAAAATATGTAAATACATAATTGTATGAATGTAAATAGAAGCCTAAAAGTACTACAGTTTTTGTAAGTATTAGGCCTACAGTCAATTATTCTCTCAGTAAAATTGTGTATAATAAACAATTTTTTGTCATACTGTGTTAAAAACAGTTGTTTTAGACCCATGTATTATGGCGCTAAAGTGGCTTTTTTATAACTATAAACAGCTCGGCTACGCCTCGAACATTAAACTTGAGCTCGGTTATAAAACACTCACTTTACGTTTTAGTGACGAAATATTCTATTAAAGTTGTTGTTTTTAGTTAGTTTTAATATAATTCTGGTTATATTATTATGAATTTCGTTTATTTTTACCAAAGATAGAGGAGTAATCATTATTTTAGTGTCATGACAGTTTAACACAAACAACGTGAATATTGTAATGGCATTGGTGAGGGGGAAGCAGTTAGTTGGAGCTATCTCCGCTTGGAGCGTTACTGTCGGAGGAGCCTCGCTGTACGCATAGACGCAAGTTAAAATAAATACTCTGTGGGAAGAAGCTTGGTAATTTTACTTACTGTATTTGGATTTAAAAAATTGTTTTAATGAATACCAATGACTGGTTGTGGTTGAAAACTCTCTTAGTTAGCTTTTTATACAACATTTTAATGTTATGAAGTAATATTCGTAAAAGCCATGCCAAAATGCGAAGATTTAATTCTGAAAAATTTTGGTGAGATGTACAACAATAATGCAACAATGCTAGCCTAGGCTTTCTTCCGGTACCGATTCCAGGGTTCAATTTTTCCAGCTTAAATGCGTTCCAAAGGCCTTGCCTGGCAAATTTAATCAGCTCTGTTGTTATTTGTTTGATTATTTGTAAACGGTTCATCTTTTGGTATTTAATAAAAAACCAATTAGACATTCTAACCTTTCCATCCCTTTATATTTATGAATCTATCCTTTTTTGCCTCAATAAATGCAGTTTAATTCAAGGCATTGAAATTCATAGTCATGATACTCGATCGGTAACTAGTTATAGAATTGACTATCATCAACTTGAATTATTCAAAAAACTGCCGTCTCAAGCAGGAATTTTAATGTTTCAAAATCTTCAAACAAAATTCAAAATCTCAAAAACACAAAATTATATTTCAAAAAGAGCTTAAAACTTATCTGGTCACCGGGGTTCTACAGCGTTCAGGAGTTTATGGACCACTCACTTGCCATTAAGAAGTCTGTTAATTAAATGTTATTATATAAGCTGTGTTTTGAATAGTCTTTAATTATATTTGCTGTAGTGGCTTGTAATTTTCTTATTTAGTTATTTATTGTACTCTTTTTAAAACCAACACAAATAATTTTTGTAAATTGGTGATAATAAAATAAATAAAAAAAATATAAACTAAGGGGTATACCAAGGTTAGTAACTATGTCTAGGCCTATAATCACTTGGTTTGATACATCATTTGAGATAGGCCTTGGCAATGATCTGCCAGTCAGGTCGAAAACCATGGCCCAGCCTAGCTCAGAGCCAGTTTATGTATTTCAACGGCATACACCAGTTATACAAATTGAATACAAGAGGAATTTTCTAATATAGATACTAATGGAACATAGGCGATTATTAATGTGACAAGTGTGGCTTGAACCTGCAATAAGATAGCAGAACATGCACTAATGATACGATAATTGACTAAAAAACATAATGTGCGACAACATCAATAAATACAATGGTTAATAACAAGGTAAATCTAAAAGTAATAACAATGAATAGATTAGAACTGTCTTAACAATAGTTAAATAATAAATTAGTTTAATATAGGCCAATTTCTCTGACCTCCACGATATCCAGTCATCGAAAGAATATTTTTAAATAGGCTTGTAACTTTCATAGAAAACCGTCTTCTATCCCCTTTCAATTTGGATTTACCTAAGGTAGGACAACCGTTGATGCTATTCACCATCTAGTTTCTTATATTGTTCAAGTTCTGGATCAGGAAATCCAACGTAGGAATTTTTTCGATTTGTGAAGGCTTTTCGACCTTATAGACCACGATATTCTCTTAAACAAGCTCCAATCTTTAGGTGTTAGAGGTGTGAGTCAGTCCTGGGTTGCATCCTATCTAAAAAGCGAAAACAGGTAGTAGGTGTTCCTTTAGTTGACTCTTATGGCTACTCCGTTGTGCACACTCTTCTACTACCACAATTACCAAAGGAGTACCCCAAGGTTCTGTCCTGGGCCCTGTTCTCTTTTGCTCTTCATAAACGACTTGCCTTGAGCCTTCAAACTGCAAACCCTTGTCTTTTCGCTGATGACACTTCTTTATCTATTAGCAAAAACACTCGAACTGATCTTGAAGTAGATGTGTTTACAGAATCCAGTTCTCTACTCCAATGGTTTATTCAAAACAAATTGATTGTAAATGCGGAAAAGACTCATCTAATTGAATTTTGCATTAGGGAAGCATCAGCACGACACAGCAGGGATTCCAGTTTCATAATAGGTGATACCACAGTTACCCCTGGTACAGACTTCAAGTTTTTGGGGGTTTTGATTGATTATCAGCTAAAGTTTAATGCCCATGTAGAGTCTGTTTGCAAAAAAAAGTAATGCGGAATTTTTGTATTGAAAAGTCTTTCAAAATCGCAGAATCAGATGTTCTCTTAACGACTTACTATGGCACCGTGTACCCATTTTTAAACTTCTGTGATAGCTCTGTGGGGTCATAATAATAGTAGAACCAAAATTGTTTTCAAACTTCAAAACGGGCAATTAGAACAATATTTAAAAACCTTCTAGATTTTCCTGTAAAACCTTGTTTAAAGAAAACAACATCTTGACATTTCCTTGCATCTACATAAGCGGTTCTTCTATTTGTGCATAAAATTTTCATCTGTTCGAGACTCTCAATTACGGTATGAACAGATATCCTTTCAGAGACAAACATGATTTAAAATACCTGCTCACAAGACAACCTTTTTCAGCACTTGAATTATAATGGTGTTTCATTATTTAATGCTCTTCATAATACCTCAAAATTGAAAAGACCGTGTGAGCTTTGGAAAGGGGTCATGAAGCTATTGTTGAAACATTCATTTTATAGTGTCAAACAATTTATTGACTTTCCATTCGAGTAAGTTGTAGCTTATCAGTTAGTACTTATACTATAAGACTGTTTGTGTAAACTGACGCTATTGTACAATATTATTATTATTGTGAAAATAAAGAGATTTGAGTTCTGAGAGTTCTATAATTTGACACATTATCTGACCAGGAAATGTCTAACGTAACAACTGCCTAACTTATTGCTCAATAATATTAGGCGGATGCTAAAAAAAACTAGGCTAGAGAGCTTTGGTAATCATAATGGGTCTTTTGGTGGGCTGCTATTAGCCGTGTGCAACTAGTTTTTAGTTTCAGTTTACAGAACTACGTCAGGTAACAACTTTGGTAAGTTTGTTGAGCGGATTTTGGACTACATTCACAGACTTAAATTGGAACAAGTTATTCTAATTGGAGACTTCAATGTTCACTTGGAGGGCTCGTTAAGAGAAGAAGCGGCTTTTGCTAACCTACTTCGTAGGTGTTTATCACGTTTGTTTTTGTTACAGACAGACCCTGCCGCTTCAGTGATGGACTTCTCAACTGTCCTAACCCTAAAATCTTGGAGTATGGTGAGTCCCTTTCATATCATAAACATGGTCAAGAGTCTTAAAGATTCATCTAGCCAGGACATCCATGGGCTATCGTGCTCAGTCGTAAAAGGTGTCAATAATGTGATTGTGGACCCTCTTACTAAAGTCATAAACAAATGTCTAAAAGACGGCGTTTTCCCAAAGTGTTTCAAAACTGCCCGTAGGAAACTTCCTGTAACTTGTATCAAACTTCCGTCCGATATCGATTTTGCCCATTTTTTCAAAGGTCATAGTGTCTATTATGAAAGTACAGCTAATGGGCTATTTTGAAGAAAATGTACTACCAACAGATCCGCAGCATGGTTTCAGGGCAGGCCCCTCCACCTCCTCTGCTCTCCTTAGTTTAGTAAAATCTATATCTGATGCGTTTGAACATAGAGACTATTATGCCTTAGTTGATATAGGCTACACATTTTCGTACACAGAGGTCTATGTCGGTTTGATCAAAGAAAATGTGTTCGCCCTCAATCAAACCAATTGATCCTAAACCAAAAAAGATTAAAATACTTGCAAGTAACAGAAAATACTCTCAAATTCTGTAGAGCCCCTAAAACTCAGCATTGTTAAGTGGTAACTTGGACTTTTCTATAACTAAATGAATTTTTCAACATTTAAACATATCTACGAATGTCCCGATTGCTTCAGGAATAGCTGAAACCAAAACCCTACACGTCCCTTTGAATGTAAAATAATATTTATGAAGAATTGAATATTTTAAATAATATTTATATACAGGGTGTCCCATGAGTAAAGTGCCTAACTCTGGGAAAAGGTTATAATATGGGTAAAATTGAGAGAAAATCAAGAATAAAAATTTTTCTACAAACGCTTAGTTAACCAGATATTTGCCATTTTATATTTTTCACTAATTAGTTATTATCTTTCACACCATTTATCAGATTTGACTCAAACTTAACATAAATATTTTGTATCTAAGTAAGACCATTTAGGGAAAAAATTACCAGCATGATCTAACTTATCATTTTAAAACGATGGCTATTTTATGTTATTTTTAGGGGATTTTTGGCGTTACACCTTAAATAGCGTATACACTGTGAGTTTTACGACAAAGTGTAAGGAATACCATTTTGTAGCAAATTTTATTACCTATCTATTGACACCAAGGTCAAAGAAATCGATTAAGAATCAACAAAGTTATAGTGGAAACTGGCAAACATCAAGATAATTAGGTGGAAAGTTGCCTGTTTATTTGCTATTTAAGGTGTAACGCCAAAAATGCCCTAAAAATACCACAAAGTAGCCACCGTTTTAAAATGATAAGTTAGATCATGCTGGTAATTTTTTCCCTAAATGGTCTTACTTAGATACAAATTTATGTTAAGGTTGAGTCAAATCCGATGAATGGTGTGAAAGATAATAAATAATAATTAGTGAAAAATATAAAATGGTGAATATCTAGTCAACTAAGTAATTTTGGAAAAGTTTTAATTATTGATTTTCTCTTCATTTTGACCCATATAACCTTTTCCCAGAGTTTGGCACTTTACTTATGGGACACTCTGTATAATTTTAGTGACTAACTACATTTTTATACAAATTTTTCTTTTTTCTGTTTTGTAGAATATCGACTTAATAGTCTGAATAACGTGAGATTTCAACCTGTGAAATAAGGATGTGAAATTTTGAAGTTTCCAAGAAGTGACCACTTCCAAGACAAAGGTAAAACACTTCCATATTCACCTTAAAATACCCTCTAAGATTGGTCGGTGTCTCAAATCAAAGTATCAAAGGTAAGGATCAAGAACTTGTCAGTTAGAGATAAGTACTTTTATTTATATTTGTCTTTCGCCCGGCAACTGCTTCAAGAAGGAGCATTTTGGCAACTCCATCGACCATGATGTTGCTCTGCCCTTGCCAAGTTTGGGTAGCCTAGATTGTCAAGGTTAGGCCATACATTGCTTCTCTTCTACATAATTCCTATTTCGTTCCATTGAGAATCTGGCGCATGCGCACTGGAGACTCAGGGTTGCAACTGTCTGCGGGAGAAGAGCTGAGCGTCGTAAGAAAGAAAGAGGGACCGTGGGAACCAGGTCAACTGAACGCCCACACTATCTATCGGACATCAGCGGAACTGACCTTCACCTCTCACCGGCTCACCTGCGCCTTCAAACTGTGCAGCACTTCAGCAGTTCATCTCCGTTCTACTGGTACTTGTTCCTGTGATTAACGCTAGGCGCTACTACAATGACAATGAGTAAAGGCAGAACCCGCGGAGCTGGTAATGAGTAAAGGACAATGACAATGAGTAAAGGACGTGACCAGTTACTTCGGAAGCTGAACAAAACTTCATTGATTTTAAGGATGAACTTGTCAACCAGTCGCCGAACTAGCTGTGAGCGCTCATGCAGTACTTTCAACTGTATCTGCCAAGTACAGCAATGACGCAATAATTGATATTATCCAGAAATCACTTTTATCTTAAATAAACTTGGCCTCATTAAAAGTCAACGATGATCTCAAAATGAGCTTGACTGACTTAGCTAAAGAAAACCATATATTGACAAATAAGCTGGAGCTAGAAAAAATAAAAGAAAACAGGACTTTGAAGAATCGTTAAATTATGAAGAGAAGGCTGAAAAAGAAATAAACAAACTGAAATGCCAAAACGAAAACTATAAAAAAACCTAAACCAAATTAAATCCGAGCTAAAAATTAAAGGCGAAATGTCGAACCATTGAAATTAGATGTTGTGCGTGTCTCCGACCAACTAGAGAACAGGGCGCACAGACAAGTACACATTCGACTTCTCACCAAATTATGAATACACCATTTTCCACAATCCGTCTACTGCAATAGCCCTATCTAACCGCTTTGAGCCACTGTACACTACCGATAAAGAAAACAATCAATTTACAACAGTTGAGAACAGAAATAAAACAAGAAAAACAGATATTAGAAAAGCGAAACCATCATCAAAACCACTGTACACTACCGATAAAGAAAACAATCAATTTACAACAGTTGAGAACAGAAATAAAACAAGAAAAACAGATATTAGAAAGACGAAACCATCATCAAAACATACAAAACTGCACAACAAAACTACTACAAAACATCAAAAACAACATATACCTTTCAAAAACATTCTGATAGCTGGTGACAGCCACACCCGGCACATCTCCTCAATGATGAGCAAGAGAACGTTGCACCAGACAAAGTTCATGGGATTTTGCAAGCCTGGTGCCGGCCTCCTAGACATCTCCTCCGACTCTCCACTGTTGGCTGGCTGCACTGTACTTATTGCGGGGACCAACGACGTAGCTGCAGGAAGACAGGATTTTGCGGTCAGCTGTATCGATCCGCACTGTCCTTGAAGTAGCCTCAGTTTCGGAGCCCACAGATTACACACTATTGCGCAACAATCACAGAGCGCGTAATTAGTGAAACCAGTATGTGATCCCTTTACTGTATTGGCAATTTCTTTTTCTTTCATGACATCCGTTCCTATGGTAGTTGCTCACTATTTCAGTTTTTTTTCTAATCGAGAGTTGACTGTATGTAATATTATTGCGTTGGTAAATGTTTTCACGCGGTGGGAACCGGAAGAACTAGATTATAGATGTGACACCAGCCACAATAGCCTAAGAGTCAAGTCTACTTACAAGGTTTAAAATGGCTTGTTTCCAGTATAATCTTTAATTATAATATAATTCAGGGATTCTTTTGTAAAACTACACTATTGATCATTGGTCCAAGTTTACAGCTTCTGGTTAGGGACTGTTTGCTAGTATTACAAGATATTCATCGTTCTTTTACTCTAAACACTATTTAAAGTCACCCTCTTAAAAATACGCTAGGAACAACCTAACTAGATAAATTGCATTCATTTGTGATTCCGACCTTTACAAGAGAGACAAGAACTTAGAAAGAGTGATGTTTGTTTACTTGTTGAGTCCCCACACTGTGAACTTACGCTTCTCTAGTCTCATCTTCATTCACTTCCTCTTTATCCACCTCAGTGACTGTGACAGTGTTGACGGGGATGTATTCTGCCTGAGGAAGCCACCTTCTCACCTAGACATCTTGAAAAAGTATTAGATCCTTTCAAAATAATCGGGATTGGACCTAAACCCTTCAGCGTCTTAAACCGCTATAGTAATAAGCGGCTAGTGTGCTCACATAGGACCGCGTCAGTTACAGTAACGTGCAGTAGATGCTGCTTTCTAGTGCATTTTTTTAGTACTTGTTGGAATCATAACTTTTACTGATTTGTTGTATTGAATTGATTATTTCTCTACTTTTTCAGTTGTTTCTCCTTTATTCTGACTATTCCAGCTGGGGAAAAAGCAAAACTGAAAGGTTTGTTTCGTGATTGAATTCAGCTTTCAGTCTAAATTACATCTTGCTGTACAATCTGTGTTTATTGAATCTTACCGGTGTTTACTTAGTTTTATTAGTTTTGTAAACAAATGTGATTTGTTAGTTAGTGTTATGAATTACTATAGTTACGATTAGATGATTGTGTATGTGTTGAGATTGTGGGTAGTAGTGAAATGGATTGTCAACTCCAGCAGCTGGGAAAAATCAGACGATAGGTGTAGTTCTACTGTAAATTAGTGAGAGATCACCGTTTTACATAATAACTGTTGAAAAGGAAGAGAATATTAAGTGGAGATTATTGAAAGAAAAGAATTTTCCTGATCTTTGGCAGTCAGGCTTTTTCTCCGAGTGTTGAAAGGTTTAGCATTGACCCGGGGTGAGTTAGACAAAAACATTTAGTTTTAAGATGAGGAGAAAGCAAATGAATCGAACATGGCTGTAGACAGCCAACACTGTTGTAAGTGATAACTAATGATAAAGTGTTTCCAGATGATTACCTTGGTGTTGGCTCGAGGGTGGAAATACCGGCCAGGCCTCCGTTAGTGACTCCGATCAGACTCACCGTCATCTGGAGCATAGGAAGGTATGGTCAGAACACAATATGGTTAAAGCTCAACCATTTTATAGGATTTAGAATCCCTAGAGGCTATTTTTTGTTGGATGATTGGCTTGGCCATATAATCCGCCAGATAAGGAAAATCTTATTTGGAAAACTCAGCCTTAGCCCTTTTACGCCTTTAGGCTTTCTGTGCTAGCCAACAGAGTGGGAAGAATGTGTAACAAGGTAAAGAAGGAATGGGTCTGCTAGGATCATGCTTTGGCGACTGATTTGGTCTTTGACCAGGATTAGGGGTTGGCTTTTTATTCTTAGCCACGTAAACCAGTCTCCATACAGACTACTTCACAGAGGTCTTCTAGATCCAAACCGGAGGTAACCAATAATGTTCACTCCCTCTTCAGCCAATTGAGTCTTAAAGAGGGATCCTCCTTTAGCGCACCTCCAGTTAGTCCCTCTCTTGATCCATAGAAAGGAAATGTCGTACGGAATAGCCAATAACCTACCCAGCTGTAGACATGATCTCTGTGCTGTGCCACAGTATCAGGTTACCTACACACGTAAAAATACCAGTACCAGTCAGATTCTCAGTGGGGATGAAACTTGGGGTTTTTTGTTCCTCCAGCATAAAGTCGCTCACCTGGAAGAATGCCTCGGCGTTCTCACAGAGAAAGATGCAGAGGACGCAAGTGCCTCCGATGACCAGCACTATGATTTTGATGTCGAAGGCCTGCCGCACCTCAGACTGCTTCTTGCCCTTGAGTATATAGATGACAAAGTCCGCGTACAGAGTGCCTGAGACTCACACAGAGAGTCCTGGGCACACAGAGACTCGTAGGCCCTCATTGATGTCGATGCTTGTTATGAGAGGTGGATTAGAACTGTGCGAAGACGTAGTAACTTACCTCAGAGAATCAGGAGGCCACTGTAATCTACCAATTAAGAGAAAACCATTGATTTTGTTAACTCTGGACAAATCTGGGACAGCCCAGTGGATTTTTATTCAGTCATGAGTGTAAAAAAATGTGTGTTGTAATAATCCTACTAAAACCAGCTTATGCAAGTTTGAAACTTAATTATTCTTCAAATACCTTTTTAGCAATACTTGGGTACAAGTTGTATGATTTTACATGGTAGTGTAAATAAACCTAACAAATCGACAGGGTCAAGGCGCTGGTACTCAAACCTATTACACAGAATCAAATGCGATTTTAAAATGATCATCGCAGTGAATGTGTTAAGGATTGTTTGCAATGTAGATGTTTCCCGATTTAAACCAACAATTTCTAAAAACCAACCACGAAAGAATTTGCTGTTTAAATGCTGGTTAGTGAGTGAAGTGTGTTGCAACAGATGAATGCAGCAACCCAGACCCGGACCCAGACTACCAGGACTACATGACAGACTGAAAGATGCCCATGGACAGGATCCCGGGCCTGGATCTCAGTGACCCCATGCAACTGGCTGAGTTTGCAAGGTACATTGTACACCTCCAACTTATGGGGAATTGTACATCACACTCTCTCCAGAAAGTTATGGGGGTTTAACGGTGTCGCGGCAATGACAAGAGTTGTGGTTTTGTCTCACACACAAGACGGTAGTATCGATGGTGTTGTCTTCTGGGTGGCTATAGCTTAGTGGTATATTGTGTGCTTCACACCAAATCAGCCAGGGCCGATTCCTGGTTGGAGTGATAACTTTTGACAGTAGCCCCTCCCCATTGTTTGACCCAATTAATGATCCAATCTGGGGAACAGTCGCCCCTAGTTTGTAACAAGACTACGAGGTCATCCAGAAAGTAAAGCGATTGTGCATCACCGTACACCCCTCACCACTGACGGCGGCGTGCACCTGCTAGCTACATTCTTCCTCTTCAGTTTGAGTATAGGTTCGTTGCTGTGTGATTACGTCCGTGTCCACAGTGATTAATAATGGCATCGACAATTGAAAACCCTGCTAAATGTCAAGTGTGAAATTCAAACACTTTCGAAAAGTCATGGCAACTGTTTTGGGATCGAAGGGCTTAATTCATGTCAAATTTATGCCAAGAAAAGCGACTACAGCCCTGTCTTGGTGCGCGTGATTATCACTTATTCCCGGCTTAAGGATTTTTTTTGGTAAAAAACAGTTCGCTAACGATAAGGAACTTAAAGAAGCTAAGAAATCCTGGGTCTGTTTTTGGCCGCAAACGAGTAAAACATGGGTATGGAAAAACTGGTTCCACGTTAAAACCAGTGTCTTGAAATCCATGGCGACTACGTAGAAAGGTAGAAGAAGGTTCTATGCATTTGTAAATAAAGTTTTGTGTTAATATCTTTATTTTATATTTGACCATGCTAAAACGTTCTTTACTTTCTGGATGACTCTTGTACATCTTATCATCCACCAAAATACTCATCACACTCACCATCGACCCATATTCACCTTAAAATACCCTCCAAGAGTGGTCGGTGTCCCAAAACCAAGTTTCAAAGTAGGGTATGTCTTCCGCTAACTTTCTATGCTCCTAGTAAGTCTTGTCCTGTGTAACTATGACACTCTCTAGGTAGTGTTTCAAAGAAGATTTGACCGAAATATTGAAAAACTGTTGTAGAAAATAATCAGTAACTAAGCTCTTCCAAAATCCTGGGCACGGAGAAAATAAGTTTTAGATCGCCTGCTTAGTTGGGAGACAATTTTTAATAAACTACTAAAAGAAATTCATAATTTGGCATTTGAAATCGCAGCACGACACAGCAACGAGGCTGATGCAATATTACAAAGTAAAAAATTACCTTCAGCAAATATTACTATAGTCACTTAAGTCGATTCGTTTCGATACCGTTGTGATGTTAGTTTGAAAGTTCATAATAGTGGCGGAGAGCAATTAAGTAAAAGGAAAGAACGGACTTTTCCAGCCACTGGAGAAAACATCCTAACGCTTCGGTAGTTAGAAACTCCACCCGTCTTCAGAGGACTACACTAACTAGGAACTACATTTAATTAATATCTACCAACTATTCCAACCAATATTTTAAAATAGCGCTACATCATGAAAATTGATGGCTTGTCAAAATACAATTACAAAATATATGAACAATTAAACGAGGACATGTTATAGGGATAAAACTACATGTTAGCCTTAACATACAATCAATAGCTGAAAAACAAATAGCTGAAAAACACAGAGATGTGGTAAGTTAAGATATTAATTAAATGTAGTTCCTACTTAGTGTAGTCCTCTGAAGACGGTTGAGTTTCTAATCACCCAAACTAGAGAAGCCCCGAAGTGGCTGGAAAAGTCCGTTTTCCTTTACCGCTGTGATGTTCTTCACTGTCTACTGTATTGCAGTAATCGGTACAACGGTCAATACAAGAGTTTTGACTTCCGCCTATCGCAAACATTTCTATCTGATCGCACGATGCCATTATTGCGTCGTCTGTTAGTGGCCTTCAGTTCGGCATCAGTACATATTACTCCAATTGACAGATGAACAGTATTTCGTTTCGTTACTTGTCTTGCGACAAAATCATCAAATATAATGTAATGTATCAAGGTTTTAGAACTACAACAAAGAAAATGGTTATAAAACAAGTTTTAAATAGTAACTGATCCAGTTATGTATCATACAAACGGGAGATCGCTCATTTGTTATGTTCAGAACCTAACTTCACAATAGAGTTCGAGAAAAAACTTAAGCTAACCTGTTGATTTACTCATTTTTAGTTATACATGTTGTTTTTTATTCCACCTGGAATAGACATAACGCAATTTTACATGATTGAATTTTTGACATGATTGAAACTAGTGAGGGGTAAAATCTAAAAAAATCATCAAATCGAATTTGAATTTTGCTTTTTGACTCTCAAATACCGAATTCAAAGCTGAATTTAAATTTACTTTACTGTGTACACTGCCAAATATAAATGCTAAATGTTTGCTGTCCTTACATAATTTATTTCGAGGCCACAACTTCTTTTATGAACAAGATAAAATGTATTACTTTAAAAATTAAAACATAATTTAATTGTCTGATATTACATTTGAAAAAATGATTGGTCTCGGATACAAAGCAATACTATGTTGTATTGTTTTGAAAAGTACTGTAGTTAATCAACGTTATTTGTACAGCACCAAGGTGAAAAAGCAACTAGTCGGTATATATATATATATATATATATATAGATCTTAATTTGTATAAATGCTAAATAGCTAATTTATTACTAAATAAATTTGAAGACAAAAATATCTGGACGAACCGATTTGAACCGGGTCTCCGCTTGCCGGGCGGTTATGCTAAACCACTACACCATCCGCCCAACTATTTCTGCCTTCAAATAAGTACTTAAACCTGAATGTTTATCGAAACATGTGACTGTCAAATAGTGACTTTAAATCAACAAGCTGGAAATATTACAAACAGAATTTAAATACTGTGTCAAATGACTTATTATAGATCTTAATTTGTATAAATGCTAAATAGCTAATTTATTACTAAATAAATTTGAAGACAAAAATATCTGGACCGAACCGGGATTTGAACCGGGTCTCCGCTTGCGGGCGGTTATGCTAAACCACTACACCATCCGGCCAACTATTTCTGCCTTCAAATAACTATTTCTGCCTTTATATATATATATACCGACTAGTTGCTTTTTCTAGTCTATATATATATATCTAAGATCTATATATTAAGATTATATATATATATATATATATATAGATCTTAATTTGTATAAATGCTAAATAGCTAATTTATTACTAAATAAATTTGAAGACAAAAATATTTGGACGAACCGGATTTGAACCCGGTCTCCAAATTTTTGTCTTCAAATTTATATATATCTATCACGGTATATATATATATACCGACTAGTTGCTTTTAATATATATATATATATATTTACTAATCTTGATTCGGTCAGATATTTTTGTCTTCAAATTTATTTAGTAATAAATTAGCTATTTAGCATTTATACAAATTAAGATCTATATATATATATATAGATCTTAATTGTATAAGCTAAATAGCTAATTTATTACTAAATAAATTTGAAGACAAAAATATCTGGACGAACCGATTTGAACCGGGTCTCCGCTTGCCGGCGGTTATGCTAAACCACTACACCATCCGCCCAACTATTTCTGCCTTCAAATAAGTACTTAAACCTGAATGTTTATCGAAACATGTGACTGTCAAATAGTGACTTTAAATCAACAAGCTGGAAATATTACAAACAGAATTTTAAATACTGTGTCAAATGACTTATTATAGATCTTAATTGTATAAATGCTAAATAGCTAATTTATTACTAAATAAATTTGAAGACAAAATATCTGGACCGAACCGGGATTTGAACCGGGTCTCCCGCTTGCGGTGGTTATGCTAAACCACTACACCATCCGGCCCAACTATTTCTGCCTTCAAATAACTATTTCTGCCTTTATATATATATATACCGACTAGTTGCTTTCTAGTCTATATATATATATCTAAGATCTATATATTAAGATTATATATATATATATATATATATAGATCTTAATTGTATAAATGCTAAATAGCTAATTTATTACTAAATAAATTTGAAGACAAAAATATTTGGACGAACCGGATTTGAACCGGGTCTCCAAATTTTTGTCTTCAAATTTATATATATCTATCACGGTATATATATATATACCGACTAGTTGCTTTTAATATATATATATATATATTTACTAATCTTGATTCGGTCAGATATTTTTGTCTTCAAATTTATTTAGTAATAAATTAGCTATTTAGCATTTATACAAATTAAGATCTATATATATATATATATAGATCTTAATTATATAAGCAACTAAATAACTATTTATCTGAAATAATTGAAGACAATATTGAACATTTGAACCCGGATCTCCGCTTGCGGGCGGTTATGCTAAACCACTACACCATCGGCCCAACTATTTCTGCCTTCAAATAAGTACTTAAATCTGAATGTTTCTCGAAACATGTGACTGTCAAATAGTGACTTTAAATCAACAAGCTGGAAATATTACAAACAGAATTTTAAATACTGTGTCAAATGACTTATTATAGATCTTAATTATATAAACGCTAAATAGCTAATTTATTCTGAAATAAATTTGAAGACAAAATATTTGGACCAACGGATTTGAACCGGTCTCCGCTTGCCGGTGGTTATGCTAAACCACTACACCATCGGCCCAACTATTTCTGCCTTCAAATAAGTATAAATCTGAATGTTTCTCGAAACATGTGACTGTCAAATAGTGACTTTAAATCAACAAGCTGGAAATATTACAAACAGAATTTTAAATACTGTGTCAAATGACTTATTATAGATCTTAATTGTATAAAGCTAAATAGCTAATTTATTACGAAATAAATTTGAAGACAAAAATATTTGGACGAACGGGATTTGAACCGGGTCTCCGCTTGCGGCGGTTATGCTAAACCTACACCATCGCCCTTTATTTCTGCCTTCAAATAAGTACTTAAATCTGAATGTTTCTCGAAACATGTGACTGTCAAACAGTGACTTTAAATCAACAAGCTGGAAATATTACAAACAGAATTTTAAATACTGTGTCAAATGACTTATTATAGATCTTAATTGTATAAGCTAAATAGCTAATTTATTAAATAAATTTGAAGACAAAATATTTGGACCGAACCGATTTGAACCGGTCTCCGCTTGCGGGCGGTTATGCTAAACCACTACCATCCGCCCAACTATTTCTGCCTTCAAATAAGTACTTAAATCTGAATGTTTCTCCAAACATGTGACTGTCAAATAGTGACTTTAAATCAACAAGCTGGAAATATTACAAACAAATTTTAAATACTGTGTCAAATGACTTATTATAGATCTTAATTGTATAAGCGGCTAAATAGCTAATTTATTACGAAATAAATTTGAAGACAAAAATATTTGGACGAACCGATTTGAACCGGATAAAACTTACCCGGTACGGTTATGCTAAACCACTACACCATCCATTTACTTTTTCCGGCCCAAATATATATATATATATTTTAAATTTATACAAATGTGTTGAACAATATTGTATGGAAAGTAGTTGTTGGCACAATTTTCATGTAGCATAGTTTTGGTTGCTCATATAAGGTCAAAGTAGGCTACCTACTAAGTCTTAAAATAAAAATCACATAATACTGCACTGGTGAAAATGCAATTATGTCAAACCACTCGCACAAACTAACGCAAATAACACACTGACAACTGAGTTGAAAGTTACTGAGCACTGAGTATATTTCTGAAATCATCAGAGAAAGACACACACGGGCGATTCAACCAGCGCTAACCAGACAAGCGCTGAGTTGCTTCAAGTTCGCTTCCGAGTATAATTCTATAATCGTCAGAGAGACACACACGGACGATTCAACCAGCACTAACCAGACGAATGACGAGTTGACGACCGCGTTGCTTCGAATTCGCTTCCGAGTATAATTCTACAATACTGCTAATCCATAGTGGAGTTGCGATTCAAACAGTGTGATAGACTCCTGAACTTAAACCCTTGGCGACCAAACAATGACTTCATAAGTAAGTAAACAATGAGACTTCAGACCAACAATGACTTGGCCTGACCACTGACCTGCGGTGGACAGAGAGTTAACCCCCAGGCTCACCTGGCCACTCTCCTGTCCGTCAGCGACCACTTACTTCGATCAAAGTGAGGACCCCAGTTAAGTCTCTAGTTGCAGATGTTCCTCCCCACTGTTACTTCCATCCAGCTTGTGCCACCTTTTGAAGGGTGTTCCCTTACTGCAACAGCTGTCTTACGAGAATTTACCTTAAGCACCTTAGGGAAAGGCACCTAAGAGCACATTCTAGAGTGCCCGACAGCAGCACAGTGACTTTCTGGATTCTAGTTGGTTTGTAAACTATTCCTATACAAAGTGTTTGGTAAAATAATTTCATTAGCTCACTTTAACTAAAACTATTAGAAAATATGTACTAGCTACTTGCAGCTAGTAAGAGTGAATTAGTAACCTCAATCTCACATTGTTTTTCTGTTGCTTGTCCTACAATCACGCTGTGTTTGTCATGCGTGTTTGGCACTTACGTCTTTTTTTTTTACTATTGCAACACCAAAATCAGCGGAGAGAATCAGCTGGATAAAGTACGATGATTGTAAGGTTATTTTGTGGTTGCAGGAGGCGA
Source organism: Matsumurasca onukii (assembly GCA_018831715.1). NCBI lineage: Eukaryota > Metazoa > Arthropoda > Insecta > Hemiptera > Cicadellidae > Matsumurasca > Matsumurasca onukii. The sequence continues at coordinate 9,930,869 of CM032065.1, forward strand.
AATCAACCGAACAGTGTTAGACGTAGAGAGTCCGCCTCCCTACCGATCCAGTTCACACAGTCTCCTGTCCAGCCACTCCAGCAGTTCCAGTAGCGACTGGAGTGAAGCCATGGTCTGGTGTCATAGTATGAGGTGTGTTTTTTAAGTAAGTACCATTTTTAAATCAAACAATAACGAGCAGAGATTTCGTAATAATTTTTATTTTACATGAAAGCCTGTACTTTAAATTATTTTTCTACAAAATTGTCACTAATATTAAGGCACTTATCATATTGCCGCCCAGGTGCTTCTTCGATTGAAGGAACATGTGGAAGTCGCTCGGCGCTAGATCTGGACTGTAGGGAGGGTGTTCAAGTTGTTCCCAACCAAATTTTCGCATCAAATCTTGGGTTCTGTTCGCGACATGTGGGTGGGCATTGTCATGAAGCAAAATGACACCTTTAGTCAGCATGCCTTGTCTTTTGTTCTGGGTGGCAAGGCGGAGTTTGCTCAAGTGTCACAGAAGGTCTCTGAATTGATTGTGTCCCCACGAGGCAAAAACTCCACCAACAACACCCACTTCCTGTCCCAAACCATTGCGCACATGATTTTTCGGGCAGACATCGTTTGTTTGAACTTGACTTTCTTGGTTGAGGTGAGGTCGAATGTCGCCATTCCATAGACTACTGCTTTGATTCTGGTGTATTGTAGGTGACCCATGTTTCATCACCTGTCACTATTTGGCTTAAAATAATCATCACCTTCTTCATCATAGAAAGGAAAGCCAAAGCACTGCCCAAACATTTGGTTTTGTGCACTTCAGTCAGCATTTTTGGAACCCACCGTGAACACAACTTCCGATACTGCAACCGTTCTGAATATCAGGTTTTAAACGCTTTATAATATTTATTACACTGAACTTATAATTATAAATTATACATCAAGTGAAAGAGCCACTCTAACAGTTTTGCTTGTTAGCACCAGTGTGCATGTACATGCAACGTTTCTACCGTGGTCCGTTTGAAAGGGCTAGTAGCAAAGATTTACCAAAATGTTGTTGCATCACGATGAAGATTTTATCGGTCGTCTTCAGTGATGAATCGACCTTTCACTTTAGTGGACATTTAACACACTCATAATGTGCTGATCTGGGGCTCAGGAAATCCTCACAAGACCAGTTGTCACGACCAAGTCCACGACATACGAATTAACGAACAATATTCAAATAAGTAAGCCAATCAGAACACAGCATGGTTTAGGAGGGAGGAGAAAGAGTCCAGTTCGGGACGACGGACGGCGGGCAGTGTGTGTGGCCCGAGCAGTCAGAAGCAATCTTCTACAATTCACTTAAGTATCTTAAATCTAGTATGTTATAAACCTTGGTCTAGGGGCTGCCCCTTCAAACATGTTTTCTTTCTAGATCTAAGGCTTCGGTTTACACGTCGGATTGAAATAAAAAACTGCTAGGCGTTTGACCTGCTGTGGAGAGTCATCCTCAGTAGCTGTTGACTGGCTGAGACTTAGTTTTTTGTATTTCAACTGTGTTCCGGCCGTCACTTTGATCTCCGTCTTGAAATGTGACAGCCTAGAGTTAAGATGTTTTTCTTTTAGCTAATTCGTTAATCCGCGAAGCGCACAATTTTTGTATAATTTAGATAATAGTATAATATTTTTTGCAAGTAAGCCACAGTCATTTTCCTTTTAAAAAAAGTTGTTACCAGCACTAAATTGTTTTATATATATATATTACTGTAGTCTGTAGACATTAAATCAAGCTCTTTAAAGCTGGCTACGACGTAGATTTTCTAACTAATGGTCAGTTCCGCAGCTTGTTTATAATTATTTTATGTTAACTTTTAATAATATATGTTCTCCTGTCACCCCCGTTGGCTTAGGGCAAGGGATCACGGTGGTACACAGTGCAGACTCACGAGACTCCCTCATGATGAATGTGTTTTGTGCCTGGTACTGTAACTGGTTCTTCTTACCTGATACACTAAAACAATAGCTGTTCCCTCAGTCGGAAGAATATGATGCAGAGAACTTCATTTTCCATCAAGATTGTCTCTTACCTGGCATTACGATGTACGCAATTGGTTTAACAACACTCTACCTGACCGCTGGATTGGCCGCAACGGGCCTAATGACAGAGTTTGTTTGGCATGGTTTGTTTAGCTGGTCACCAGATGCGATTTCTACATTTGGGTCTTTATTAATATTGTGTGTATGTGCCTCCGCCACCAGCTGACCTCCTTGAAGCAGCTGTTTCCAAAAGTACTCAAGACACATTTTACAATGTTTGGGAATAACTCGAATATAGACTTGATGTGTGTCGGGGACAAATGGTTGTCTTATTTGAACACCTGTAAGCTTTTAGGTAAAACTGTTTGAGTTGCTTTTTTATTTGAAACATCATTTATAGTAAATATTATGAAGTGTTAAAACGCCGATACTCATAAACACCCGGTACCTTGTTAAATTGTGTCACAATAAGTTACATAACATTGTTAAATTATTAAGTGCTCAGAGTTATGGGAAGGGGAAGTGGATAAAAATAAATGCTGGTCCAGCTTTTAATGTTTTAATAAATATTTAAAGTGTTTCTAAATATTGAATGTCTATATTGGCATATGAAAATTAGCATTTTCCCTTTAAAGGTTTGTATTTTCTAATTAATATCTGTTATATATAACAGTTGACCATTATGGTCTGATAAGCATGTTACAAAATTCTCTCAATAGTTACTTGGGATTGAGGTATTATGTTTGTCACAAGGAAATTATCTATACCTGTACTAGATACTTTAGTCACTCTTGGTGGCAAATCAACCAGGTATCTCATATTTGTAACTTTTACACGTTTTTTCAGTAGGTATTCAATGAAGTGAACTTTATACTAATACATTCCATTTTATACGTGTTTTTCCAGAGCTGCAAAAGTAGTGTACTGAGGTGTGTTGTGTTGCAGATACCCGCCACCACCACACTTACACGGCTGTGATAGTACCAACCCGACAGGCTGCCCACCCTCACAACGACTCGCCCACGCAGACTACACAGTTTTCATAGTCAATTTTACCTCTGTAATGTTTTAATTATTTTTGAAAATCTGTAAAGTCAACAACAAGAAATGTGGTAGGTTTATATAGTGTGGGTTAAGTTTTAGTGAGGTATATGTGGCAAATATTTTATTATGATTTATTTGGTCTGTTTTTGAAAGTTTGTAGACGGAAATTAACATTTAAAACATAGGCTATCTCAAGTTCTTGAGAAGTTGAATTTGTTTACGGTTATATCTAAAAGTAGTGTTCAAAGTTGTCCGATTTTCATGAAATTTGGTACAAATGTTCTGTTTGTAAATATCTTGGTCGAGTTTGTTAACCAACAAAATCGGACTGACAGAACACCCTTTTTGGGAGGGATTTTTCCCCGAAAAAGTGGTTTTAATGATCTAAAAATAGTGGTTTTTTTCCGATTTTGATGAAATTTGGAATAAATATGTATTATATTGTTATACATCAATAGACCAAAAATTATAAAAATCCATCAAGCCGTTTCAAAATGGCAGCCAAAAGAGTAAAGGTTCGTCAGGTGACAACTTTTTTTTTAAACTAGACATATGACACATAATTTTGGTCTGGCTCGTCGCCCTAAACACAAATCTTCAAACCGTTTTAAAATATCTTGTTTCGTTCGGAAGTTATTCCCAAAAAACCTGAAAAACTTGTTGCGCCGCTAATTTTGGCTAAAACCTTTTTTTGGAATATTAGACATGTGATACTTTTTTTGACACTGCCTTGTTGACCCAAAAACATACCTGCAAAGATTTTTTCTTAATCTTGTTCCGTTTGGAAAATTTTCAAAAAAAACAGTCATTTCAAAAAAAAGTTTGATTATAAGCAAATTTTTTATATATTGGAAGGGCCTCGTCCCGCTGAACCCAAATCTGATTTTTAATAATTTTGATCTTTTTTCGTTCGGAAGATATTCACAAAAACAGAGCCAAAAATCGCTCTGACCTAAGGCTTTAACCTTAGGTTTTTAGGTCTTGAAAAACTTTGCGTCTCAAATCTGACATATGATACATTTTTAACACCGCCTCGTCCTGCTGATTACAAATCTGCACTCCGTTGTACCCTATCTTTTTTCGTTCAAAAGTTATTCACGATTAACCGCCAACAAGGGATGAAATTTGTTTTTCAGAAACCAAGCATATGATACATTTTTTGCACCGCCTAGTCGCGCTGAACACAAATCTGATTTTTAAAAATTTTTATCTTGTTTTGTTTGGAAGTTATTGACGATAAACCGTCAACGCTTTAGTCCATGCCCAGAGTAGGCCCCTGCTCGGACTCTAGTCTTGAGTCCGAGCAGGGGTCCACTAGGCCCTATTTTACTCTGTATTTTTTAGCATAAGTTTTGTTTGTATGTATTATTGTATAACAGAGAAAATACAATCTCTGAATTAAATGGAAAATTAAAAATGATATGAACTTGTTTTTCTTCTCTTTGTGTAGCCACCAGTCCTCTATCCAAAGTGTTATTGTGCAAAATTATAATTTAAGGAATAGCTGGTACTGGTTAAAAAAACAATATTTTGCACACAGAAACCAAACTGTAGTCAAAATAAAATCTTTGGTACCAGGGACGCAGAAATTGCCAGGAGACCTTGGAGTAAGTTCCTCTAGTTATGACAAGGAAACCCCCTGGCAACTTCTGAGGTCCTAGTAAATTGTGGAAATATTTAGTTTCAAGCACAGTGGCCAAAACAAGGTAAAAAATGAGTTTGTAGTACCAGGGTCGCAGAAATCGTCAGGAGACCTTCAAGATGAATTTTTGGAAGTCAAGTTCCTTGTACTCAGAACAGACTGTTGTGTCTCCTGCCACCTTCTGGAGCCCTAGTAGATTTGGGAAATATTGTGTTCCAAGCACAGTGGCAAAAATGAGGTTTCGGTACCAGGGTCGCAGAAATCGCCAGGAGACCTTCGAGTTGGCCTTCTCTTTAAAAGGCCAAAAAGGAACCACAAAGTTGCTTGTTGAACTAGAACAGACAGTTAGGTCTCCTGCCAAATTTTGAGGCCCTGATACCAGGAACATTTTGTTTGTGTTAAAACCTATGTAGCAAGGCCCAAGAGTAGACTTTATTTACCATATTTTAGGCTCTCAATTTTGATACACACCATCTTAAAAATGATTTTCCCTTAGCTCTGTTTTCTAGCTTAACTCAGATGCGAGGGAAGGCAGCTCAAATTACTGTCCTGTAAAATGTTTAACAGAACATATCTAGCCTAATCCCAGAACTGTACTGGTTGAGGAACTGTCAATTATCTTAACTCCAAAAATCCTTTTCCAATAAATATTAAATGTATACTTTGTACTCTGGAAAAAGGAAATGTGAACAAAAATAAAACACGGGTGATCAGTTTGTAAAAAATATGTAATAATTATTTCACAATGAAGAACATACAAATTTAACAAATCTTTGATAATATACACACATACGATTTAACTGATAGGCTTTTTTTCAAATTTCAGTACGTTTATAGCACTTATGTGAACTTGAAAAGGGCAGTTTTAACACCAGATCTCAGCCCAAAAGTTGCATATATCAACATATTGAATTAATTTGAAATATACAAGTTGCTGGCTAAGAACGGCTTAGCCCAAAACTACTTTTGTCAAGTCACATTTGCACTGTCCGATAAATTAAAATGTAGGACGATAACAAAAGGAAACTATATCACTTAAGAGTAATGAATGAATATGTAGAAAAGAACACTTGTTTGATACACTAGTCGACAATCACCATGGTTCTAAGATGCACGAGACCATGCCTGTACACTGCTGAGGGGAACCGAGGTCCAACGCAACTTGTTACCGTAACTACTAGGTAGAAAACTTGGGAAATCTCAGAAAACTCTTCGAGAAAAATTAGAAAAATCAACGACTCTTGAGAAAGGCATTTTAGTTTAGCTATCTTGTCGTAAAAAATGTACTGGCACTTCAAGACTCAATGTTGGAAATTTGAAAAATAAAATTTAGCCTAAAACAAAACGACTGCCGTTTGCCTAAAAACTTTGACAGTCTCAAATTCCGAAGGCTACTGCATTTTTGTCGATCGAGGTCATTTCCAGCAAGCAATTATGTACAGATCTTCAATTTACAGTTCCTTACATTTTAAAATTTCCTAGTAGCTGTATACGATACGTTCATCTAAATAGGGACAAACTTAGAATTGTTCAAGAACAGTTTTTACAATTATACACATTCTCAGGGTTTACACTAAACATATTCCGTAACAGTTATTTACAACAGCTGAGTTTATTTTTACATAAATAAGGAAAGGTTCATTGAGTTTCAGTCAGCGAGCTGCCGATAAATATATACTTTCACAAAAATACTTTAAACAAACAGCATTAAATACTGGTCATGTATTTACATAAGTCACTAGAATACTGTTGGACTTTCAAGTCTCTCTTCCTTTAGTAACACTTTGGAAAACAATCAATGACTATGAACACACAGAGAAGGTAAAAAAACTATGCGATAAATCTAACAAAATACATTATTACTGTATAACGCAAAAAAAAACATAGAAAACATCATGCATACCTTGTAGCCAACAATAAGGTATCGGGACGAGCCTACGATAAAGTAAAATAAGTAAAAAAGAAAATTAAATAGCCTAGAACAAGAGTCGGCTGAAAGGTGATGTATCACAGTTAAAATATAAGAATAAGAAACAACCGTCACATTTCGTCTCAAGCCCAAATGACAGCATTTGCTTTGCAACACCAAACTCAACTTTGTTTGTACCAAGTTTCATAAATAATTTTAAAAACAATTTCTAAAAAGGGTTTCCTCTGAGATTATTTGTTCCGATAGAAATGTTAAGGCAGTGGGACTACTTATAAAAATGTCACGATAAACATTCTCACTTTGTTTATTAAAAATCCAATTACACTAAATAAAAAATGTGTAATTAAAATTCGCCCTTCACTCATGATTTGTCTAAAAATCTTAATTTCAACCTAACATTTGGTGTTCAAAATTTAATTATATACAAACTTATTAAAATAATAATATCTATACAAGAAATTTACAGAAAAATATAACAATATAAATAAAGAAAATAAATAAATAATCCAACATAGAATCAGGCACTTTGATAAATCAAAAAACTTATGATTGGCAAAATGGAATCAATAACGAGATTAAAGCGTTCGTCGATAGTTAAGAAACACAAGGTTGGTGCCAAATCAAATTCTGTCACTTGATCTAGTTGGAATGTTCCTCCCTAGCACGAGCAGCTGCGGCAGCCGCCCTCCCCGCACTGCTCCGCAACATTTTACGTTGTCCGACATCCCCCACTCCCTTCTTACCCCTACGTTTCTTCCCCTTCCCCCCACTGCCAGCCAATTCTCCCGTCTCCAGGTCACCCTCCAATTCACCACTGTCACCGTCCTTGTTCTCAAAGTGTGCGAGAGTTTCATCGTTGCCCATTGGTTCGTCCTCTGCAAAGTCATGTTCCCCAGGCAGGTGCCTCTCTCCGGGTTCTGCGCTCTCTTGAGTGGTCCCCTCCGGTGAACTCGGCCTGTTGTTGACTGTAGTTTCCGGCTGGAATTGCATTTCCTCCAGAGCAGGTTTGGTCAGAGGTATCGCTGACAGATTCTCTACAGACGGTATCGTCAGTGGTTGAGCAATGGGGATTTTAATCTGTTCTTCAGGATTAAGATGATTTGAAAGATCTAGGCCGCTAGAGAAGTTGGATACTTTGTTTACCGGTGAGGGTAAAGGAGACTCTTTGGACTTCTTAGCTAACGGGCTCGGACTCCGCTTGGATGCCGCCATGTCCATTGCCGCAGCAAACGCTTCTTCCCTCGGCGGTTTTGACGCCCTCTCTTCGTGCGGTATCCTCGGCAAAACTTCAGTTGAGCTCTTGCTTAATGTTTCCAAAGCTTCCTTCATCTCTTGTTCCCTCGAATAGGACGAGGATTTCGGTTGTTTAGTCTTGGTGGTCCTGGTCAAACTCTCGAGCAGATGCGTGTCGTGAGGCAGCAGGAATTGTGCGGGCAATCTCTGTTGTGATTGTTTGTTCTGACTAGTAGATGCGGAAGTGACGGTAGACGCACGACTGCTGCTCACGCTGGTGGTGGAGGCACTGCTCTTGTATCCTCTGCCTTGTGATTGAGTTGTGTTCACCCCAAGACTGCCGTTGAGTAAAGCTAAACTGTCGTATGCAGATGACATGGACCCCGGTTGTAGAGAGAAGGGATTCAGCCCTCCTAATCCCAGAGGAGAGTACAGCAGGCTCGGGTTGGGGAAGAAGAAAGGTAAAGGATTGGACGTAGGTAACGTTGAAGAGGACGAAGAGACCGGTGTGGATTTCGACGAAGATTTGCTCTCGGATTTGTGAGACTTAGGTGTCTTCTGGTCCGAAGGGGAGGAGGCTGATGATGTTGCCGGCTGACCTAGCATGGAAGGATCCAAACCGGCCAGTGAAGGGAGACCTAAACTGGCCAAGTTTGCAAAAAGTGAATTTGTCAAGCCCATATTCCCGAGACCACTCATCCCACCCAGGGCTCCCGGCATCCCGCCGAAAGGTAGCAGAAGCGGGTTGTTCTTGGGATCAAAACCACCGAGGGACAGCCCCGAGAGTAGAGTACTCGGGTTGATACCGCCCAGGCCGGATGCGAGAGAAGGGTACTGCATGTTTGTGAGAGCCGAGGAGGATGGTTGCGTTGTGGAGGTGGAAGGGGACGTCTGAGAGCCGGTAGGAGAGGACAACAACGGAGGTCTTCCGGGCCCTTTCTTGCGTTCAGACTGCGGCAGCCTCTTCTGTAGGTCGTGGGGTAAGTTGCCTCGTTCCTTCACCAGTTCTGCCCACTTAGGGTCCACATCGTACATGGGGTTTTCTAGCAGCCACTGCGCTAATCTCTTCAGCTGAGGCGCTTTGTTCCCTGTCAGCTGTTAACACAAGCAAACATTACAGTTATTAAACACAAATACAAAAAAAAGTTTTGAAAAAACCATTAACAATACAATACATTTAATGTGAACAATAGTATGATAACAATGACCACTGTAAAGGAGCTGTTATCAGTTGAGAGTAGTGAAACTCGTACATTATAATTCATCGAATAAGAAAAGCCACATGCTGTAAAATGAAACCACTAAATATTTAATAAGAAGACACGAAAAGCGATACAAACTAACATTGAGATTTTAAAGAACACTTTACCTAAGTAATGTCATGCTGACAATAATATAGTATTAAACAGGCAAACATAATATGAAAGAAAACTCTTTTGAACTAGTCACGGAATAGTTAGAAATCTGTTTTAGCAGGACCTTCACTTTGTAACGCTGGACAGCTTTCCTTACCTTTTTGCCGGTCATCCTATTTATTACTGATACGTTTTCTTCGCCAGTTAATTTTTTCCAATCGAGTAGGGTCGGATCGACCCTGGGCCTTCGTCTGCGCGGTGCAGACATAAAGTCAGCTCCTAGCGATTGTTCGGGGATCATTGACGTTTGTTCTGCTAGCCACTTGTTAACCTATAACAACATCATCGCCGTTCTCAGATTCTCTCTTCTTATAATAACTTACTTTTGCAAGAGACTTAGTTAAAAAGTCTATTAACCAGAGCTAGATGGCAGTTTTTTTGACGGACATTACAAGGATTTATATTAGCAAACTAAGAGACATACCGGGGAAGCATTAAATCTTTCCTGGTGTTAATTCCTGTTTTTAATTTAGGAGTAATTTTCTGTTCCTTTCAAAGGAAACTAAACCAATCACAAAACATGCATGAATGCAAAGAAGATTGAAACTAACACGTGATAACATATAACTCAATATTTTAACAAAAAAGTGAGTAATTTCCAAGGGAAATAGAAAGAAAGGTAGAAATCACAGACACATCACTTGTGACTTATCATAAAACTGACGTCATACGTTATAGCAGTGTCTATTGCTATAAAACTGCAGCCGATACGTTGAGTGGTGTCGACTGTTATTGTTTACTTTTTGAGGTTATGTAAATAGTTACTCCAGTTGGCCTGCCTTAACTCCTACAAAAATACAACACGGTTCACCGCAGTTCTATCAATGGTGACTTCAGGCTACACACTAGAGATTGCTTCTGCGCAACTTGAGTTTATCCTTCTTTTCTTTCTTTCTATTTGCCTTAGTAATTTCCATGCAAATCTGTTTTTTATTTTTTATTTCAAGTAATTTTCTACCTGATTCACAAATACACAGATTTATGAAGAGGGTTTAATACTATTATGTACCTCAAATTATAAGTAGGCTTGGTTATTAACGTTATAAAAGTTAAATTTTAATGTTCTCGGTTTGAATTATTTTTTCTTTAATCGAGCATAAAAACCTAATAAATAATAAACTATTCAAATTTTGGTATTTGACATAATATTTTTCCATTATTAGCTATTAAAAGTTAAAATTGAAGTTGACCGAAGAAATCACGCTCAGTACCATTTTAAATCAACTTTCCGGTTTCTTTGTTTGAAGTTTTTTGTTGACGATGGGAGGATTTCAGAAGTTGAACTATTATTGCAGACATTTTCCATCGTTAGTGAACAAAAAAGAACACGACGTTTCGGGATCTGCAATCTGATCCCGTCTTCAGGTAACCTAAAAGTGTAACACAGAACATTAGAAAATGAGCTAGCCTAAAGTAGTCAAAGTGTTATGTTTTAGGTTACTTTCACCTGAAGACGGGGTCAGATTGCAGATCCCGTAACGTCGTGTTCTGTTTTGTTCACTTTCCAGTTTGCTATTACGATCAAACACAAGAACAAACCGGAGAACCCGTTCAGTCCATGCAGAAGACAAAATAGAGCCAAAGAAACATCGAACAGAGCTGAAGTAAACACAGGACGTGAAGAAAGAGAAAATCTCGCATGCTCTTGTTACAAGTAGAGAGACGCAAGTGAGTACCTTGGCTTCGTGAGAGTAGGAACTGATTTTTGCGGAGAAATCTGCAACTTTGCTGATGTCGGCAATCATGGCCTCGTAAGTCTTGCGTTGAACGTGAGCCGCTGTCGCGGAGTTTGGCTGCGACATCTTCATAGCCTACAACGAATAAACATGTGTCACATAATACGTACATAGAACATTTAGTGACCAAAATACTATGCTGAGGAATAGGAAACACATGTTGACTTACACTTGTAAATACAACATTTTAAAGTGACATGTTTTGAAGAACTATTAACTAAGAGAAGCATAGTTTCATGAAATGCTTCGGGGCACCAAGCTTGGATCGAAACAGGTGGCTTAGTTCGGTACTAATTAATATGAAAGGCATGGTTCGAAGTATCATCACTTATGAATGGCTTGGTTAGAATAGATACACCATCAGTTACAAGGGGCTTTGTTCAATGGATAAGGTCAGATGGACTAAACCAGATGGACTAGTTGTGAAAGCAGACAACTTGCACTGGAGGGTTTCTCACCTGTTGTTGCTGTAACAACTGTTGCTGGAGCTGCTGTTGTTGCTTGAGAAGCATGCTGTGTTGCTCTGCCTGTGCGAGGAAGGATGATTTGTTGCCCGAGGACAGGGACTTGGTCACCGTCACACTGACGCTCGGTTGACTCGAGGATTTCTTCACTTCTGTCTGTTGCTCCTTGGCCGCCGAGAGGCCGAGCACTATCTCGTCCAGCTTCCGCTTCTTCTTCTCCTTCCCCACCACTGGCTCATCCAGCGGCACAGGCTGTTTACACACGTTCTCATTAGCAGTGCATGTACATTATAACCTAGTGTCAACTTTGAGCACTCTTACTGGAAACAGTGCTCAAGACATAAATAAACTTTAGCTGCGTATCTGAAGATATTTTGAAAAGCCTTTTGTTTCACCATTTAAGTGTTTGTTGTGAAATTTAAAATAAAAATATGTGAGATTGTAAAATTAATGAGCAGTTTTAAAATTGTCCTCTAACTGTTATCAAATCGATGTTGTCACGAAGTAAGAAAGTACACGATTTAGTGTTCGTGAAGAAATTGTGTACTTGAGCAAAACTCTTTGAGTTTTCCAAGTTTTGGTACTCAATTTTAAGACAAGTTCCAGGCTCTTGATACAATGCAATGCCCACATTTCTATCTGTTACGGCATTTGATTAGCAGTAAGAAAAACCCCACATAAAAAAGTGTATGGTTCACAAAAGTCCCTTGATTTTGAACATGTTTTTACAAAACTTCATTCCTACATGTTCAGGAAGGACAGCTGTTATGCTGACATTTTGAACTAAACCTTCCGCTGAAATAAGTTAATCACACAGAACAGACGTAGACAGGGAGCGCGCAGTACTTACGCAGTTCTTCCTCTGCATCAGTTTGCTGAGCATGTCGTCCAGCTTGCTCTTGGTCTGTTGCGGTTGCTTGTTCTTGCTCGGCATGGAGAAGTCCTGCACCTCGTCCATCGCGGAGACAGACACAGAGTCCTTGGACGTACTTGCTCTGCCCGAGTCCAGCGCCGAAGTCAACTTGCTTACACTACAAACCAAACAGACGACGGTAAGGTTAAGTCGTGATTACACCACTAGAATGCCATGACGCAGCTTTCATCACACGGAAAATGTGTACGTGAGTTTCTTCAATACCTTGCCAAACTTCAGAAACAACCTAACTAGTTAAACAAACAAGCTTTGTTTTGTAACAAAATTACAGTAGAACCTTGATACTTCTTTGACACAACTCGCGACTGTTGGTCAGTCAGCGAATTGAAGTTTTAACTTTTCTATTGTTGCACTAGATTGTTCACAGTTTTTACTTTGAATTACTTACTGCTATGCCAAAGTTGGCTTCCCTGGTTGCCAATTCACACCAATATTTGTTTTTATGCTTTCTTAGTTAAAACTTAAAATTAATCCCCATAAACTCTGTTATTTTCTACATTTAGATACTTTAAACGCATAAGCTCCGTTAAATTGAGGTTGAGGCAGATGCATACTTGCAGTTTAAAACTTAAATATTTTTTTTCTTTCTCTTTTATCAACACAAAACATTTTTTATATTGATCAATAAATTATTATTTTTACCTAAGATTATGTGCTTGAATGAGAATAGATTTATTTGTAATGAGAGTTCCATTTGTCAAAAAAATCAAGCCTAGAGAAAATAATAAAGTTCCGCTTAAATTGAGAGGGTCAGTAGTTATTTTTCTGGTTTGAGCTCTGTTAAATTCGCTATCTTGCCCACAGTAGACAGCTTAATGCCGCATGTAAAGTGCAATAATCAAGTATGCGTTTGACCACCACCTTCAGACGTACCTGGACGACAGATCTATAGGCGTGAGCGTGAGCGAAGAGGACAATGTAGGCGCAGGCGAGTGTGAAGGCTTGGGCGTGTGGGCGGGGGCCTGGGTGACACCCCGCAGGTCAAAGGGCATGCTGAGCACCCTGGGCGTGGTGGGCAGGTGCTGGTGGGCGGGTGGAGGTTGGACAGGTGTGGACCGCCTAGAGTCCTCGGACAGAGACTCGTCGTCCGCCCACGGTGATGTCGGCACCGGCGAGTGCTTCATCATGTGTGACATCTGCATGTTAGTGCTGTTCAGCAAGTGCAGCTTAGCTGTAACAAAAACAAGTGTTACTTTTTTGTCGGAAGTTGCATTTGGCGATGGGAGGGTTTAAAAAAATTGTTTGATTGGTTTTAGCGAGTGAGGTTCTTGGTAATCTCTTGATGAATCTCAAGGCAGAGGACCTTGCCTCTGCCTTGAGTTGTATAATATTATTTTCTATGCAAATTGAATATCAGCTTGTAAGCCAAATCTTAATATCCGTTAAAAAATGTATTGCATTGAAATCTGGCAGTCGTAGAATAAACTGCTACGGTACCTGAATATTTAAGAGTACACTTTGGAGATTGGTGAGAGGAAATGCAGACTGGCGAAAAGCGGATGTTTTACTTGACATAAAAGCAGCGTCTGTGTTGGCGTCCAGCCCAGGAGCGCTTGAGTGCCTTGGGAGGGGGTCGGCTCAGAGTGAAACATACATTTTATTTCTCTAGGTTAGATTTTAATATATATATTCCAAAATTTCTCCAGTGTATTCTATTTATTCCAGTATTTCTCCGATAAAGTAGACGAAATTCTTATTTATATCACAAATTTAATTATAATAATAAGTAATTTATTTATTGTTAATTTGTGTCTGCATTCATGTATCCTGTATGTTAACTATTATGGTATTTATAGTCTATGGATTTGTTAACTATTTGTTACTACAATATATAACTGTGATAACTATTAGTAGGATATTTGTTTATAAGTTTAATTAAATTTATTGTTTGTTCATATTATTTATTTATTTACAATCTTAATGTTTTGGTATTAATTTTAAATCACATATGTATTGATATATAAAAAAATATTGTTTAATGCATTTAATTACTGTAGTTTGTTAAAAAATATCTATATATATATATATATATATATTTAGTATTTAAACACGTGTACCACCAACCTAAAGACTGCTAAACATAAGTAAATTATACTGTAACATAGTAACAATGTTGTACATGATATAGCCCTATGGGCAAAATCAATAAAGAGTTTGAAGTTTGAAGATTTAAGTAAAAGTAGCTGTAAGTAGCTTTTTTTTATGGCGCTTTAAAACGTTGACTCATCTTCACTAAAATAAAAATTCTGCCCTATAATTTCTTAAATAAAACTTACCTCTTTCCGTCTCGACGTCGATAGCAATGTGCCGCTTCTTCTTGACACTTTCCGGCGTGTGGTGCGCAAGGTGTGCAGCCAGCGTAGCGTGCCTAGCCTGTGACGCATCTGTGTTGATAGTGATCACCTCCGAGTTGTCACTGATAGAGCGTGGCGTGCTCACAGGTGTCTCTCCTAGCTCGTCTTCACCCGCAGCGTACGCTGAGAACGCTCGACTCACCGGCCACTCGGCACGCTCCACGCAGTGCACTATGTGCTGCAGACGCACCACCAGCGCGTGATCCTGCAACCAACCAAGAAATAACGTTACATCCTCGCGAATAAACTGGCAGCTTAATAAGACTGCAACTTGATAACAAATCACTAGGCTAATATTTTTAGAAGAGGAAAAGGCTAAAAGTACAAGTAAAATTCTCTTCATATCTGCCAATATCTTCTTTAGAAGATTATAAGTTTTAAAAGAATATATTAAATTTTAAATGGTTCCTCTAATAATCTTACTGTTACAATCTGAACTGTACAGCCCCTTTTTCCATCCCCTCACACATTTTTTGGTGGATTTTTTAAATTAGGGTCAGACTTTGGTTGTATTGGTAAATGTCTCTCAGGCTTTCGGTGGCATTAACTTAATTTTTGAAGCATAAAAGGACTGAAAATGTTTTGTTCCTGTTGACTAGGTTTATCGAGTGAATAAATATGTAAAGTATAAACTCACCTTGGGCCACTTGATGGGGTTCTGGTAGCTCTGCTGCAAGAGCTGAGCTATCGTTGACTGCTTGTCAGCCACCAGTGTCGTGTCTATGTCAGGCAGTTTGTGCATCACCTCTAGTTCGGGGAACATTGCCTTGAACCTGTCCACAACCTCCGAACTGCCACCAGGGTTCGCCTTCGAGATCTCTGTCCCTGCGGGCAGCTTTGGCTTTATCTCATCCTTGATAGTGTCACTTTCACTTTTCACCGAGGCAGTTTCAGTTTTAACCTCAGAATTCTTCAACTCTTCGGGCTCTTTTTCAATCTTTGCACTTTCTTCTTCTTCTTCTGGTTTGGCTTCGTCTACTTCCATTTTTTCTTCTTTTGGTTCTTCAGTCGGTTGAGGTTCAATTGGGTCGGGGGTTTCACTACTTATACTATCTTTGGGCACTTTGTTTTCTTCTTCGACATTCTCGTCGTTTTGTTCTTTAGGAGTTTCAGGAACTTCGCTAGTTTCTACTTGGTCGGTTGGTTGTGATTCAATACCCTGTTTTGTCGTTTCGGTTTCATCGGTGACATTAGCGTTTTCTGCTTCTTCTACATCTTTAGATAAATCAGTCTTATCATTACCATTAACGTTAGATTCAACATTGCTCGTAGATTCTTCTGTCGACACTTCTGTCCTTTCGGCACTCACGCTTTCACTTTCCTCTTCTTTAGTACTTTCACTTTCCGCGGGTTTTTCCACTTCTTCCGTGGTTTCCTGCTTAACACTATCACAAGGAACGTCAAAGTTTTCTTTCTTCACTACACTTTCTTCAGCGGAAGTTTCTGATTTCACCAGAGCACTCCCGATTTTCTCTATTTTAAGCGTACCTTCTCCCTTTTCTAATTTGACAACAATTTCATTTCTATCCAGTTTCAAGATGTCTTCTGGCCTCTCCAACTTCAAAGTGTTGCCGGAGCCTTCGTTCTTCACCGAGATGATATTCTTGTGAACAACCTCTCTAAATGAAAGCTCAGGGTCATTTAGAATGAAGAAATCAGTCCTCCCAAGACCATGCCTGTGAAATAAAAACGTCAAATTAAATAAAGTCCCAAAACACTGAGAAATTAAGCAGCTATAGAAGAGTACCACAGGAGTTAATTGTTGGTTGGGTTGAAAATGGAAACCTACTGGTAGTTGCGATTGCTTAAGGGGCTACTGTTTTACATCTTACAGTAATGGTGGTCATGGATAATACTAAGTTCCAACCAGTTCCCTGATTGAAATCTACTGATGAAAATGCTGTCCCAAACATGTCTTTACCAGATGTAAACTCCTCTGGTAAACCTGCCTGAATATTAAGCCTTACTAGAATCAGTATATTTGTATTACCACAACTACAACTTCAGTTGTGGTGACAAGGTCAAACTTATGCTATTTTATTTTCAACATTATATAAAAAACTCATAAAGACTAGGGGGGACTACTCTGGGGGACATGTTCAAGCCCCTAAACGAAGCCACCACATTTACCGGTTTTCCCAGCATTACACATAGTCTGCCGCAATAATTTTTTCAGGTTTCATGCAGAATTCACTTGCAATTCCCGGTTTACCCAGTGTACTCACTTGGCCACACCGACGAGGAGGTCCCGGTCGTGTTTGCCGGGCTGCCACCACTCCGCACATCGGCAGACAGCTGACACAGCTTCAGTCTCTCGTCCAGCTGCGGGTGAGGCAGTATCTCCTCGCGTATCTTGCTCAACAGCGTCACCTTCTCCAGCGTGCGCCGCGCCTTGTCCTCAGACACCGGTTCGACATACATGTCTATACACTCTGTAAACAGTAACCAGTCAAGCATCAATCCTTAACCTGTCAAATTGGAAGTTTAGATGAGATATCCTGCTGATTACCATGTCTAGGCCTATCCCTATTCACACGAAGTTGGTTATTTAATGCACAATTGACTTCCATGTTAGTCTTTTATACAACCTCAATGTCAATCAAAATCACTGCTAAATCTATTATATTAAATAATTCAATTAAACCTCTTTATTATTGTAGTGTAACTTATATACTGTAAGCGGTTGTTATTTCATTTATTCTTAACCTTAAATTTTCCAGAAATAGTACCTGTAATTACATTTGCCTCCCTATCAATCCTGATAACTGACCTGGCAACTGTCTTGTCTGTCAGCTCTTTGTCATTTGCCAAGGGAACAGAACTTACAACTAATTCTCCAACATAGCGTCTGACGTACCTTCTTCCTCGTTGAGCTTGATGGAGCACACACGCTTGCACATGGCGATGAAAGCTTTGTAGTACTCCGTCATCGTCTCGTCAAACTTCTTCTCCAGCCTAGCCATCGTCTTGAACTTGCCCCAGTCGAACCGGTTCTTCTGCCTACATAACAAGACATAAGTTTATGAGTTTTCTACCACCCAACCACAACCCTTACCATACAGTCACTTGATAAAATGGTTAAAGGTGATTGTAGGGAGGATACCGGAGTAGCGAGCAATACCATCTTGCCACAAGAAGGTCTGCCTTAATATTTGGCCATAGTAAATTACTATGGAAGACCCACTTTAGTAATGTATATTTTATGTGTCTTTTGATCCTTATTAGTTTTCAACAATAAGCTGTCTATATTTTTAAATCCGTGGGTACCTTTTTATTTCAATTTGTTCTTCAATGCAACCAAAATAAAAACTTTTGTGAACAGAAAAGTTATACTGTGTTGTAAGTGATTAACACTATCACTGCTACGTGTGCCTATGGGATCCGTGCAACTTGCATGTAAACATATGCAATTTTCATGTTTCTACATGTCGATCGCGATGAAAGTGTTAAGCAAAGGCTTTGACGTACAATATTGTAGTAGACATTGTCCGAATTAGGTACAGTAGCCGTCTAGCTTCAAATCAGATAAATTTCAATGGGAAGTTAAGAAAATAACCCGGAGAACAGAAGTCAAGACATGAACACCAATTTTGGAATCTTTAGCCCTGTTCTGTGATGAAAGTACCAACCACCAGGTATAACGGCACGAATTATACCAATCTCACTGCACTGAGTATGTACTATTCTCTAAATCAGTATTTTCCACTTTAACTTAAACTAGCTGAGAGTATTAAACCCTTACCGGGGCTTTATTAACATAGCTGTGTGTATGTTTTAAGAAAATTGCAAATTTAAAATAAACAAAAAAGTTTCCTATATATCCTTAAAAAACATTTAGTTTGCCCGTTAGTTCACCATCTTTTAGTTATAACTTATAAGTGTTGCCATTTATTTTGTGGATGTTGTATGGGTATGAAATACACTGTGTGATGGGCTTAACCCTTAAACATAGTTTGACCGCCATACTTTTAGCCAATTTTGACTTATAAGTGGCCTGGCGCCTAAAAGCGTGTTCAGTGCCCACTTTGAACCCTCGCCATTTATTTTTTGGATGATCTATGGGTATAAAACACAGCTTAAGACAAACTGCGTAATGAGCTAACTCTTAAAGGAAGTTTCACCGCCATAGATTGGTCTGATTTTGAGTTATAAGCAGCCCATTATGCTTTAAATACGTTACAGACAGACTTTTTGACACCAGTTTCGGTCTATCCAAAGTATATTAACACCAAATAACCAAAAACTGATGGATTCTTTGCAATGTACAGACAAAAGTCGTATTTTATTTATATAGATTTCCTGAAACTAGAACTGTCGCAATGACCAAAGCTGACCTGTCAAACTCGACTCCGTAGGTGGATATCGTGCGGTAGAAGTCTTGTTCCTCTCTCCTCGACCACTTCCTCTGGTTGTTCTCCATCTTCTGTCTCTCTCGCTCCCTCACTATCTGCTCGTACTTCTCTCTCCTCTCCACCTTCTGTACAACACCGGCATCACAGTTACACATGGAGTACCACTGGTCCATTCGGGAGGGAAACTCAAAAGCAGCTAGATATTTGTCAGCTTATAAAAAAATCAAGAATTTAAAAGAACGAAAAGTTATGATGATAAATGAGAATAAAAACTGAGTAGTAAAGCTCTTACTTATTTGGTGACTTAAGAGGAGGGAAGGAAGATAATATTTTTTTGTAAAAAGGAACACTACTTACTCAAGGTTGTCCAGATTTAGGGATAGGAGAGGATATACAAGTAAGGTTTCTGAAACATGTTAGTATATGATGTCAGTATAATTTCTCAGGGAAAAGAACTCATTGCTTTAAATATAAGGCTTGAAAAAACATACATTTTTTTGAAAACTAAATAATTGTTTTTACTGTTTAAAGAAACGTTGACATGGCTTACAAATATTATTGCTTCTATTAGCAGATTTAGAAATACAAAAATGTATGGATAGCAATTTTGATGGAATACAATTTTTCACCAACAACATAATGTCTAACAATACAAACTACAATCACTTTAACCGATAAATAAATTTTCGGCACTAAACATCGTAAAGTGACAACGATTTTTAACTTGTCAATAACTAGAGAAACGTCATTCTACTTCAATTTGCAACCATCCACTACTAGTGCAGAAAAATAATGTTTCTATATTTAAAAAAAAACACTGTTGGTTTAATCATTGAGGTTACACAGTAATTATGAAAACCTAGACTGGTTTAGGATGCACTACACACAGAGAGTAGGAAGGATGTGTACTGACCCACAGATACATGGCCAGCTGGTGCCAGTCCCAGTTGGTGCCGAGTTGCTGGTTGATAGCTTCCACCGCGGCCGCGTGCGGCTCCATCGGCTACACAACACAACACAACGCTACTTAGCTACGGTACCTCTACACGACACAGGCCGTAACGCTGCATGCAGTAGTCACACCGAACTCTCTCAGAGATCAATGGTGTAGTCTTGCTACAAACTAGCGGGTAGTTGTGACGGAGTGACCGATAAAAATATACAAGGGATTTCGTAAGGGTTACAAGTCCCTCAGAGCATTTTGCAGAACAATTTGTCAGTCAAAATAAACAGTACGCAGATGTGACAGAACCTAACCACTTAAAAAAGGAAAAAGGTAAAATTTGACTTGTTTAACGAGGCGAAGTTAGGACTACAAAGTCCTCTCTACCACTCAATCTTGACCTTTACCTAGCGTCACCGTATTAGTCACATTACAAATGTAAGTGGTGACTGCGGGATCGAACCAGCGTCACGGGTGATAAGCTCGGTGAGTGCGATACCAATCTGCCACGGATCCGCTAAAAATGAGTTGAAGTAAAAAATTGTTTTTTGTCATTGAATTCGTGTAAAATTGACCGTTCTCCAAAGTATCACAAATGAGGAGTTTTCATTTTCAGATTAAGAGGGTTCTCCCTGTTTTGGAGTGGGAGGGTGTATGACCCAAGTACGTCAAAACTAATTTTAAGACTCTACAAAAACATTGCTCAAAAGGTTTTTTAAATTCTTCCTCAGTCAAAGTTGAGGTGGAGGGGGAGGGGTTTTCAAACACCTAGTATGATGGACTGTCTAATGAAAACAAATTAAATGGGTAGCTACACATTTGCAAAGTAAAATTCAGAATTATTTTTAACATTTTACTAAAGTTGTTATTTCAGAAGTTAAGAGGGATGACCTGCGATTGTTGTCCAATGCATTTTATGTCCCGTGATACAATACAGATGTTGTTTTATTCAGACTGTTTGTCAGAAATCCAAAAGCTACTCAATTCCTGAAACCTTGTTATTCCGTTACTATCACTCTTGTAAGGTAGCTTTTTCCCGGTTTTATGCAGAAAATCATGGCTTTTCATGGTCACCATGTTGAAATATCTTAATATCCTACTAAAATGGTTACTTCAAGTTGTTACGAAAGATGTGAACTGTAGATACTTTCAAATGGGTGTAGATACATCTAAATCAACATTATTACAACAGCTAAAATTAGATTTCAAAGGTGCAAGTCTAAGCTAGAATCAAAGTAGTGTGACTAAGTTGTGTAAAAATTGTACTGATTTCACATAATACTATTTATAGTCAAGACTATAATCAACCAACTAATTTCAAATGAATTTAAGTGCAAGTTAATACTAAGGAACTAAAAACTGCAATCTACTTAACTTAAAATTGGGTCATATGGCATACAAATCCAATTAAATTCATTTTAATAAACCAAAATATTAAATTGCCAAGTCTCTTAAACAAAATATTGTTATGGTATCTTAAACTGACGTCAAAAAGTAAATGAATTTAAAGCCAAACCCACAAATTATAAACCCTAAATAGTATCTATGCTTGTGGAGAAAAATTGCCAACAGTTGAGTACATTATGTAGCTTAAAACATTTGCTGTATCCAGAGGTGAACCCTGCTCGCTCTATCTGGCTGCATCTTAACCCTTTGAGGTAAAGTAACAGCTACGAATAAACACACTCGTTTTTGTTTTCATCAAACAAATTATAAAAAGTTCAATTGTTTTCATTTTGTTTTAAAGAATATTGGTAAACACGTTTGTAAAATAAAAACATGTAAAGACTGAGAAAATTCCTTTAAAGTGCCTCAAAGTGTTAAAAGGACCAGACTTCACATCCCCTCCCAGCTGGTATGTGAACATCTAGTACTCAGTGCACTAAGTACTAGCTACATAAACACTGTCATCTATTTCGTACCTTAGCTTTTTGTGCGAGTTTCAGTTCTTCTTTCTTGAAGTTGCGCTGGTAGCTGGTTATCACCTTGCGCAGTCGTGTGTTGAGGTCTTGCATGCTGGGCCACTGCGGCTTGCTCAGGTCTCCTCCCTCTTCTCCCGGGCCGAGTGTGGGCTCCTCGCCCGGCTGACCCGGGTTGGGTGTAGCGGGCTCGGACGCCATGTCTCCCGCCGTTGTCTCTGACCCGTCCTCCTCGTCCGACAGCTTCATCTCCTTCTCATCACTACTAGGGACAGACACGCTGACTGAGTAACAAGACTCTACGACAGTCTTCCCACTTGTCAGTAAGAGCATCCTATTTTACTGGTGTATTATGTATTTTCGTTTTGTGGGTTGTAGAGTGGATGTGACTACAAAATATGATTTAATTCAATTTGTATATGTATGTTAGGCCAGCACAAGCCTCAGGAGAATGTAGTAAGGTAGCTGCACATTTCAAAATTACTGCAAAAATTCACATTATGGCGGTTTTAATACAAACTCATCATATACTTGTTATACATTTTTAATTGATAAACTTTGTTACAGTTAAAATGTGGATTTACTCCTTCAACCTAACCTTAACTATTATTTTAATTGTTTAAATAAGTATAAAGATTGGAAATAAATAGCAAAAGGCCCTAATATTGAAATTATGCTTAGGAAAAGGCTAAAATCTTTCAAAATCACTCTTTAAGTAAAATATTTAAGTTGGACCTCGTCAGAGCACAATTACAACAATATCAAAAATAATATTGGTTTAAGGTGAACACTGTGAACTTCAGCCATTTCTACAGATTCAAACTATTGAAAAAGAAAAGTTAAGACAGACACAGTACGGCATTCTACCACACAATCTGTGCGGGTTATAACAAGTCAAAACTGAGCTGGGATTTTTAATTGTTTCTCATAATGAATGACTTAACTAAATAATAGGGATGGGTGGTTCCAATTTTATGCGGTTATCGGTTCTCTAGCCATTTCGGTTATCGGTTATCGGTTCCATCGGTTCTTTCCTGATACTAGGGGTGTCGAGTACTTCGATTTTTAGTCGAGTTCGAGAGTACACCGATACCGAACTTCGGCTCGAGCTAATCGGCTTCGAAACTGGTCGAGTAATTTGCCGAGAACGGTATCAAGTTGTGATTTTACATGGCGTTAAGCGGGGTCAAATCGCCCATGCGGTACAGTTGTATTCACAGCGGCGTTACGAGAGTCGAGATCGCCCATGACGGTATCAGTCGTGATTTCAACGCCATCGTTAGCGGAGTCAAAATCGCCGCTAACGATACGAAGTTGTATTTCACTGCGAGGCGTTACGAGGTCAAGAAATCGCCCAGCGAGCGGTATCGAAGTCGTGATTTTACATGGCGTTAGCGGGAGTCAAAATCGCCGCTAACAGTACCGTTGTGATTTCACCGCGGGCTACCGAGAGTCAAGAAATCGCCGCTAACGGT
The DNA here is from genome assembly GCA_018831715.1 of Matsumurasca onukii. Lineage (NCBI taxonomy): Eukaryota > Metazoa > Arthropoda > Insecta > Hemiptera > Cicadellidae > Matsumurasca > Matsumurasca onukii. Next base: position 9,954,311 of record CM032065.1, read on the forward strand.
ATCAAAGTCGTGATTTTACCGCGGCGTTAGCGGAGTCAAAATCGCCGCTAACGGTACGAAGTTGTGATTTCACTGCGGCGTTACGAGAGTCAAGAGATCGCCGCGAGCGGTATCGAAGTCGTGATTTCAACGCGATCGTTAGCGGAGTCAAGAAATCGCCGCTAACGGTACCGAAGTTGTGATTTCACTGCGGCGTTACGAGAGTCAAGAGATCGCCCTTGAACGGTATCGTCGTGATTTCACCTTGGCGTTACCGAGAGTCAAGAAATCGCCGCTAACGGTATCAGTCGTGATTTCAACGCGATCGTTAGCGGGAGTCAAAATCGCCGCTAACGATACAGTTGTGATTTCACTGCGGCGTTACGAGAGTCAAGAAATCGCCGCTAACGGTATCAAAGTCGTGATTTTACATGGCGTTAGCGAGGAGTCAAAATCGCCGCTAACGGTACCGGTTGTGATTTCACAGCGTTACCGAGAGTCAAGAAATGCGCCCTGAACGGTATCGAAGTCGTGATTTTACATGGCGTTAGCGAGTCAAAAATCGCCGCTAACGATACAGTTGTGATTTCACAGCGTTACCGAGAGTCAAGAAATCGCCGCTAACGGTATCGAAGTCGTGATTTTACATGGCGTTAGCGGGAGTCAAGAAATCGCCGCTAACGGTACGAAGTTGTGATCGGTTCTAGGACGATGACATGTCGGTCATCGGTTATCGGTTCCGGCAAGAACGGTGGAACCGATAACGAGAACGGAACCGACCCATCCCTACTAAATAAGGTTCAAAATGCAGTTCAACGAGTGTTAGTAGCCAGGTCAGTTAATTCACAAAACAAAAACTAAACACTCTTTTACAAAAACTTGTTAACAAAAATCCACCAAAGAGGCCAAAATTTAATTCATCTTAAGAGCAAACAAAGCATTGATTTATTAGCTGATCATCATATTACTTACCGAATACGCAAAGCTTTAGAGTAAGGTCGGCCAGGAACAAAAAATGTGCGTAATTTCACAGATCGATCCAAGCCAAATCAATCAGGTTTGAAAGTGGACTATTTCATTAATATGCATTCTAACTATCGACACTTAATTAAGAAGAATGATCATGCAGGTTTTGCCATCCGTGTGGTATGTTTAGTTAAAAGCAACACTCAAATTAATTTTATGAAGTTGATTTCAAGATAACCCAGTTATGAGATTGATGGAGTTTATTTTCTTGCGAGCATGATGTTTATATACAGGCGGACGTTAATGAACCGTGACATTTTCAAAAGGTGGTTTAATGAAAGATACTTTATTAACTCAGCATCTCAAAATGTAATTTGCAATGCCAACACGACCAATTTTTCCTCTTTTATAGTTTTAAAAGAGCTATCGGATTAACAAGTTTCCCCATATATTAAACACTGACTATAGTTCTCTATGATGTTTCAAACCCCTATCCCCAGGTCTTTGATTGAGCAATAATTAATTATTGCAAACCCAGACCTCTATTCACCAAAACATACTGACTAATCTGTGGCCAATGCTTTATATAAAATTATTTTAGGAGAATGAAAAAGACTTTGCCATAAAATCTATGATGAATGAGTACACAAGCAACCAGACAGAGAGCGTCTACCGATTGCGAAAAGATGAAATTCACGATTTCTACCGATTTGTCATCGATTTTTACTCTTAGTATCTCCAGCTAAGAGCAAATTCACAGTTGATGAAAAGTATCACTGCTGCTCAAAATATTGAATATTTTACTATTGGTTTAAAGTAAGAGGGCTGTTTGATAAGTACCCGTGTTTATATAAAGTACAAAACGTAAATCCATTTCCATATTGTCAGCTCTTACAACAACTATGTAAACCACAGCTGGCTAAGTTTTGAGCAAAAATATTTTTTGTTTTGTTTTGACAGCTGCTTTAAGAAATCAACTCCGGAACCTTTGTTAACATTGGAAAAGAGCCTTTATTCGATCTGTGTTTAGACTTTTGTGTTTGGACGGGAAAAATGTGAGGAAATCCAACAAAACATATGAAGGTGTTTAAGGATATAAGGTAATTTGTCAGATTTCCTCACATTACTCCCTATCTAAAGACAAAAGTCTAATCACAGATCAATACGGCTCTTTTTCCATGTAAGCAAAGGTTCCGGAGTTAATTTCTTAGCTGCCAAAACATAAAAAATAATTTTTTGGCTTAAAATTTAGCCAGCTGTTGTTTACATAGTTGCTCTAACAGCTGACAACATACAAAATAATTTACGGTTTATATTTTATGTAAACACGGGTACTTATCAAACAGCCCTCGTATTTACTTTCCTAAGCATTCTGTTTGAAGTATTGTTATTTTAAAAGATTATCAGATACAAAAGACATTAGTTCCTTAGTTTTTTCTGGGTTAAAAAGTTATGGTTTTCTAGTTTTTGTAGATAGATCGTATTCAATTTGTCCCTGTTATAATAAAAACAGGCTCAATACTATTCCGGCTCAATAAGTTTTCTTCACCAATCATCTGGATTTAAACCTGTGCGGGGCTGACGCCGGTGGTGGTGCTACAACACATACTTGGTGGTACATGCTGTGTGTGTGACACTTACGTGTTGGGGGCGGGCGGGGCCATAGCGTGCCAAAGCCGGCGCCGGTGGGCGCATCTCGCATACTTCGTAGCCGTGCTTGTAGGTACCGACGACGAGTGAGCGGTCGGCGTCGCGGTCCCACCTCGCCGCGGGCGCTTGGTCACAGTGCGGGGGGTAGATGGGCAGGGCACTGCTCAACACACATGCGCATGCACGCATACACACTCACATCCGTGCCGTGCCACCCTACCAGTTACCTACCCTACCCTACCCTCAACGCTCACACCATCTTATACAATCGGAAACTTCTTCAAGACTACAGTATGAAGAGAGGGCTTTTTTGCTCGCCTCGTCGAAACAAAAAGGGAGAGGTCATTTAGGAAATCAAAACTTTGGGTAGCAAAACATAGCACTGTACTATTGGAAACGTGGCCCTTCAGCATTTTCACCCCTTCACGTGTCACTTTTGTTTCTTTTGGTGTAAACTTGTAAAGAAACCAATCCCAAAAAATTGTAAAAGCTTATCATTGAAATTTTTATTAAAATTACCTGTAGAGAGAATTTAGCTTTTAAAGGTCACAATTTTGGTACTCATGCTGACCGTCATATTCCAACAAATGCTAATGAAAGTTCCCAAGGCCTGAAATTGTAGTTTCCTAGTTTTTCTTCTTAAGTTAAATTCATGCATGATTCTCATCAAGTGGTGGTAGACTTACACACTTAATTTCGGTGGCCCAAGTTCATCATCAAGTGGCGTAATCTCATGCAAAACATAATAACTTATCTTACTCCAAATAGTCTCCGCAAAGCAATTTACTTATTTATAATGACTGAAAAATAAAAGTGAGAACCAGCGATATTTGCAGAAACATCAAACTGGACATTGAATTTTTTAGCAAAAAGTAAATATTTTTCTTTTTTTTGGCTTAAATACCAAAAAATGTTCTTGAGATTTGTATTACTAACGTTAATTTTTGACATATGCCCCAGCACAATTTCTTGTTTGTTACAAAAACAACAATCTGCTCAAAAAAATTGCACTAACAATCTAGAAGATTTCCTTTGAATAAGATGATGTGAGTTTCTAGAATAAAAGCGGGAGAAAGGAAAACGCTCTCAGGTAAAAAAAATATCTCGTAAATAAACCATTAAACAAAACAACTTTCAGCAATTTACAAACAATTGCCAACAACAAAAATACAATATTACATGGTGTGAGAGCTTCTTTTACACAGGCTGTATGGTTTTCTAGGCGTATGAAATTCAAAATCATAGCGAACATGTACAGTCCAAATAAAATAGAATGGAAGATGCAAGGCAGGGATGTGATGTGTGTAAATAAACAGACTAGACTATGAAATAAATGATAACCTGTCTCTAGTGACTCTGCTATGCTATGCTAGATATCGTTCAAATGCAAGTGATTTTCTGTATAGTCTCCATTTGTAGGTAAAATCAATGATATTAGATTCAAGCTTAGATGTTATCAAGTCTCTGGTGTTAACTGCAGGGTTGCTACGTACGGACACTGGTCGCAAAACTAATCAAACCAATTATTGACAAATTGCAAAAAAATGTACTAACATTTTTTCCTCTAAAATGTTCAACATTTAAATTGGTTTGAAATTCACTTATTCAAAAATATTACACAAATCTAACATACTACCAGTCAATTTAGTCATAGATAGCACAAACAAAACAGTATATAGGCTACATAAGTCATTTAAATTAAAGTTAGTAGTAAGCTAACTTTAGAGAGGACAAAACTTATTAGTAGGGATGGGTCGGTTCCAATTTTATGCGGTTATCGGTTCTCTAGCCATTTCGGTTATCGGTTATCGGTTCCATCGGTTCTTTCCTGATACTGCGAAGTACTGATTTTCGAGTCGAGTTCGAGTACTTTCCGATACCGAACTCGCTCGAAGCTGATCGGCAAAGCTTCGAAATTTGGTCGAGTAATTTGCATGAACGGTATCGAAGTCGTGATTTTACCGCTGGCGTTACCGAGAGTCAAGAAATCGCCGCTAACGGTACCGGTTGTGATTTCACCGCTGGCGTTACGAGAGTCAAGAAATCGCCGCTAACGGTATCGGTCGCGGATTTCAACGCGATCGTTAGCGGGAGTCAAGAAATCGCCGCTAACGGTACCGGTTGTGATTTCACTGCGGGCGTTACCGAGAGTCAAGAAATCGCCGCTAACGGTACCGGTTGTGATTTCACCGCTGGCGTTACCGAGAGTCAAGAAATCGCCGCTAACGGTACCGGTTGTGATTTCACCGCTGGCGTTACGAGAGTCAAGAAATCGCCGCTAACGGTACGAAGTTGTGATTTCACCGCTGGCGTTACCGAGAGTCAAGAAATCGCCGCTAACGGTACCGGTTGTGATTTCACCGCTGGCGTTACCGAGAGTCAAGAAATCGCCGCTAACGGTACCGGTTGTGATTTCACCGCTGGCGTTACCGAGAGTCAAGAAATCGCCGCTAACGGTACCGGTTGTGATTTCACCGCTGGCGTTACCGAGAGTCAAGAAATCGCCGCTAACGGTACCGGTTGTGATTTCACCGCTGGCGTTACCGAGTCAAGAGATCGCCGCTAATGGTATCGTCGTGGATGTCAACGCGATTGCATGAGTCAAGAAATCGCCGCGACCAAAATTGGTTAGATTTCACCGCTGGCGCTACGGGAGTCAAGAGGATCATTACGGTCGGTTTGATCACCAGCGAAGTGGATGTTGTCCGGTTATCGGTTATCGGTTCCGCAAGAACCGTGGAACCGATAACCGAGAACCGGAACCGACCCATCCCTACTTATTAGTATAATAGTTTTATGCACAAGAATCAATATTTTAATTTTCTATTAGCACCACAAGTTAAGATTTTAGTTTCACTACGAGAATAAGGATTTTTTTTAAATCATACAACAAGGCCTTATACAAATTGTAAAGGTAAAAGGTAAAGTTTGTCTTGTTTAACGAGGCGAAGTTAGGACTACAAAGTCCTCTCTACCACTCAACCTCGACCTTTACCTAGCGTCACCGTATTAGTCACATTACAAATGTAAGTGGTGACTGCGGGATCGAACCAGCGCCACGGTGATGAGCTCTGGAGTTGCGTGCGATACCAATCCGCCACGGATCCGCTTTTAAGCTATACTTTCGCCATCGTTGTCGAACGATGTACAGACTTGTAGCAACCCTGCGGCGAGTGAATGCACAGTGACAGTGATTGTACCTAGCACAGAGACCGGGCTAGGCTAGGCTAGGCAAGGGAGAAGCGAAGCATGGTTGCCGGTTGGTAAGGGTCCATGCCGTGTACGGGCTAGGGCTAGAGCATGTGTGACATGTTACCTGGCATGTTGTCCGTCCGAGATGTGGTGCACCAGGTCGCCGAGGATCTCGTGCTTGATGTAGTACAGCATGCGCACCCTCAGCAGGACCCTGTCGACACGAGGCAGTTAATAACCGACACTACGAGTAGAGCCTAGGCGCTTGCCTACTGCTACTCATGTGGCCAAACTTGACTGGTTTGTTACAATATTTGACTTGTTTTGTAATATTTTCCAACCTTCAGGAGTTTAATAACTAGATTTATAACTGGACAATTCTGGACCCCTACATTGGGTTAACAACAAAAAGCTTCTGCTAATATTGCTCTATGCTTTTGGAGGATTAAAATGCTAAATGTGCAGAATTTCACGTGAAAATAACTCAATATTTTATATACAACTTTTGCTTTTTTATTCATCAGGTCAGCAAACTTTTAGATAAAATTAACATAAATCCAAGATTTAAACCGAAATTCAACTAATTTATAACACAATAGATCATAGTTCTGTAAAAATCTTTTGAGTAGAGATACAACGACAAGATACTGACTTGTTGGCGTGACGGGCAAGGTGTTTCCGATAGTTTGTGTCGAGGAAGATTTCTCCGTCGTACTTGTCGTTGCGGCTCCAGTGGTCAGTCTCGTTGCTGGGCTCACTGCTCGTCTGTCCCAGCAGGCGCGCCTCCTTCATCTTCTGCTTTAGCTTGCGTCTGCCTCCCCTCGGCACCGGTGAGTGCAGGCCTGCCACACAAGTTAACATCAGTTTAAATGAAGAAAGCAACAAAGAAGACGAAATTGACTAGTTAGGGGGCCATCCTATATTCCATAGCACGCCAGGGTAGGAAGAGGGCAAGGTTGGCCTAACGTCACTGTGCATTAGGTCCTCTTTACCACTTGACTTCAAACATCATAGTTATGTGACATAACACAAGTTAGCAGTCACGTAGCGATTCAAACCCACAAACTACAAATTTGGTTTCCTTTGCTAAACAAACTTTAACATTAGACCTAGGGAATAAGTTTAGAAAGTACTGTGATTTTTTAAACGTTGAGGAAAAAAAGATTTTAAGAAACAAATTTGAAATCAAATCATTAAAGTATTAAAAAATTAATATGAGGCCTCATGCCTAGCAAACTATTATCTTCAGATAACCTAAAAAAGTCCTCATATAAAAAATTTTTAACATGGGTTTATTTGATTGTACAATTGTTACTTTATTAGTTCAATACTAGAGCTTCAAAAAAGAAAGATTAGCTTACCCATATGATTTCTGGGGATTGAACTCTCTCCGTTTTCCACCGGAGTTATCAGGTCCCAGATGAAACTTCTGATCTTGTCATCTCCTCTGTAGTAACGGAGACAGTACAACATCTGAAACAACACATTTGCATTTTAAAATCATAAGTTGATATGCTTCAAACAATGAAAATTCCACAAATTAATAACAGACAGACAATAAAGAAAGATTTAATCCATGGCATACAAGATGCATAGGAATACAAAAAAAATAACAAATCAACAAAAAACAACCATACAGACCGGGGAAAACAACGCTATTCTTCATATATTTCTTCCATCATGTAGTCGTGTACAGAGTAGAAGGCCTTCTTCCTAAAATGGACGACACTTTTTTGATGAAATATCCAAAAGTTGGGTTTTTAAATGGATTAGACCCTCAAAAATGTATATACACAGCATAAAGTCATAATATTGTGTTCAATAAAAATTTCCTTACAACTAGATCTCATTTTAATATTAAATATACTTCTTATAAAACAAGCATTCTTGTTTTACGAAGAAAGAGTTCAATATTAATTGAACGAACGAGTGGAATCAAATTGAAGGTTAGAATAGGGACTGGTTTTACTCACTATGATTGGGCGACATCTTCAATATCACTTTCTTTCCAGCCATCTCGGAACTGACTATGATTAAGTATATCCGTCCATCTACCCCAGCTGAAACAGAAGAAAGTCAAAAGACCAATTAAAACATTGGGTGTAAGATGTAACTTTCAAATAATCTCTGGTCATAATTAAGTTTGTCATATTTGGGGGCTTTGGTTCATAATGTATTTAATATGTTACACTGCTAATGAGGGATGGTCAGCTTGGATTACCTTCAGAGTTTCAAACTTTACTGTGATAATTTTCATCCATTCTTCACGAACCATTCTCCACAAGGTTTGAAAAATTTTGGAATAATTCAGCGATTCAACTCCAACCACCTCTGCAAACTAGAAATCTTTACAACCCGAGAGATAAGATACAAGTGGCCTAGCGACAAGTCTGCAGAATTCTGTTGTGCGACTTTAAGAATTGCCTATTTTGGTCTGATTCACCCTTACATAAATTATTGAATTTCTTTATGGGGAGCATGTTCAGACCAAAGGTTTATCTTATATTTATTTTACAACAGAAAAAGCCATCGAATTGTTTCTAAGGCAAGATTTCATGAACCTTGTAGGGACATTTTCAAAACCCTTAAAATTTTGACCCTACCTTGTATGTACATTTTGGAAACAATAACTTTTTGTTTAACAAAATGTGATTTAGAGACAGGAGCGAATCTCTATACCCACAATACTAGGCACGTCAATCAACTAAGAAATAGCAATCATAGGCTTTACATATATGATTAACTTCCTGTGTAGCTGGAGTTAGACTGTAAAATAAATTACCTCTAAATATTAGATCAGAAACTGATTTAAAGATTTTTTTTAAAGAAAGCTAAAACAATTCTTACTGAACAAAGCCGTTTATAGCATGGGTGAGTTCATTGGTATTTCAAATTGAATATTCATTATCAAGATAAGGCTTCACTACTTTACTTTTAAGACAATTTTTATTAGATAAATATAATATTTACAACTATAATTTGACCAAACTCGGTACCAGGGATTTTATCATTTTAAAATTTAGTATGTGTCAAAATTAGCTATGATTAGTATTATATAGTGTCAACACAATCTACTGTACAATGACCTCAATAAATGTTTAAACTAAGCAGCATATTGGACTTTTGAGTGGTGACTGACCGGAAAGTGAGCAGGCCTCGCTCCACCTTGAAGCACTCGCTGCGCGACCAAGCGCCGTACGTCACCTCGCCTTCTTTGATCACAAAGTCGTCAGGGAAGAACTTCTGCTTGAGCTTCTTTAGTTTCTTGTTCTTGTGTCGCCCGCGGCCGCGACCCACACCTATCGCTGTGTCGTTGTCATCGTGCTCCTCGTCGCCGCTGGTCGACTCTAGGTCGGACATGTCCATCACGTTCTCGTCGTGGCCGTAGCGCTTTATCTGCGTGCGCTTGCGTGGCTCTGTCATTAGCAGGTGCGCCTACAACACATCACAGAGATTATGTATAACGTTTAGGGTATGACTGACAAGACTCCACATGATAGTCTTACCCACTTCAAAGCTTTTGCTGAAATGAAGCCTGAGCACATTGGTGAAAGTGTCAATGAAGTTTTTGATAAGTTGATTATGAATGAAAATCAAATGTCTACTGCTTTGAGGTATGAAATCTAAACTAACAACAGGGTTACCCCACTTTTTCAATACCAAATTCCTTGTCTTTTCCTTTTTTTCCAGACCACTTTCTAATATAAAATAACCATTTTTTAGTAAATGCAGGTTTACCACTCGTCCTAAGATACAAAGAATATTGTTATTGGTTTAGAACATTTCTAACCTATCATATGCACGATTTTAGGGAATTTATATCCAAAACTTGATATCATAAATCTAAAAGAAAACTTAATTCCAGCAAGAAATTAAAGTGTTTTCTAGGATTTGTAAATTTTTCTTTACTAATTCAGCCTTATCATAAAACTTCTAGACTTTTCCAGTCACATAATATTATCTGACCGTTCCCCGTTTCCCTTGACATAGGCAACTCAGATCAAGTTGGTACGATATGCAACAGCCTCACCTCTTCTCCTCTCTCGGCCGTGTCGATGTCGGCCTTCTTGGCCCACTTCTTCCAGAAGTCCGGGTCGTCGATGTCTATGTCCTGGCGGATGCCGGAAGACGCGAAGCTCGCCTTGGAGAACGTCGACCCCTTCTCCGACTCCAGGGTGATGATCTGCGTCCTCCGCTCCAGGATTTGGTCGATGTCCTCCTCACAGAACTTGTCAGCAGCACTGTCTTCCTCCATGATTGCACCGTAAGCACCTGCAACCCAATCACAGACTCACTCAAGTCACGATCCTTTAGTATTCTTGTCAACTGTTACATGGGAAAAATACAACTTCTAGTCAAAGTGTTGATGTAAACTTCAATACTCTAGGTACTGTTGGTGTAAGAAAAGTGCAACTTATGGAACAAGTGTAAAAGAGAAATCAAATTCTTAGAATAAACCAGAGAAAAATTTAATCCTTGAAAGAAAGGAAAAAAATAATGTAACTCTTGAAAGGTGCAAGAAAAAAATTTAATCCTACAAAAATGCAAAACATCCGGTCTTGGAAATATTAAGTCAAAATTCTGATTCACAGGTGGGATGACAAGGAATAAAACTAATTCTCAGAAGATATCCAAGGAGAAAATAAAATTCTTGGAAGATGCAAGGGGAAAATCCATTTCTTGAAAGAAATCCAATTTTCGGTTGTGCATTATTGGTTGCCGACGCAGCGTAGTTGAGTCAAAATAGCTGCCACACCCACCAAACTGTAACCATTGTGGCAAAAGAGATCCAATCCTAAGAAGAGGCGAAAGAGAAAATTCAATTCTTGCAACTTGTACCCACCTTTTTTGAGCAGATCCTCGATCTCCTTCTTACTGAGCTGCTTCTGACCACTGATCTCCTTGCCGCCCTGAGCCGTGTTCATGCTCTGCAGCACCGCCTTGTCCAGCCCCAGCTTGAGCGAGGCCTTGTCAAACATCTCTCTCTCGTACGTGTTCCTACACAGCAGTCTGTACACCTTCACCATCTTCTGTTGACCTATGCGGTGACACCGAGCTTGAGCCTGGACAGAAACATACGATTAAGTAAGCGTGGGCATCATCAGTACCGTACTAATTGACATATAAAAAATAACAAGTTGTTTTAGTGAAAAGAGGAGGTTCTAAGAGTGAGGACCTGTTTGCAGACGTTCAAAACTCCCAAAATCACAGATCCATGAGCTGCTACTAAAATTAAGAGGCCTAATCTGAAAAGATGACTTTAATTTAGCCTGATCTAGGAATTTCACAACAAACTTGACAATGAACAATTACCTGCAAGTCATTCTGAGGGTTCCAGTCGCTGTCGTAGATGATGACAGTGTCTGCGGCAGTGAGGTTGATGCCGAGCCCCCCAGCCTTGGTGCAGAGCAGGAACACAAACCTGTCCGAGTCCGGCTTGCAGAATCGGTCAATAGCAGCTTGGCGCAGGTTGCCTCGGATCGCCCGTCAATCCTCTCAAACGGGTATCTGCACAAAACCATACAAATATATATCACAAAAACCTGTGCAGGCCTAGAGGCAGCTGTTGATTTTTAACAGAATGCTAAAAGGACCTAAAACCAGTCCAGTTTCCCTAAAAAGTTGATATTTTTATAAATTTGGTACAATTATTAAACAAAATAAACAATTTTTTGAAATGTATGCAAAACATCACTAGAAAAAAATGAGCTTTTTGAGGCACTATCATTGGTAAAGCAGATTAATCCCAGCTACCGACATAATGGCTTAAGAAAGCCATGCCCTGAAATGCAGTTCACAATTCAGGAACTCAATTACAACATTTCTCAAATACCTGCTGTTGTTTTATTTCTAATTGGGTAAACTACGTTGTCTTGAAAACACCAATTTATGGACAGGTGACGAATGACAACTCACTTTCTGTAGACCAGGTAGTCCTCGAGTATGTCGAGACAGCGCACCATCTGGCTGAAGATAAGCACGCGGTGGCCGCCTGCCTTGAGCTTTGGCAGCAGCTTGTCTATGAGCACCATCTTACCCGACGAGTTGATCAGGGCCTTGTAGTACGCCTGCAGTCCTCTCCGTGGGCGACACGGAAATCATGCTGGATCTGGTCCTCAGCACCTGCATCCAGACATTAGTAAGTTTCCTAACTATTCTAAACCCTGAGATCAGGGCACTTGTTTACATCTAAGAAAGGAATGGACAAATAACCTACCCTGATCTCCTAGTCCATTGCTGGAGTTGAGACACAAGGTATAGAGAAAAACTTTAATGGTGTCCTTCAAGGCATCATACTTTGACCTACATTCTTTTAATGCATGATGAATATCCAGAAAAATTCATTCAGTCACCGATTTCTATAATATATCAAACCACTACTGACAAAATACTTTAAATCGATTTTATCATCAAACAATCTATTCAAGAGATTGACTTTAACAGAAAAATGTAAATACAATTACAGTTTGTTGGATTTGGTTTTCCATAACTGAGTTTTGGAACAGTTGTATTGGACAAGACTGAAAATAAAGGAAATGTCTATGAAAACCTTCTAAGCTAATGAGAGGTACAAAACTGAATGAAGACACACTTTTTCTTAAACATAATGAAACTTACAAATCCATAAAACATAACTTACCATTAAGTAGGTAAGGATGAATGCAGCACTTTCTCAATTCCATCATTGTATTCATCAGGTTAGGAACATTTGCTGATGTTGTTCCTTTCGAGAGGAAAGAAAAGTTACGTTCTAGGATTCCACGATAATATTTCTTCTGGATATTTGTAAGTTCAACCTGCAAAACAAAAGAGACAGGTCATCGAGTGTGAACACTTGAAAGTGTTTGAAACTGCATTAATGGAAAAAAAAATGTTTACTCTACGAGGTTAATTTATATTGTAGGTGATATACAGGGTGGCCCATAAGTCAGTTAACCGACATGCATTCAATGACTTATGGCCCACCCTGTAGAATGGTTTTTTCTGGCCATATTTTCCACTGTTAATCCTTAAAAGCAATTCTAAAACAAATTCAGAAAATTTTCCATCAATACAAATCTTTAATAACATTTTGCTAACTACTGGTTGTCTATGAAATTCTTATGCAGCCCTTGAGAAAAAAATCCAATTTCTGTGTAAAACTCCTTGAAGACAGTACCTCGACAACAGTCTCCTCCTTGGGCTCGATGGACTTCTCGACGTCCTCCTTGAGCCTCCGCAGCATCATGGGCTTGAGCAACAGCTGCAGCTTCTGCACTTCGTTCTCAGTCTTGAGGGCTCCGAACTCCTGCAGGAACGCGTCACTGTTCGTGAACTGCTGCGGCTCCAGGAAGTTCAGCAGAGAGAACAACTCGTTGACGTTGTTCTGCAGTGGTGTGCCGGACAACAGCACCCTGTGTTCCTGTAACCCCGGGTCATGTCTTTATGATCTTTCACCTTACAGCACTATTATCTTTTATTCTTGTTTTAAGTATTTTTAAAACACACACTGAGTGTTACTCTGTGCAATTATATATGCAGTAGTTTGTTTAGTTGACTGTCAACTAAATCAAATTGAAGAAAATGTACATTAATTATGTCAGACAAAATAGGATTTGTCTTTTTAAACAAAATGGGTTGGGACATCTTTTTTGTTTTTTTAGGGGCTGGGGAAATTTGTGGGCAAGAATAAAAGCCAAATAAAACTTCAACAGCTGTTGAAATGATAACAATCTGAAAACCCCTATCATAGGAAAACTACCCCAAGTGATAAAATATCTTTTCAGAGATTTCCCACCCAGATTTTTGTGACTCTAATTTTTACTTTGTACATTCCCAAACCCTTGGTATTGTCCATTCTTAATTAGAATATGTCACAATTGATCCTGTAGTAATGTCTTTATGACTATAAATATTAATAGTAACAGTATTAAAATCTGTATGAATTTTAAATCACTGGGATACGTAACATCAACTACAGCCAAAATTCAATAAGTTACCAGATTGAGCGTCCTGAGGCCTTCCAGCAGTTTGCAGTTCCTGTTCTTCAGCCTGTGGGCCTCGTCGATGACACATATCCGCCAGTGGAAGTCTCTCAGGTCCTGAGAGTCTGTCACGATGATCTCGAACGTCGTGATGAGCACGTTGAACTTGGGCAAGTCTTTCACAAAGTTGCCCTTGTCGTTCCTGTACCACATTTCATACTCTTGCAGCATATTCCTGCTGGCCGCTCTGCAAACAAACACATATAAGATTTCAAAATCTGTGAGATAATGGTTGTACCTGTCGTTGCACCGTGAAGCTAGTTTCCGCTTTTAGTACATAAAAGAATCAAAACTAATTTGTTCCACTATAGACCCTAATTAATACCCTATTAATAATTGTTTTTTATCTTACAGAATAAAAAGCTGGTTTATCTTTATTTGTATTTTTACTAGAACATTTAGTTTCCCACTAAAAATGCCTCTATTTGAACAAGTGTTACTTACGATCCATGGTAGACGATGACATTGAGTTCTGTCCACGCCTCGAACTCTCTCTGCCAGTTGGGGATGGTGGAGAGTGGCGCGATGTCGAGGAAAGGACCACGGATGCCGTATTCGTGTACGGCGTTGATGAATGTCAGCGACTGTATTGTCTTTCCCAGCCCCATCTCATCGGCTAGGATACAGTTACGGCTGAAACCAACATTACGTCAGTCTAGCGACTTCAGCCGAGTTTTAAAGTTCACATTTAAATTTTTCCAGGGATAGGTTAACAGGTTGTAAGATAGGACCAAAACACTTTATTCCAAAAATAAATCCTAATACTAAAATGCAGGTTGGGCAAGAACTTCCCTGGAGACAGAAACACAAGTACATAAACCTGTAAATGTGTGTGACTGTGGTGAATATGGGGTTCACTTACTTGTTGTACCACGAGAAGAGAAGCCAGTTGAGACCTTCCAGCTGGTACTCGCGTAGTGTGTTGTCGTTCTTGTATATGGGTGACTCGTCCAACTTCTCCCAGTCATTGGCGACCGGCTTCTTCTTCGGCTGAAACCCAACCGGACAGTTAGTTCACCATTTAACACCTCTGTTAGGTTGTTGTATTTGACGCTAAAATACAACTAATGCTACAGTAACAAATTAAGCTGCTACAAGGCATTATAAATCCCGATTGCAAAAAAAGCAGACAAGCCTTCCAGCTTGAAGAATAAAAATTTAAGTCTTCAAATCGATTAACATAGAATTACAATAGTGAAGCTTTTTAACTGTGTAAACCCAAATCACTCACTCTAGAAAATGTAAATATTGTAGTTGAAAAGCCTCACCACCTGAATTATATTTTAATGGTTTAGTTCTCTTAAGGTTAAATTGTTTGTTATTTACCAAACACCAGTATGAATCCTGGCTTTAAGTTTTGAGAAAACTGTAAACTAGACTGCTCCTAACTGTTGCCAAAATCTTTGACTTTCAACATAATATTCACGTTTATTCTCAATGTTAATAATAAAAATGAGGCGGACGACAACTAAAAAGTCTGGACTTTTGGGCTGGAAGTAGAACCCTGAAAATCGTGTGGTAATTCCCTAAAATAGAGAATGTTTTCGAGACAAACTACTTGGGGGCGCCTCTTAGTCTCACCTTCCACTGGTCGCGAGGAGGCACCTTGTTGAACCGGTGGTACTGCTGGATCTTGATGGGGTCGATATCCTCCTCCAGTTCCCACGTGCTGTCCTCGTACTGCAGGGAGCGCCACTTCACCAGGTAGTGCTTGATGGTCTTGTCCGTGTTGGGGTCAGTGTGCTCTGCCATGTCCAGCACCCGGTCCACCTCCACGTAGTCGGGGTTAAAGGGGTCTTCTTCCAGCTGCAAATATTTGTAACTGGTAAGTACACTGATGAAAAATAAACAATGTTGCTTTGCTTTATAAATGATGCAGTGCATCCGCCCTGGAAGCATAACAACAACTAACTGTATCTGATCCATTTTTGCAACACGCTAGAACAAACACATTACAAAAGCCAGTGTGTTTCCTAAATGCTTGAATTTTTTCTGTTGACAGGAAGTTGAAAACGTAAAGTCATTTTTGTTGTTGGCTAACCATCCAATAGCAAATTTACACCCTGCACTACCAGAGTTCCAGTTAAGATGCACTGAAAATCCTGTAAAAGGGCTATCAAAACTTATTCTACTCAATAATTATTATTTTGAATTTTTTTTATCCGTTAGCTAAATAAACTTTGTATCTAAGCTAAAGAAATTTGACCAGTTTCTAGAGAACTTTTAAAAGTTTTCCACCAATTCAGGGTGCAACCAATACCAGACAAGAGGGAGTTTGAGTCTATTGCACCACTTTTTGCAACTATTACGACAAACTAAAATAATGACTTAACAAAGTTTGTCAAAATAAAAGATAAAGTTTCATCACACAGAAGAATTTTATACCTCCTATTTATTAGCATGTAGGGGCTTTTAAAGCTAAATAAAATTTCAATTTGTCGGCAACCATAAATGTTTATCGGACATTATGAGAATATAACAAACACTAATGTTTATCGGACATTATGAGAATATAACAAACAAAGTAAAATTCAACCCAGAATTATTTATTAGTTTGAATGTTATTAATCAGACAAAAGAATGATAGGTATAAAAAAATGTAGATGACTTACATTCTCAAAGATGTTACACTGGTGGGCCAACTTCTGCTTGAACCTCTTGAGCTTGGACTGTATCCGCTTGTCTCCCTTGTACAGTTCGTCCTCTGTCTTCCACTCGCAGTGCAGGTACGAGAAGTTGCGATACTTGACGTAGTACTCCTCCACCTCCACGACTTTGTTCTGTCCGTCGCCTGCCTCCACGACAGACGGCTTTGTATCCATCGCTTCCGTTGCCTCTGGCTCGTCTTTGGGCACCTCCGGCGGCAGATCATTCTCTTCTTTGATCGCGTTCTCCTCTTTGACCGCGTTTTCTTCAGGTTTGCTGCCCTCCGGGTTCGCGGGATCTGCTGCTTGTTCAGATTGCAGTTTTTGGATATCTTTCATTTCTCTCTTGCCCTTTCGGACGGCAAGGATGTACTGGACAACCATGGAGTCTTCGTCGGTTGTGTTCTGAAAAGTAACACTCTAGTAAATCACAAGTCTCGAGTTTTTATTAAAATGATTGTAATCATCATTAAAGTTGGACAATAGAAAATCTGACTACGCAAAGAAAATAAAAAAGTAAGTACATTGATCACATTTAATTTATTAAATCACAGGTGAAAAGGAGAAGCGTGTGAACAGACCAAAGGAAGTATCCAGTGGGGAAAGATAAAATTAATAGTGACTCTACATTACTATTAAGGTTTGAAAGGCCTTACGGCTAAACTAGGTGAATTTTACAAGGAGAGAAAGGAACCCCCTTCAGTAGCACTTCATACAATAACAACAAGTGGCCATTTTGTTTTTGTGTTTAGTGTTAAGAACTCTGTGCTTTGATAAAGCCCTTAGTAAGGGCGAAATATCAGTGAATTTTGTGTGTGACTCTTCTGTGCCTTTTTTTGTTGGCTCCTAAACTTGTTTTTCTTAGGTAAGCTAGCTACTATCCTCTCTCTCCTTGTAAAATTCACCTTTACGTTACTATTTAAATATTTATAGTCTTAGCCGAATTTGAGTCTTAGCAGCCAGTCTTTTAACCACATTTTTGGCTCAAAACAAGGGTGTAGTGTGGATGCATAAGTATTCCCGATAATGCGGTGGCTAGTATTTATTAAGCTCTTAAAATCTAACAGCAAGCTGTGTGAGGTCTCCTTATTCCTCAAGCATTTGAGAATACCACGCACTTAAAATTAACGTTATAAACAGTTTAGCCAACTTGAACCACTCACAATGTACACAAAGTTGGGTTTGACGACAGGGCTGTCCGTAGACTCAGGAGACAGCTGCTTGCTCAGGTCTCCTTTAGGTGAAGACTTGCTGGACTCATCGTCCGACATTGCCAGCATGATGTCGTCCACGTACTTCTTCCTCTGAGTGTTGCGTGCCGACCTTCTCTTCTGTCAAACATACCATGCACGATGATTAGTGGCAATCATAATACAGGACACTGTAGTGTAAATAATCACAATCAATAATCATGATGAATCTTTTAAACCTAAGTATAACAAAGCCGCTTACGTTACTGTCTTCTCCGTCGGAAGGCACCATGTTTCCATTGTCTTCTCCATCCGATTCATGAGCCACCACCTTGCCCTTCTTCCTTTTAGAGCTTGAAGACCTGAAGACAAACAAGTTAATACATTACCATTTTAGATTTTTATGATAAACAGTTTAAAGTAGCTCTGAATCAACCAGATAACAGGTCACAAAAAGTTCGGCTTGGAAAATAGTTCAACTTGGTGTGTAAAGCTAATGAGGTTTATCTTACTCCTTCAAGCTGGTACTGGTATATGTGTTGCCAGCAAGCAACTTAAATCCCTTCTATGACAACAAACTCACTTTTTCGGAGGTCTGCCTTTGGAGCGTCGTTCACGCTTCCCCTTCTTGGGTGAGGGTGATGCTTTGGCGAGCACTGACTCCTGATCACTCTCCAGATCCTCCTTCACCGTCTCAGCATCCTCATCGTCCAGAGTCTCTGTCTCCATCAGCTCATCCTTCATCACATCCTCTTCATCCTCCCGCTCCTCTCTCTCCTCCCTCTCTTCCTTCTCAAGCAGTTCTCCCAGCGGCATCTCGTCTTCCGGGATCGTGTCTTCTTCGTCAGCGACGCTCGGTTCTTCGTCTTCATCTTCTTCAGAGCGTTTCTTCTTCGGGGATCTTCTGAAAGCAATTGTTACACAATAATGACATGCTAAGTAACCACATTAGTATACAATTATCAAACTCTTCCACAAACTAGAATAACTGTAAAACAACTGTATTATTTAAGAGATTGGCTTTTCTATTTTACCAATGCTACTTGGTTAGAAATCTGCAGGAAAAATAACTGAAAGAGCACAACTGAGATGTACTCACTTTCTTCCTTTTCACTTGGATCTCCACTTTTCGATTCCCGCTTTTTCCTGGAAGTTTTTGTCTTGGGCGTTTTTGGTGGTTTAGCTTCTTTGGGCGGTTTTGGTTCTTTAGGTGGTTTTGGTTCCTTTGGTGCTTTGGGCTCTCTCGGCTTTCTGGGTTTCCTGATAAAGCGTAAAAACGGCATTAGTTTTAGTACAAAATTGCAGGCAAGTATAAATTGAAATGATTGCTTTGTAAATATTTAATACTTTAGAGTGGCCTCTTAACCCTACAAAAATGCGTGTTTTGACTTGTTTCTTCACTCATTTAAAAAAAAGCAATAATACATTTTCAGCCAAAATTGTGATGCATTTGTTACACCAGAGCATCAATTATACATACAATTTGTTAAACATACTTAAGACATGTTTCTTAACACACAGACATACCTGGGGACTTGCCCTTCTTGCCGTCACCGTGCAGAGGCGACGGGGGCTCCTCGTCCTCAGTGAAGTTGAACACACTGCTCTCGTTGTCCTCCTGTAGCTCCATAGGCGGAGCTTCCGGCAGGGGTGCATCGTACGCCTCCAGCACGGGCGGCTGCTCGTTATCCAGCTCTGGCTCCGGGAGAGAGTTCTCTGCCGGGAGTCCCAGGTCCGGGTTGTTCATGGGCGGTTCTGGCAGCATAGGCGGCGGGGGCCCTTGGTGAGAGATCATCGGTGGTCCCTGGAGAAATGTTTTTTGTTAACTGCTAGTTGAAGTAAATAAAAACTTGTAGTAAATGTTGGAGTAGAGGTACTTTGGTTGAAAAATGCTTAGTAGATCAATCAATCAATTCACTAAAGCCCAAGTGAGATTATAACTACTTCTCTTTGAGAAATTTTTATTTTTCCAATAGATTTCAAGTTTTCTCCAACACAACTTGACAAGATTTAAGGAGTGAGCAGTTAACCACATAGATACATAATTAAACCCAAGTAAATGTCGTCCTATTATTGATAAAAACACCTAGTGTGGGAAAACACACTGGTGATAGCCACTTGGTAATTGTGAACACTCGTAAAATAAAACAATAGCAATAATTAAACAAGGCTTCAACGAACCGTATCAATCTTTGTTTTATTACAGTTCCAACATCCTTCTCACAGACATCACACACTTTTTCCTGTGTGTAAGTTTATATCTTCACAGAGGAACAAAAAAACCTATGGCAATTTTTATTATTAAGAAGTCTAAAAAAGTTAAATGTTATTTTACTTGAACATTTTCAACTAAATTGACTGGACAACCTGATGTTGTGGACCTTTTCAAAGTGGCAATCAGAAACAGCATCAAAGTGTATAACTTGCTGTCTTGTGAGGTTAGTTAACACTACTACACCTACCGGGTCCATCAAGTGTGGAGGCAATGGCAAAGGCTGAGGAGGAATGGGCAGAGGGGGCGGCTCCTGCTGATGCAGTTGTGGAGGGAACATCATCGGAGGAAGTTCCTCCATCTGGTTCTTCTTGCGGCTCTTCCTCGCTCGGGGGGTTCCGTCCCCGCCGCCCCGTCCCCTGCCCCGCCCTCTGCCTCTACCCCTGCCGGTCGGTGCTTCCGGCGGGCCAGGCATCTGCAACCATCCATCACAGTTGTAGAGAAGAACAGTCGTAAATAGCAGGAAAGAATTAAACACTACAACTTTCCACCACCAATTTTAGTTTGGGTGCCACTAAATCCAAAATTCCTTGACAACAACTCACCAAATTCAAGGACCATAGTAGCAAAGTAAGGCACTTCACACTTTTACAACACAATTTTGACACGAGTTATTGGTGTTATTTGCAAATATGTATTGATCTTTGAAACACTACCTGAAAAAATCCACTATTCAGTTAAAAACTAGAAGTCATGGTTCTCTAATAAAAGTTCAAACTTAATTCCTTTATTAAAGAGTGATTTTTATTCCACCGAGTAAATGGTTGATGTTTTCTTTTATAATTATTAATTAACCGATTAGTTATCAATCATTTTGCTCGTTTACTAGAACCATGGTTACCTCTTCCACCGGTGACTCTTGTCCACGGTTACCTCTTCCCGACCAGTAAAATTAAAGAACAACTCAATAATTATTTTCGCTATCAAAATCAAGCTTTTCAAGGATTTTTTCTTACGGTAGCAATTTTAAACATTTTCCAAAAAGGAGCAAATGACATAATTCCAGATTTTCAAGCCTGTCGGAGACCCTGGTATTGAAAGTTTTATACTGATGGTTTATACAAATATGATAAGAGTTAAGTTTAATTTATACTACTTGAAACACCAGTGTTAATGTGAAACTTCCAAAGCACTGACTCAGTTTTCTATTTACAATTAAATTTAGACACCACAGTGAAATCATGTGGTGATTGTAGGGAGGAATGGTTTTAGCTAAACACACATGCAATATTTCATGTCCAGGGTGAACTTAAAACATTCATGCCGAAACATTGGAGACTAGTTTTACAGGGTGTCCAGCGTTCAGGAAAAACAAAATTCCTGTATAATTCAGTATTTTCCGGATATATTTTGCTGATTTCCCGGTTTAACTACCTTAAAAGTCATAGCTACTCCCGCCCATTTTGTTATTTTGTACAAAACCTCGATTTTCTTTACCACTTGCGACGAAATTACGAGATTCATCACTATTTACAACGATCCCTCGACTCCCGCTAACGCCTACAGCGAAATAACGACTACGATACAGTTCGCGGTAATCTCCTTACTCCCGCTAGCGCCCGAGACGAAATCACGAATTTGTGTTACCGTTAATGACAATCCCTCAGCTACCGCTAGCGTCGATAGCAAAATAACGACTACGATGCTGTTCTGGCCAAACTTCTGACTCCCTCTAACGCCAGCGAAGAAATCACGACTTTCATTACAGTCAACGACAATCTCTTTACTCCCGCTAACGCCTACAGCGAAATAACGATTGCGATGCCGTTCACGCCGTTCTGACTCCCACTAGCGCCCGCGAAGAAATAACGACTTTGATGATACCTTTCGCGACGATCATAATAGCATAATCACCACTTTGGCGATCTCTTTTGCAAAATTTCCCGGTTTAGGGACGAAATTCCTGTATAATTCCTGGAATTCCCGTATGCTGGACACCCTGTTTTAACAAACCCAAAATAGCTGGAGAGCACACTAAAGGGACAAAAACTCTAAATCTGGTTTCCTCAATTGGTAATTATTTAATGGACCAACAAATTGGTTTCAGCAAGTGAATTAAAATTTTGTTTTTTAGAATTAAACCTTGTACTGAATACAAGCAATTTTAAGCTGTATTCTTGACACGTTATAGATGATTTCATTAATAATAATGACTGTACAACAGATTATGTACATTGATACACGTTATTGGAAGATCATTTTTGTGTAAAAATATGTTACCCAGAGGCAAAACTCAACGATAAGCATACCACATTACTGAAAATTTACTTGAAGTGGTTACTAATAATTTTTAAACGCTTTTACCAACAAATTTGTTAAATTTTTGTATTTCACATTAAAAATATATTCATTAATGAAATATAATGGTTTAATCCAGTTTCAATTAACAAAACAGTTCAATTCTAGCACTTGATTTGAAGAGCAAACAAAACCACAAAAAAAACTGTTAGGAGAACCCAAAAAAAACACGTTTCAGGAAGGCGGGTGGGAAGGGGGAAGCACAACCACCATTGCAAGAGCGAGGGCGAGGGGGTGAGGGAGCTACTCTTACATGAAGGTAAGGGTCCAGAGGGCTGGCATTGTAGAGTGGACTCTGTAGCAAGCACAGGGGTCCACCCATACAATGGTCACTAGCCTCGTGCTGTTGCAGCATGGTCATCCGCTCTTGTAGATGGCCAATCTGTAAACATTAGAGTGTTAACCCCCCGAGAGAGCACCCACAGAGAGTAGGTAAATCTGGCAGAAACCTACGCTATGTACCTAATCATACTTGAATTCCTTCTCTATTTTAACAGATCTACAATGAGTTACTTGTACCAACGTATTTTCAGTTTTCCACACTGAAATCAATCCAGTATCTCTGAACAGAGCAAAATTCTAGAAAACTATGTACTACCCACACCAAAGTTTAACTATAGCTTTGAGTTTGACCAAGACAATTCGTCAGAGCTCACCATTTATCAACTGTAAAATCGGTTTCTTAACAAATTAACTAGGTCTTTAAGTACCTATACTGCGTTACCCATTATTCTTCTACTAGTTATAAATTGATATCTGATTATGATTATTCCCTTCATTATGTACCTACCACAAATTATCCTTCTCTCGTTATGAAAAACATCAAAAGGCCTAAAGGTGATGTTTGATTGTATAACAATTATTTACTAATAACTTTGATTTATTTTAAATATTCCCTGTTAGATTTAACAAGGCCATCCATACTCAATAAATTTCCTTAGAATTTACATTTGGGCAAAATAATTTTACCTGAGGAAAATTTTTATACGTAAAAGTACTTGCATTATTTAGGCTGAAATTATTGGTACTGTAGTGTTTTCTATTAGAGACTACGGTTACAAAACTATGTTCGAAAGATTGAGATATAGCTGCTTACCCTCATTTGCACGTCAGGAGTGGGTGGCATGCAGTAGGACTCCTGCAGTTGCTGGTTGAGAGCGGCCATCTCCTGCTGGTGACTGATGGGACTCTGGTACATCCCGCCTCGGCCCATGTCCGGGCCTGGACCCGGGAACACGGGAGGTGGGTGCGGAGGTCCTTGCATCATCGGATGCTCAGGTTGCGCAACGCTCATCATGTCGTCCATCTTGCTGTTGTAGGGCAGGTTGTTGTAGTTGCTCGGAGGCGCTGGCACCATGTTGCCAGTCACCGGATCCAGGGTAGAGTTGGATGAGGATTGTGTCTGCGGTGAGATGTTCTTGGACATGTCAGGCGGCATCTCGCTCGGTATAGAGGTTTGCGGCATGCTGTTGTGCGGTGGCGAGGCAAACTTCTGCGGAGGAGTGGCAGGCATAGAAGGCGACTGCTGCAGTTGTGAAAGATGTTGTTGAGGTGATGGTGGAGGATGTTGTTGCTGCTGCTGAGGAGGAATCGGCTGTGGTTGTTGACTTTGCGGAGGTTGTTGATTCGGAAACTCCTTACTCACGCTGGCTTCACTGACTGGCGGAGGCTGTTGAGACGGTTGCTGTTGCATGTTCATATCGGACATCGCAGAAACACCCATACTGCTTGACATCTGAGGAGGCAGAGGCATAGGCACCGACTTGGGCGGTTCCATCGCCCGCGACTCTTCTGTCGGCATGTAGGGAGGCATCCCTTGCTCCATCATGCCCAAGCCTCCATTGATAGGTCTCTGCGGAGGCCAGTGTGGGGGTGTGGCTTGAGGAGCTCTATTGTACGGGTACTCGCTGGACCCACTGCTTGGAGGCATCACCATCTGCTCCAACTGCTGGAGAGTGCTCTGTTGCGAGTATTGAGGTGCTGGGGCCGAGCTGGTCTTCGGCGTCAAGGCTGTTGCAGGTCGGGGAGAAAGTGTCGTCTGTTGTGAGTGTGGATGTGGTGACAACGTTGTCGGTTTTGCAGGAGACATCACAGGCCTGGGTGACATCTGAGGCCTGGGTGACATCTGAGGTCGTGGAGACATCTGAGGTGATAACTGCGGGAATGGCGCAGTAGGTGGCCGGTACTGAGGCTGAGGACTGCCTTGGTTCATCTGAGCCGCTTTCTGCGGGTTAGGCGCAGGTACCGGGTTAGATGGGGTCGGCCCGGCTCCTGGGACTGCGTTCGGGTTAGCTCCTGGGTACTGAGAGGATCCACTAACCTCTATCCCGATGGGCCTTGTCATCTGCTGCTGCTGAGGAGGGAACCCCGGGTGACTCATCTGGCTCGGCATACCTTGCATGTGATTATAAGGAGTCCCCGGCTGACTGCCGGTCATGTCTACTTGTCCCGGGTACTGCATGTGGTGGGGTGGCATTCTGGGTGACTGCTGATGTACCCCGTACCCAGGATACCCACTGCTGCCAGGGTACACCATGTTCTGTTGTGGATAACCCATCTGTTGTCTCTGATAGCTGCTGTTAGAGGCCATATTCTGGTGAGAGCCCATCATCGGGCCCATGGGCATCTGTTGGTTTGAGGCGAACTGCGGTTGCGCCATCTTCTGTTGACTGGCTAGTGTATTTTCTTGTTGGTACATGTGTTGTTGTCTGTAAGCGTTGGGAGGAGCCATCTGGCCGTAGTGACCTCGCATGGCTGCTGTGGGACCGGGGTAGGCGTGGCCAGAGTTCCAACCCTGTAGGCTGCTGTCAGGCATCTGGCTCTGCTCCATGCCATACATGCTGTCCGAGGGGCCCGAGTAGGGCGCATACTGCCCCGGCACTGCGCCCCGCCGCATATCGTGCTGCTGGGGCATCATTCTACCGTAACTACTGCTCGTATTGGCCGGCACCATGGGTCTCGGCGGGGCCTCGTAACCCCGATGGTTCTGGTGGAACATGGACGGGTCGGATTGCATGTGGTTCTGGCTCCCCGGGTTGTACTCGCCGAAGGAAGCCAGTTTCTGCAGAGGTGACTCCTGATGCATCTCCGGCTGATGTAGCTGGTACGGCTGGTGAGGGTAGTTGCTAGCAGGGTTGCCCTGTGTGTCTCGCTGCTGCAACTGTGGGGTGTCGAAGTTGTCAGACCCCAAGTCCGGCAGACTCTCCAGCATGCTCCCTCCCACATCTTCTCCGAACAGGCTGTCGTAAGTATCCATAGCGACGACTACAGGCTATTGAGCTCGAGCGCTCTCGTCTGTGAACGCGACATTGCAGTCACGTTGACAGTGTTAACGGCTTTTACCTGCAACAAACAACACAATTTTATTGTTGACATTAGCACTTGACCAAAGATTGGTTAGGGACTGAAAAACAAAGTCCAGATTTTTTTATTACAGAAGAAATAACCACTAATGTTGAGAAAAGATTTCATGTATTTATAAAACTCACTATCCACTACTACTACCAAGAAAGCGGCAATGAAAAGTGGAACAAACACACCTTTCCTTATTGAACATACGTAATAATTATATATATATTGGCTAAATAACTACGAAGAGTTTAAACTGTTACATTAAAATTGTGTGTTTAACAGGAAAATAAGTCTAAACTAAACCTTATGGTACATACAAGGCACAAATATACATCTGCCCAATATGGCCAGTTTGTACATGTTGTTGCTAAAAAAAAAGTAGTAATTTTTATTTTAGTAATTTTTTTAATTTAGTATTTTATTTTTAAGTATACATTTTTATACACAAAATGGAGGTAAAGTGTAAAAAACTATGTTGATGATAAATTAGATCTTTAAGGTTTAATATTACTTAATGTTGATATATTTTATGATAGTTTCTGAGATTTTATAGTAACTCTGAGATTATTTTCATCTACTCTAGAGTCCGCTAATGCGAAAACCCTCCTAATCCAAACACTGTTAGGGTGAAAAAATTAATAAAATTGTTGAGTTTGTAAAATAAATAAAACTAGTTTTCCAAGTCATGTCATACTGTATGTGTTTAATAGCTGTAATGTCCTCAAAACATAACTTTGAACAAAACACACTGACAGTATGACGTGGTGTGTCATCGTTTGTTTTTAAAATGGATGATCGTACTTTAAAGGCCTGGGCGCAGGGGTTGGGGTGGAAAGGTCAGTGTCCTGATGTTACGCACGTAAGCCCTACTGCCACAGCCATCTGTGTACGTTAATTCCGCCCTGTTTGATATTGCAGAGTATAACAGGAGATACATACATAATTTCTTATATTTAAATATAAAATAGTAGTTGCTCAAAGTCAATGTATGACCTTAGGCCAGTATAAAATAAATGCAGCAATATATGCCAAAAATCCACTTAATCTGAATTTTTGCTAATCCGAACAGGGTCCAGACCCAATTAGTTTGGATTAGCGGGACTTCAGTGTATATTGTTTCTGAGGCTAAGCTAAAACAAACATTTTTTATAAAAGTCCTTAAGTACATATTTATTTTTTTTACTACAGACATTTTTGGTCTTCAAATTTTTTTAGTAAAAAATTAGCTATTTAGCGTTTATACTAATTAAATCCATATTTAGTCGAACAGACCCCATTTTGATTTTAAATGTCTTATTTAGCCTTAAAACGACTGTTATACCAATAAACTTTTAACTTTGTACAGGAAAGTTACAAAAAAAACTGTATTTTATTCATGACAGAATTGGAAATTAACCAACAACTTTAACTGTTATCTGTTTATAAGTAAAAATGATAATGAAGGAAAATGTGGCTTGAAAAAGAGTATTTAGAACAGAAACCGGTGTTTTGCACCACACGTTCCACATCTTTCTTATTTGTGAATGTACATTCCTTCAAAATGTGACCTCCATCAACAATTTTGTGATTTTGGACTAACAATTAAATTTGCTAAAAATGGTTATTCGTGCAAATTGTCTAAGAAATGTGTCATTTACTAGTTAACAGCTATAACTTTTGAACATTTTAGAAGACTTTTGCCTTGCTAATGTTAACATTTTGTTGTAGTTGAAGCAACAACTTACAAGATATGGTACATTTAAGAACAACCCCTGGAGATAGCTATCCTTTCAAAATTACTTGGTTAAATCGATACTTAAATGAATGTCAAAACATTGTCACATATATAAGTAAAGCCATTAAAATTTGGTAGAAACCTAGACTAAAGTTAAGAAGTTATCACAACTTCAAAAAAAAAACTTGAAACTGGCAGCATTCTGAAACAAAATGTCTGATTTTACAAATATCAGAGTAACAAACTAATGAGCGAATTCAAATTGCATTTGTCTTATTTTTCTGAAGTTATAGCTAGTAAACCCTCTCTCACGCAGACAAACAGCTTTTCCGTCACCAAGTTTAGAGAAATACTCATCCTATTATTCTTTGCATGGTGTTAATTAATCTTGCTAACTGCAATCGTTTAACCGTATGGATTTCATTGCTCCTATGCTTTTATTACACACTCTAACTTCAGCCATGCTTGTAAACAAATGCACACAACACGGAATGATCGAATGCTGGTTTTATAGCCTCATTAATCATTTAGCTTTATTGATTCTTTTAATAGCCTCGGACTACGGCACCTGCCTGGTATTGTTCTCAAACAACAGCTGAAATTCACAACCATAACGTCAATTGATGCTTGCATTTTAAATCAAGCGTAATTTTACTAGTTTCTCTACAAGGGGAGCTTTTTTTAAAGAAGAGGAACTTTATCAAATTAAAATGTTTTAATTCATCCTGCAATACAGACAATGCTTGGAATTTTTTGTTGATTAAGAATTGATGGTATTTGCAAATGTTTTGTTGAAAGGATCATTTTTGCTTCATAGTAAATGGCTTGAATGCACAATCAATGTTAAAGAAATTGTTGTGTAAAAATGATATGCAATTTTCCTTTATTTATAAAGCCGGGTTTACACCGGAGTTGCATACATGAGTTGCCAACCAATTTTGCCGACAAATACAAAAACCGTAGCGACAATTCGATGTCGGCAACAGTTTTTGGCTGTTGGCAACACGAATTCTGTTTCCCGACCAGAGTCAGTAAAGATCAAAGGATGTTGTCAACAACAGTCGGCAACTCGTGTTGCTGCGCCTGGAGACTGTTGCCGACAGGCCCTGCCCCTCTCCTGTCCATCGCAATCACCTGTTCACGCCGCACAGTGACTCATATCCTGTTTACTGCTCAGCGTATTTTGTATTTTTTTACGTATTTTGAAAGCTGTTGCCGACAACAATCGTAAAGGAAACGTCGACATGTTGCTGGATTGTATCGGCAACACTCACTATCAACAAAAATCACCTACAAAAAATCTGCAATATTTGGTCTGCAACTCCGGTATAAACCTGGCTTAACATTAAAATCCTCCTTAATCTTTATTTTCCAAACGTAGAAACTTTTATCAAGGTTGTAGAATTATTTCCACCGCGTGAAAAGAGAATCCTAACTTGCTTGAAATGAAGATTTGTTCTATTTTGTGTCAGCATATATTCAAGATCAACTTTTTAGAATGCTATGCAAAAATCAATGCCTTTATATTTTAGTTTACTGCTCACTTTCAATCAATTCTCAGACACGGACTCGTGATTTGGGGGATAGCAAGGAAAATGTTTGATATTTGTATTGCAAAAACGTGCAATCAGAGTTATATCTAATAGTCCATTATTAGAGCACTGCAGGCCCTTGTTCAAAGATTTCAAACCACTCTCAAAATTCAAACCGTAATAAATTTATATATTTTTGATTTAGTAAGGTACGTAATCAATAATTTAGATAGTCACCAGCACAATGCAACACAGATACAGGGTGTTTGTTTTAAAATGCAACCCAAGTTTCAAACAGTAGTAAGTCATTCTTTACGACCTATATAATTATGTTCATAAGTTAGCAAATACTGTGATTTTGATGTCCTAATTTGGTGTAATTGTGAAGCAAACGCAATTATAGTTTTCAGCAAAGATCAAAAAGTGTTTATTGTAGAAGAATACTTTAAAACAAGATAAATAAGTATTTTAGTGCATAAACGTTTATTACATAAAATGCCTTGCAATCGTCTTTTTATTAGCTAAAGTTTCCTTCCATACTTCCATTGAAATCTCATTCAGACATGCAAACTCTTTCTTCTTTTTTCAAGATAATTTTCTGTGTCAAGAGGCGTTTGATGTCAAGTTTGCCAGTGTGAGTATTCCAGACAAATTTAGCATCCACAGACTTGTTAACAATTTAAAAGAAAAAAGAATCTGCAGGGATCATAGAAAACATAACAGAAGGCGGACCGTACTGAATGAAGAAATTTTGAAAGATGTGAAGGTTAGTTTAAAAAATTTTCCTAAAATCTTTAAGAATGTTGAAACAACAAAAGCAAATAGTCTACACTTGTAAAATTGATCTCAAATGCCTCTTGACACAAAGAGTATCATGAGCTCATTTATGTTCAATTTGAAAAAATATTCAGGTAATCTTAAAAAGTATAATAGATTTATATAATAGTTACATATACACATGTATCTACATTTTTGAGAAAATCTTCTTAAACATGTTATGGGAGTCAAGAACACTGATCATTTCATTGGCTTGGGTCTGGGTCTTGTCATGCTAACAGCATGAATAGGTAATTTTTCCTGAGGATATTGGCTAAAAACAAAACTTAATGTGTTTGTAAATGGGTTACGGTTTCAACTCTTCGCGGTTTATGTAAGGCAGTGTTGAAAAGCTAATTAGGATCAAGAAAAATTTAAGGGGAGCATACACTTTTAGCGTTAAAAATATTGTAATTTCAAAAGTTATACATTCAAATCTAAAACTCTTTCCATTTCCGAAAATGTAAACCACTTGATACTTTTATGTTCATAATTTAGGGGTAATTTCATTATAAAATATTCGTGCAAGCTGATTTTAGTTTATTTAAAGTGTAGATCTAAACTCAGAGTGCGGCTTTAAAACTCATTTCTCGAACCTTGTGATTTTTTAACTTTAGGTACACTTAAAGCAAAAATTATTCATGCTACATTTATGACATTTAAACCTATGTTTCTACATACTTTGTAGACAGGTTAAAAGACTTTTGAGATAATGGTACCTAACTCTACTTACACGTGCCCATTTAAATTACATAGGTTCGTAAAAGGTACATGCTCCCTTTAAGTCAGTACAACAAACAAAATACACGCACGTACAGACTTTTCGTAATTGTTACTTTCAAAATGGTCAAAAACATTTTGGACCATTCTTTACGGATGTTTATCTTGCGCAAGTTTTCACATAAAACGCAATTCTGAATTCTGATTTGATTTATAGATCACAACATTGTTCTGTTGTATCTAATCAGAAGTCAAAATCGCATTTTGCAGCGTGAAAACTGCTCACAAGAAACTGCGAGGCTTTTTATTGAATATTTTCAATCAAACTCACTGGATAGACTTTCCAAGTAAACTAAAACAAACTTATACTTACGTTCTAAAATAAATGTATGCCTATAGTTAGTCAAAATATTTAGAAAGTGTCGTTTTAATAACTCAACAGTATGTATTAAACACATTATTTTTGTAAGATCAAAACTTGTAGGACCTACACACACACAAAATATATAACCCACCTTATAAATTTGTCGCTCTAGGCACGCGCCTAGTCTACCTATTTGGTAGTCTACCTATCTGCCTAGAAATGTTAGGCAGAATGCACACTGCAGAAACCCGTTTCAGCAAACTGGTTTCCCGAAAAATGTTACAAGAAACTAATGCGTTTGATTTAGTAATGCACACGTGCAAAACAGTATTTCATCAGTTTTGAGATGGATTTGGATACTGATGTTTTTATTTTGTGGTGAGGACCTAAGGAAGTATTGAGTTCACCCGATGTTCAGGGATTGTCAACACAGTATGTATGTTGTAGCTCGTCACTTGTGCAGTGATCCTGTACAATTTAAGGATTTTTAAAATGTTAAAGCCGCTTTTTTATTGTTTTGTGGAGAATTAGTTAGCTCTCTAATATCAAGGAAAAACACAATAACTGGAGATTAGCATTGAGTCCTGAGAAAAAATTCACAATTCAACAGCTTCTGCTAACTTCCCTTGAAAGAAATGTCTGCCATATTAAAAAACAGAACACAAACTATAATAAAAACATGATTAAATAGCGTTATTGACACTATGCTGTTATTTTTATACTGTAGTAAGTTAAGCTTTACTATAAATTTATTTAATTTTAAACTAAGTCATAATACTACGAGAAACTGCCGATATGAGATATCAGTTTTTGGGATTTCGTGTACACTACTTTCAAGAAATCGATGAAAGTATAGTTTCATGTAACGCAGTGTGCACAGACTTGTGATAATTTAATTTATCTCTTTCAAGCAACTTAAGTTTCTCGTTTAGTGAAACATATTTTCTAAAACTGGTTTCTCCAGTGTGCATCCTGCCTTAGTACTTTGGGCGCTAGATTTCCCCAAAGTTTAAGCAATGTAATTCATATGCCCTTCGTTGAAATTTGGCGTGCTGCAGCCCAAGCTGGATTGGGCCTACACGTGGTTTGTACGAAATCATAACTTACAAGATACCAATCGTGACCTGTTTAAAATGAACACCCTGTAATTTTTATGGAGTAGAATTTGTATTTTTACTACGATAGGTTTAAATTAAGTTAATAAATTCATTGTATCCTATAAAATTCCACTGATTATACATTAAATTAAAAAGACATATAAATCGATATCATGATTAGCTAGAACTACGTTCACGCTATGTTTTGAAGTGACGCAGATGCCATTAGTAAGGATCTGTTAGCATCCATAGCCTGAGGCTCGTATTGTACTGAGACACTTTGTTGCAACAACAACTGGATTCAAGTGTAAGTGCCATGTGTAGTGGTGGCGTGGTGTGATATCGTCATCTACACAATTCATACTTGGCTATTAAGCGTGCGCCTACCTTGATGAGTTAACCTATCTGATACAAACTTAGCAATTGTGTAAAGGTGTGGGTTAGAATGAGTCTACACAAAACATATCGGAAACTTCACGCCAAATCCACGGTTTAAGAGTGTCAGACACCAGCTTTTGGCCAATTTATTGCTGTAACCACTGAACGATAATGGATGTATGAGGGTCGTCCACAAAGTAACCGCCGATCAGGCGTGGCACGAGAAGTAGTGAGGGTAGCGCCACCATTTGTGCATCGGTGTCTACAGCCGCTCAGTAGGATTTGAACTGTGCAAGCAGGAGTAACATACGATCGCGCATTCTCTTGTCATAACCTAAAAAAACTACGATAGAAAATCCTGTCTAACGTGAAGTGCGAGGTGTAATAAGATTTCTGTAGACGAAAAATTACTTAGCAGCTGAAATTCACCGCCCAAACATTATGAATAAAGGTGTAGTCCGACAGTGGGTTTTGTTTTTATTGTTGGAAGAACGAATGTTCACGATGAAAAAGGAGCGGTAGGCCATCTCTCTGATGATTTGATGAGCAAAGTGACCGAGAAAATTTGTGAGAACTGGCGCTTCACAATCTCGAACTTCCGATCATTTTCCTGAAATTTCTCAGCGTCTTGTGCGAGATAGTGAAAGAAAACCTAGGCTACCACAAGTGTTGTGCTTGTTGGATTCTAAAGTGCTCACAGACGACCACAAAATGAAAAGAATGAGTTCAGCGATAGACTTTCTGCCTCTGTATGAAGTTGAAGGGGAAGAGTTTTTGAGCAGGATTGTTACCGGAGATGAGACTTGGGTAGCCTATGTGAATTCTGAGACAAACCTGCAGTCAATGCAATGGGGTCATACCGGTTTGTCAAGAAGCCAAAAAACCAGCAAACTTTTTCCGCGAGAAAACTGATGGCTACAGTTTTTTGGATGCTGAGGGCATCTTACTCGTAGATTTTATGGAGCGTGGGACGACCGTCACGTCTAAAGTTTATTGTGAAACCTTGAAACGACTACGACGAGCGATTCAAAACAAGTGTCGTGGTCTTCTGACATCTGGCGTTATGTTTGTCCATGACAACGCTCGCCCTCACACAGCAAAAAGAACAAATAAACTTTTGGCCAAGTTCAAATGGGATGTTTTTGACCATCTCCACTACAGCCCGGACTTGGTTCCAAGTGGTCGCTTGCATCTCAGCAGTCAGTAAGTGACAAGGCACTTCAAAACGCAGTGACATGCTGGGTACGATCTCAGGCGGCATTTCAAAACTTGTTACAAGATATGATAAGTGCTTGGATTTGTTTGGTAAATATGTAGAAAAGTAGAAAAAAAATGTAGTTTTAAATATAGTAAAATTGTTATTAGAAAGACAGTAAAACATAGAAGTAAAATGTATTAATTAAAATGTTTTCAGGGTACTGTACTTCTATGTATTATTGTGATTTCTAATAATTTTACAAGTAACCATTTGTAGTGAACTTGTCCTTTCAAATAGAATTTTTGTATCTGAACTGGTTTAGTTGTTATTTTAAACGGAAGTTACTTTGTGGACGACCCTCATATATATGTAAAAAGAAACCATGCCCACCAGATTGAAACATACATGTTTTTCATAAAATTACTTGCATTTGTATGATCTTACATGAAAAAGATAAATTACTTACAGGCTTTTTGGTTGTAGGTTTTATTATTTTATTTATATAGATTTGTTGACAAACTAAGTAATCCCTAGTGGTTTCAGGAGCCATAACAATTCTTGAAAGTTAAAGCAAGTTGTTCAACTGGACTTTGCTCGGAACCTGAAAGGGCTGGGCCCTTACAAAAGTCAGGAACCAATCACGCAAATATTTAGCGTGGAATCCCAAAACACCATAGCTTTTATGGGTTTCTGTAAGGGATGTTTGGAAAGTGTTCATATTTTTAAAGGTGGAGAAAATAAGGTGAAGTTCTCATGTTAACACTGTTCTGTACAATAATAAAAGGCAAATTTAAGTCATGAAAACCTGACAGTAGCTGTTTATTTAATCTACAAATGTTAATAAAGGATTAAATCATTTATTTAGAACTTATAGCCTGCAAGATAACATTTACTAATACAAAAAAAGATCAACTTTTCTACAGGTTATTGTGTTTAAAACTACACCCTTAAGAAGTACCAATGGTGGTCAACTTTAAATTAATACTCAACAATATGTTTTATACAGAATGTCTGACCCTCAAATATTCCGTTTTGATTGTTGGCCAATAAATAAAAGAAAATATTCTATTGAAACGTACTTATTTAAAAGTCAAAATGTCCTTAAGTAACTTTCCTTTATACAGAGTCTGTCATTTGGTTTTATACATGATTACTTGTTTTCTAAACAGAAAAGTGGCTAGAAAACGTCAATGACCTTGCTCTAATACAGATTTTAAATTTTGCATATGCACAGATTACCAATTATTGTATATAAAAAATAAAATATTTCAGACTCATAACTGACGTAACAACTGTTGCTGACAATTTTCAAATGGTACTGATTTTAAATTAATGATCAGCAAAGATCGAAACCGGGAAAGATATTAAAAATTTATAAGTCTGAAATACTTTATTTTTTATATTCAAACCGTATGATTAAAGATAGATCCAAGAAATTTATTTTGTTCAATATTCAAAGTCAACCACAATGTACTTTTTCCTTTCTTATCCTTTTACTCAAAGATTGAAAGGATAATTTTTATAAACTATTTAAAGTCAAAATTGTCTAATATACGTTTCAAAATCAATTTAATTATATATTTTTTAAATATAAATTTTCCACCCTTGGGGAAAGTACCATTTACCAATTTGTCCATGTATTTTTTCTAAAAAATCAATCTTTGTACCACAGAGCTTGTTACTATTATTAAAAATTAAAGTCAAGGAAAGTCAACAGTTTCTGATCAGCAGTTGTCTTCCGCAGAGTTGTCTTCTCACAGCTGTTGCAAATGTCCGAAGAAATAAGTCATTTGAAAGGGGAAAAGCTATACGCTTATGAATTTAAAATCACATACGCTACAGCTTTTCCCGCTCCACCTGACTGCCCTTGAAGCCAGCACCGAAGCAAAGCAACATTTAAACCAACAGGCATACAAACACACACCAACTTTTCGCTAGAATCTTGAGTGTCGCTCAATTTGTTGGTAGTCTTATATCTTTATAATCTAGACAGTGATTCTCTGCCAGTGATACATGACAGAATTACGGTAGTATGCGAGCCAATGTTGGCTGAGACAGTGTTGCTCCACCACTATGTAGGTTAAGATCTATTGACCACTATGTACTTCAAACCAAGAACCATTAGGCTTAAATTAACTATTTAAATTTGAATGTTGTTTAGCAGTTGATAGTGTCAACTCACGTTAAAATATATTTAATATTAATTGCTAACTTCAAATAATTCAGGACACTAGTAACTTAAGAAATGTTTAAAGCAGTCGTGCACTGAATTCCTGAGATATTTCAAAGGGGTAAACAAATGCCAGGAGATTGAGAAGCTTTGCTCAAAAATAATTTCATGGAAATTAATTTTTAAAGTGTGCATAGTGACCTAATGTGAGCCAAAGGAATTTTACTTTAGTGTAACTTTTTCGTGTGAATAGCAAAGATTAATACTCTAGACTAGCCTTCCCATGTTGAAGACTATTTTGTAGTAATAATTGTAAGAAGAATACTTTTTCAGGTGAGTAGTATCATAAGCTAATTAGATGCTTATCAAGGGGATAAAAAAATTATGCTAGCCCAAGTCTGGCCAAGTTATTTAACCCTTCTCGGTCACAATTAATTAAGAAGAGCTGAATGATAATAGCTGTAAGACTATTCTACTAAAACCACAGA
Organism: Matsumurasca onukii; assembly: GCA_018831715.1. Taxonomy (NCBI): domain Eukaryota; kingdom Metazoa; phylum Arthropoda; class Insecta; order Hemiptera; family Cicadellidae; genus Matsumurasca; species Matsumurasca onukii. The sequence continues at coordinate 9,990,355 of CM032065.1, forward strand.
AGTAGTCGTCTCAGAGACAAACTTGCTTGTTATCGTTACGCTAACAGCATTATAAGCTAGACATAAGTTTTGAGCAAAAGCCAATTTTATAGTAGGCTAGGCTGTAAAACTTTTTTAAGTTTATATAGTGTACCAAGTAAATCTAATATTGAGGCTAGAGCCTATCCAAAATTTTCATCATTATCATTATGTACATGCAAACAATATCAGGCACCCCAGTACTAGAGAAAATAGTATTATTACTAACTGAAATACCATGTAAATGTAAACAAAATGAGTCATCTGTTGTAAACAAAACTCACTGGGAATATTTTTCAATTACAATGTCTCAAGGAACAGATCAGAGCGAACAGTAAAGGGCCATCACAATCAGCATTTATTGACCTGTGTTAATTGTGATCTAAATAATTGTTCTCCACTCCCTGAAATGATTTCTCTTGAAATAGCGTCTTCAAACCGACACAACAGTCACAAAATCTACCAAGATCGATTCTAAGCACTATCTACATTCTAAACTAAACTCTCATTTATGAACTACAATAATTACGGCTGGCTTTAGAGAACAATGAACTTTGCAAACGCCATTCCAAACGTCCTCTTTCGGCTTGGGTGATCCAATCCGTTCACCTCGCCCGTGGAACTATTCACTTACATCGAAATTCGGCATATCTATGTATTAAAACGCTAACCAATATATTATAGTATTCATGCATAGTGTTTAGAAAAGTACTCACTCATTCCAAAACGAATGAAGAGCCTGGAAATTGCAAATTTTCTAAAATACTCCTTCCCACATCTTACGTTCAGTATCCTGTAGAATGGGACGTATAACTTTGAGACGAGCGTTCTAATTGGTTAGAATAATGCCCTCAGCCAATGATGCCTTGCCTTGACGGAAAGTTTCAACCAATGAGAGAGCCCGTTACATAGAAGCATTAAAAAACTAGATGGACGGGTGCCCAATCATATGTCAGGAATCAAGCAGGACCATTCAAAAGGCAAATATTACTAATATTTTTATAAATTTAATATTATAAAAACATTCCGTATGAATTTCAAACACATTTAAAACCTTTGGTATTATGAATTTTTTACTTATTATAGATTATTAAAATCACTAAACTGTATTATGAAAGTGCAGAATAAGAAAATGTAACATAATACAACTCTCAGAACATCAGCAATCATAGCTGAAACATGAAAGCCAATACGTATGGTACTATATGAAAACCAGGTTTTCGATATGGCTGTTTGTTTCTGTCTGTCAATCTCTGTGTACGTAATAAGCTTAATGTTAAAATTATTACAACATTAGTGTAACTTTACTTTCTTTTGCGGTTCAATTTACTTAGTATTAGTATTTGCCCCTTTTCATATTTCTACTAAATTTGGAAGACATTTAGCTCCGTATTTCATAACATAGTTATGGAAATGCTTAGGCGTATCCAATGCATATATTATGAATACCCTGATGGCGTATCTCCATTGGTAGTTACTAGTTAGGTCATTGGGCTTAAATATTTATAAAGAAGAGGTCTCGGCCTATTATAAAAAGTGTACACTAAAAAATAAGACGGTTCACATCCAACCTTGAGAACGCCAGGTAAATGGAGATGCAGAGTTCTCATACGGTGACGTAGGGGACTCTCCTCGATTCTAGACCACTATTAGGATATCCATTTAAAGTAAATGCTAAAACATTCAAAAAGAAACTAAAATCAAAATTACAAGCAAGTGTATACTACAATTTCGAAGATTTTTCAAGACAAATTCAAGATTAGCAGTTGAGACAAAATTCAGAGTGTTTATTTTTATTTAGCTTTATATATTGTTAATTGTCAATGCAGTTTCTTGTTCACGGCAATAAAACATTATTATTATAATTATTAACAATGTCATGCCAACAACACGTGTCAATATTGGTTTTAATTTATTCTGATTCTTGACACTATTAAAGAGAATGAACGCTTAAACTAATATTTCATCACGACGACCGATTTATTTATAGCCTACCTTATTTATTTTGAATTATTTTAATATTTGTTCCTGAGTTTTGCCCAGCATCCGCGGCCCACGGGTTGGGAACCGCTGCTCTAGATTTTACCCAAATGAACACAATAATTATTGTGCTAAGGGCCCCCTTGGGTGAAAAATATGTACAGGCCAACAGAAACTATAATTATATTGGGTTTTCCACGAATATATATATATACATTTTATAAATATATATTTTAGTATTATTATGTCGTATAGTATTCGACACCAAATTAACAATATAGGTAGGTTTTGGTTAACCTGTTTGAAGCGGGAAATGCCGTCAAAACGTCAAATGACAGTTCCAATCTCACCCGTAAAACTTTTAAAATTATAACCTAATATCATTAGAATGGTTAAACAACACAATTGTACGGAAAGGAAACTCAACAAGGCATGTATTTAAATCCAGATGGTTTAATTTATGTGTAACAATGGAAGACCAGGTCGAGAATCTGTCTGATGAGATAATAGGTAAGTTCTCAACATTTAGTTCAAATTTAATGAAATACAAAGTAATAATTTTTATACAGTAAACAACCACTAAAGTGAATTGCACTTTAGGTCTAGTCGGGACCACTTGACAGGAAAAAATTAATACTTAGGGCCTACTGAATAACCGCCTCACAATAAGTACGTCCATTATGTTTCAGAGCTGTACACTAGTTACGAATGTGAGGAGTCTGTGGACATTGACCAAAATGCTCAGTCATACGCGAGCAGATTCAATCAATCACTGGCACACAGTCAAAACAACATTTCTCTTCCTTCAGCCAACAGATATTCTCTAGATATAAGTTTCACTTCAAACGACACTGCAGCATCAAATCTGACAAGAACTTTTCAAGGTCTTTCTCTTAACTACTCAAATTACCTTTCCATTCCAAAACTAAAAGATTTGAAAACTGCTCTTACAGAAGCAAATGATGCTCACTCCAAATTCATGATCAGTAAGTTTGTCCTAGATTGTTTTAAAGCGAGCGAGGAATTGCTACCACCACCACTGGCCCGTAAGATGCGGAGGATTTTGTCTGCTTCTATGTTGGGTGAATACAGCTTGTTAAAAACTGGAAAGACTATAAATGTTCTGGGCGTGAGTAATAGTGCAATGTGTGCTGCGATGAATGTTAGGCTTACGTCACTGGAGGAACAAGAACTGAGGGAGCACGCCTTGAACATTCTTGAAGAAAATGTAAGAAAACTGGTTGATCAGAAGAAATCATTAAAAGGTAACCAAGCTTAATCAACTTATTTGACAGATAATTAGGTTATTTGGGTATGTTAAGTTTTACCACTCAGTAAATTTGATTTGGTTATTTACCCTCCAATATATTTTGATATAACAACTATTAAAATAATTTCACCAAGATATTGTCTGTGAATGTTCTCTCTGTAAAAATAGGCGTTCTGCCCTGCATTGAAGTCTTGTTGGTTTGTTGTTGGACAGGCGAGTTCATGCCTCACTGTGACAGCATTGTGGAGGCAGACTCGCTCTTGCCGAGGGAGCAAGTGAGGTCGGCAGAGTTGCACCAAGAGCTTGCGGAACAGCTAACGCAAAGCAGTCGTCTCACCACGTCTACCAGTCTCATGCTGCAGCAATTGGCCACACTGGCACACACCTCCGAGCGTGACCTGGCCAGAGTTACGTTCAGCACTCTCAGAGACAAGGCTGCCTACATGCACACTGCGACCAGGTACCAAACATCCACCCAGTATAGTAGAACCTCAATACACTAACATATTGAAGAGGTGGACAACCATGAATAACTGAGAACAGAGCTGAAGTACATTTAATTACGTCTCTAGCTACCTTCCGGGAGTCATTCCTTTCCGTATTTTTCTGATGGTTCTACTTTCTTATGCAAAATGGTAAAATAATTGTATATCCTCCACTGAATATTCCAAGAGCCGCCATTTCTCTTGAGAATCACCATGAAACAAGACATTTATTTTTCCTGCCAATTTTTCCCACAAACCTTCTTAAGCCCCAGTTTTATTGCTACAATTTTTCCTGCGACGGCGGGACGAAACATGTGCCGCGGTTTATGCAAACAGCCTATGACATGTGTCCGGGCCACGAACTTGGTTGTGCATGTATGTGCCCGGGATCTTAATGGAAACGGAGATTCACTGCACACAACTGTACTGCCCTTTCTCCCCCAAATCCTCACTCGTCGTAGAAAATTGGAAAAAATGTCACCAAACATCCCGGCACATGTCCCGGGGACTTGTCTTAATAGAAACGTAGCTTTAGAGTCATTAGTCTCTCATCGATATTCTGAAATCCCAGTAACTGCTTGGGAGTTGTATTTCTTGTGAACAAATTTTGAGGTTCCCCTAACAGATATCGTAAAACTTACTTATTTTCTTTGATATTTTTCCAAGTTGCATATAACAATGGTGGGAGTGAAAGCCTGCGTTTTGCAACCAGGTTGCAATGCTCATAATATAGAAATTTTAGACTATTGGCCAACACCAGAGTTTTAAAATATTCCTTGACTTTTTCCTGAAGAAACCACAAATTCCTAGTTCAGGCATTTAGTAACATCACTGTAAAACATTAAAAACTTACTTCACCAGCCTGTTAACGAGTTTCTACCATCCTTGAATAATTATTGTATCCGGTGTTTTCCAGTGTGCTGAGACTGAAGGCGGAGCAAGAAGTGAACAAAGACACGGACAGAGTGAAGGCCATCAACGAGCTGGGCGACGAACTGAAAACTTCGATGGAAGACCTGACCCATCGGCTGAAGAGCGTGCGGAAGACGCTCGGAGAGTACGAGAAGCGAGAGGAGACATCTAAGCAGTACAAGGACATTGTCAGCGAGTACGCAAGGAACACACGACTTCTGTATCACAAGCACCAAACATTGAGTCTGCTGAATGAGGCAAACGTTAGCTTCTCGTGATGAGAGTCTTTGCTGAGCAATGTGACCAGCGACTCAAGTGCATGATCTTATGTAAATAAATATTATTGATATTTAACCCAAACGTTTTGTGAAATAGTTTTCTTATGAATGCTTTTAAGAACAAACTGTAATATACTTTTATAGAATTATTATTGTGTATTGATTGAGCCAATATAACCACCCAAGTATAAAGATTTGAAGGACATTAGGATTTTGAACCAGTTAAGTAATTTGTAAAATTAGTCAAAAATATAACGAAAATAAAACTAAGAAAGATCTAAACCAAATTCAAATAATAATCAATCACTATTTGAGATGCCGACCACTCTCATGAGGGTATTTTAAGGCAAATATGTGGTGAAGGATGAGTGGTAGTAATGAGTTATGAGGTGTAGTCTTGTTACAAACTAAGGCCGACTCTTCCTTAGAATGGGTCCATTAATTAATAGCCCAATGACCAATGGAAATACAAGGACCAACAGCTTAACGTGACTTCTGAACCATGAGTTAAAAATCCTTGTTTAATGTATCTTTCACATAATATTCTGAGGACAGTTTATTTGGCAAAACCTTTACAGTACAATTAGACATATTATTTAAAATAATTTTAAAAACATTATTTTTACAGCTTACCTACCAATAGTTACAATTTCATCAGTTCTTTAATAATTTAACTCAATACAAAACAAACAAACAAATTTTAATTGAACTTGTTTCATAAGCTTAAGACTCATTAATAAAGTAAACCTGCTTTTTCAATCTAAATTCCTAATTTGAACAAACCTATCTAAATCCGCTTCACTAAAGTCCAAAGGAAAAAATAACAAACCAGTAAAAAAGATTCAATTTATTAACCAGTACACTTAAACGAGAAATAAGTGCGATAACACAAACAACCAAAGAGTTCAGATTCGTACATCGGACTTGCACACAAAATGAATAAGTAAAACACTGCCGAGGCTACAACACTGTTAAATAGCTATAAAAATGCAGTTGAAATGTCGTCGTTGGATTGTCGGACGTCGTCTCACTTGTCCTTGCGATCCTGACAGATGCTGTTGTGCAGTCGACTCACCTCGGGCTCGATCAGCTCGTAGATGATCACACCGTTCTCGTCGATGAAGGAGGCGACAGACTTAGTCATCGGCGCCCTCGATAGCTCCGGTCTTGCCGTCCCGGCACGTCAACACCAGGTTGTACTTGTCGTCGTACCTGAAACCGATCCTTTCTAGTGAGATCCGGAAGAAAGCCACTGGGCAAATTTTATAACTTCCTCCTAGGGGTAAAGAGGGTTAAGCATAATTATTTGGAGTTTTCTTCGTTGGATGCTGGGTGAAACTTAAGAAAAAATTATTCATTGTAAGTGCTTATATTTATTTGAAGATGCTTAATTTGTCAAGGCATCATCAAACAACTAACTGATGATGCCTTGACTGGCGAAAGCGCTCTTCAAATTAAATTATATGAAACTTTTAAACAATGAGTAATTTTTTAATAACTTTGGAGGGTAGAAGAAAACTTTTGATACAAAATTGACTGAAAATAGAAGGACTTGGTTGAGGCTTTTGGCCCTGAGGGCCTTGAATACTTTTGAAAATCATCAGCCTGAAGATTAGTTTTAATCAAATGTTTTTCCTTGTCATTTCGTCTGTACATTGGTAATTAAATACAAGTTGATCAAAAAACAAAGGTGGGGTAATAGGCGCTGTTGCATTTGCTGAGATTTTCGGGGCAGGCTTTGTCCTTAGACGGGAGTTCAGAGATTATCACCATTGATACAAACATTTCAAATTGGTTGTTGATGCTAACAGGACCTAATCATCGCTGCTGTCTTCTATGAATTACTTTTTCTGAAGCTTACCTGACATTCAAATGGATTTTATTAAATAGTATAAATTGAAGCCTCATAATACTAAACCACAAAATCTGCAAAATTTGTCTGGTTAAATGCAAGAAAAATATAGAAATTTTGTTTTTCTAACACTTTGGATACTCTGTATTATGTGAGGTTATTAAGTCTTTTTCACCCCTCTAGCCTAAAAGTTTGGCTTGAACATGTCAAAGTTTTAACTTATCTGTGATTTTGAATGATGGTTGGAATTTAACACTATATCAATACAAAATTGTTATTGGAAACCCAGAGAACAAAAGTATTGTACAGTAGAATAAGTAGTTAAATTCAAATAATATTTAAAAGGGACACAGAATGTACTAGGTAGCATTAAATCTTCTACACATACATATACATAGAATTGAGTGGCCGGAGTCATAACTATATTCTAGGCTTCTAGTTTCATACCGTGTCAGAAAACTAACATTAAAACTGTCTGACATTTCACCCATTCTGTGAAGTGGCATCTTCAACCAACCGAGTCTCAATTGAGTAGTCACTGAGGATGCCACATCATAAAATGTGATTGAATGTGTTAAATCTTGTTGAATAAATTAAAAAATAAACTTGCATGTTTCAAATCAACAGCAAAGTAACCCGAGAGCTTTGGTTAATCTGATCCATAAATACAAAGGGTTTACAATATGCTCCTCACTTTTTCAAATACGAACTCGCTTCCCAAGTCTTATCCGGAGTGAATCCCGTCGGATCCTTCTGCACAAGGACGACAAATATCCCCTTCTCCTTGTAGGTTGTATACAGGGTGAGAAGTCCCATGATCACAAAATATAGACTGACGCAGATTATCAGGACAGGCCTGCAACAATCACATGGGATACATTAAAATTGATTTAAATATAAAAGATTTACGAGGATAATCATCCTGTAAGGAGACTCATTTACCCTACAGACTCGAAAGCCTTAAAGAAATTCTGCTGTTTACTCTGCGTCCTGAGGGTCATTTGTACAGTGACAAGTTTTATTTTTTTACACATTTTGACTGTACTAGACGTGTAAACATCTGGTGTAAATGATCCTCTTTATGAATACACAAGAGTCATAGTACCTTTGATTGCAGTGTAAATTAACCTTGCCTAGTTGGATTATGTTATATAGGCTATATCATGGATCTTAAGTACTATGTGATAGTAGTGCTAGATCCTATACTTGATCATTAATTCCCAGTACCTCCACAATGTGAAGAACATTTTAGCAAAATTATGATTTCCAATTTCAGGACCTATTTGAAAGTTAATTTTCTAGTTGGAGATCCTGATGAAACTTAGTTGGTAGATGTGCTGACGATACCCACAAGACCATCTCTCATCAACACCAAAATCCAAATTAAATAAATAAACTAAATAAACAGTTATAGTGTTAATTTAGTTTAGTGTTGTGCTCTGAAAATGGTCTTATTAGACCTAAACCATCGTCAGTACCATATCATGCTAGCACCTAGCATCAAAGTTTTCATCAGATCTCCAGGCTACAAAGAAGGTAATTAACATTTTAGCCTCACTCTTGCTAATTTCTAAACCAAGCTCTAACAATGCTGAAAGATGGTAGGATCTGTTTGGTTTAGAACAACAGTAGGTGGACTCTAAGTTCAACCAATGATTTAGTGGTTCTATCATAGGATTGATTCCTAGCCTAGGCGCTCTGGTATAGTGCAATGTCCAAGCACTTAGCCTACCTCAGGACCAGGAGCCACAATGATCCACTAAGGATCACTGAATCAAATACGGCTGAAAGGATGATGGCTTATCGAATCCAAAGAGATGCAGAGCAGCATTTTTTGAGCCGAGCGAGCTGATAACACCTGCACTTATGCAGTGAGTGATCCCTGCGTATGTCTCGTGTTACCATGACAAAGCGTGCTGTTTTGCTCAAACTCTATCAAGCGTAACTACGATTTTCATTAACTTATAAAAAGATTCTACTGAAGTTGAACAGCTGGAAACTGACCTGGAGAGGGGGAAGGGGTAGAGCCAGTCCCAGAGCAGAGCGAACATGGCTACAGACACGGCAAGACCACACAAAACGAGGCGGCCATCCATCAACGCAAAGTTCTCCACGTAGTTAAACTTCTTTGTCAACACCTGTGAAACATTACACACATCAGCATTGGGTAGTTGCACACTGCTTTAGTGCGCTACATTTTTAGTAGTTAAGGAAAAACTATTCATTAACTGTAACGAGCAGGACTATTTCCTTTAACTATTAGCGTCAGCACGTTACAATCATAGCAATTATCCAGTATAAATCATGATAAATTTTGTGCTAAAATAGTCAAAACCAAGCCAACATGCAGTTAAGCACAAGAGCGCCGTTGGCATGAGTGAAGCAAATTTAGTTTGCAAATTTGTTAACTTACTATAATTTGCTAATTGTAATTTATTCTGTACGCTCACTGCTTTGCTTCTGTGTTTTAGCTTGCTACTTTTTCCAAAATTAGTTTTAGCTAGACACTGTTTCCAAATCTTAAGTCTTAGCACGCTACTTTTGAAATGAATTTACCCAACACTTTCAGATGGTGGGGTGTTCACTTGGCAAGAGAACACAATCATTTCAATGTACTTTATCTGTATTAATAGAAAATAAAATACAACATTTTAACCCACCTCTTTGACTGCATCATCTAAAGCATTTTTTAGAGCTGCTCCGTCCCATTTGTTTACTTTGATGGGTTTCGAGTCCTGAAATTAAAATACAATTTAGACATAACTAGGTTTCACACAATCAAGTCCCTGGCGTAAAACAATCATATCTATGCCAATGATTATTTACTTTTACTAACATTGAATTAAAAGAGAACACATGAATGTGATGCCCCAAGTTTTCCAAACAGAAACCTTAAGCCTAATTAGTAGTTCTTACTATGTAATTAAAATGAGTTTTTGCTCATTAGAAGACAAGTCACTATATTGGAATAATACCCTACATAGGAAAAGCAATCAATTTGCATCAAAACCACACTACCTGACCACCAGAAATCAATCATCAGTATAAAGCCTGCTTTATTTATGCATCTCCTTTGCTTTAATGCTAGCCAAATTTGAGTTTGGGGCTTGTTGATGTAGGTATGCTGATTATTAAATGCACATGTTTGGTACTATAACAAAACATGGATACTTCCAAATTCTATGAAGTAAAAGAGCGTAGAGTCTGCAGTAGCAGAAACCAGCTGCAACTTTGATGACCAACTAAATGGCTATATAGTTTGTCATAAGTTTAGGTAATATAATAATGATAAGGGACATTGCAGTAGTGTGTTGTATGTGGTAGAGGTTAAAACGTCTTTTCTGCAGGATAATCTGGATGCCCAGCATTAGTTGAAGTGACCATATCCGATAAATCCTGGGGCTTGGGAACTACAGACATATCCTCTCAAGAACCTATACATAACAAAAGCCTTGAAGAGCTTGGTTAAGTGAGATCTTGACAATACTCATTAAAGATAATCGTTAATTAAAATACAGGGAGATTTATGTCTAATTTCTTTATACATTGCACTACTTGCAGGAAAGCCTAGCCTAATGTTTGCCCTACTAAGTGACCAAGTTAACCTCAAAACTTGTGAAAATATTTAATTGTCTGTCGATACAAACAAGTTACAAAGCTTGCAATTAAATTTATTTACTTACATTTGATTCCTTGGGGCTTTTTGAAGACATTTTCTGTGATTTCGAATAGTTTTTTATATGCAGATAGTCTGTAACAAATCCGAAACCGACACGACAGTTGAGGATTGAGGAGTCAACGACGACAGTAGTTCCAAGATTGCCAACTAGTCGATTTTATTATTGTGACTTTTTTTACTGAAACACTGTAAGAATGTCGGTAAAATAAATCCCATCTAGAGAACGAGGAAAGAATACTGGGGTTTAAGTTGATATATCAAGTTTTCAATGGAACCATTTACTTTAAATATTAAAAGTCAATGAGGGTACGTTAGGCGCTTAATATAAACTCAATTTAAATACAGTTTGTACTATTCAAAGGCGAGCCGTCAGATGTGTTACCGGATTTCACCTCGCAACCTCTCGTCAATAAGTTTATAAGTAAATTATAACGACAGTGTTATCAATGTTTTTCTTCGAGACCATTATCTACTTGATGCAACAATATTTACGAGAAGATGTAAATACAGGCTGTTTTATTTGAAATTCAGTCTTTAACCGACGGTTAAAATTAGGACAGGGAGCCAACCAAGTGCTGGATATTTTTGGTTAAGTTTTACTTTGTCTCAATTTTGATTTGCAGCCACGCCAGGCATTCTTAGGGCAACATGGCCGTTGGCCTTAGATTTACGGGCCGCTTATGGTCCTATAGCCCATTTTCAATGGCCTTCTAAACCTGACGAACCGTAGTTAGCTATATTAGCATAATGGGCAGTTACGTTAACGCAAATAAAATGTTAAACTCTACCTTTATTGCATGAAATATCTTCAAAAATTCATTTAAGTACTTTGAAGTTCGTGAAATGTAAACGTTGCAGACCGTAAACAACTTAACTGGTGGTTAGTTAACCAGCTGCTAACCAGGAATTGAAAACGGTTCACAGTGTGGCGACATAACTGAATTATTGAAAATCTTCGAAAAGGAACGCCAGAGTAGAGCAAAAATATTATCATGCTCTATTATGTCTCTGGTCCAAAATTGATGGATACGATTGATGGTATTCTTAACTAATTTAAATTTGGGCTATAGGTATTCTAGTGGTAACACTTTGACACGTTAGATAAGGTAGAAAATCAACTTCACAATCCAAAGCCAGTTCTTCACCCAAGTCACCTAGGTGGCGTTACGTAGTGGGAGGTTTTGCCAACCAAAAATGGGCCTGGGGACAACGGAGGCCTGGGGGCTTATGGAAATTGTGAAATTCTATGTGCTGGCACCACGCCATTAGGGGAAGGGTCGAAATCGTAATATATGGACCGCCCAAAAGTTGAACTTTTAACAGGGTGGGTGAAGCATAGAACGTACAGTGTACAACCCTCGTAACCATTGGTGTTCTCTGTAAAGGACCAGGATACTGAGGTGCATCACCCAAACAGAGTAACTGCATGACCATTGACTTTGAAGTTAAAAACATTGTCTTACAAGTCTACTGAAAATATACTAATTTTTTCATGATTACTGGTTACACTGTAAGAGGTGGTTGAGAACTACTTTAGCTAGCTACTTTCGCTAGTTTTGAGCTTATTTCAGAATGGCTTTTGAACTAGAGCGATGATAACTCACACTTGTACAGTTTTGCCTAGTATATGGCTAGCCTTCAATTGCCCTGTGATTGTTGTCTTATGATGCTTTTTGTCAAAGGTACATTTCGTGGCCATGAGCAGCACTTATAATTACGGTTCGACCCAGGCCCCGTAGTATCCCATGGTAACTATCTAAGTGGCATAAATATTTATTATGGCCAGAGGGAAGGGGTCCAAACCATCGACGTTAGAGATGTATAGGAGCCTTTCCCCCCACCAAAAGTAGCCATGGATGTTTCTATTATCTTCAAATATAAACTCATAAGAATGGGCCTAGGTAGCAGCCCATCGACCTGTTGTTACATTTTTAAAATAGGGAAACATTTGTTTGTTTACTTTATGTTCAGGTCAGATCTTTGTCAAAGACCAGACTAAAGAGAAAAACTCTTCAGTGGCGAAGTGCCAGCCTAAACAGTTGGTGGGCTAATTGGGGGCTTTGGGGGTATGGAATACCCCCAACCAGGGGTCTGGGATCTCCCAGAAAATTTGGAACTTTAGGTGTTAAATGGTGAGTTTTAAGAGTTTTGGGCATATTTTTAACTAGTTTGTTTCTAAGAATTTTGGGTAAAAGTTATTTAATTTCGAAAGAAAATGTAGTTTCATTTCATGTTTTTAAACTTTTCAGAATGATTACTAGAATATGATTACTTAAATCAAATGTTGCCTCAAATATCGTCAAACGTGTTTCAATGAAATGACAGTGTAGGTTTGATCAAGAGGAGTCGGTCTTCGCGGCCTTCGGCATACGCGGGCTTGTTCGGGAGAACGCGGCAAAGTCCGACATGGTGAAAGACTACGTTGTTTTCACTAGGACGTAACCGTAGCAACAAACCGGCGAAGTGTGTAATGCGTGTGTGTACGCAGCATTTGCGTTGTATATCTAATGAGTGCGTAAGTCACTTATGAGGTAGGGTGCTGGTCACTTATTAAAAAAAGCACATAATTATGTAGGTTTTAAAATATGTATTTAATTTTTAAACAAAAGTTATGTTACAATAATTATGTAAATTGTGTTGAAAAATAAAATGATTTAATGAATGTGATAGAATGGTATATGTTTAGTTTAAACAAACGTTTAATTTTAATAATTATAATTTCAAAGTAGTTTATCTATTTATTTATGGCAACGGCAAATATTAGTTTTACAAATTGAATACAAGTTAATAGTGTACAATATAGGAAGTAGTGGATCATTTACATAGGTGATTATATTAATTTGACGTGTGGCTTGAACATGCAATGAGATAACAACAAACATGCACTAATGATACCTACGATAATTGACTAAAAACGTAATGTGCGACAACATGAATAAATAAAATGGTTAATAATGAGATAAATCTAAAAGTAATAACAATTTATATATTAGAACCTTTTAACAATATTTAAATAATAAATTAGTTTAATATAGTTTGACACATGAACTGACAATTCAAGAAATGAAACGTATGACTCACCAAAAAGAATCCTCCAGCAGCTTCAAACGGACGAACTAGTCTATTTGTACAATAAGTGGACACGCTCTCCTTCATCTTGGCAAACATGTCGATCACTCTGTTATTAAAATTTGGAATTTCAGCGATGACGTCTTTGTGCACCGAGCAAACTGCTAAAGAGTTAAGTCTTTCTTGCCCCATCGTGTTTCTTATAAATATCTTTAATCTATCTTATTTGATCTCAATGTTTATTTATTTATTAATGTTATTTTACTTATTTATTTTATTACTTGTTTTATGTATATGTGCATATCACCTATATTGTACTTAAGTTTACTAATTGTTTTATTCATTTATATTGATTTTGTACCATGTAATCCACAGGTTTATGTTTATATTTCTACTATTTTTGTAATAATTTTAATGTTTTGTACCTTATTGACTGTTTATAATTATTAGCTAAATATGTTTCCTCTGACAGGTTTGCTTGCCAAAGTACTTGACAATTGTTAATACATTATTGTAATGTCAATGACAAATAAAGATTCTTGATTCTTGATTCTTGATTCTTGATACTTGCGGAAAGCCTAGCCTAATGTTTGCCCTACTAAGTGACCAAGTTAACCTCAAAACTTGTGAAGATATTTAACTGTCTGTTGATACAAACAAGTTACAAAGCTTGCAATTAAATTTATTTACTTACATTTGATTCCTTGGGGCTTTTTGAAGACATTTTCTGTGATTTCGAATAGTTTTTTATATGCAGATAGTCTGTAACAAATCCGAAACCGACACGACAGTTGAGGATTGAGGAGTCAACGACGACAGTAGTTCCAAGATTGCCAACTAGTCGATTTTATTATTATGACTTTTTTATTGAAACACTGTAAGAATGTCGGTAAAATAAATCCTATCTAGAGAACGAGGAAAGAATACTGGGATTTAAGTAGATATATCAAGTTTTCAATGGAACCATTTACTTTAAATATTAAAAGTCAATGAGGGTACGTTGGGGGCGCTTAATATAAACTCAATTTAAATACAGTTTGTACTATTCAAAGGCGAGCCGTCAGATGTGTTACCGGATTTCACCTCGCAACCTCTTAAGTCAATAAGTTTATAAGTAAATTATAACGACAGTGTTATCAATGTTTTTCTTCGAGACCATTATCTACTTGATGCAACAATATCTTATGAGAAGATGTAAATACAGTGCGGCGACATAACTGAATTATTGAAAATCTTCGAAAGAACGCCAGAGTAGAGCAAAAATATTACCATGCATATAATTCTGTCGTTGGTCCAAAATTGATGTATTCTTAACCAATTTAAATTTGGGCTATAGGTATTCTGTGGTAACACTTTTGAACGTTAGATAACATAGAAAATCAACATCCACAAGCCAAAATAAATTCTTCACCTTAAGTCAAATTAGGTGGCGTTACGTAGTGGGAGGTTTTGGCCAACCAAAAATGGGCCTGGGGGACAACGGGAGGCCTGGGGCTTATGGAATTGTGAAATCTATGTGCTACACCACGCTACATAGGGGGGAAGGGTCGAAAATCGTAATATATGGACCGCCCAAAAGTTGAACTTTTAACAGGGTGGGTGAAGCATAGAACGTAACAACCCCGTAACCATTGGTTTCTCTGTAAAGGACCAGGATACTGGAGGGGGTGTGCATCACCCAAACAGAGTAACTGCATGACCATTGACTTTGAAGTTAAAAACATTGTCTTACAAGTCTACTTAAAATATACTAATTTTTTCATGATTACTGGTTACACTGTAAGAGGTGGTTGAGAACTACTTTAGCTAGCTTCTTTCAAGCTAGTTTTGAGCTTATTTCAGAATGGCTTTTTGAACTAGAGTTAGATGATAACTTCACACTTGTACAGTTTTGCCTAGTATATGGCTAGCCTTCAATTGCCCTGTGATTGTTGTCTTATGATGCTTTTTTGTCAAAGGTACATTTCGTACCCATGAGCAGCACTTATAATTACGGTTCGACCCAGGCCCCTGTAGTATCCCATGGTAACTATCTAAGTGGCATAAATATTTATTATGGCCAGAGGGGAAGGGGGTCCAAACTATCGGGATGTTAGAGATGTATAGGGAGCCTTCCCCCCCCCCAAAGTGTTTCCATGGGATGTTTCTATTATCTTCAAATATAAACCATAAGAATGGGCCTAGGTAGCAGCCCATCGACCTGTTGTTACATTTTAAAATAGGAAACATTTGTTTGTTTACTTTATGTTCAGGTCAGCTCTTAGAAAAGACCAGACTAAAAGGAAAAAACTTGCCGCCAAATTGCTGCCTTAGATGTCTTTGACTACTTCTACAGTGGAGCTGATACATTACAAACTATTATAGTAACAAGATAGTCCTTTTGTACTAGAAGAAGTCCACTTTAGAGCTGTGTAATTTAGCTCTTCGTACAGCAGCCTCTGTTACAATGTTTGACTAATGCAGGAAAACACCAGGGAAATAAAGAACAAAACATTCTCACTTTTAGTGGAAATTGTAATCACTGTGATGATTCACATACATAAAATATAACATGTCACTATTTTATATGTATATATATATTTTTTAATAACTTTAATATAAATTATAGAATATTCATAATATATATATCTCTTGTCATTTACCTGCCTTATAATAACAGCATCGATAAATAAACTTTACTTCATCCGTTATTACAAATATAACAATAACAATAATAATTAATTTTATTACACCTTTGAAAATAAAAAATGCACCGATAACAAACAAAATAAACCGTAAGGAATACATCTTTAGTTTATACTATTTTACAGGAATGAATGGAGGGTAAAGTGCTCGTGAGGATCGGTAACTCTAGTATTGCACCTTTGTAAGGTATTTCCTCGCACTTACTTGTGTAATGCAGCACCTCGCGTTGTACCGATTGAGCTTCGCAGTCAACAGTTGGTGTTTCATCTTATATACATCCATCGTACTTTAGAATAAATTAAAATAATTGACAGCACACCGTGGAATCACAAAAACACATGCACAAGACTGGTATGATTTACGATTAAAAGTTATCACATTCAGGAAAGTTTTTAGAAAATGCGAGTGGAATTTCGTTTGGTTCGTGGATTAAGATTTGAAAGAAAATATAACGGTAAAGAATCTTTTAGTATAACAGGAAAACATTTCAATGTTTAAAAAATAATAAAATAAAGACTTATTCTATTTTCAGTCAAACAACCCTGTAATTATTCGTATAAGTTTATGCAATCAAATTCTTCAAAAGACAATTAGTACAAAAAGTGACTAAGTTCCTAGATACCAACGAAAGTTCACTATAAAATTCTTACTTTTTTAAACTAATCTAAATTGAATCGATAAAAAATTACGTTAGAAAAGCTTTCCTAAAAATAAAATATTATAAAAATCTGTGGTTGTTTAGAAAAATAATAATAATAGAAATAAATAATGCGACATGTACGACAGCACTTTATTGTGAAAACCTTATTAACTCGTATAATTGACTCTTTAGATTGTAAAACATAACTTACAGTTTTCAACTATAGCGTTTCATGGATATAATTCAATTACACTAAAATAAATAAATAAAATATAACAACGGACAGTAACAACGGAATAGAATGATTAAAGCTAAATATATTGTAGGTTTACGCTCGTTAATAATAGATATGGCATATTATAAATGCTGAAATCTAGAACGTACGATACACAGCGATACATAGCGAACAAGAAACACGAATAGCACCAACAGATCTGAGTCCACTTGCGATATAAATATCTGATAAAATAAACAACTGTATCAACAAACAGGCGTGCGATAAAACCTTAGACGTAAAAGAGAACTGTCTGTGGAAGACTACACGGTGGGTCGCGGAGCGCAGTTAGTAGATGAAGTGTTGCATGATGAACGCGACCAGGAACGCGAGCAGAGCGAAGGCAGCGAGCAGGATGGCAGCCCACTGCGAGTCCGACAGTGGCTTGTGCGCGCTCGACTGAAACAAACATCTGGCGATGCAGGAACATGTCTAGATGCAGCGGCAACATGTGTGGTGGGGGGGAGCAGGAGGTCCTGAGCACGGGTGGGTTCCAACTCCTCCACCAAAAAGTGAAAGTGATAGGGCATTCCAACTCCTCCACCGTAGAAAGAGAGGAAATAATTAAGAACGCTTGGGCACACCAGTTGACACGCACCCTGGCAGCTCTTGGACCCGACTCTGGAGGTTTTTGACCGGGGAATCCCTTTTGTCACCTTTGGAGCTATTGTTTTCGCCCCATCTTCTTTATGTTGTTTACTTGTTTTACTTGTTTCAGGAAACAATCAGCAAACATTTTTGAAATAATAGGCCTATGAATCAATGTTTTACAACATTTGATGGTATATAAATAAAATAAAATACTGTAAACTATTATGTTTGTTACTAAGATCTAAGGCTTCGGTTTACAGCGTCAAGTTGAAATACAATAACTGCTAGGCGTTTAAAGACCGCTGTGGAGAGTCATCCTCAGTAGCTTGTTGACTGGCTGAGACTCAAGTCTCAAGACTCAGTCTCAGCCAGTCAACAAGCTAGTGAGGATGACTCTCAACATCAGCTCTTTATTCAACTTCTGTGATGCTATGAAACCTATCTTAAATGATGACAAACTCTGAAAACCTAAAAGTTAATATTATGTTTGTTGTTTCAATTTGCTTTGTTTACACATAGTGGTTAAAACCATACAAATATCAAGTCATGGTGGAAAGTATTTACTTTCATAGTTTTATGTTAATTGTTCAAAACTAGGGCGATGCACTCACCCCTCCTCCCACCCTTCGCGATAGCTTTGAGGGATGCGTGTCAACTGGTGTGCCCAAGCGTTCTTAATAATCTATTTCCTCTCTCTCTCTGGTGGAGAGTTGGAATGCCCTATCACTTTCACTTTTTGGTGGAGGTTGAAACTCACCTTGAGCACTCCCGGAAGTGTTGTAAAACTTAAAGAATGCGATCTCCTTAAAAGGGATGTTCTTATCAAGAATTTACAACAATACTTCAGCATGTGCAAAATTATTCCATCAGATTTAATTTGAGTTGTGACGTGCCAATCACATCAAACCTTATCACAACCTTTTGGCCATCCTGAAACTCTACCAACTTCACACTTACCTTGCATGCGGTTCTAACGCCGCAATCGTCTCCAACTTTTTTGTCCGAGATGTTTGTTCTTATGTCTTAAATCCATAGGAACGCAACAAGAAAAGTCGACTTATAGTTGTTAAATAATTCCTACCCAGATCTACAGTTTTCAATAAATTCTTTGTCGTTACCGCATGCAGGATGTTGAATGCGCTTTTTGGGTCCGTTTTGGGCAAGGAGGTTAGGAACTGGTTAACACAGGGTTGTAGGGCTGATTGATAGTGCTTTAGTAAATAGGTAGTTTGCTAAATATGTGAATGTTGGAACAAGTTTCAAGCTTAATATAATTTTAATTGTTAATATGAAAGTTCATTCATAGTATATATTCTGTTATATTTCAGAAATAATTGCATTCTACAGTTGTAAACATTAATTATTTTCTTTCATAGCTCTAAGTTTCTTGAATATTTTATTATAAACTAATGTCTATAATAAATGATAGTTAAGTGGAAGAGAGGACTTTATAGTCCCAACTTCGCCACCAAAATAAAGACCTATTTAATTTTTATTTTCAATTCATTTCAATAAATAAGACAAGACATATGGGGAGACTTCCAAACGTCGTCTCACCTGCGCTTGATGTGTCCTAGCCTGGTGGGTAGGGGTGTGCTGCACAGGCGTGGTGGTGAAGGTGGTGGAGGGGGAGAAGGCGCCAGCGAGGGGTGGGCCGACCGGGGTCTGGCGTATCGCACACACTCGCACGCAGTAGTCAGCGCCAGCCTCCAGGTCGTGCAGCGTAGTCTTCATTTCTCCTCCTTTGTACACCTGTCACACGAGTTTGTCAATTTTTAGCAACTAGATGACTTCATTGACGGAAAAATGAAAGATCCTAAATTTTATAATGGTGGCAGAAATCAATTGACAAAAAAACTGACGGTTTTCCGGCCATTTCAGGAGAAACAATAAAATTACGCTTTGGGGTATTGAAGAAATCCACTAGTTGTCAAGGGGCTAACCTAAACTTACACTATATTATAGTACATATTCGACATAAATCCTTGTCTAAGAAGTCTAGCAGGGTGGCCACAGAAGTAGCTTGGTAAAATTCACGCATATTTCCCGGCAATATACACATTTTCCTGGCGCACCTCCACTGTTGCAGAGGACCGGTTTTCGTCCAGAGTCTATAATAATCTTTGTTTAAAGTCCCTTCTTGATCGTTGTTTTACACCAGCGATACGTTCCGATCGCCTTTTCGCGTAGCGATACGTTCGATCGCCTTTTGCGGCGCATGCGTTCCGATCGCCTTTTACAATTGGGTACATAACGAGCTGTTTAAACCCTGCGATAAATTCTGACCACCATTTTATACGATACGTTTGACAATTGTTTCATACCGGCGTACGGCCCAAAGACCTAATTACGCTCACGACACGATAAGGGCTGATTTTGCCGGTTACACCCAGAATTCACGCATATTTCCTGGTACTTTCAATTCCCGCATAATTCCCGGAATTCCTGGTCTGTGGCCACCCTGTCTAGGCTGTAGTAGTAGTGCGTTTGAAGTTGTGAAAGTTGCTTTACAATTACAGTCCTGGGTCAGATCTTACCTTCTTATGATCTAAGGTCTTTTAACAGTAAGGATTTTTATGCGAAAAGCATACAGTGTAGCTGTGGTATAAAATATTTCCCACGTTCCTTAGACTGGCTTTTAGGTTAATTGTGCACTATAATGTAAGTTAAGGTTAGATTCTTGAAAACGGGGCAGAGTTCCCCAACTACCCTTTACGTAAGGAGTAGTTTTCCTCCCAAAGTGGCCGAAGAAATCTGAAATAGTTTTGTTAAAAGGGAAGTTAAGTCATACATAAATGACTGTCATCATTTACACAAATGCAAATGCCTGGTTTTTCTTGCTGATAAAATATTATGAGGTAGTTATTAAATATTTTGTGAAGTATTATTGTTGTGGTCCTTATTTCTCCTTATCTTGAAAATCTAATATTAGGCCTACACGTACAGCACTACATTAGCTCATACAGGCTCTATATGATGTACTGTCCGTGTGTGTGTAAGTACCTGTCTGTAGACTTGGTCCCTGAGCCTGGACAGCTGCAGACTGTACACTACCGGGTCACTAGTCGCCATCTTGACAGCCGTCCACTCCACGGAGCAGCCTCTACTGCTCACGTCCGACACTTTGGGTCCTACAACACACGTCACATGTTCACTGCACAGTAATGGTGTAAGAGCGGTCTAATCTTAGGCCTGACTCCAGGTTGTGTTTTAGTTAGATGGTGGATAGTGTATTTTACAAATTATCACTAAAATAACTTATAAGTAAAATGTAAAGGTAAAGTTTGTCTTGTTTAACAAGGCGAAGTTAGGACTACAAATTCCTCTCTACCACTCAACCTCGACCTATACCTAGCATCACCGCGTTGGTCACATTACAAATGTAAGTGGTGACTGCGAGGATTAATTCCCGCACCACTGGGTGATGAGCTCGGTTGCGTCGATACCAATCCGCCACGGATCCGCTAAGATCCGTAGAACTTACTATTGGGGTTCTGCAAGGCTACCCCCTATAAGTCAGTAATGACTTATATTTACATCTGCAATTTCTTCCCTCCCTTGCTTTGACTCTCTAGACATTTTCAGGGGAGATAAAATCTAGTTTTTCTTTAAAACATGTTTAAAATGAACAATTTAAAAAAAAAATCTAAATTCACCCTTTAACACTTTTATTTCTTGGTCTATTTTAGATATCATAAAAAATCCAATGTTATACATGGTTGTTCTGAAGTTTGAAAGAAATCAAAATGTTGCAGTTGTAATTGTATGCAGGAAAAGTTATAAGCGTTTAACGACCTTAAAATTGATTAATATTTATTAAGGTTTTGATAGTGATTTAAATAGTTTTAATGATAATAAGGTGAATTTTACAAGGAGAGGGATTGTAGACAACACCTAGAAAACAAGTTTGGGGCCAACAAAAATGGCACACAGAAGAGTCACACACAAAATTCACTACAACACTAAGTGAATTTTGTGTGTGACTCTCTTCTGCTATTTTATTATTCCTACTGTTTTAAGTAAGCTAATATATCCTCTCTCTCCTTGTAATTCACCTAATAACTCATAAGGCCTTCAACCTTTCATAACCTTTCAAACCTAACTTTATTAGTAAAATTACCTTGAAATATCCATTGACTTAAAAATGTTATTAGAGAATTTTAGAATTTAAATTTCAGCAGGAAATTCCAGATCTCCTGGATCTTCCTCCCTTCTAATTAAACTACATACACTGCAATCAAATGCAGACTAGGTGTAGAGGTTTACCTTTGAGCGAAGGCGGTGGTGCGATGGTGGTGGTGTACTCGTAGAAAGGTGAGTCAGGACCGTGGCCTGCGTCGTTGGACGCAGATATACAGAACCTGTACACCGACTGCTCTTGTAGTCTGTTCACCTTGCAACTGTGACTCGTGCCTTGGTACACCACTTGCAGTCCGTTCCTGTACAAACCCCCTTCCATGTAATGTGAACATTTCCTATACGCTACTCTAGAGATATTTGGTGGGAATACACTGACGATTTTTTAAGGGAAACACTGCTGCAAATGTAATTATGACACTTGAGTAAGTGAACTGAACTATTTTGCTTAAAAGTAGCGGGCAACATTACTGTGACCCCTAAAAAATAGTAGATGTTTACTGTAACCTTAAAAAGTGGCAGACAACTTTACCTTAAATGGGTAGAAATTATAATAATATAACATTTGAGAATCAGTAGTGGGAGTGACTATGCGTCTTGTAACAAAAACTTAACAGGTTTGATTAACAATTAAATTCTTTACTGAAATAAGGAGAATAAAAAAACATATTATCAAGATAGAAATGCTCAATGTGGAGAAAAGTATCAAATCAACTACAACCCTACTCATCTCAACATGGAAGCTTGATATTCATACGAGACTTGTTGAATAACTTGAGTACGTAAATCAACTCACTCAGGCAGCCTAGGGTTCTCCATCTGCACGGTGTACTGTGTGAACAAGGGGTTCTTGCCGTCACCCCACTTGAGCTTGAGATAGTTGTGTCCGTGGGCAGGGCAGGAGAGCATGGGGGAGCAGGAGGCAAAGGCAGTGTGCTGGCTTTCAGCCCCGCTGACAGCGGCCCAGCCCCCACACTGTTCACAGCCTTCACACGCACCCTGCAACACAACAACATTCAGTCGGGAATGCTGGCGATAAGTCATTAGAGATTAATATCGATGATTATCTGATTTCGGTAGCGTTAATCCTGAGGATTAAGATTTTTCTCTCCCAACAGTATTGGAGAAATCAGTTGGTGTTTTGTTAATGTTTCAATTATACGTTATTTTTTAGTTTCTTTTTAATTTTATTTAGACAGAAGTGTCCTATTCAGGCCAAGAGAAAAGGAAGTTCTCAAATTCTGCTGAAACGTTAAACTAGTTGAAGAAAACTGGGCTGGGGTGAACAAGTCTGATCTAGAAACAAAACCATTTTAACCATATATTCAGGGGCGTTTTCCTAGGAAAAGTATCAGGAGCAAAACATTTTGTAGCACTCCTTTTTGCCCACACTATCATCTACAAACTCACTTGTAGGTGGTGGCGGGTAGCAGATCGTCTACAGTACAGGTCAGTTCCTCGGTGGTGACGGTGTGATCTGACACTTCTACGCTGTAGTGCGTGATCTCTGCACCGTGATCGGTCGGGGCCGACCAGCTCACCGTCAGCGAGGTGGGCGTGGCCGTATACCTGAGGGAGGTGGGCGGGCCAGGCACCCCGGGCGGGGATATAAGCGATGCCACTTGCGAGAAATCACTCCATCCGGCCACATTACACGCCTGAACAAAACCAATCTCATGTATCGTAGTCGAGTAATAATAATAGATACAACAAAAAGTATAAAAAAATAGTGAAAATTATATTAATAAAACTAACTTAATGGCTTACCTGAAGCCTAAATAAACACAGCGACGCTGGGGGAATGGATTTAACATCACAGCATGTCTGAGCGCCTTGGTAGACCGTGGCGAAGCCGGGGGTAGATCCGTGCGCCATCTCGAGCCTGTAGTCTGTAACGGGGGCCCCGTTACTCCCTGGCTCCTCCCACGAGCACCCCACCACCTGGCCGAGCCGGGGACAACACTGGGGCGCTGCCGGGGGGTCCGGCGGAGCGTTGCCACTCTGCACCTCAAGGGGTTCTGACCATGCCCCCGCCTGCAAACACAAATGTGAACTTAAGTGTGGTATTTCAAATAAAATTAATGATTGATTCGTAAGATATCTGCTTCTTGTTGGGCAGATTTTATAACCTAACGGTAGGTGGCAATAAAATTAAAATTTTGAGGGTGTAAGGAATTTTTATTTGCTTTTTCATATTAAGGTTTTAAAGTTTTAAAAAATTGTTTGGAAACAAATCTAATGAAGTTGTAAAATTTAGTTAGTTGAGGGTGCATATTATTGGAACCCTATCTTTTTCAGCCGTTATAAATAATTTACCACTAGAAATTAAGTAAAACAAACTTGTATATGCAAACAACACAGCTGTTATCAACAACAGTAAAACCGTGTATGATGTTCTTTCGTCTCTGAGGCTTAGGAGGATCACTGTTGATGAATTCTTTAACAATGTCAAAAACAAGAACTTACTCCGACTCGGTTGTTGGCTCGAAGCAGGAAGGTGTACGAGAGGCGGGGCTGAGGCGGCGACAGTGCACTCCGTGTCCTTGCCCTGGTACGCTATCCTCTCCTCCAGATCCTCCGTCCTTACTAACACCTCACATTCACTCACTGGCCCCTCCGTCCACCTCGGGGTAATCTGAAACCACAGATAAAGTAAAGACCAATAAAACGCAACGAACCCGTGCACGGAGAAAGATTGATATCAATTTAAAATCAGAACAAATCTTGATGGCTAAGATTGAGACAAGACAAATTTAATGAATCATCCTTTTGAAGCGCTTGATTGGCACCTAGAGTAACTTTAGACTCCCACAAGGATTTTTCCTGAAGTAAAGTTTTGGTTCACCTGAGAAAAAGCCACTTTAGTCTCAGTCCCATAATCTTGCACACCTCTATTCAAAATAAACATTAATTTCGGTTTCTCTATTACGGTTGAACAGAGGTACTCACTCCACTTGAGGGCTATGCTGTACGGCCTGGGCTTGGCGTGTAGTCGCGGCGGTGCGCACTGGCCGGGACAAGTGGCCTCCGTGGGCACGATGAGTGAGTCAGAGTACTGACTCGTGCCTCCGGCAGACTCACAGCACACTCTCACCTCGTACACTGTCCCCGGACTCAGCCGGTCGACCACACACTCTGTCTGCGTGCCAGAGTACACCGTCACAAACTCTGTAACACAAGACAAGCATACTGGTGACACTGAACTGCATCACTACAGTACATCCTCTACTGACCTATGTAAAGGGAAGCTACTGAACCCCTCATGCAATACCCTCACTACACTGCGCTCCTCATGTCCCTTTCTCCTTCTATTTTCTACCTGAGTATTGTCTCCTTGCGGGACACACCCAAATAACTTTTGTTATAGAATACCTTCATTGAACCTTTTGTTGTTTTGGTTCAGGGTTCTGGTTAAGAGAGGCTTTAAAGAAACTAATATTTAATAATTAGAAACATTAAACAAAAACCCAAGACCTTTATTTGTAACATGTATAAAAGATACAACAGCCGTGTCTCGACTTACATCTAAATCTACAAAAATATTACAATAAATAAAAATATCCCTGTATTACCTGTTTCTGGGTAAACCTATTGAAATACTCGAATCATACCTACTTTTCAGCCAATTTTCCCTTTTTAACTAACAACTTTCCCCGGTTTCCCTGGCCGCTGAAGATTA
Organism: Matsumurasca onukii; assembly: GCA_018831715.1. Lineage (NCBI taxonomy): Eukaryota > Metazoa > Arthropoda > Insecta > Hemiptera > Cicadellidae > Matsumurasca > Matsumurasca onukii. The sequence goes on from CM032065.1 coordinate 10,015,904, forward strand.
AGAAACTAACCTCCGTTCTTTTTAAGCTGGACGGTGTAGGCGTTGATGTCGGTGCGACCCCGGTCAGTGGTCGGGTCCCATTTCACCTTGAAGCTATGGGCGTGCACCTTGCCCTTGAGAGTGGGGCGAGAGGGCGGGGCCGGGCGGCCGGGTAACGTTCGGTAACTCACCTCCTCGCTCCACTGCGACGAACCCTCCTCGTTCTGTGCTCTCAACTGTAACACATAGACATACACACGGTTGTAGATAACTTCCTGTCAACGAGAACACTGGAAATGCATTCATCACCTACACAACTTAATTGATCCATTAAATGCAGGGTGGAAATTAAATTTTCAAAACATAAAACCCTTCCAGGGCCTCTCTGATCAAATTGCTTGATTACTGGACGTGTTTAACAACCACATTAGAGGTACTGAAATCAAACTCAAACTGAATGACTCTTGTTAACATATTTCAAAACAATTCCAGAATATTAGACTTTTTCGTTTCAAATTTGCAACTTAATACACATAGTTAACAGTTCTGCCCTAAAAAGAGTGTCTTTGTAATTTCCCATGGGCCAAAGACGACATAGACTTGCTAGTGGAAAATTTAAAACTCTTAGTTTTGAGATAGACGTTTTATAGACAAATGAGACCTCTGAAAACCTTCTGTGACTCACCCTAAACTTGTAGGTGGTGTGGTGTCGCAGATCGTGGCAGGTGATGGTCTCCTTGCCGTTGTACACAGGGAGGAAGCCGTACCCAGCGTCCTTATCCTCCATCTGCAGGGTGTAGTCGTCGTCCACGGGCCGTCGGTCCCAACCCAGGGTCAGGCTCGTCACCCCCGCCTCACGCAGACTGGGCGGGGCCGGCACTGGCGGGGGACTGTCACTCGTACAGAACACCACCTCCTCTGACCACTCACTGTCAACACACAATGTACGTTAGCCAAGAGGCACACATGGTTTCCGTGAAGAAATGTGAGCTAGTAACAAGCAAGGCTACTGACTAATACCCCCAAGAAATTTAAAACTGTCATAAGTATTTGTGGCGATCTCTAGATAGGTATTCAGTAGGTGAACTCACCTCTGGCCACACTCGTTCACCGCTGACAACCTCAGCTTGTAGTTGGTCGCTGGTTGCAGTTTAGACAAATTGCTCTGCTTCCCTTTCCCTCGGTACACCTCCTAGAAACACAGAAACAATTCAGTTTTAACTATTACTGAACGATGGTTCATGAACGTTTGCCTTCACAGGCTGGAATTCAGTTTGTCAACATACTTCCAAATTCGATAAAAACCGCTACAGAGCCAAAGGCTTTCAAAGCTCGTCTAAAACCAGTTTTGGTCGCAGATGCATTTTACAGTTCAAACAAGTTTTTGGCACACAATTGGGATATTGGAGAATCAGACTAACAGGGGTAGGACTGGAAAAATTCGAGTAAATAGGAATATTATGAATGTAAGTTATGTATGTTTGAAAGGGATCTAGATGTGGATGAATGCAAAATGTTATATCAAATAGTAGACGATTGAGATACATGCTTGTAAACATGTCAATTCAATAAAATATGGATTTATTTATTACTTTCGTATGACTCAAGATGAGTTTCAAAAGGAATAAAGGCAGGAGACTCAACTAGTTTTGAGCAGTTACTATTATGACAAAACTGGAGTTGTGTGCTCAGATATTGCTAATTTGTTTTAAGATTCATAAAATCGTAAAGTTTAATAAAACGAATAATCAAGTAGGTTGCTTTTAACATTTTTACTAAAAAAGATTCTTTATATAAAACTTTTACATGAAAAAAATATTTTAATATTACTTATATTTTGAAAAAATACTCTAAAGAGCTAAGAAATGTTTTAAAGGTATTTCAAAAGATTTGAATACAAGTTTGAAGACCTTTCAACACTCTTACAGTGCAACAGACGTACCTGCCAAGTTTGCGTGGCCGGTTGGTAGCTTTCCAGCGCATAGTGGGTGACAGGCAGACCGTTGTCAGTAGCGGCGGCCCAGCGCAGTTGCAGCGAGGTGCGCGTGCGCGAGATCAGCTTAGGCATGGACGGCTGGTCTGGCTCACACGCTGGCGTACGGAACAACGTCGGCTCACTTGCGCTGCCACACAGCCCGTCCAACCACGCGGTCACACACACGCTGTACTCGCCGGGCTTCAAGTCTTGTATCCTGTGCACACAACGTAAAACACCGGTGTGAGTACTGTTTGAAATTCATTTCAACATTATTTGTCCATATTTGTGACACAGTACAACTACCGACAGTGTCGGCAGATTTGTGAAGTGGGGTTTTATGGTACATTTGGGACCCAAGTGATTGTCACAGACATTTGCGATAACTGAGAGACTCAGTTTGAACTGAGTTACAAAAGTTAGAAAGACACGACTAAAAGTTGAGAAATAGCTGTCAACAAAAAATAACTAAAACTTGAATTTTCCACTTATGTTAACCCTATAAGTTCTCGCCATTTCAGGGTACTTTTTTTTAACTAAAAGTGTAATTTATAGAAATTTAAACTACTATACCGTACTTGAAGCAATATTAAATCAAAGGTTTTGACACTTTGAAAAACTGAACACTATACATTTTTTGATAATGCCTGTGTAAATGGTATTTTGACTAGTGGTTGACCTTAAACCACCTGGTTGAATCTTAAAGGGTTAATTGTAATTAAGGATTGTCAAAATACAAAAGATTGACATTGCTTAAAATTATTGGGTTCAAAACATCAACATACATATAAACGTGGTGTTTTAGGCTAATCAACCAATGACCTGGCAAATCAGTTATGGTAACTTTCAAATTATGCTTAAAATTTTGAAAACAGTCTGTTTCAACAAATGTAAAACTGCCTGGTCCGTAAGCAAAATAACTCGCAGGTTTTCAAGACTTTTCTTGTAGCAAGCTCCTGACTCCTGTTGTCAGCGTTATGCTTGCTTTAACATCATATTCTACAGCTAAGAACGTTGAATGCTCACCTGCAGGAGAGCGCGTGACCGCTGTAGATGGACTTGTACTTGCCCTCCTTGCCCTTGTCGCTGAGTAGCACCTCGTAACTGACGCCGCCTCGCTCACCTCTAGCTCCATCACGCTCTTGCAGTCCGGCGGCCACCACTGCAGCAGCGCACTGCGACAACTCAGCTCTGTCACCTGTATACAAGCCTCCGTCAGTCAAACCTACATATCCACACATTCACCGAGAGAAACGGCTACCTTCACAGAGTCACAGTTACGCATTATGCTCTCCGCTATCAAGCAGCTTAGTTGATTATTGGTTGCCGTGTTTACCCCAAGGGTTTCAAGGATTGTTACACTCCCGTTATAATAATCAATAGCCATTTAGCGGATCCGTGGCGGATTGGTATCACACGCGACACTGGAGCTCATCACTCCGGTGGCGCGGGTTCGATCCCCGCAGTCACCACTTACATTTGTAATGTGACTAATACAGTGACGCTAGGTAAAGGTCGAGGTTGAGTGGTAGAGAGGACTTTGTAATCCTAACTTCGCCTCATTTAACAAGACAAACTTTACCTTTTTTTAGCCATTGTTTTTCCTCTTATGTTTCTTTTGAGACATAAATATGAGACAGTTTTAAAACTAACATTCCCTGTTAACCTTCTAATTTATTGGAATTGAAAATAGGTCAGTTTAAACATACTTAACTCATAATTTGTTGGGTAAATTTATTCCCAACATTCGAGTTGTGTTGCTACTTTTGACACACCGTTTTGAACATTGTCAACATACTTTTGGAAAAGAACTAATTAACCCTGTTGAGAAAGCCAAAAGAATCTGGGTTTTCCTTGGCTATGTATAAAATTTTGGCTTTTGCCACAGTATATTGAGTGTCGATGAGGCTAAATATGGCCACGGGTTTAACTTTTTTTAGGGTCACAATTTTTTAGTTATTACAGTCACCTATTGAACAAGAAACTTGAAACAGTACCCAGTTTGTTTATTAATTTTGAAGCTATAATGAGTACTGCTTTAAACTGTGACTAATTGTTAAAACTGAAAATTTGTTAAAGGGTGAAAATGAATTGTGGCCAAAGTTAGTCTGGTTATTCCCTCATTTTCACAGAACTTCCAAAGTGTGACCCATTGGTGTACGATAGGTGGATGAGACGAACTTAGTCCGTTAGTGCGAACCCAGGTGGAAATACAGTCGGTACAGTACCTGAGGTGCCTTGATGGTGGACAGCAGGTCTGCGATGAGTATTGCCTCTTCGTCTTCGTCTTGAACACTACTGCTCTCCTCTCCATCCTCCGACGTGCCCACACTGCTCATCCCAGTCTTCTTCCCTCCCCTCAACCCGTTCACCAAGTCTAACAACAGTTTATAATTATAAGCAATACGGTTTTGTAAAGGGTTAAAAACTATCTTAATTCTTTTGTTTGTTGAGGCTCCAAGTGAAATCAAAATAGCATATTATCGTAAGTCGGCTGCAAGTTCCGCAACCTCCTTCTAGAAAAAGTGAGAAGCTGAAAAGGAACAAACCTCAAGACAGCACTTATGTACTGGCTGTGCAGCCGCCTTTTAGCAGCATAAAAGTGTACTTTTACGATTGAGAAGATTAAATTACGAATCTTTCTTTGTAATAAATTATGTACTGACTCATTATAAAGGGCTATACATTTGGGCCCGTGGAACAAAGTAGGTTTTGTACTAAATTTGGTTTAGAGTAAGACTTAGGTAGTTGCTTTGTTGGTTGCACGTCATTATGCTCTACAATGTGTCCTTTGACACGAATACCACTATTTATCGCTACACTGCAACTGACCTTTCCTAGGAGAATGAGGCGGCGTCCTCTGCTCACTCACAAGGTACTTCTCACTCTGCTTCTGCTCCAGTTTCTTCTTCAGTTTAATGTATTGCCTCTGTGTCCTTTCGTCTTTCAGGAAATTAGGAGGAGGTGAATGACCTGCAAATATAAGTTTTCTTGGTTAACGCTCTAAATTGACCGAAAAAGAAATAGTTTTGATATTCTTAACATTATTGGCCAAATTGTGAGTTTTAGGTCTTCAAATACAGTTCAAAAAGTGTTGATTTGCCAGAATGGTGATATGAAGAAAGATATAGGCCATGTTTGCGTACCTTCATTAAAGTTAAAATGAACTAAGAAATATATTTCTAACGGAAATTTCTGTAAAACAGTTGTTGGTAACTCCTGGTTAAAGCTGGTAGGCCAAGAAAACTCACTAACTTTTTAACAAAATTTAAAAGATAGACTTGAGTTTTTCAAAAATCCATTGATTGCTATGACACACTGAAGTGATTTTGGAGCTACCGTTTGTCCTACTTGAAAACTGCAACAAATACAAAAACCCGGACTTAAATTTCCTAAGTCACCCCTAGTCATAAATAAAAGGTAATGTATGTTTTTTAACAAATTAAATGCACATTGACCTATAAGTTAATGGACAAATATGTCAGTTTATAGACACTAGTCAGGAATTACTTTGCCGTTTGGACGTAGAGCAGGAAACGGAGGCAAGAAAGGCTCAAGAGTACAGTTCGTTAGGAATAGCAAGACTGGTGGCCTTGAGATTTCCTGCTGGCTGCTTATGGCCCTATAGCCCATCTCACTGGCCATGCTAAACCTGACGAACTGTACGGACAAGTCCTTCTGAAGAGTGCCGCCTTTTGCCAAGCCCCCCTTGAGACCACCACTGAAAGTGATGTAGGACAAGTCCGTGAGCTGATGTACACTATACATACCTTGTTGAGGAGGTACAGGTCCCAGCATGCCAGGCTGGAGGGGGTTGCCAAAGGGAGGGTAGCCGGGCGGGAGTCCCTGCGGGAAGAACGGGGTCGGAGGCTGGTTGGACCCCGTCGCTGGTCCAGGACCCTGAAACACATAACACTTATTAGTTACAAGTTACAACTGATATTACGTGAACACTTTGGGAAAGGGGAAGAGTGTAAGAAAGACGTGCAGCTTGGTACTTTAAGTGCCTTGCTCATCAAATATTGTAACATTTACTTTACTTACAACTTCAATTGCTAAGCTTTCAAAAATCAATGTGAATTTTGTAGTCAGATTTAAACGACCCATCTTATTATGGTCCTATTTAATTTTACCTGTCTTTATTATTACAAAGTTTTCCTACAAAAGTAAGTGTATTTGATTTACGTAACTTTTCTAAGCTCACAACAATATTGATAGATGTTAAAATGTCATTGCTTTGAAAAAATTTCTATAAATTAGGCTAAGAGCACTTAACCTCACTTGTCCGTAGTTTAAGTATTTTAAGCAAATTCACTAGTTTGTTTTAACTCTTTTACCTTCAACTTTGTTCGTTTACTTCTTGGTATTTCAAAGTTCACTTTGATTTTTACACACTCCATTGTACAACTTTACTCAAATAAGGTTTGGAAATTATTTGAGTGAGCTTTTCAAATTGGTTGCAAATAACATTAAATACAATAATAAACAGCTGTTTTATTAGGTTAAATACAATAGTATTTATTGATAGTTTAAATCTGTGAAAATATTTTATATTATGATAGTGTCAATTATAATTAATTTGGTAAACCAGTAATGGGTATATAATAATAGTCAGGTTTATACTTTAACAGTAAAATCATATTGAAATATCGATTTTTGTGCTATTTGTTTTCATGCAATCTAATAATTTGGATAGTGAAAAGTACTTATAAAATTTCAGCTCAAGCAATATCTTAACTTGTTTTTTGTGATAACCCGCCCCTCCCTTCATCAAGAAATAGGCAGAAAGTGGGGCCTTTAACTAAGAAAATTTGAAAGTTTGTATGCAAAATGATACTTTTTTAGCTCTTTTTAGAAAATTTTGTAGTTTAACTTGAACACTGGCTACAGATCTCTGAAATCTCCTCCATTTTACTATGTTAACTGTTGAAAACACTTTTCCTTCAAGTGTAGGTCTCTGGCATATTGTGTCTTATTACAAAAAAAGTTGAAAGAGCATGTCTGTTCTTCATCAATAGTTGTTCCCTGCATTCTTCTCCCACTAGTTGCCTACTGAACTCTACTTTTATTTATCTCAATAACGACCAGTGGCGGTTCTAGCCAGGGGCTGGGAAGTGACCAGTTTTTCCAGGGTATATATTTTTTTATAAGCTTAGTTTGGTAAAAAAATATTTATTATATTTGAAACATAAAAATCTATGATGAAACTTTTTTTATTACAACAAGTTTAAACAATTTGTTTATTATCCTATTTTTTATAAAAGAAATATAATGTCCTTGCCCCCTGAGTTTTAAGGTCTAGAACCGCCACTGATAACGACCCAACCTGTCTATTTCTAACGAGCAAATAATTAATTTTCAAATTATGACATATGAAGGGTACATAGTCTGTTAATGAAAGATAGGACATTTTAAATTACAATATATTTCGATAACTAAATTCTGGTATTTTCATCAGTCAAAAAATAAATTATTTTATTTTTTAAAGAAGGTGGTCCTGCGGCCGCTCTATCTGGAGGCGTCTTAAGCTATGATTTTTCCAAATTGCAAATCACCCACAAATTCCCGACTTCTGGTCTCTCCCCCTCTTCCCTGTGACATCCCATGTCACTGTGTTTCTCACCAGAGACGAGTCAAGTTGTTGACACCAATTGAGGCGTGTAATGTTCTTCTGTATGCACAGCTGTCACATGCTCATATATTCGCGACAAAATGCACTCAACTTGTCAATCAACATGCCAACACTTAAGTTAACACTTTCCCTCTTAACGAGGTTTGGTTCATTTCGTGAACTATTTCAGATTCTAGGACTTTTGACAAACTCTATAAAAACGTATTTTACGTGTATTTGGTTTCATTTATTGTATTTTTATCGTTTTAAAATGCACTGGTACCCATAAGGGTTTAATTCCAACAGCGACTTGGCAATGTGTCAATTGAAACCCATTGTACGTCAAATTTGAGTTGGATTCAATATACAATTTTTAAAGTTTATCTTAATACCAAAATGATTAAATATTATAAACAACAAATTACAATAAAACTACATAATATTGATGTATATGTTTTTGTCGTTTATTGTATAGATTACGTATATGTCAGGTTTACTTTGAGTGTGCCTTGTGCGCGAGAGTGTGTGTACTAAAATTTAACTTGAGAAAATTGACGTAAAACCGATAATTAGAAAACGAACAAGTCAAATAAGATTTAAAAATAGGTAATAATGCAATCATAAATCGAAACATTAGTGTATAAGACCTGCAATTTCTCTAACTATTGTTTGCTTTTGAGTAATTTTAACTGATTGATTATTCATTTTGAATACCAAACTTTTACCATCCTCTTTCCTAAAAAAGATAAATCTTCGTAATTATGCGTTTTCTAAAATATAAACTATTAAAACATTGAACACGTTGAATAATGTTCCAAATGGTGAGATAAGATCTGCCACGTCTACTTAGTGATAAGGTTTGACACATAATACACTTTTAACTTTTAAAATAACTCACGTGAAAATAGTATGCCTTTAATGTACTACATCATTTTGATGCTACAAAGTGTCTATAATTCGTCGGTAAAATTAGTTACTAGACTTATGCATTACTATAAAATTCAACCTTAGTAAACACTATTAAAAACACACTCGGCGAGTTTTTCTTTTTTAATTAAAAGTACTGCATACCGCTAAATTGTAAATAATGTCTTATTCAATCTCTTACCGTTTCGTCTTCTTTCGCCATTATTAAATTTTACATAAAATTTGCTCAAAAATATTAAAGTTAATCGCTAGTTTTTAAGCGCACGAAGGTTAGAAGCCAACTAAGCTCAAACCCTATTATCACTAAACAGCTGTTATCAAAACAGGTGACGTGGCAGTATAGTTGCAGCTGTCTTCGCCGCCGCGATCAGCTGGTAGCGCTGCAGTCGCCTTGGCGACATAACCTCCAAATCGGCTTTAGCTGTTTTTCTTGTAAACGTAAACAATCCTATTAGAAAGGTGTGTTTATCATAGAACTAACTACTGTTCTGTGTCAGTTCAAATTAATTTTGATAAGGTATTGCTGTTATCTACAACCATAAACGAACAATACTCGTACACAGTTCATGTTCCATGAAAAAGTGTATTTTCTTTTATTACTTTAGTGATTTTTTGAAAATGGATACAATAGTTTAGGATTTTTAACATAGGTGTTTCGTGTACCACAAAATAACTTTTACACGCCAAAGGATGTATTATTTAAACAAATTATGAAATTAATAGGATAACATGAAAAATAGTTTAAAATGCATCAACTGCTGTGACTCTATCGGTGAAGTTAGAGGAGGAAAAACGTACAGTAGGAATACTATCAACTGCCAAGTTTTCGAACTAAATGCTGGACCAGTAGACCAAGATTAGACAAACGTGATATGATAAGAGTGCAGACATCACACAAACTCAGCAAGGTGGATAAGAAGCTTATCAGTGAATTTGAGCTGTGATAAGACTAAAAGTAACCCTGGCTTATCAGTTATCGGTTATATTCAGTCTTTGAGCTGAGCTGCTGAGCCAATAGTAGGCCTACCCGCTTCCACAGACTAACGAACTCTACCGTTAGTCTAATGTCTAACTGTAGAGTCCGTAATGTACGCCACCACTAAAGCCCATAGCACCCAACTTTGGTAAGTGGGGTTTGGTACTTTGTAAATCAAAGTACAGTTTAGATATACTTTCATTCCAACTTCAAAAGAAACATAACCTAATGCACAGACAACTGTTACAGTGTTACTACCCATGTTCGTGTCTTTTGTATCGAATGGTTATGGCCGAGAGTTTAACCAAAACCAAGAAGTTCAAACTGGTTAAACACTTCATAACTGCAGTATGTGAGATCACTAAATCACTATTTGAGATGCCGACCACTCTCATGAGGGTATTTTAAGGCAAATATGTGGTGAAGGATGAGTGTGATGAGTGGTAGTAATGAGTTATGAGGTGTAGTCTTGTTACAAACTAAGGCCGACTCTTCCTTAGAATGGGTCATTAGTTAATAGCCCAATAACCGATGGAAATACAAGGACCAACGGCTTCACGTGACTTCCGAACCACGCAGGTGATGGTTTGATATGTCTAAACGATGGTGGGAGTTGATGGGGGTATCATCAGATGATCACTGAGACTAAGAGCCGCTTTAGAACTATATCATCCTCAAAACCTGACCTCCATGAAGCTGAATTACAGGACCACGCCACGAGTCCTAGTCAAGATTGTCACCGCGCGAATACTTTATACAGTCATCTACAGTATTTAGAAACGAAATGGAAATGTTGTAAAGTAGGTAAATGGCAGAAGACGTAGAAGGAATGCAGCCAGACCTCAGGAGGACAGTATACATGCTGCAGGAGTTAGCAAGGAAGAGATTCCATTCCCATCTGTAGTTCGAGGTCAATCACCTTGCAGCGCTAGTGTGCAAGTAGACTGTAGCTTTCCCACCTTCACTCAGCCTCAGCAGTCAGCAGTCCTTGTCCTACCTTATCCCATCCCATAATACAGTAATATTATGATAAACTCCCCATCAACATCATTCAAACCCCATGTATTTCTTGAAATCATCGTCAGTTTGCACGTCCGTGTCACTGAATGGATTTCCATTTCCAAGAGCAAAACAGGATTTTATTGGTTATTTCTGAACTTATTTCATAGTAGAGCGAGTTTATATGTTTCCAACATTTACTTTGAAACCCATATCATAGGAAATGTTGAAGAAGAATCGTCAATGTCTGAAAACTGTTCTTCAGGAGGAGGGCTAAATCAGTTTCATAACCATACTAGTATTTCTAGATACAGAAGATATTAATAAAAAGTGTATTAAGCAACGACAATTCCAGGATAACCAGGAAAGTGTGTCCAGGGTTTCCCGGATAACCTGAAAAGAATTTCCAGAGTTTCTATATAAACCAGAAAAGGATTTCAAGTTTCTAAAACAACCATTTCCACGTTTCCGACAAATATTTCCAGTGCAACCATAAATGGATTTTCGGGATACACAGGCACGGATTTCCAGGATTCAAGTTTGCAGGACAACCAGACAAGGATTTCCATGTTTTCTAGGAATACCAGGAAAGAGCTGCCAGGTTTCTAGGACAACCAGGAAAGGATTAGCTAGTTTTCCAGGATAACCCACGAACCCCAGGGGTTTCAAGAGACCTGGACGTATTTAGTTTTAACCCTGTATGGCGTAGGCTCTAGCCTATATTACTTCCATAAGCATGAAGCTTTGAACTGAATTCCCTGATGATCACCAAAACTAAACCGTCTACTCTACTAGGTACTATAGTTACTCTAAAGCCCCAGTTACTCTTATGAATCAATTTCAGAAATTGATTCTCATTCCAACTATCAAAAATGAGATTGGAAAAATTACAAGTTTAACCTGATCTTGCTCTTTTGTCTGTTGATATATGTGTTCCATTAGGTCCTATGTCTATTGGGCCCATTCAACCAATCACAAAGTATCATTTTAAGTACGCAGAATCCCAAGCAGAACGTGAGTTTGATCGTTGAAGGAAGGAGGCATAAGGTTCTATCACAATTGTCATGCAAGTGATGAAAAACACGATTCCAAACTTGAATCCAATTGCCTGTCGTGTCATACAATGTTCTAGAAAGTAATGTACTCACATAATGTGGAGGCATGGGCACCATGGGCGGGTGTTGAGGTGACAGGATGACGTGCCTCAAGGTACCACTCTCGTCCACAATCTGCTGTACCACGTGACCATGGGGCACTTGCACCGGCATGGCGATAGGTGGCGAGGAGTTGGTCGACACCATGGGCACTGTCACTGGACCTGGAGGAAAACAGTACGAGTCAGTCGGGGGATACGATGGGGTGGGATACGCAGAAGGCCCGGTTTCGATTCCCGGAGCGGCGCGGGGTCTGTCGCTGTGACGGTTAGGGAAAAGAAGTGAAAAACGTCTTCCTTCTATAAAATCTGTAAAAGATTATTGGCGGTCAGAAGATCCCCGATACAGTTCTAGTTTAGTCGATCCGGAAGACATGTACCAAGATATAACAGATGCCAAAGTGACAAAGGCCAAACGACACCTACAATTTGAAAAGTATTTATCAACCGCTGAATAAATCTTGTTTGATCTTCTCAAGATACCAATTTTTACCATTGTTGGCCCACCATTTAGAAAAGATGTCGCGACTCTGCGAGCTAAACTCAAAGCTTCAAAAAGAACAAGTTTGAGAAGCTCTCCGTAAACAAATCTCATTTTGGTTTAGAATTTTATTTCAAGTTTTCAATTACTCCCTTACTCACTGTTGCTTTGTTCCCCTTCATCCTGCAACGCTTTGTTACACTATATTACGTTTTTAATAGCAAAATATTGTTCCAACCGTTATCAACAGAATATTTAGAACTCAACATTTAAAAAGATTGGTATTTAGTTGAGAGCACCACAACTAGCAGCTCATAACTGACTGTAAGTCCCATCAACTGTACCAAATTATGAAACCTATGTCTTCCTTCACCCAATTCCAAGAGGGAGAACAACACCAGCGTTGTGTTGTGCTGGAAAAGTTGCTGCCTTGCATCGATGACGCGGACGGCGGGGCAACATTCACCGCAGTTGCACAAGCGATCAGACCTCTGGTTTTAAATATTTTTATAGCTCTCAACGTTCGGTACTTTCACTCGCCTTCATTCCCTTCACTTCTGCAGACGGATTACAGTGTGTCCTTCACGAGAAGCGTCGACCTCTCTCCGCTGCTAGACTTCCTGCATGTCGACATCGTGGCGGCGTCGCTCTATACACTGAGGAACGAGATTTCAGGAGATTTGGAACTTGACAGCTGCGGAAGGTCATCGGAGGGGTTTAGAGAGGCAGAGAAGAGGTGATTGGGATTTGAAGACAACTGGAAAGTTCACACCGGCAACGCGGTCTGTTGAAATGATTTGGAGACGCTGGAGATTCTGTAATTTCCCCTTATCTTCTGGCACAATCAATAAATCAGATCCTTCAAAACGTAGCTATCAATCTCAAGATATCAAGTTAAATTAATTAATTAAAGGTTAAAGACTTCCGGAGGTCTGAAAATCCCGATCAAGTTCTAGTTTAGTCGATCCGGAAGACATGGACCAAACGTAGCGATTCATGCGTCAATCTTCGATGTACAGATCAGATCTTGGGACGAATCGCTACGTGTATGAGTTGATCTTGAGGTTAACGAAAACGTTTATGGAAGATAATGATTCATTGGGTGGGTCAACATATTTAATCTGCGGGTTTTTGTCATGGGTCAAATCGTTGGGTGTATGTGTGGAAATCACTTTGATGATCTGCGATCGTAAATTCTTCTCCACACCACTAACAAACCGGCAACTACTCGACTCAAAGAAATTGCGGTGCCGATCTGACGGAAGTACCAATCCTATCAGGTTAAAGATTCGGCCAAATCAGCAAAAATTTATCCAAAGACCAGATCTCCGGATATTTTTTCTTAAATCCTTGGCTAGGAAGATATCAATAATGTTATCAGCTTATAGAGCTACAGAAAACATTTTCATTATCATGTGGTAGTAATTTAATTGAAACTGCATTGACCGTAGGTTATTCAGGGTTCTATTGTATTGAGAGGTTCGTCTGTACTATAACCAACCTGCAACCTAGAGTGGATTTGCATCCCTAAAAACCTTGGATGACTCTGGGAGTTCTCACAAACCAAATTTGTGGTTGTTTGGTTTATATTTTGAGAAGATCAATTAGCGAGATTCAATTAGCGATCGAAGGCCGAGGTGAAAAGTTCAACACCGATATTAATCTAAAACAATCACGCCTACGCGGCAGCTGGCAATGAGAAGTTGGCTTTTTTAAACGGGATAGTGTTCCTACGAAAATCTACTTTTATGTTTTTCTTTTTGCTTTAGAACCAATCCTACTACTATGTGGTCAAACTGCCTAATTAGCGAATTTTCTTTGAAATATAGCTATTCATTCCTCTTGTAAAAACGTCGTAAGGTGAAGTTTGCAGCTTTGAGCGCGACCCTACACCTCCTAAGTTGAATGGCAAAACTATACTGTATACGTATCTTTGTTAAATTTGAAGGTAGAAATATTTGGGCCAGATGGTGTAGTGGTGAGCATAATCGCCCGGCAAGCGGGAGACCCGTGTTCAAGTCACGGGTCGGTCCAAACTGTTTTGCCTTCAAATTTCTTTAGTAATAAATTAACTAGCTATTTAGTGTTTATAAAAATTAAGATCTATCTTTGTATACAACGACTCTACAGTTCACATTTTTAGTCCGATTTTCATGAAATTTAATATAAATGTTCCTCTTGCAATTATCTAGGTTAAGTTCGTTAACCAGCTAGATCATCCGTTTCAAAATGGTGGCCATTCAAAGTGTTGTTTTACCCATACAATTGTAGCTTTACTATAATTGAATATAGTAGAGTTTTACTTTCTCAATCGATCAAAACAACTCCCGTTGATCTAGAATCTATCGTTTTGAAGTTATTTCAGTTTAATTATTTGGTCAAAATTTCTTCACTTTGACATTCAGAGCACTGAGCGGAAATTAAATGTTGTTAATCATGCAAAATATTACTGGGTATTTCATTCACAATTAATCTAGGCAGCTCATTTCCGACAACGCAGTCACTAGATTCGGCAAAGGTTAACCCCAAAGAGAAGTAGGCGTTGATACATTAGTGGTAAGAGAGTTGGTGGTGTTACCGTGTACTGTGTAGACAGTGTACTGTGTAGACAGTGTACTGTGTAGACAGTGTAGGGGGAGCGTAGGCAGTACAAGAGCTACAGGACACAACCTTTACAAGTGGGTGGTTGACGTTAACCAATCCAAGTTCAGGCCACAATCACATTTACTCGGTTAGTTCGATTCAGGGAAGCGGCTAGTTAGACTATGTTATACAGGGTGCTTACAAAATGGTAAAGAAAGAAACTTACTTTTCCTGGCACTTCCGGAGAAAAACTACTTTTAACGTTTCAGGTAGTAAAAATACCGCTACATCTTAAGAATTTTTTTGTCTTTTTTCAGCTATTTGTTTTATGTTAAGGCCTAGCATGTAGTTTATTCCTATTAACGTGTCCTCATTTTATTTGGTTTCTATTTTTAATTGTAATTTTGACAAGCATGAATTCTTAAGATGTAGCGGTATTTTTAAATATTGTTTAGGGTAGTCTTAGGTTAGATCTTAAGTTTAGATATACAGTACGTATAACTAAATGTAGTTTCTAGATTAGTGTAGTCCTCTGAAGACGGGTGGAGTTTTTAACTACCCGAAACGTTAGAAGTAGTTTTTCTCCGGGAGTTGCAAAGTCCGTTTCTTTCTTTTACTAAATTGCTCTCGCCACTATTATGAACTTTCAAACTAATAAAATGGTCTTGCAAACTTCTGGAAGTGCAGGTTTGATGGGTTAAATTTAAAAATCCACAATGACAGTTTGATAATTGCTGGTAATTCTTTAAGCCATTACCTACATCCATGGGTGTATTGACTTTCAGAAATGTCGATTAAATAGCTTAAAAGATAAAAAGCTGTTTGTGAAAAAAAAAAATAAAATGCGGCTATCCAATAAACGAAGCTTTTTCCAAAAACTTATTTTCTGTTTTCTTTGACCCACTAAACCACTTCTCGAAGTGTGTAGCACCCTGTATAGGGACAACTAATAATCGAAGATTAGACTATCGGTGAACGTGCTTTTTAAATTTTAATTAGTTGACTGCAGTTACGTTTATACGAACGGTTTGGAAAATGTTATTTTGACGCAGTATTTAAATTCTGTTTGTAATATTTCCAGCTTGTTGATTTAAAGTTACTATTTGACCGTCACATGTTTCGGATAAACATTCAGATTTAAGTACTTATTTGAAGGCAGAAATAGTTGGGCCGGATAGTGTAGTGATGAGCATAACCGCCCGGCAAGCGGGAGACCCGGGTTCAGATCCCGGTTCGGTCCAAATGTTTTTGTTTTCAAATTTATTAAGTTATACTGTAGTACTTATTTAACCATGTAGGAGTGTATAGGTGTAGACCAAAAAGAACGGAGCATACGTCTCTCTCTACCTCTCGAAACGTTGTGCATTTTTAAACACAATAACCTGTAGATTAGTCCATCGGTTTGACATAGCAACATATAGCTGACAAAGCAAATCAAGAAATCTCTCTATTGTTGTGTAAAAACAAAAAACGAATACAACTTGTCGAGTAGAAACGATGTTGGTGGTGGTGTTGGTGGGTTGGTGGTGGTGTGTGTGGTGGTGTCAGTTGGTGGTGTTGGTGGTGTGGTGGTGGTGACACCTGTGTTGCAAAGTGCATGCATGTGTCGAGTGAGTCGCATCGTTTCCCAGGCTTGCCAACAGTGGAAATGTCAAGTTCAAGGATCACTGGGATGCTGAAAGGTCGTTGTGAATTGTACAACTCCATTCCACCAATCGCCGAGGCCGTCCTGTCTGTAACGTATTGTACTTGGAGTAAATCATTTCACTACTGATGTTTCTGTAGCAAAGTAAAACTCCAAAGTGAAATTGATAGCCTGTTTTAACTAATATTCTTGTGAAAATGATGCCGACAAATTTGTACAAAATCGCATTTCAAGCAGATCTTTGAGAAGGTGGGGGTTGATTGGTGTTCACGGAGGATGGTGGGGTTGATTGGTGGTCTTGGACGATGGGGGTGGGGGTTGATTAGTGGTCACGGGTGATGGCGGGGTTGATTGTTGGTAACGGACGATGGGGTTGGGGGTTGATTGGTGGTCTGGATGATGGCGGGGTTGATTGGTGGTGGCTGGACGATGGGGTAGGGGTTGATTGGTGGTCACGGATGATGGCGGGGGTTGATTGGTGGTAACGGACAGTGGCGGGGGTAAATTAGTGGTCATGGATTATGGTTAGGGTTGATTGGTGGTCTTGGACGATGAAATTGGGGGTTGATGGTGGTCACGGATGATGGCGGGGTTGATTGGTGGCCACGGACGGTGGCGGGGTAAATGGTGGTAATAATTATGGTTAGGGTTGATTGGTCACGGTGCCGTTGGTCCCGATGGTCGTTGGGCTGTGGTAATGACCCAAACTGGGGAACAGTCGGCCCGAGTTTGTAACAAGACTACACCTCATCATCCATCAATAACATCCAACACTCACCCTTCACCCCATATTCACCTTAAAAATACTCTAGGAGTGGTCGGTGTCTCAAATCAAGTAAAAGTATCAAGATTGATGGTCTTGGACGATGTGGGTGGGGGTTGATTGGTGGTCACGGAGGATGGCGAGGGTTGATTGGTGGTCACGGACGGTGGCGTAGATTAGCAGTCACGGAAGATGTGGGTTGATTGGTGGCATGGACGTTGGTTGCTGTACATTGGTGGTCACGGAGGATGGCGGGGGTTGATTGGTTGTCACATACGATGGTGGGGTTGATTGGTGGTCATGGACGATGGTTTGAGTACATTGGTGGTCACGGAGGATGGCGGGGTTGATTGGTGGCCACAAGCGATAGTGGAGGCTTATCGTAAAAGAATCGTATCAAAAAGCCTTTGATGAAAAGTGCTTTGACCAGCATCTGCGAATGAAGGATATCTCTGCGGTTGTGTTGTCTCTAGAGTCTAGATGAAGGGAGAGTGGACAGACAGACAGACAGACAGACTGGTGACCGAGCCAACTCGCAAGGCCGAGCAATGCTCTCCGGTCACGTGACTGAACACTGGGCCCAGTCTAGCGAGACCAACCTCCTCAACCAACATCACCTACACAACTAAATATATTCGCATGCGGTAGAATAAACCATTAAAAGTGAAAACCACACGTATTTAAGTGCCGTATACCGCATACAGATTTCAAGCGAAGAAACTCGAAGCACGAAATATTTTCTTTGACTTGTTAACGGAATAGAAAGAAGACAGCACATTGCACTCATACCGCCACCCTTTAGTTTTGCAGGTCCACCGACTTACATGACTCTAGCGTCCATTCCCCGGCATGCATCTGCCCGGCTTGTTTGACGTTCACAACAGTTCTTTGGCCTGCAGACTCCTTCCTCCATTCCGTGTCCGTTAACTCAATAACTAGTTTTCGTTTTGAATTCATCACCTTCACAGCCTCGATTTGACAGCGACTCGACAACTTTGTATTTGTAACTTCCTTTCAGTATCAGCCATGTTTATGTCCGCTGAACAAACAAAGGTGGAGGTTTGTAGTGTGGTTACGCAGGTGGATTCTAAGCGGCCAGTGTTTATCTAGATATGCAGTGTTGCCAAGTCTAGGCGAGAATAGCCGGTCCACTACATGTACCATATTTAGCAACAAACGGGTTCAACTCAGTACGCCATGCACGACCGGCTTCTGCTTTCTACACAGAAGAACACCCTGTAACTTAGATCCTACGTAACGGGGGTTTAATACCCTTTAACTTTGGATTAAGAATGACTGAACAGAAGATGGAAGTAGTATTAGGAGTAGAATAACTACATAGAATACATTTTTTCGTAGTTAGTCCTTCGTTAGCCACTATGTAGAGTTTATACATGAAGCGTGCAGTTCGTACTCTGCCAAGCAGGCCAACGACCCGAGCACGCCAAGGTAAGCAGGCAGGCAACGCAACAGCCGAAATATGCCTTGACCTTTACAAGGCTGCTCACACACAGCTTGATCACATCATGTTCAATCTGTCCCCTTACCTACAAGCTCCGGCTTGAGACTAAAACCATGCTTGGGACTTAATTTCATGCTTTTTTAGTTATTTAGCGTGTTCTGGGCATTTTTGTTTGATTATTACGAGGTAATAGGCCGTTCGAGACAACTCGTCGAGGCAAGATCCGATGTTCTACAAACGTCTTTGACCGAATTTATTTAAATACAAATTGTAAATAAAATGAGTATGAGTTGTGATATTACATTTTGAAGCCACACGCGAAAAATATTTCAAGAGGGTCGACTTACCCATGGGATAATCTGCACGGCGTCATGTTTAATAGGACCACAACAAAATAACATCATTTGCTTTTTGGTGCAGTCTGACCAAAAACCAATGTTGGAAAGGATTACACGAGGTGTTTCAAGAGGACACCCAAGAGTTTGGAGAGTCGGCAAGATCTCGTTCGTGTCTACAGGTCTCGTCAGTCTTCTGCACGGTGTCGTGTTCAGTAAAAGGACTGAAATTGAGGATGGGTTACACGAGACGTTTGCCAAATCAACACAAAGGACGTTGGAACTCACTATGCTATCTTCTGCATAGTGTCTTGTTCAGGACGAGGACGAGAATGAGGATGGGTTACACGAGACGTTTGCCAAGTGGACTTCAAGGACGTTGGTCATTCGGTAAGCTCTCTTCTGCACGGTGTCTTGTTCAAGACGAGGACAAGAATGGGATGGGTTACACGAGGCGTTTGCCAAGTGGACTTCAAGGACGTTGGTCACTCGCTAAGCCTCTTCTGCACGGTGTCTTGTTCAAGACGAGGACAAGAATGGGGATGGGTTACACGAGGCGTTTGTCAAGCGGGACTTCGGACGTTGGTCACTCGCTAAGCTCTCTTCTGTACGGTGTCTTGTTCAAGACGAGGACAAGAATGGGGATGGGTTACACGAGACGTTTGTCAAGTGGACCAAGGACGTTGGTCACCGGTAAGCTCTTCTGCACGGTGTCTTGTTCAAGACGAGGACAAGAATGGGGATGGAGTTACACGAGACGTTTGCCAAGTGGACTTCAAGGACGTTGGTCACTTAGTAAGCTCTCTTCTGCACGGTGTCTTGTTCAAGACGAGGACAAGAATGGGATGGGTTACACGAGGCGTTTGTCAAGTGGACTTCAAGGACGTTGGTCACTCGCTAAGCTCTCTTCTGCACGGTGTCTTGTTCAAGACGAGGACAAGAATGGATGGGTTACACGAGGCGTTTGTCAAGTGGACTTCAAGGACGTTGGCACTGGTAAGCTCTCTTCTGCACGGTGTCTTGTTCAAGACGAGGACAAGAATGGGGATGGTGTTACACGAGGCGTTTGCCAAGTGGACTCAAGGACGTTGGTCACTCGCTAAGCTCTTTCTGCACGGTGTCTTGTTCAAGACGAGGACAAGAATGGGATGGGTTACACGAGGCGTTTGCCAAGTGGACTTCAAGGACGTTGGTCACTGCTAAGCTCTTCTTCTGCACGGTGTCTTGTTCAAGACGAGGACGAGAATGAGGATGGGTTACACGAGACGTTTGTCAAGTGGACTTCAAGGACGTTGTCACTCGCTAAGCTCTTTCTGCACGGTGTCTTGTTCAAGACGAGGACAAGAATGGGGATGGGTTACACGAGGCGTTTGCCAAGTGGATCAAGGACGTTGTCACTCGCTGCCTCTTCTGCACGGTGTCTTGTTCAAGACGAGGACAAGAATGGGGATGGGTTACACGAGACGTTTGTCAAGTGGACTCAAGGACGTTGGTACTCGCTAAGCTTCTTCTGCATAGTGTTGTTTGAGTACGAGGACGAGAATGAGGATGGGTTACACGAGACGTTTGCCAAGTGGACTTCAAGGACGTTGGCTATTCTGCTAAGCTTCTTCTGCACGGTGTCTTGTTCAAGACGAGGACAAGAATGGGATGGGTTACACGAGACGTTTGCCAAGTGGACTCCAAGGACGTTGGTCTCTACTCGCTAATCTCTTCGGTGTCTTGTTCAGTACGAGGACAAGAATGGATGGGTTACACGAGACGTTTGCCAAGTGGACTTCAAGGACGTTGGCCACTCGCCAAGCTCTTCTGCACGGTGTCTTGTTCAAGACGAGGACGAGAATGAGGATGGGTTACACGAGACGTTTGCCAAGTGGACTTCAAGGACGTTGGTCACTCGCAAGCCTCTTCTGCACGGTGTCTTGTTCAGTACGAGGACAAGAATGGGATGGGTTACACGAGACGTTTGCCAAGTGGACTTCAAGGACGTTGGCTATTCGCTGCTTCTGCACGGTGTCTTGTTCAAGACGAGGACAAGAATGGGATGGGTTACACGAGGCGTTTGCCAAGTGGACTTCAAGGACGTTGGTCACTCGCTAAGCTCTCTTCTGCACGGTGTCTTGTTCAAGACGAGGACAAGAATGGGATGGGTTACACGAGACGTTTGCCAAGTGGACTTCAAGGACGTTGGCTATTCGCTAAGCTCTCTTCTGCACGGTGTCTTGTTCAAGACGAGGACAAGAATGGGGATGGGTTACACGAGACGTTTGCCAAGTGGACTTCAAGGACGTTGGCTATTCGCTAAGCTCTCTTCTGCACGGTGTCTTGTTCAAGACGACAAGAATGGGGATGGGTTACACGAGACGTTTGCCAAGTGGACTTCAAGGACGTTGGCTATTCGCTAAGCTCTTCTGCACGGTGTCTTGTTCAAGACGAGGACGAGAATGAGGATGGGTTACACGAGACGTTTGCCAAGTGGACTTCAAGGACGTTACTGCTAAGCTCTCTTCTGCACGGTGTTCTTGTTCAGCAGACGGACGGATAGGATGCACGATGCTTGCCAAGTGGACTCCAAGGACGTTGGTCACTCGCTTGCTCTCTTCTGCACGGTGTCTTGTTCAGCACGAGGACAAGAATGGGATGGGTTACACGAGACGTTTGCCAAGTGGACTCAAGGACGTTGGCCACTCGCAAGCTCTCTTCTGCACGGTGTCTTGTTCAGCACGAGGACAAGAATGGGGATGGGTTACACGAGACGTTTGCCAAGTGGACTCCAAGGACGTTGGTCACTCGCTAAGCTCTTCTGCACGGTGTCTTGTTCAGACGAGGACGAGAATGGGGATGGGTTACACGAGACGTTTGCCAAGTGGACTTCAAGGACGTTGGCCACTCGCTAAGCTCTCTTCTGCACGGTGTCTTGTTCAGTACGAGGACAAGAATGGGATGGGTTACACGAGACGTTTGCCAAGTGGACTCCAAGGACGTTGGTCGCCAAGCTTCTTCTGCACGGTGTCTTGTTCAGTGACGAGGACAAGAATGGGATGGGTTACACGAGACGTTTGCCAAGTGGACTTCAAGGACGTTGGTCACTGCTAAGCTCTCTTCTGCACGGTGTCTTGTTCAGTACGAGGAAGAGAATGGGATGGGTTACACGAGACGTTTGCCAAGTGGACTTCAAGGACGTTGGTCACTCGCTAAGCTCTTCTGCACGGTGTCTTGTTCAGACGAGGACAAGAATGGGGATGGGTTACACGAGACGTTTGCCAAGTGGACTTCAAGGACGTTGGTCACTCGCTAAGCTCTTTCTGCACGGTGTCTTGTTCAAGACGAGGAAGAATGGGGATGGGTTACACGAGACGTTTGCAAGTGGACTCCAAGGGACGTTGGTCACTCGCTAAGCTCTTCTGCACGGTGTCTTGTTCAGTACGAGGACAAGAATGGGGATGGGTTACACGAGACGCCCCAAGTGGACTTCAAGGACGTTGGCTATTCGCAAGCTTCTTCTGCACGGTGTCTTGTTCAAGACGAGGACAAGAATGGGATGGGTTACACGAGCGTTTGTCAAGTGGACTTCAAGGACGTTGGTCACTCGCTGCTTCTTCTGCACGGTGTCTTGTTCAGTACGAGGACAAGAATGGGGATGGGTTACACGAGGCGTTTGTCAAGTGGACTTCAAGGACGATGGCCACTCGCCAAGCTCTCTTCTTCACTGGTCTTTCTGTACAGTGTTTTGTGGAGAGGAGGACGAGAATGAGGATGGGTTACACGGGGCTTTGCCAAGCAAACTCAAGACGTTGGCCATCATTTCCAAATTCTACAGGTATCTTCTGCACGGTGTCTTGTTCAGTAGGAGGACGAGAATGGGGATGGGTTACACGAGGCGTTTGCCAAGTGGACTTCAAGGACGTTGGTTATTCTGCTGCTCTCTTCTGCACGGTGTCTTGTTCAAGACGAGGACAAGAATGGGGATGGGTTACACGAGACGTTTGCCAAGTGGACTTCAAGGACGTTGGCTATTCGCTAAGCTCTCTTCTGCACGGTGTCTTGTTCAAGACGAGGACAAGAATGAGGATGGGTTACACGAGGCGTTTGCCAAGTGGACCAAGGACGTCACTCGCAAGCTTCTCTTCTGCACGGTGTCTTGTTCAAGACGAGGACAAGAATGGGGATGGGTTACACGAGGCGTTTGTCAAGTGGACTTCAAGGACGTTGGTCACCTGCTAAGCTCTTCTGCACGGTGTCTTGTTCAAGTACGAGGACAAGAATGGGGATGGGTTACACGAGACGTTTGCCAAGTGGACTCCAAGGACGTTGGCCACTCGCTAAGCTCTCTTCTGCACGGTGTCTTGTTCAGACGAGGACAAGAATGGGATGGGTTACACGAGACGTTTGCCAAGTGGACTTCAAGGACGTTGGTCACTCGCTAAGCTCTCTTCTGCGGTGTCTTGTTCAGCACGAGGACAAGAATGGGATGGGTTACACGAGACGTTTGCCAAGTGGACTTCAAGGACGTTGGTCACTCGCTGCTTTCTTCTGCACAGTGTCTTGTTCAGCACGAGGACAAGAATGGGATGAGTTACACGAGGCGTTTGTCAAGTGGACTTCAAGGACGTTGGTCACTCGGTAAGCTCTCTTCTGCACGGTGTCTTGTTCAAGACGAGGACAAGAATGGGGATGGGTTACACGAGGCGTTTGCCAAGTGGACTCCAAGGACGTTGGTCACTCGCTAAGCTCTCTTCTGCACGGTGTCTTGTTCAAGACGAGGACAAGAATGGGGATGAGTTACACGAGGCGTTTGTCATGGACTCAAGGACGTTGGTCACTAAGCTCTCTTCTTGCAAGTGTTTGTTGGTGGGAGGACGAGAATGAGGATGGGTTACACGAGACGTTTGCCAAGTGGACTTCAAGGACGTTGGCTATTCGCTAAGCTCTCTTCTGCACGGTGTCTTGTTCAAGACGAGGACAAGAATGGGGATGGGTTACCGAGGCGTTTGCCAAGTGGACTCTAAGGACGTTGGTCACTCGCTAAGCTCTCTTCTGCACGGTGTCTTGTTCAGTACGAGGACAAGAATGGGGATGGGTTACACGAGACGTTTGTCAAGTGGACTCCAAGGACGTTGGTCACTCGCTAAGCTCTTTCTGTACGGTGTCTTGTTCAAGACGAGGACAAGAATGGGATGGGTTACACGAGACGTTTGCCAAGTGGACTCAAGGACGTTGGTCACTCGCTAAGCTCTCTTCTGCACGGTGTCTTGTTCAGTACGAGGACAAGAATGGGGATGAGTTACACGAGACGTTTGTCAAGTGGACCCAAGGACGTTGGTCACTGCTAAGCTCTTCTGCACGGTGTCTTGTTCAAGACGAGGACAAGAATGGGATGGGTTACACGAGACGTTTGTCAAGTGGACTCAAGGACGTTGGTCACTCGCTAAGCTCTTCTGTACGGTGTCTTGTTCAAGACGAGGACAAGAATGGGATGGGTTACACGAGACGTTTGCCAAGTGGACTTCAAGGACGTTGGTCACTCGCTAAGCTCTTCTGCACGTAGTGCTTGTTCAAGACGAGGACAAGAATGGGGATGGGTTACACGAGACGTTTGCAAGTGGACCTGCTGACGTTGGCCTGCTAAGCCTCTTCTGCACGGTGTCTTGTTCAAGACGAGGACAAGAATGAGGATGGGTTACACGAGACGCGTTTGCCAAGTGGACTCAAGGACGTTGGCTATTCGCCAAGCTCTTCTTACTGCACCCTTGTTCAAGACGAGGACAAGAATGGGGATGGGTTAATGAGACGTTTTGCTGGTGGACTCCAAGGACGTTGGTCACTCGCCAAGCTCTTCTGCACGGTGTCTTGTTCAAGACGAGGACAAGAATGGGGATGGGTTACACGAGGCGTTTGCCAAGTGGACTTCAAGGACGTTGGCTATTCACAAGCTCTTCTGGCAATGGTGTCTTGTTCAAGACGAGGACAAGAATGGGGATGGGTTACACGAGACGTTTGGCCAAGCGGGACTCCTAAGGACGTTGGCTATCGCTAAGCTCTTCTGCACGGTGTCTTGTTCAAGACGAGGACAAGAATGGGAATGGGTTACTACTGAGACGTTTGCCAAGTGGACTTCAAGGACGTTGGCTATTCGCTAAGCTCTTCTGCACGGTGTCTTGTTCAAGACGAGGACAAGAATGGGGATGGGTTACACGAGACGTTTGCCAAGTGGACTTCAAGGACGTTGGTCACTCGCTAAGCTCTCTTCTGCACGGTGTCTTGTTCAAGACGAGGACAAGAATGGGATGGGTTACACGAGACGTTTGCCAAGTGGACTTCAAGGACGTTGGTCACTCGCTAAGCTCTCTTCTGCATAACGGTGTCTTGGTTCAAGTACGAGGATGGGCAAATGATGGTTACTGAGGCGTTTGTCGGCGGACTTCAAGGACGTTGGCTATTCGCTAAGCTCTCTTCTGCACGGTGTCTTGTTCAAGACGAGGACAAGAATGGGGATGGGTTACACGAGACGTTTGCCAAGTGGACTTCAAGGACGTTGGCTATTCGCTAAGCTCTTCTGCACGGTGTCTTGTTCAAGACGAGGACAAGAATGGGGATGGGTTACACGAGACGTTTGCCAAGTGGACTTCAAGGACGTTGGCTATTCTAAGCTCTCTTCACACGGTGTCTTGTTCAAGGAGGACAAGAATGAGGATGGGTTACGAGACGTTTGCCAAGTGGACTTCAAGGACGTTGGCTCGCTAAGCTCTCTTCTGCACGGTGTCTTGTTCAGTACGAGGACGAGAATGAGGATGGGTTACACGAGGCGTTTGCCAAGTGGACTTCAAGGACGTTGGCTATTCGCTAAGCTCTCTTCTGCACGGTGTCTTGTTCAGGACGAGGACGAGAATGAGGATGGGTTACACGAGACGTTTGCCAAGTGGACTTCAAGGACGTTGGCTATTCGCTAAGCTCTCTTCTGCACGGTGTCTTGTTCAGTACGAGGACGAGAATGGGGATGGGTTACACGAGACGTTTGCCAAGTGGACTTCAAGGACGTTGGCTATTCGCTAAGCTCTCTTCTGCACGGTGTCTTGTTCAGTACGAGGACGAGAATAAGGATGGGTTACACCAATCCGTTTGACAAGTGGTCTCCAAGGACGATGGCCACTCGCCAAGCTCTCACTCTTCTACTGGTCTTTTCTGTACGGTGTTTTGTTGAGTAGGAGGACGAGAATGAGGATGGGTTACACGAGGCTTTGCCAAGTAAACTCAAGGACGTAGGCCATCACCAAGCTCTTACTCTTCTACAGGCCTCTTCTGTACGGTGTCTTAATCAGTAGGAGGGCGAGATTGGGGATGGGTTACACGAGGCGTTTGCCAAGTGGACTCCAAGGACGTTGGCCACTCGCCAAGCTCTCACTCGTGTCTACGAGTCTCGTCTAGCCAGCAACATCTCATCGCATACCTCAATCTGTTTTGCGTAAACAACAATGTTACGGAAATAACCGCTTTGTGGCAGTTGCAACTATCTACACCAAGAGTCTCAACCTGAGGTATGGCTGACAACGTGATCGAGCAAGTGTAGAACCTACTCTCCTTATACATTTTGCTACACTATTGCTGGTACAGTGTCTTGGATTTCAATAAAAGAATTGTTGCAAACAACAGGGGATCCGTTTTAAATTCGTTTAAAATGTCAAGTGGTACGCTGATTTTGTCTCCTCAGCTGGGTGGAAGAGATGACTTTATAGTCCTAACTTCGCTACACGAATAATGACTTATTTAATTTCATTTCCTAAGCTAATTTAGCGGGAAAGCGGAGTCTTTGCTGGGGTCCTGTCTACCTGTCACCTGTCCTTGTAAAATTTCCCTGAGCAATTCACTTTACCTTAATTCCTATTTTCTAATTTCAGCCCCCCTGTCATCTGTCCTTGTAAAATTTCCCTGACATTCCCTTTACCTTGTTTTCCGGACCATAAAATTCCCGATACCCTTGCAAAATTTGCCCCGACATTGGTCCAGTAATACAGAGGCTCTCAGATGTACCGGTGAACGCGTTAGCTTCAGTCTAAACCCCGGTAAGAAACTGTAGACACTCCCTAAAAGTTCATTTTCTCGAACCTATCACCGAGCGTGGTTGCCATGGTGCGCCTCCCTGCGGACTGCGGAGTGAACTCCCCTATGCGGAGCACTCTGGACTCCACACGATGTGGCAACTGCGCTCGGTGATGGATTTGAAACACTGTCACCATCCATTGGATCTCTGCATCCTCTCCTGTTGTACTCACCATAGTCGTAGACCGGGGGACACAGGTCGGGACTGCCCTGGCCCGGGTAGTGTTGGTAGTCAGGGGTGTAGTAATCGTAGTACATGGTCTCTTCACTAGGCGGCTCTAGTGTCTGTTGGTTGCCGGCCACCATCGTCTCCAACATCACTTGTTTGAGACTCACCTCACTCACGCACACTCACACACACTCATGCCACTGCCTACCTGCAACACAAAACACAACATCATCAGCAAACATAACTAAATACATTGCATGAAAATGTACAGTAAAATTCATGAACTACCGTTCTGCGTCTCCCAGTTCGGTATTTGTCCCTGCCTCTAGTTTCTTATCTATACCTAATGTCTTTCATGTTTTAATTAATAAAGAAAAGAACAAAAAATAAGAACAAAGACACGACTCCAAAATGTAGAGCCAAGATAGTTTCAGGTTTGTGAGTTCTTCCCTACACGACTCTCTCCTATACTCAATTTTTCAAACTGCTTCATTTAAAATAAAAAACTTCTTCAACAATTTGCGTTTCTTCAACCTCCCCACTACATTGATCCGTAAGGTAGGTGTGGGTAAATTACTCCGGAATACGCCGTCACCAGTACCTGAGTTGGGGAGTTTCCCTAAAGTATAAATTTTTAAAGGATAGTTTCGAGCAAAGTGGTCTACATGAGTCCAAAGGCAAATTTCGATCACAGAGATTTTACTTCGAGTTGAGAAGACCTCTTCAATCTCAGCACAGACCATCGAACTCTACACACGAGATATATGGCAGCCGTTAGTCTATGGATCTCAGTTTCGTCTACATGACTGTAGGACTGTGTGCATCTTTTTCCCACCAGCAAAACCGAATGAAGTTTGATTCGGTTAAATTTGTTTCGAGATGGAGCTCGTTGAATTGTTCTGTTGTGAGCAAGTTATGAATATGCTCTTGCGTGAAACTGTTTCAATCCTGAAGTCATCTGTAAGTGGAGGTCTTGACCTTTCTGCCGACACCGGTGACCTTTCTGGTGATATTAACCCCCCTCCACCCTCAATATACCGCGGAGGAAATTAGTTCCTGACAATTAACTTTGTGAAACATGAAATACATCGTCTGTGGAGGGCTTTATTCAAGTTTCTATAAAGAATATTCTGCTCAAGTTTTTCTAGTTAAGCTTTCTATTTAATATTGTTAACTGTATGAATATTGATGTGAATGCATTAAACGATACTCTAGTTGAATAAGGTTGATGCAATTTTTCTCAGTAGTTTTATCGAGTGTTTTAGCAGTATAGGCCTACCAGATATTGGTCAAACTAAAACTTAAAATAAAAGAAAAAATAACTTTTAGATGTTTATAAATATGCACATGCTTTGCTTGTTTAGCGTTATACCAGAGTTATTTTGCTGCTTTACACGGCGTGGGTTGTGTTGCTGCTTTACACAGCGTGTGTTGCTTTACACAGCGTGGATGTGTTGCTGCTTACACAGCGTGGTTGTGTTGCTGCTTTACAGCAGTTGCTGTGGCGTGTGTTGCTGCTTTACAGCGTGGGTGTGTTGCTGCTTTACAGCAGCGTTGAGCGTGTGTGCTGCTTTACAGCGTGGGTGTGGTGCTGCTTTACGGCGTGTGTGTTGCTTTTACGCTGAGTGTTGCGCTACACAGCGTGGGATGTGTTGCTTCACAGCGAGGTGTGTTGCTGCTTTACACAGCGTGTGTTGCTGCTTTACAGCGTGGAGTGTGTTGCTGCTTTACACTGTGTTGCTGCTTAACAGCGAGGTTGTTTGCTGCTTTACGCAGCGTGGGTGTTGCCGCTTTACACAGCGTGGTGTGTTGCCGCTTTACACAGCGTTGAGCGTGTTGCATTACACGGCTGTGTGTTGCTGCTTTACACAGCGTGGGTGTGTGTTGCTTTACACAGCGTGGGTGTGTTGCTACACAGCGTGAGTGTGTTGCTGCTTTCAGCAGCGTGTTGCGGCAGTGTGTGTTGCTGCTTTACACAGCGTGGAGTGTGTTGCTGCTTTACATGTGTTGCTGCTTTACAGCGTGGGTGTGTTGCTTTACACAGCGTGGAGTGTGTTGCTGCTTTACACAGCGAGCGTGTTGCTGCTACGGCTGGTGTGTTGCTGCTTTACACAGCGCGGGTGTGGTGCTTTACACAGCGCAGGTGTTGCTGCTTACACGCAGCGTGGGTGTGTTGCTGCTTTACACAGCGTGGAGTGTGTTGCTGGTTTACACAGCGTGGAGTGTGTTGCTGCTTTACACAGCTTAGAACATGTTGATGTTTTACACAGCGCGGAGTGTGTTGCTGCTTTACACAGCGTGGAGTGTGTTGCTGCTTTACACAGCGTGGAGTGTGTTGCTGCTTTACAAGGCGTGGAGTGTGTTGTGTTTTCAATTGCCGGATTGAAGCGAAAATCCTGTTCAGCGCAACCGTTAGCCGCCTGCCTGCCTGCGGAAAATACAAGTTGATCCGACCACAGACATTTCGTCCATAGTATGAGTCGAACAGGTCTTCTCTACGGCCTAAAATGTTCCAACTACACAAAATAACTGGTTTTTTTAGCAACCCCAGATTTTATTTTTTTGCCAGTCAACGATATTTTAGGTGTACATTTTTTGTCGATGTCATTTGGGATTAGCAGTTGGGGGGATGGGAGGTAAATCTTGGATTAATGGCTACTTGGGGGAGGGAACTAATTCAGGCATACTTGACTCAATACCTTTCTATATTTAATTAAATTATGTTGCATTGTTTGTAGAGCCACTATATGATTAAAAACCATTTAACGAACCATTGGGGACCAAACCGTCATTCTTTGTTGGACAACAATAGTTCCGAGGAAATGTCATAGAAAATTGACTCGATAATAAGTTATGTTCTTAGTTTAAAACATGTTTCCTTAAGTCAGACATGTTCAGCGAAACTATCGCATATTTCTCCCCTCCCTACAATCACTTGGCACTGAATGCTCCCTGAACAAGTGGTCTCGATGTTTGCAATAATCGTTGCGAAAGGTCGAGGATACCGACTCGCTTGGCCTTTCCATGGCACACCCGGCACCTATACAGTACACTACACTACTAAACAAACCTACATTAGCAGTTTCTTTATGGGAACAACGTAACCGATCCAGTCCAGACTATAAGCCTGGCTGCTGTGCTCGCCAGATTTTGATAGTCGATTGCGATTTGCGAATCTGAATAAAACTTGACATTTTTGTAACTTTAAGAAAGTTATTTAGAATTTTGTTTATTTTTATTTTTTGATAAATTTATCTTCTATCACTACGCCGTCGCAATCTAACTTTGCTACCTTATGAGAGTCATAGTTACTCCCGCCGGTTTGATTTTGTGCAGCGACGAAAGTTATTAAGTGAGTATCGCGGCCAATGACAATGATTGCCCTTTGTTCAACATTTAGGGAGACAAGGAATATGTGAACATGATTTGTGACTAGCCAAAGCAGAATGAGACATGATTGGTGATTGATGAGCCAATGACAACGGTTGGTTCTTTACGTTCAACCAATAAGGAAACCAGGAAATTGTGAACATGACTTTTGAATAGAATAAAGAAAATTTGTTGTTAATTACATGGACATGTTGGTTTATACATGGCGGGGAGCTTCATATGTTAAGTGTACACTCCTCAACCAGCTAGGGTTTAAGGGGGTTTCTTCTGGAGAAGAAATTTAAAATCGTTACTCAATAACAGGTAATTTTCGAGGTTTTCCCAAATTAGACTCTTTCTAACTGCAACTCATAGATAATCAGTCTGAAAAGCAGCGGTAACCATGCAGGGAATGACTTAAGCAGTTAGAGAGAGAGAGTTCTTTATTGACAATCTTTAAGAATGCAATGGTGTCAAGATTTACAACAAAATGGTCAGTATTTCTTGCTTTACACTTTATCACGAATTCCATGTGACGAACTCGTTCACACTGTAGAAGGGATGTTCTAAGAGCCACTCGTTCAACTTCGACTTCAGGATCTTGGGTGTCAATATCTTGAGTTCACTAGATAGACAGTTGAAGAGTTTGGCTTCCAAGAGAAGAGTTTTTTGACATAATGGTCCCAAGCAGAGCAACTGGTTTATGAAGGGTTCGATGTCAATATCCCAGAGCTAGGCAGTGCGCACGCCGAGATTTGTAAACCTATCTACATTGCAAAGTCAGTTCTGATGACGTCACGTCAGCGACCTAGATGCAGAACACCATGGCAATGGTACGCGGTACAGAGGTGGCGTGGATCTGCAGCAACTGCAGCTGATAACGGGAGAGGCTGGAACAGCTGGGTGCTGGGGGTCTGGGGGGGCAGGGGACCGTTATGTCCACATTCCACAACGTGACGTCACACTCTCTCTACACAGTGCTCGCCGCCGCCGCCGCCGTCCTCAAACACACCGGGGGGGATACATTAGGGGAAAAAGTTGACAACTAGGATTTTCAAAGTGTTGTCACGACCGAAGGGTTTGGGGTATAGGGACACATACCTGGATAATACACACGTCGGGGCGAGAAATCAGGAGGGGGTAGCTTATCCGTGACGGATTGATATCGCGCGCGACTCCGGAGCTCATCCGGAGCGGGTTCAATCTCAGCAGTCACTACTTACAAATTGTAATGTGACTCTACGGTGACGCTAGTAATAGTTCGAGGTTGACTGGTAGAGAGCATTGTGTAGTCCTAACTTCACCTCGTTAAACAAGACAAACTTTACCTTTTTTTTACAAAATAGACAAAAACAGAGGGTCCGAGATACAAATATAAAATCAATGTGAAAAATAATCATAAAATAGGACCTGTCCATCGCCGATTTTCCCCGATTAAAGATTGATCCAAATCTCTCATTGAATTCTAAATATGCAGTCGTTGAATTCGCCTATAGAAACCCAACTCAAATAGGTCTCTTGTTTGCTGAGTTTAGCTCACAATCTGTCAGCATGAACCCCGGAAGCCTTTGAAGATTTGGTAAATAGAAAACTTAGTCTATGTACGAGTATATTATAATGACCCGCTTTCAAAAGTAAACAAAGTCAATTTATTAAAGCATATTTCAATGTTTGTTCAATATATGGTAGAGTTTATGTGATTAACAACCCCTGAATGTAACTTCAGACAAACCGATTATTTTTAAATTCAGAAAGAAAAATAAGGCTGTTACACTGTGTTTTAGAGATCTCGTTGAACCATTAGTTCTGACGCCATATTGCTGACACGTTTTACTCAGAATTCTACAGGGTGTCTACAGGTAGATGCCCGGTCCCACAGCACAACCAGGCCTAAACAGAGTAGTACTATACCGCCTACAAAGTATTGTAGTTCATGATGAAATCTATATACCAGGCCAACTTCATACGGTGCAAGTATAAAGGCCTTGATATCACGAGGGAAATAATTGATAAAATATGACCAGTATAAACCAGAGCAGGAAATTTGCACCCGATACTCTATATTTACCTTCCGATAGTCGATGTTTACTGATAGATAAGTGTTTATATCGATGAGCTTGATAGTGTGCGCTAGATGACTTCTTGACGTGGGAGGAGTTGTATAGAAAATTCAGTTTATTTGCTGATGTCATAGTTATAATTTTAAGGAATAGTTATTTCTGGACATCACTAAATGCTTTTTGGGAAAAACAACCCAGACACATGTGTCCGTGGTGGGAATCGAACCTAAGATTTCGCTCCGTGACTATCTACTGAGATGACCTGTTGACGAGGGAGTAATTGTGTAGAAAATTCAGTGTATTTGCTGATGACATAGTTATTAGAAAACAATTTTAAGTTATCGTTATTTCTGGACATCACCAAATGCTTTTTGGAAAACAGCAACTCATGTGCCCGCGTTGGGAATCGAATCTGTGATTTTGATGCGTGACTATCTACTTAGCCACGAACTCCTCTGTATACCTTACCAACCTCTACATCTTGGACACTTTGTCTTTTTAAAAAGTCAAAATGCGATCAAGAGGAAGCATGTACTCTTATTAAATGAAACTAGAGGTAGCGAAAAGTACCGAACTGGGAGACTCGGAACGGTAGTCCATCAACGTCTACACTCTCAGGCAAAAGTTCAAGTTGTCATACTTCCAAATTCGAGTGTTTACATGCCCGAGGCATTGAAGTAGCGAAAGGTACCGAACTGGGAGACACGGAACGGTAGTCCATCAACGTTTACACTTTCAGGCAAAAGTTCAAGTTGTCAACATACTTCCAAATTCGAGTGTTTACATGCCCGAGGCTTTGAAAATTCGTATCAAAACATTTCGATCTTTGAAGCGTTTTATAGCCTAAGAGAGTTTATGGCACATGACTAGGAGTCTAGGAGAACTTTAACCCACCGACCTACGAGCTAAGGTTGAACGATTCGAATAAATGTTGTGTGAATGAAAAATGTAAATTTGAAAAATATTTTGACGTGAGGATGAGATTTAAATTTGAGTTATATCAATAATGATGACGATTTCCATGAACGTGTTGTGAACAGCCCACCCTTTCCTAAGGCCCTTGAGAATTTATTTTCCCAACTCCCCAGGCCCATTGTCTATTTGTGAGTAAATCAAGGCCAATAGGCAATACCAACATAAGACTCGATGAGGCGGATTTGCAACGCCGTTAGCAACAGGAAGCGATTAGTGTGTCTGGAAATTACACGCCGTAAACAATTATTGTTATGTTGAGACGACGGCGATGAATTAACCAACAAGGATTGCTGCACTGTAGATGACTTCAACTGCTGCAACAATGTACACTGTACAGTGCAGCTGCAGCTGTAGTTTCAATTGAGTAACTGCTGGCTCTACAGTTGGCATTGTACTGAGTCGTCCTACAGATGGAATAACACTGGAACGGTAGGCTGGAAACTGGTAATTTTGCTTCAGGTTCATCATAGATCAATTCTTCGAGAGGCTTCTCGTCGTCATTGATAGTTGATACCGATAAGAGGACTTACTTGCCTACAGGGTATGAGAGGGATGTGACTTTTAATATTAGGCAAAGAATACTCTAAGATAATTAAAGGTTTTCGCTAGTCTAACATAATTAACTCTCATGATAGCATACTCATACACACACATATCAGGGATTGACGGAATTGAGAACCTCGAACCTATACAATTTCTAAGTAGACTTTCGTTTGGTGTTTGCAAATTACTTTTTGAAAGTGCGTGCGTAGTTTGTGATCCACCTATCTGCCAAATTTAAATGCCCTTATTGCAAAATGTTTTAATAATTCCGCTCCTGCAAGAAACTGCACACAATTCCAATCGGCCAATGAGGATTTCCAATCGGCTTGCAGCAAAGTTCTTCTCAAGGACTCCTGTCATCGACGTGTGGCCAGGAAGGCAGGAAGGACATTGGTGACTCACCAACAGACAGACAGACGGACACGCCCTCCATTCCTCACACGGCACTCCCTCGCGCCGGCTCCGGCCAAGCCTCCGGAGAAGTTCACCAACTCGACCCAAGGCTTCTTGGAAGAAAACAACTCCGCAGCCTTCCAGTGTTCCGGGAATCAGCTTGTTTATTCAATAGCTTCTTGTTTGCGGGATAATGGATGTTGCAAGAAGTCTATTTCAGCAGACGTTTCGCGACTGGCGGTTCTTAAATTGGATTCTTGGAAAGACTTTTGACCTTGAGAGATCACTGAATTGGCCGTGACCTCGGGTTGAGTACACAAAGCAGAGATTGTGCATAGTCAATTTTATTTTGAGGGAATACTACCAGATTATTCTAGGGTTGATGAGCTTTCTATCTAAATCATTACCTAAGAATTTACACGATTGTTAAAATTTCAAAATCCAAACGCCACTATTGATTTTGTCGTAGAACGTTTCACACAAAGGTGAAATGCAACTAATCTCCAGAGTTTCTCGTCTGTTTTCTCCAAATTTCGTGCGCGTGTCTTGTCCATGAATCCTTGCATTCCTTAGCTCTTGCAGACAGGTTGTTGAATAGTGCGTGTATTGGTATAGAGTATAGTGAGTGAGTGCACTTGCTGTGCAACTGGATACCTGTGTTCTGCGCAGTGCAAGTAGGTCGCTGACCACGCACACTGACTCGCACACACTGCACACTACCGTTGGTGACATTCCTTTCCCTCACTTCCTGAACCGACTAATCTTGTCAACTTCATAAAATTTAGGAAATTTCTACAAAATGTATGCTCAAACGTCTCTCTCCGGATAAAACGATTCGGAAACCACGTCAACATTTTCAAATACAAGCCTTTTTCAAAAAAAGAAGGTGCAATTTTAGTTCACACAGTGTAACAACCCAGTAGAACATGATGGCCAGTCAAAGTTGGGAGCAAGCATAGACCTACTATTCTCATGAAAATAGTCCACAATTTTCTTTTCATCACCCTGTGGTATCATCGGCATATGATTATAATTGAAAAATGAAAATCCTTACCATTTGTAGAACGTCTCAGTTGGACGTCATGGTTGAACTTATGGTAGTGCTTATGAGATTTTAGAGAATTTAAAATTTCAGATTTAGAGCACGCTGATCTATTATTGACGCCAAACCAAAATATCTCGTATTGGACAAAATACCTGCTACATGCGAGGGTATGAAATCTAAACTACCGCATCAAGGACTCAATCTTCGAAGATCTGACGTACGATCAATTCCAAGTATCGGGGCGTAAAGCCAATAGAAGCAGATGGAAACAGTCGGCCCACATTCTGCCATTATGAGGCTCATAAAAGATCCAGTAAAGCCGCTCCACTAAACTTTGTTCCCTCAGGCGTTACATTGCTTCTCCATTCCTCGTGGTTTGAGTTCAGGCGTTACATTGCTTCTCCATTCCTCGGTTTGAGTTCAGGCGTTACATTGCTTCTTCATTCCTCGGGTTTGAGTTCAGGCGTTACATTGCTTCTTCATTCCACGGGTTTGAGTTCAGGCGTTACATTGCTTCTCCATTCCACGGGTTTGAGTTCAGGCGTTACATTGCTTCTTCATTCCACGGGTTTGAGTTCAGGCGTTACATTGCTTCTTCATTCCACGGGTTTGAGTTCAGGCGTTACATTGCTTCTTCATTCCACGGGTTTGAGTTCAGGCGTTACATTGCTTCTTCATTCCACGGGGTTTGAGTTCAGGCGTTACATTGCTTCTTCATTCCACGGGTTTGAGTTCAGGCGTTACATTGCTTCTCTCCATTCCTCGTGGTTTGAGTTCAGGCGTTACATTGCTTCTTCATTCCACGGGTTTGAGTTCAGGCGTTACATTGCTTCTCCATTCCTCGTGGTTTGAGTTCAGGCGTTACATTGCTTCTCCATTCCTCGTGGTTTGAGTTCAGGCGTTACATTGCTTCTTCATTCCACGGGTTTGAGTTCAGGCGTTACATTGCTTCTTCATTCCACGGGTTTGAGTTCAGGCGTTACATTGCTTCTCCATTCCTCGTGGTTTGAGTTCAGGCGTTACATTGCTTCTTCATTCCACGGGTTTGAGTTCAGGCGTTACATTGCTTCTCCATTCATCGTGGTTTGAGTTCAGGCGTTACATTGCTTCTTCCATTCCACGGGTTTGAGTTCAGGCGTTTCTTCATTCCACGGGTTTGAGTTCAGGCGTTACATTGCTTCTCCATTCCTCGTGGTTTGAGTTCAGGCGTTACATTGCTTCTTCATTCCACGGGTTTGAGTTCAGGCGTTACATTGCTTCATTCCTCGTGGTTTGAGTTCAGGCGTTACATTGCTTCTTCATTCCACGGGTTTGAGTTCAGGCGTTACATTGCTTCTCCATTCCTCGGGTTTTGAGTTCAGGCGTTACATTGCTTCTTCATTCCACGGGTTTGAGTTCAGGCGTTACATTGCTTCTTCATTCCACGGGTTTGAGTTCAGGCGTTACATTGCTTCTTCATTCCACGGGGTTTGAGTTCAGGCGTTACATTGCTTCTTCATTCCACGGGTTTGAGTTCAGGCGTTAATTGCTTCTCCATTCCTCGGGTTTTGAGTTCAGGCGTTACATTGCTTCTTCATTCCACGGGGTTTGAGTTCAGGCGTTACATTGCTTCTTCATTCCACGGGGTTTGAGTTCAGGCGTTGCATTGCTTCTTCATTCCACGGGGTTTGAGTTCAGGCGTTTAATTGCTTCTCCATTCCTCGGGTTTTGAGTTCAGGCGTTAGGCTACATTGCTTCTTCATTCCACGGGGTTTGAGTTCAGGCGTTACATTGCATCTTCATTCCACGGGTTTGAGTTCAGGCGTTACATTGCTTCTTCTTTGAGTTCAGGCGTTACATTGTTTCTTTATCCCTCGGGTTTCGGGTTCAGGCGTTACATTGCTTCTCCATTCATAAGAAAAAAATTACATCCTTCACTTATCCCTCAGGTTTCGAGACCAGGCGTTACATTGTTTCTCCATTCCTCGGGTTTCGAGTTCAGGAGTTATACATTGCTTCTCCATTCCTCGGGTTTCGAGTTCAGGCGTTATACACTGCTTCACCATTCCTCGGATTTCGAGTTCAGGCGTTTCATTGCTTCACCATTCATCGGGGTTTTAGTTCAGAGTAGTAAGAGTGCTAGAAGTTCTACAAATCAACTTGAACTATACGAAGTATAGTAATTTGCAGCGGCTTGCAATAGGGTCATTTGGATACAATTGGAACTTTACTTTGAGGTTTTATACTGAGAGGAAGATTACGCGAACAAAACAGTTAAAAAAAGATTAACAACAATGGCTTTCATTAAACTTCAACAGAAAACATCGCGGGACAAATCATTCACTTTTACACTGAACTAGGCACGTCTACTTTACTAAAACAGTTATCAATTACGTCATAGGAGATCCAGTTCGGCTAGGTTGGTGGTCCGAGTTGGATGATTTGTATCGAAGTATAGTATGTGGGGTACAGGGTTGTACACATTGGGGGGTGGCGACCCCCAACAAAATCACCCCCTGTGGGAGAGGGGGGGAGTCGCGCCGCATTGATTGTCCTACTGACTGACTCACCCTACGGGGCACGGGCAGCCGGGTTGAGTTAGGCCAGAGACAGTTTTTATGCATCATCTGTGGCCTTCCCTTGAGTTTAGCCTCGAGACTGCAGAACTTACAAAATGAAGAGCGAGAGTGTCAGCTACATAAATAAATACTTTATTGTGTGAACATAGACATAAAACTCATCACGATCGTTTAGTTCAAGAGCGGTCATAGCTGATTTCATACGAATTTTGAATGCTTTGGCACTTTGGGACAGTGCCACACTCTATAAAGACGAGGAGGATGGAGCCCATGCTAATTTACGCACTTTATAGAGACGAAGAGACGGGACAAAGGACAGTGCCCATGCTAGTCCACGCACTCTATAGAGACAGGGAGACAGGGAAGTGGACAGTGCCCATGCTGGGCTCTGCAGTCTATAGAGAGGAGACTGGACCAGTGACCATGCTAGTCCGGGCACTCTATAGAGACATGGAGACTGGGCAGTGCCCACGCTTGGCTGACGTGTGTGTGCAGCTATAGAGAGGGGACTGGGTCCGCCCATGCTAGTCCAGGAACTCTAGAGACAAGACAAGGGAGACTGGACAGTGCCCATGCTAGGCTGCAGTCTATAGAGAGGAGACTGGTCCAGTGCCCATGCTAGTCCAGGAACTCTATAGAGACAAGGAGACTGGACAGTGGACAGTGCCCATGCTAGGCTGTGCAGTCTATAGAGAGGAGACTGGTCCAGTGCCCATGCTAGTCCAGGCACTCTATAGAGACAAGGAGACTGGACAGTGGACAGTGCCCATGCTAGTCCAGGCACTCTATAGAGACAAGGAGACTGGACAGTGGGCGAGTGTCCTGAATCGCCTGCCTGCCTGTCACCACACACCGGAAGCGCCCACTTCCGGCTGCAAATACGAAGTGCCGACTTCTCCCCTCCCCCGCTAGGGGTCAAACTCGTAGGCTCATCTGTCATCACTGACTGCTGCTGGTGGACCAATCAAAAACAAGATGTTGGTCGAGAAGCCTTTTCTTTCAGCTGTTGAAGATCGTCCGAATTTACTGTTGAAAACTAATGCCAGACGCGCGATTTTTGGGACATGTCGAATTTTGCCTGTAATCATTACTTTCCACTGACTTAGCATGACGAGACTTAACATGGCGATGGCGATGCATCAACGCTAAGAAAGGGCCGAAAAAGGATTAGGACGTATTCTTTGTGAGACAACACAAATTAGACCGTCTTTCGACGCCCTCCTACTAACTCCATTTAAAAGCTTATCTTTGTTTTGAGCTAACCTCCTTTGAATTTTCGAATACTAGGGAACTAATCAAAATATTTTATGAGCGAAACCCGTAAAACCCAAGGTCACCATCTACAACTGTCAACAGCATCAAAATCTGCCCCACTTCCCATCAGATCCACAGACATCTCCGTGTCTGGAGACGTCACGACAAGAAAGCGACTGACGAGACGCGACCGAAATAGAGAAAGGACCATTTAGAAAGCCCCAAGTTGACGTTGAACTCCACTAGATCAGCTACAGGCGCCCAGCACATAAACACAAGCAGTGCTATGAGAAGACATAACGCGCTGCTCTGACATAACCGGCGTTGTTCCGTGTGAAGCTGTCCGCGCGCCTCTTCGCATGACGTAACTTGCGAATCACCGTCAGCATCTCGCAGTCGCCATTGTTCACTGTGGTTAACTAGTTGTAGAGATCGCTAGATGACTGGGTCTTTAGAAGATGTCACGTTTTGTGGCCGCAAGAAGCGAGGGATACGCGGGGGCAGACAACGTAAACACTCTACAGACGTCCGTTCTTCGTTAAAAAAGGCTAGTCCAACCACCAAATCCATCACTGAGCGCAATTTCACTGTGAAACACTCTGCTCGATATGGCAACCGCATTTAGAGAAGGATTTGACCACGCTTGGTTCTGGCAGTTAGGCGATGACGAGATGAAGAAGATGAAGAATGGTCCAGTCTCACGGAGTCTGGGAGAGTTCAAAGTAGCCCGGCTCGGCAATCCATGCATCTCTCATCTCCCTCCGTCACAGCATGACAGTAATGTGCCTTTCTCTTTCATCCTCTATCTACGAACTGTGCAGGTCGTCTATAGAACAAGAGAAAAATGTTGGTCTAGACAATTTTTCCAACGTTGGTCATCGAATGGAAGTTATTTTATTGGCATGTTGTACTTATGTCTAACCATTTCGATCACAGGAAATTCAGAAGATCACAGAAAATCCTGTGACTTCAATATTTTTAATGTAGAAATATCGTCAGGTATCTCTGACGTTTGTGGTCAAACTGCACAGTCTATTACACATTTTTTAGATTTTACCATCTATAAACACAGTGTTTTGACGTCAAGGCAGATTTCTCCGATTTTCTTAGAGCATCTCGAAATGTTCCAGAGGTCATTGTAGTCATATGCCGTCATAACTAGATGACAACTCTCTAAAGATTGAAAGACACAAAAGGACCTCGCTATGTACATTGGACATATATTCACACAAGAGATGAAACATTGTTGTTAAAAGTCTAGTTATTAACTACGTAGCCGGATATGCATCTAAGCCCGATGCTGCTCTGCCTCAACACAGAAAGGTTTCGTCTGGCAACAAAGACCTCTGCGAAGGTGGAGTCTGGTTATCGTTTACTTTAGAGGAGTTTGCTCACTAAAATAGTCTCAACTTCATCCACTTCACCACTGCACCGGTCTGTACACACACGTCACATCTTCAAAGGTTCGAGATATTACAACCTCGACTGCTCAACATCGCAGCAAGGTGAAGAAGACACACGTGCATATCTGGTTGAACATTGAGTTGTTTGTGAGGATCGACTGGATTAACGAATAGCTACTTTGATGCCACACACACTTGTAAATATTTTGAATATTTATAAATTGTTCGAAGACTTCATATAATAATCGGCGACTTTCTTGCAGATTTATCGGGGCGGATAACGACACTGCACCATGTTCCACGGTGACGGTGAGAATCTCAGCCTGCGTCACCGTCTGGGAATGTGCGAGTCCAGGGGAAAGGTAAGAAGAAGAAGGCAGAGGATCGCGTCAGCACTCAGCAGCAGGGGTCAGCAGTGGCAGGTGCTGATCAACTACTCTCTATTTCACTCACAGTTGGCAGCGTTCGTCAAGAAACCTTTTCTGTACTATTCAACCTAAAAATGTTAAAACAAAGTTAAAGCATAAAAATAATTGTCCATCCAAAATTAAACCAGGTGACAGATTCACGAGTTTAGTTCTCAGAACTATTCTCTCTCTTGACTATTTGTATTTACTCTTTTCTGCTAATAAATCGAACAATATCATGGAAGTTTGTCAACGTAAAGCCCCGATTCAAAATATTATTTGCATCTACTGCTTTGCGACTCAATCGAATACAGCTGTTAATTTTATCATTCTGATTTTGCCACTGAGCATTGGAAAATGCTAATTTCGAAAAAATGTTTAAAAATAGAAAAAAACATAAATTGAAAAATTATGACGTAGTCTTGATAAAAAGGATCGAAATTGAGCCTTGAACCCGCATGGTTCTCACTAGGCATGTTCTTTTTGTGGAAAAGCACAATTGTAGGCAACCAACCCTTTGCTGATATTCAGAGAGAGTGCAGTACTACGGAAGAAGGGTATGATTAAAGCTCAAGTATTACATTTCAGGCAAATCCCATAGTCCAGAACTTGTATACCCCTTGTCAGAGTCTAAATAAGTGGACCCTATATGAAGTCGAATTTACAACGGCTTTGACATTAGTCTTAATACAAAAGGTACTGCCCAAATGACCTGAACGTTCCAGACAAAAACAATCTGACCCTGCTCTGTTTCCAGCTTTTCCTAACCTAGAACAACTTGAGTTACCCGCAAAAATTCACTTTTCCCGATGCTTGCCCCATGCTTTACTTTTCATGTCACATGAAACCCCTTGACCTTTCTCTTGTTCAGACTGAGGTAACCATGTCCCTGCACTCACAAAATATCCTATTTCACGTGTACTAAAACACGGCTGCGAATGAAGTGACCGCTGCCTCCGTCCAGGGCCATCACTCGCCAACCGCCGGTCACCACCGATACCAAATCGATCACCAACACGACCTTGAACGCGCCCATTCACCCGATCATGCGGCGAAACCCGACACAAGCCTTCATATAGTGTTGCAACTTGCATTTGCACCAGTCAACGTAGGAAGTAAATACAGTAGTCTGCAGCTGCACCGGTTCATGTGTTTCACAGCTTTCCTATCAGCTTTCTTATCTCAAGTTCGCTTGCGTGCGATTCTCAGTACTGAGTACACAACTGGTATTTGGTATTTCCTCCTCACTTTAACCAGTTTAGCGAACTGGTTAGTTCGGGTGCTAAATTTACAGTTCGCAGTACCTGTCAACGAAATTCCCCGCCGAAAAGGATTATGTAAAGCAGAGGGTCAGAATTTAACACCTTATCATAAATAACTCATGGTCGTAGAAGCAAAATACGACCAGTTTTGGACGAAGGGAATCAAGCTGTTACGGGTTTATCATAAGGCAACTAACAGCGGAGCATCAATTCCAACGTCCACAATCACATGATCAATGATGAATATTTACTAAGACATCGGTAGAAAGGGGAAAAGAATTCAAAATCAAACCTACAAGCTCGTTTGTTTTAGTTTCAGCAGACTAGTCGTAGCGATCTGTGAATTTACGCTGATGCAAAAGTGAGGTTGTATTGTAGAAACACCGTGAGAAGCGATTTCTACAGCGCATTTCACGACAATTGATTCTACGAAATAATTCCACCAAAACTCACTCTTCTAGATGAAAAATAAACTGTCACAAAGCGATATATAAAGAAAAAATGCCAAAGGTAAGCTGAAATGTTCAACACATTTCAGAAAGACAACTGCACAATCGGCTCAACCGAGCGCGGAACGCAGAGTAGGGAGAAGGTAGTGACCGAATGACCGGCAAGGAGGGCAATAAGTAGTTGAGGCCGCTGCCGAGAGTAGCGCTAGCGTAGCCAAGGACGTTGTTGCATTCCAGAGTCCAGACTCCAGACTATCCAGTATCCAGGACTCCAGGAGTGAGAAGGATATCTCCAGCAGCGAGTCCGCCGAGCGGAACCAAACTGACTGGAGTGAAATAGTCAGGTTGTGTCGTCTGCATATGCATTTGTCATCGGCGTGGCAATATGAAAGACCTTCTTTGAAAGATATCTGAGAGGTCAATAGCCATCCAGCAAACTAAAAATATCAAATAAATTAATGACGAAAAGTTTTCTCACCTATACAGTTTGACTCATCTTGAGCCTACACCCAAAACATATTAAAACATTTAACATCTAGTATAATGAGCAGAAAGGGTATCCTACTCTTAAAAAGCATTTGCAAAACCCAAATAATTTCAATTGTTACGCAATGCACAATCGAACTCAAGAATGAAAGGCCCACTGTTGGATGGATGGAAGCAGGGTCTTTGGTTCCGAACAATCGGTTGATATCTGGGGTAAGAAATCTGCAATGATTGATATCCGTGGTAGCTTTCTTCTCTGTTTCCGGCAATTCTCCTCAAGTGCCCGCTCCTGTGTTACGGATATGTTGATGGCTTATCACAGAGATAAGGTCAAGTCACTTTCTACTTGGGCCATTGTTGCACATTCACTTCTTGAGAGAGCTCTAATGATCAGGAAGTCTTTAACAGTTTGTCAACACCGGGTAGATCATCATCTGGGAAGGGTTTCTTCTCATGATCTGTCAATTAGATATGATCTCTTCATGGGCTTAATGGACTTTTTGCAACTGCAGAGCTATAGTCTTGATCCAAATCGGGAAGTACGAGTACAAATACTTTACCAATCATTATTATATGGTTGTGAAATCCTTCCAATTCTTCAAAATTTGATACTACATTCTCATTCAAGGTAGTAAACTAATCGGTTTACGTGCCCATCTTTATACCTTACGTCATCTTGAAAGGTTGGAAAACTTTAAAAAGACTACCAATTAGTTTTAAAATAACCTTTCCACCTTATAACGCTATACAACGACACTCTATCTCTCTGAAGTGGAATTGAGACATCGAAAGCGAGAGTGGCCGGAAGTTATTTGTTGATGAGAAGAGTAAAGACCTGTGCTGATAAGATATCACTTGGAATGCAGATAACTCTGGAGCCACGCGTTCACTCCGTGCGTGCCGAACTTTAGGTAAAACAAAGATAGAAGCGATACAACTATCTTCGAAAAC
Source organism: Matsumurasca onukii (assembly GCA_018831715.1). Classification (NCBI taxonomy): domain Eukaryota; kingdom Metazoa; phylum Arthropoda; class Insecta; order Hemiptera; family Cicadellidae; genus Matsumurasca; species Matsumurasca onukii. The sequence continues at coordinate 10,060,214 of CM032065.1, forward strand.
AAGACCAAAGGTTGACCTTTTAGCCTCTTCCACCGACAAGTGGTGGTAGAGCCGATACGCTTCCACGCACTGTGGCTGAATTGAATTATTTAATAGTTAATCTTCAGCCCCAACCCGTAGTAGAAGTGTAGATAGATTTTAAACCGTTATATGGTGTCAAAAGTACTTGGGCTTATCAGTGAGTATTTGGATTTTCCACAGAAAACTCAGTTTCGTCAGACAGTATTTAATAATTGTCCCATATTTCGCAATAACGCATGGTCGTCCTTATTCCAAATTTATCCCTTGACACAAATTCCCTTACATCAACGTTAATAAGATATTGGGACGTTTCTAGATTGCCTAGAAACGTCTTCTGGAGACGTGCGATTCTCTTCTGTATTGTAGTTTCCTAACTTCGAGGTGTTTCCTGACGTAGTGGAATATCTGTATTAAACCAAAGATTACGTTATGATAGGTAGATGGCGCATATATGCCGAATAGCTGAATTAATAGTCAACATAATTGCGACAGCCCGAGCACAGATAGCGCTGCGAACGCTGCTGTTTCTCGCAGTCCTTCTTCCCCCCTCCAACGGTACCACAAGCTCGAGTTTGTCTGATGTCCATGACTTAAATCTGACGAAATTGTGCGATTTTCCAGAATGACTAAACTTTCGCTTGCGTCGGTGGCTCTATATTTTAGACATTAAAAATCCCTCGCAGAGCTATCTGTGCTCGGGCTGCCGGAACTATGTTGATTTTCCTACCTCAGCCATTAGGCATCGATGTGCCATCTACTTATTATAACATAATCTTTGATTACACCTACAGCAGGCTGTGCGCCTCCGAACATACCCAGTGGCACGAAGCTCACAGAGAACAGAACGTCTACAGAAATCCAACGTGTTGCGAAGCTAAAGTCGTCAAATCCATCACCAAGCAGGGTTGCCGTCTTGCGGTTGAAGCGGGACGGGCGGGAGTGTGATGAACAGGGGTCAGTGATGAATTTAGTCGTTGAGCGTAGCTTTGAACGTCTGTAGAGTGTATATTGTCTGTGACAAGATTGTGTCACACCGGGTTGACTGAAGTGGAGCGTGGTCCGTGATTCTGAGGCAACGTGACCTCCACGGTGTCAGCAGTCCAAAGCATTGCTCCGCCACTCGATACGATTCTACCATTATTCTAAAGTTCCCTTGCCAAAGTATCCGATCATGACAGCATAGACTCTGTGATGGCAGAAAATAACATATTACGGTAGGTAGAAAGCGCATAGATGCCACATGGCTGAGGCTGGAAAATCAATTTTCTCGCGATCTTCTTCCCCCTCAGCGAGATAGCCCGACGATGATGATTTAAATGTGATTAAATCGTGCGATTTTCGAGAACGAAAGAACTTGCGCGTGCATAAGTGACTCTAGAATTCCCTCGCAGCCTAGATTGATGGTAGAATTCACATGTCCCAGATCCAACTACCCCCGAGACCACAGCAGGATCACGACCTCAGACTGAAGAAACTCCCTACAGACCTCCAATTCTTCGTTATAAGGAAAACCCGAATTAAATCACCAATTCGAGCGCGGTTGTCATATCGTGTGCCACACTGCGAATGCGGCAACAGCTTGGTGATGGATTTGACTTTGCAACACTTTCCTTATCCCCTAGGACCTCTGTAGCCTGCTAGTTGTCTGTGAACTCTGAAGGGAATGGCGCAACTGGCAACAGAACTACGTAGCTACAGTGGATTTGGTTGCAACATTCGGTTGCAGCATGCTCTTGTAGCCTGTCTGGCCTCCAACCCAGGTCCCGTTGTACAACCGTGGTCGTCGTTACAGTGCTTTCCTTGCCTGACTGTCGGACTGTAGACGGTGTGGTCGCTTCAACCATACAACACATCTTCAGCACTGTATCTTGTATTTGTACGGAACGCTTAACTTTCGTTAGATAGCCGCCCTTAATAACCCTTAGGAACAGCAGCACATATGACACCGCGCACGTTACAACTGGCTAAACAACGGGCTTTCTTTCAACTGATGCAGCCTTTCAAACCCTCCACCTGCAAGGGTTTCGTAGAAAGTAAATAGCGCTCTTATATGAAGATTAAATTGGGATATGTTAATTTTTATGGAAAGAGAAAGAGTTTATCTGCGATTAGATTTTTGATAAACCTATGTTTAGCTTCTTAAATGAGGTCTTAAAAACCCTGTATATTTCTAACTTTAACCGTTAGTAACATAAAAACTAAAAGACGTTTTGAATAACTAACTGCAGGCAAAACTAGATAATATGTTAATCTTTCAATTAAGAGTTGTTCCTTGAAAATAGCATTAATACTAAAGTCTCCATTTAATTTCCCGCAAACCTCTGCAACGACACTCTCCCGAGCAGATGAGGCGGACCCTGAAAATATGGTTGTGTCAATACGTATACAAGTTATGCTTTTATTTGGCTGAAAAGGGAGAATAAGAATAAGAATTCGTTTATTTCCCTTTTTTACATTACATTGTTTTAAAAAATCCTTGCAAATCCTTTTCCTTCATTCTGTATGATTACAAAACAAAAGCTCCGTGGCCGCAACGATGAAGATGAAGATGGGCAAATGTTGACGCGGATGTCCTTCAACAGACAATTACCCCCGGTTATGCGACGTGTCCTGTGTTTCATGTCCTTGAACGTGGCTGTGACCTGTACAATGTACAATGGCTGTCACTCCGCGCAGCCCGCCAACTTTCCAAAACAACAACACCGTTGCCACACGAGTGGCCCGAACCACGGACAATAGAAATAATGCAGACGTCCAGTGGGATAGGGAATCCATCACCGAGCGCGATTGCCATGTGGTGTGCAGGGTGGAGCGGGGGTGTTGGGAGTGGCAAGCGCACTCGGTGATGGGTTTGACGATCGAACTAGCCTTTTTCGTATAACCTAGAAGTGGACGTCTGGAAGGAGTTTATTTTGTCTGTGGTGAAGGTATAACCTCATGTCACACACAATTCTCTTCTACTGTGAAAATTTGTCTTCGGAAACCGTTGTGAAACGTGTTTTGTTGAAAACTTCCCATTCAGTGATCACTTGTGAAATGTCGTCCATAAAGCAGTTTTTATTTCACTCCGCAAAATAAAACGGCGACCCACTATTCCGTTTAAAATATTCCGCCTACATTTTATCAACAAGCCAGCTTATCTAAACGTGTTCGTGTACACTGTTGTTTGCACGGAAGTGTTAATTTGGCAAACTGATTATTGTTGATTTGCATTGCAGTTGTTCATTGTTGTTATCTGTCCGAGTTATCGTATCACCGGGATTATAATACCTGAGGACACATGTATAATATCCACCGGCCTGCCAGCTGTTTGCTGACGATATGCACGGTCAATGGTTGATAACGTGATTATCTCGCGGCGTCGTTTCCATGGTCGATTTTAAATGTGAACAACAAGGGCATGGTGTGGTATATACATATAATGCTCAAAAGAATTGTTTTGGATTTAAAACTCAGTACAGGAAGAATTTTAATACGATTTTTTAAAGTATACGTGAAAGAAAGATCGCTCGCGAGCCAAGTCCCTCGGCCTGCGGCCTCGGTGCCCGCTTTGTAAAACTCGGCCATCCCGCTGGCCTATCTCATGGCTTATTTGCTTTGGAAAATTTTTTTATTTCTTGCCCCCTTTAACACCACCCAAATCCATATATTGTGCCCCCCGAACCCCAAAATCAGTAGGGGTCTTTGGGTTAATGGTATACAACTATGTGTCGAGTTTCAAACAAATCCGTTGATATTTACTAATAAATATTTACTAAAAAAAAAAAATATAACAAGTAAAATTGGGGACCTCACAAACCCGATAAAAATAAAAATCTATATAATTTTATTCGTTTCCACCACCCTCCACACACTAAGGACCATTTCTATTCAAAAATTCTGAATTACCCCAGCCAGATTCCGAGATCTCAACACTCCGGACAACCCTAACCGAAATACTAACAGTATAGATTTCCAACTAAGGTGTATTAAGTGTCCTCCTCAGTGGTCACCGCAGAGAAAGTCTAAACATAGTAAAAGGATAACAGTATTGTTTACTGTTTTCTACGGACTTATTTCGTCCGTCCAAGGAACACGTGACACCGATCACGTAACAGCTGACCAGACATCGGACCTTCTTTCAACGGATACGGCCTAACTGTCAAACCGAGCCCTTGCAAGGGTTTACGTGGGGACGTTTTTCACCGTTAAAACTAGTTTTTAACTCTTGGGCTTTCGCGGCCGGTGTCACAACTATAATCTAGTTCTTCAGGTTCACACATCTTCAAAACATCATAATTAGCTTCATCAAGCTCTTGTATGAAGTCCGATTTTCGAGATCTTTCTGTTTGTGAAATCGATTGATCGATGTAATTGATCTAGAAACATGTGAAACACTTTTTTAGTTTTAAAAGTGTCGGCGTATTTTGGTTTCTTGCAGACCCTTGTCTTGCCGGATAGAGCGGCCCAAGACCCCACTGTGAGCACCGCTTACAATATGGAGTAAAAAGTACAAACGATGTTTTCAACTAGTAGTGCACATAGATCAACAGTTTATTTCACTGGAAGCATAAATAAAGAAATGGTTTATTCCATAGACAACATACATTGCATTGGAATCGTCAATTATTTAGAAAGCTACAATTTTGGCACTCATTCTTACATCGAGATCTAATTCATACATACAATATTTACAATAATTCTGACTCATTCATTTGAATTCTCCCACTTCAGCCTCCGAAGGCCGGTAGCCATTTCTCACTAGGTCTCACTAGGTAATTGATGTGCCAAGAACTCGTCTGAACTATATAAAGTGTTCGCGGTCAAAACTGCTTTCAGACGAGACTTGAACGCCTGTAGCGTTGAAGCACCTTTGATCGAATTTGCTAATATGTTGACAAAACGGGCTCCTGCCTGAAAAGGCAAACGCTCGTAAACCACCGTTCTGTGTCCCCCAGTCCGGTAGTTTTCCCTGCCTCTAGAGTGTATGTCTACACCTCTTATGGGATCGCATTTGGTTTTGAAGACAACGCATGTTTCACTAATATAAAGACAGGGAAGTGTCAATAGATTGAGACTTTTTAACGCTGGTCTGCACGTCTCTCCCCATTGAATTTTTGCAATGATTCGCACTGCTTTTTTTAGAATAAAAGGTCTGGAAGGTGTGATTTTGCATTGAGCTATCGGAGGCTGCTGCATACAAACTCTAAACTTGGACTTTCATCAAACAATGAATTATTTATTAAGTTATTTAAAACTTTAATTTCCCATAAGAACATAGAACTTGAAATGTAATGAGTATTAAATGAGTGGTACGATTTTGCTTTCATACGCTGTAGCAATGGCTCTATACTGATTTTCCCCATTTTTATTCATTAATCTACTTAGAGCATCGTTTGCAATTTTTCCCTTGTAAATTCTCTTTGCCACATTTTAAAACAATATTACATAACTAGAGTAAAAGAAACTATTTCCGACAGTTCACTATCTGGGCCGACCGCTGCCAGAAAACTTTGACCCGAGTTTCTTCTTATCATTCCTATCTTATGAATGAACTTATTTAAAACAATTTTATTCATTCGGCAATAGACGGATGATTGTCTTTATTTAGCAAACCTTGACATTTAATCTGGGTTACGCAAATTAATACAATTCTTGTTAGCGAATTTTGTTTGAAAGAGAGTTATTAATTTCTTTTGCCAAAGAGAAGGAAACGTCGTAGAAAGGTGCGGTTTGCAGTTTTGATCTTCCCAGCACCTTCTGTGTCGAATGGCAAAACTTTATATATATACCACTCTACAGGTCGCATTTTTAGTCCGTCCTTCATGAAATTTAGTACAAATGTTCCTTTTGCAATTACCTAGGTACAGTTCGTTAACCAGCTAAATCGTATCATCCATTTTTAAATGCTGGTGATTCAAAGTTTTGTTTTACCATAAAATTGTAGATGTACCACAAATGATTACAAAGTTCTCCATGTATATTACAATATTACCTTTTTATTCGATAAAAACATCTCGCTTTGCTCTGGAACCTACCGTTTTAAAGTTATTTCGGTTTAATTATTTAATTAGAATTTCTTCACTTTGACATTCAGTGCACTGGGCAGAAATTCTGTTCAGAAATTAACTGATGCGTTACATTATTTAATAGCCTAGGGCTTTTTGGATACGGAAAGTAAACAGCTTTCTTATTTAAAAACATATACAACTATTTAAAGCGGTTGTTTGTTTACTATAGAAAACCATGAAGTAAAAAGGCAAATCTTAAAAAGAATTGTAAAAAATACTAGTGTATAAAAAGGTTTCGACAGAATTAAAATAGGTACATGACTTTTTTTGGAATTTCGCTAAGATTCTCCGTAGCGCTTTTGGCTACGTGTCGGCTATGTTTTTTTTAATTAACCGTAGCCATATGAAGAAATGCTCTCAGACAAACGCACTCTCTAAGGGGTCTTCAGCAAGTGTATCACGTTACGAGTAATAAACACTTGTAATATACCCATGATAAACCCCCGTTCTTCCATATTTTGGTTTCTATGTTGACAACAGCTGTAAACGTGCTTATTTCCTGATAAGTAATACAGAATTTCTTTATTACACCTCTTATACAATTTCAGCTGTATGAACTGTCCTTTGAAATCATATATGTTGGTTTGATATACAACAGAACCTTCAACTTAAGAAATAGTTCTTTTAATTTTTATGTTTACGTTAGTTTTGATGTGGCATGAAACCGGTAGTCGGCGTCAATTTCTCGCAAGATGGAGTTATAATTGCAAGATTTCTCAATGTATGTTGCAGTTTTCCTTGTTACAACGTCGTCCAGTTTTCCTTCGTCCTCAACAACCTTCCTTCAAACATTGTTAGAACGAAACTGCCAGTAGTTGCGACTTACGATTGACTAATTTTACAAAGAAAACATAACCAAACTTGTCAAATAAACAACGAAATACTTACAGATCGTGTGCCAAATCCGTAACAGCTTCAAACACAGTTCAAAAAATTGCAGTTAATCAAAAAGTTACACACTACGGCGAAAAAGCACCTGGCAGTGACACAAAAATACCAAAAAGTGATAAAAAAACTACAAAAAGTATTCAAAATTAGCCAAGAACGTGCGAGAAGTTTGCGCAGATACGGCTCGCGGTTCGACTACTAAAGTCTAGAATTGTCAAACTGGCCCGCTTCTTGACGTGGCGAACCGAACTGCTCCGGATTCTGCCGAAAGAGACCGAGACTTGCCGAAGCCCCCCGAGTAAACCCGGGCGTAGGCGAGCGCTGCCGGAGACAGCCGAGTCGGCCCGACACGGGAAGGTCGTTCGCCGTGTCAATGAACGCGCTTGCACCCTATGAATGGGATAGTAACCCCCGTGTTAGAAATCTCCCCAATTTGTAGGCCGTCACGAACCTTCCCATTCATGAATGAGGGCGAGGGTGGGCTTCTGGATTGGCATTCCACGGAATCAGGGTTGCAACATTTTTGGGATTTCTTTGGCTTCTTTCTATCGGATTCTTTCTTTCATGGTACACGTTGCTGAAAAATGTTTATTGCGAAGCTAACTTTTCAGCTGAAGTTATATTATAAAGCAGCTATTTATAGTTTAACGTCCATAGGCAGAAGGAAAGACCAAGTATGTATACTGTATAGTATAATCGTATTTCCTAAAAAAGTTATAATCGCGGAGAAATTTGCCTCCGCGTCCAATGTAACCAGGGAGAAGATTTAAAATACCTCTTCCAAGAATGCAACTCGGAGACCAGTTTTGTGGAATGTTCTGCAGTACAGACTGAAGACAACAGTCTCGGCTAGAGTGAGTCGGTCAAGACATAGCCTTTGTTTTCATAGGTACTTCTTAACCGCGTTTAAACAAAAATTGACGACTAAAAGTTGACAGCAGATTGTTTGTAGACAACTAAAAGACGCTCGACGTCTCTATATAGAGTTGCTTGCGAAAAGCACGCAGCAACAAATCGTCCACAGTTAACAACTTTCTTTAATCTTTACATGTAATGCTCTTATTTCGCCGACGTTTAATTAACTTTATGCCAAATTCGCCGCTAACCCAATAATAATTCCGAGGGACGGTGGGTGATGAGAGCTTGAGGGCCTGACCTCTTTGAGCCAGAGTCCCTCAAAATAAACCAAACCAACCGTGTCGAACGCCCAGTTTGACCTGAGACCCTGGAACGACCCGGCTCGACTGAGACCTTTCGAGCATCAGTGTGATTTTCCTGGACACTAGGTCCCCGTTGGAGAAATATTTTCTCCCCGCGGGAAGTCCATTACAACATTTCGCGGGAAATCAAAAATTGGTGGAAGATTTGTTTCTTCAGAAGTAGAAGAAAGAAAAGTTGCTGTATTTATAGAAAAAGCAACAAATAATTGCTGCAACTTGTTGTAAGACCTTGGTGTAAACGCGGCTTATAGCCTACATGGAATACAGTGTAAAATAGAGTAAGCAGTGTGTATACATGATTGCATACTGTATTCTGTGATAAAGATATCGAGACATAAAAAGTTCTTGAGAGGAGAACACATGGATATAATACATTAATTATGTGTGTCATGTACAACTTAAAAGGTGTCAAACAGCAGAACGTTGTAGTATGGATCTCTTTAGAGATGATAATAGAGATAGCAGCTCTCATAAATGTATCCGAAGTTGTCAGTCATTTTCTTGAATTAAAGTAACAGTATCTAGAACCTGCGTGAAGGATAGTGCATCCCAGAAAGAAAGACAATCTCTTAATTTGTACCGTCGTACGAAAAACAGTGACTCTCTTAAAACTGATTAGGTTGACAGCAAACACTTTAATTTATAAGGAAGATTTACCTCACTTATTGTTATTAGGATTAACAACACTTTAAACAGTTCTCAAAGACATTGAATCCCTTTTGTGGAAGGCAGTGGATGTCTTAAAAGTACTGTATTATGACTTATGAGATACAGCGAAGCTCATAACACCTTTATGGAATACACCTCATCTTTTAAAACTTTCATGGAAGACATTGGATCTCTAAAAGAATATAGATACGTATCTTAAAGCGTGTATATATGAAAGACAGAGAAACTCTTAATACTGTTATGGGGTAATAATCTATTAAAACATTTATGGAGGACAAGGGTACTCTTAAAATATGTATGTAAGGCAGTGGATCTATTAAAAACGTTATGGAAGAAATCGGAATTTTTAAACATGTTATAGAGAACAGAAGATTCTTAAAAATGTTATAGAAGATAGATTTTTTTAAATGTTATAGAAGACAGCAGTCTGGCTCCCTTAGAACCATTCCAAAAGAAAACAGATTTGTTAGTTTGAAAGTTCATAATACTGGCGGAGAGCAATTTAGTAAAAAGAAAGAAACGTCTTTTCCTCCCACTTCCGGAGAAAAACTACTCCTAACGTTGGTTGGGATAGTCTTAGGTTAGATCTTAAGCAAATGTAGTTTCTAGATTAGTGTAGTCCTCTGAAGACGGGTGGAGTTTTTAACTACCCGAAACGTTAGGAGTATAGTTTTTCTCTGGAAGTGGCAGGAAAAGTCCGTTTCTTTCTTTGTACTAAAACCGGTTTCTTTCTTTGTACTAAAACCGATTTCTTTAAACGAATTCTTCGGTATTCATAAATTGAAACCACAATTACATGTAGAACTTTAAATCACGAATCTTCTTATCATGATCACTCTTCGATGCTACGGCAGCTGCGAGAGACCTGATTGTGCGAACTGCGAGGCGAGGATAAGCCAAGAAACCTGCAGCCAGTACGTCCCCTCTCTCCGTTGCAGTTCCGGCTTTCTCTCTGCATTTCCGGTCCGTGTCAAACAAACAGCTGATCATCCACCGACTCCTCTCACATCCGGTCCCTTCTAATCCGCTACCAGCACAGTGCGCTGTGACGGTGAGCCGCCTTCAGGAATGTAGTTGGGAGAGAAAATGTGGGAGCAGGAGAGGTAGTTGCACAAGTTCATGAGGGGCCACAGTGCGGGTCACAAGGAAAAGAAAAGAATTGGCATGGCTCTAAGGAATTGAGTTGTCGAAATTGAATACGAGTTGATAGCTTGAAGACGAGATCGCAATCGATTCTATAGAAATGGAAGGGATTAATCCGTTCTCCAAAACAAGAGGCTTTCGTTTTGTCGAAAGGGTTGAAAACACTTTTGGGAAGGTTTGAAAAAGTATACTATTTGGAAAATAAATTCTTGGCACGTTAGAATATCAAGAGAATATTCTAGATTTCTCCTACATATCCTAGATAATCAAACAAAGTCTTGGTTAAAACCAGCTGAGCTATTCTTCCAAATACTGAACGCCAAATCACGAAAGAATTCTGTATACGCTGATGACACCACGTTCGGTAAACTCACTCGGAGGAAAATATTGCGCTGTTAGAGTTTCAAAACGAATGTTCCTAGTACGCAGAACTCAGTTCTTAGCATTTCATTAGCCCCAAAGAATAAAGGATGATAAAGGACTAAGTTGTCAGGTGTGTGTCCTTTGAAGAGCTCGTCACCCGCATAGCATCATCCCACGGTAGGTGACAAGCGTAGGCGGCACTGTGTTGTACAGCTTATACCAGGAATCAAAACAAACGCTACCACCCTGCTACCTCGCCAGTGCGGCACATTCCGCGCCGTCCCTCCCCCGGGGCATGTTCCGCGATAAGCGGGCGCCACTCGGGGGCGGAAACAGAGCGGCCACCTTCCCAGAACCAAATCTTTGGTCACTCATCACTTGCTTGGGGGGTCCAAATAGCGTTCACAAAACGTAACACTATAGAGGGGTTTTAAAATTAATTTGTTGAGTAGTTTTAGTCTAACAATTACCTGGATGTAAAGGCTGACAACTATAAATGACCATTACCTGCGAACAAAACAAAATAATTAGACTCAACATACTTTAGATACAGTAATAATGTTAAAGAGGTCGGTGTTTCAAATCGAAGTATATACTAAAAATAAAAATGTTAAGAATTAACCCAATTTTAATACACTATAGTCTACTATGAACTACTCCACACTATAACCATTCGAGTTTTGTACGTTGGACTGGATTGGCTTTTTGTTTAGGACGAACATAAATAAGTTGAAAGAGCCGTTTAATAGGACTATTTATTTCTTTTGATACATTCCAATTTCCTGGTTGCATTTTCCATCCTGTTAGAAGGTATAAATTTTCATAGGAATGAAAACGAAAATACGCCTACACTTTGTGTCTTTATTGGAGAGCCCAGTTATGAAATGAAGTTCAAATTTGGAACTTACATTTTATCTTTGTAAAGCATTTTTCATAAAGCATTTACAGGAAACAATCATAACTCCAGGGACTATAGGAACACGCTGTATTACACTTCCGAAAGGAAAATACTTCTCCATGATCTCCGTCTGCTAAATCACATAATGGACAGACATCTTCACAATGTCTGTATAATGAACTTGCTAGTGGTCCTATAACCCTCTCCGATAATATTCGTGTACGCAAATACTTTCTGGTGAAAACAGGCCTCAACTCAATGAGAAGCAAATCAGAGCGGTTTGATCAATTTAACCAATGAGACGCAATCGCAGCTCGAATCCCAAAGGTTAAAGGTCGTTTGCGCTTCAACAGCCGAGGCGACTGGAGGGGGTAGCCATTCAATCAATGACCAACCAATGAAATACAGTTAATATCATTTTTGCCGAAGAAAGGTGTAGAAGAAGAAAGGTTGGGTGATGGTTTTAAGATCGGTGAAAATATGGTGGCGTAACAACGATTGAGCCGAGCTGCTGGGGTGCTGTCATTTCGTGGAGGGTTTGAAATTCGGGATACATATTTCAAATTTGGATAAAAACATGGCCGACGCGTTATTACAAGTGCTAGCGTGAAGCCTAGCAAATTTCTATTTCGATTTTGCTGGTTAGTGACTAACGAACTTAGCCTAGAGATCTACAACAAACCCCCATTTTAAAAAAGTTTCGTGACAATCTGACAAAAATGGGACCTGAAAAGTGATTACAGGGGTCAAGAAGGCCACTTCCGGAGTCAATTTTACCCCAACCCAATCTGCCAGACTAAAATGGCGGAGAAAACAGTTTTCCCGCCGTCATATTTTTGGCAGAACGGATTTTGTAAATTTTTGGTGCGCATGATGGGTGGGTCAAAAGAAATACTGAATTCATCGAGTTTCATAACTGCAGTTTTTATACCATAAACGTACCCCATTTTTAGAGGCAAAACTCAAAAGCCCTACTACTAAAAGGCCAATTCTGGAGTAGATTATCCCCCGGTTTCAGGAAATTCGTAGGGCTAGTGACTACGCGTTGGGGATGGTTTTCTTTTGACTTCAACGGCTTTGCTTCCTCAAGAAACGTCAGTTCTCCTCGAGGAGGGGTGGCCTTGCTTGAAGAAACGCGGCCCTGCCTGCGATGCACCGCGCCGACGCAGTTCTGGAGTGGCTGATCTCCTTTCCTGCTGCAATTATTGTCTTGTCTTGTTCTGCGACTGACTTTCTCCTGCCGAAGGTGAAACCTTTCACATTCCCCACCCCCTCCCCACCACACCATCACCTGCATTCCGCCGTTATCCATAACAGCACGTTCGCCAGGCTGGGTAGTCATTTTCGCGATACTGTTTTTGGTGACTAGGAACTTCACGTTCAGATAAAACGTTCTCTTCTCACCTCTTCTGTGTCAATGAGATAAATTAGCACCATAAGCATGTCGGTTTGGATCCTGATCAAGAATTAAACCAAGTGAGATGATGAATCATCACAGACTGAAGAAGTAGTGCAGTCTCTGGTTCAAAATCTGATGTTTTTCAATCCTGATTCAGGATTTTCCAATCACTTCCGACGAAAATGCATCCAGAAAGTCATTATTCCATAAACATGTCGGTTCATATCTGACAAAGAATTGGAACACGCAAGGTAATGAATTTTCATAAACCGAAGATAAATAGTTCAGTGCAGTCTCTGGTTCAAAATCTGATATTTTTCAATCCTGATTCAGGATTTTCGAGGGAGTTACGAAGTAATGCATGCATACGAAAGACTTTTCCAAAAAACACGTAAATTCAAATCCTTATCAAAAAATTCCTAGAAAATTTTGCTCAAAAGATTCAAAAATCTCTCAAGAAAACGTGAAGCAAAAGGTCGTGGGTGAGGTGGAATGACGCGGTCGGGAGTTCCACAGACTCACACTACAACATAGCTGCAGGAACTGCAAGAGGTGCGTGGCTTGCATTCTACTGTACACTATACATACATCAGCCATTGAATGCTTGACACTGTATGATGTTTTTAGTTACCGCATTTCCTGAGCTATCTATTCGTAATCTATGGATGGGTTCCCTTCCTAGTTCCCAGCAAGATACAGCACGTTAGTAGGATGTTTGTAAAATAACCCATACAGGCGTAGAGATCTTGCGGGATACTACAGCTTATTTTGGAGTGACATTTTAGAACAAATTTAATGGTCACAAATAACTAAATTTTTATCACATAACCAAACCAGATCATTGCTTTTAGTTGTTTGGCTATGTTGCAAGAGTCATAGTTACTCCCACCTTCTGAGCATTGTGTCGAAGTTTTGCACATTTATAATTTATCTTTGCTTATTACTACAAAATAGTTTTTGTACTTTGAAACTAGTATTATTTGCGTTACAAATGAACAAAGGCCTCAACAGGTTAAGAATGCACAGTACCTCTCGGCCATTTTGTTTTTTTGTCCCGTAAGGATAATGTAAACCAAGCATTTTCTTGAAACACCTCACGCCTACGATTTTCATCAGATATTTTTAAAATAAATTTTATTTGAAAGATAATAGTGTACTGCAGTGGCTCCGTTGACCACTTTTTCGAAAATTCTACTGGTTTTATAGTAAAAACAAGAAATTCAAATGGAAAATGTCTTCAATATTTGGGTTTATGTCACGGTTTTACTTTAAAACCAATATCCGCTGGGAACTGTAAGCGTGAAGTGACCCAAGAAAATTCATTTTTTTACATTGCTCTTATGGGACAAGCGTCAAGGTCACAGCCACTACTGCGTACTCTTAAACCTTCTTTTTTAAAGGGTTCATGTCCCGCAACCTCCTGGTATTGTCCAGGCCACTGTAGCCAACGAATTTTGCCGCAGGAGAGCGCCTGCACGTCGATCCGGCGTTTTCATTGGTCCGGACGTATCCCTCCTCCTGCCACCCGATACTAGCGCTTCCCCTGGCCAAATTCTGGACTACGTCAATTTCTGGAAACAACTGACCAAGGATGTTGGGGTTCTTAACATGCTGCTTATTCAACTCCCTGGATCCGGCGTTTTCATTGGTCCGGACGTATCCCCTCTCCTGCCACCCGATACTAGCGCTTCCCCTGGCCAAATTCTGGACTACGTCAATTTCTGGAAACAACTGACCAAGGATGTTGGGGTTCTTAACATGCTGCATATTCAACTCCCTGGATCCGGCGTTTTCATTGGTCCGGACGTATCCCCTCTCCTGCCACCCGATACTAGCGCTTCCCCTGGCCAAATTCTGGACTACGTCAATTTCTGGAAACAACTGACCAAGGATGTTGGCGTTCTTAACATGCTGCATATTCAACTTCCTGGATCCGGCGTTTTCATTGGTCCGGACGTATCCCCCCTCCTGCCACCCGATACTAGCGCTTCCCCTGGCCAAATGCTGGACTACGTCAATTTCTGGAAACAACTGACCAAGGATGTTGGCGTTCTTAACATGCTGCATATTCAACTCCCAGGATCCGGCGTTTTCATTGGTCCGGACGTATCCCTCTCCTGCCACCCGATACTAGCGCTTCCCCTGGCCAAATGTTGGACTACGTCAATTTCTGGAAACAACTGACCAAGGATGTTGGCGTTCTTAACATGCTGCATATTCAACTCCCAGGATCCGGCGTTTTCATTGGTCCGGACGTATCCCTCTCCTGCCACCCGATACTAGCGCTTCCTGGCCAAATTCTGGACTACGTCAATTTCTGGAAACAACTGACCAAGGATGTTGGCGTTCTTAACATGCTGCATATTCAACTCCCAGGATCCGGCGTTTTCATTGGTCGGACGTATACCCTCTGCCACCCGATACTAGCGCTTCCCTGGCCAAATTCTGGACTACGTCAATTTCTGGAAACAACTGACCAAGGATGTTGGCGTTCTTAACATGCTGCATATTCAACTCCCAGGATCCGGCGTTTTCATTGGTCCGGACGTATACCCTCTCCTGCCACCCGATACTAGCGCTTCCCCTGGCCAAATTCTGGACTACGTCAATTTCTGGAAACAACTGACCAAGGATGTTGGCGTTCTTAACATGCTGCATATTCAACTCCCAGGATCCGGCGTTTTCATTGGTCCGGACGTATCCCCTCTCCTGCCACCCGATACTAGCGCTTCCCTTGGCCAAATTCTGGACTACAATTTCTGGAAACAACTGACCAAGGGTTGGCGTTCTTAACATGCTGCATATTCAACTCCCTGGATCCGGCGTTTTCATTGGTCCGACGTATACCCTCTCCTGCCACCCGATACTAGCGCTTCCCCTGGCCAAATGTTGGACTACGTCAATTTCTGGAAACAACTGACCAAGGGTTGGCGTTCTTAACATGCTGCATATTCAACTCCCTGAGTTCTACGAAGTGTGGATCTCAGCACGGAGGAGCGAAGTACGCGTGTTCTGATAACACTCGCGGAAGGACACTTATCAGTTATCACTTCCGGTTTCCGCAGCTGAGCAAGGCTACCAACCCTGATCTTGTCTACTGCCCACTCCTATGTCATATGCTGCTTCTGTGCTGATAGCAGTGCGTCAGCAAATGCTGTACCAAGGCCGAACCCAGAACTTTAAAAAAAAAATGTCATTTCATCAATGGGGTCCGTCGGAAGAAAATTAGAATTATTTAGCACACGTCGTTCACGTTGTAGCTTTTTAAGAATCAACAATTGAGGACATTGTACTGTATTTAAATATTTTTTAATCTGGGAAAATGGTACAACCCATTTCCCAGGTCACCGAGAGGGTATCGATCAATAACTCAAGTCCATAAAAACTATTTATTAATGCGAAACGTCACAAATTAATCAATCTAGTAGCTTTGCCATTTACAAACTAAATAACGATACAACACACATTTATTAATGGCATTTTATTTTGAAAAGAACTGGACTTAGTAGCCTAGACTACTGACTTTACGGCGTGTGTAAAGTCAATAACTAGACCAAGTCAACACCGAATGAGGCGAGGCTAGGAATTTCCGAACGACGATGATGGAATTTGAACAAACCTACTGGCATAGTAGTCAATTGTTAGATGACAATGCGGTAGGTACCAAAGGTCTTTAAAATAAAACTGTGTTTGGATATACTCTAATAAAACAATACAACTATATTAATTTATTAAGACAAATTGATTTTAGTTCATATTCCCGTCACTCTGCCTCCTTGGGGTGACACTGCAAAAACGATGAATTTTCTCTTTGCTTCCTTCTTTCCTGGCGAGGAAAACACATTCCTTCGGAGGACAAACAATGGAGGACAGTCCAAAAGTAGAATATTAATTATTGTGGTACAAGAGAAAGTCAGATGATGATCTACCGGAGACGGAAAACAACCAGAATAACAACCTGTTTGCGTGCTGTAGTCTGCCTCTACAGCTCGTCCGTCCAAACATGACCTATATACTTCCGTGTTTCTCAAGCCTACTCATACTATATGAGGATGCATTTGTTTCAAAGTGTCTCCTAACTTTGAAATCCTGAATAGGCCAAAGAGTTTTGTGAATACAGTACATCGAACGATCAGCCGAAAATATAGGTAATGCTTTTCATCGAAGGTCTGATATTTTTCTCTTAACGTGGTCTAGAAACATAAAGGGTCGGGGATCTCTGCAAAGGATAAAGCCAAATGTCTACTAAAGTTGAACTAATCACAAAAGTGGAAATTCAGCATCGTAATATTTTATAGATCTGTAAATCTGGTAGTTTCAACTGGTTTTATTCCGATTTCTTCTAATGAAATATAACAATGTTCCTTGTTTCACTTGGTGACAAAACATAAACCAAACACACTGCATGTTTATTCAACTCTAGGCGAGATGACGTCATGTGGGGATTCCTGTGCTGTTATCAATGATACGTCAGGTAGCAAGATGTACGGTCCAGACAGAGAGTACAGATTCTTCTGTGTTCGTTGGGTCCAGATAACAGATGTCCATGACTCATCCAGTGACATTTACAGCTCCTACTGTACATTTGGGCGCCTCTTTGAGTTACCCAGATGATCTAAGTTTGTGATATACAACTTACATGTTTGCAAATAGTTGGTGCAACAATGTTTATGAGATGTGTTTCTTTGATTAAATTCAGTCTCTAATGTTCTAAAGTATATATAGCCTCATGTAGTTCTTATAGCTCTTTGTGATTTAAAACTCAAAACTGATCAAGAGATGTACATTCTGAATCAATAAGGTTGCATTATTAATACGAGGTACTCATTAATTTGAATTTTTAATGAAGTCCCTCCCCGCGTTTTTTTAATGGAGGTGGGTGACACAAGGTACGTCACAACAAACTTCAGGACCCCATAAAAACATTCTTCGAAAGGATGTTTTAAAACTTGTCCTCTGTCAAAAGTTAAGAGGAGAGGGAACACCCTCCCCCCATGCTCGATTACTTGTACTACCATAACGAACTTGAAGCTTTTTGGCCAGTAAGTGCTTTTTGGCTGGGTGTGCCCCCTGATCCTGTATCCCTCATGTTTTTTGAAGGAAGGACATCATTACGTAAACCCTTCGTCTACTTTAAGAGTGCACAGTACTTGTCAGCCATTTTGTTTTTGTCCCACAGAGCAATTTAAAACAAGCATTTTATTGAAACACCACACGCCTACAATTTTCATCCGGTCTTTTTGAAATCGGTTTTATTTGAAAGGTGACAATGTAGTGCAGTGACTCCGGGAGACAACTTCTGTGAAAATTTGATCAGTTTACCAGTAAGAATTAGAAATCCAGATACAAATTTCCTTCAGTATTTGAATTTACGTCACGGTCTTACAAACAAGAAAATGGAAATTAGGCTCAGCGGAGTCACTAAAGCAATTTAATTACCTTTAAAACAACGTGTATTTCATAAAGATCAGATGAAAACTTCAAGTGTGAGGTATCCCAAGAAAATGCATGTTTTTACAATGCTCTTACGGGACGAAATTCAAGGTCACAGCCACTACTGCACACTCTTAAAATCATGGCTAGATAAGCATCAGCTGTCATGTGTCAACAACTCTTACCGGAAGTCACTCAGTGGAAAATTGTAAAACCGAAAACTAATGAACTTTAGGTCGCAAATGTTCTTTCCATTTCTGATAATTCAAATGGCTTAGAAATGCGTAACTTGTCATTTGGGTTTCAAATGACAATTTAATTTATTACTGTGTACTCAAACTTAAGGATACCCTTCAACGTCGCCAGTGTTTGGGTTCATTGGGTGAACTATTGTGATTTGATATCAAAGTTGAATAAGCTGTCCATTAACGTAGACGGACAAATGGACAACACAGAGTAAAGTAGATTTAAACTGAGTGTTTGACAGTTTCAATAATCAAGACTTCAAGCATTGGACGTAAAGACAGATCGGACGTCAACAATTCATAGAGTTGTCTCATATCAAATTGTTTGGACTTCAATCTAACTGCTCTATAAACTGTGTTGATATTTCAAGACATTTATGCTTTATGCAATATAGCTGAGAGTACCCGCGCTTCGCCTCGGGGCTTTCTTAACATAGCTGGTTTGTATATTTTAATAAAACTGCAAATTTAAACTAAACAAAAAAAGTGTCATATACATCCTCAGAAAAACCATTTAGTTCGCCTGTTAGTTCACCATCTTCTCCTTAAGTGTTGGCTACCTTGTGTGAGTCATAGTTGCTTCCGCTTTTTCGGCCGTTTTAGAGCCCGGTTTTGCAAACTGCGTGATTAGCTTAACCTTTAAACAAAGTTCCACCGCCATAGTTTCAGCCGATTTTGAGTTATAAGCAGCCCTATATGCCTTAAAAACGTTACAGAGAGACAGACGAACAGGATTTTCTCCCTCCGTTACGCGAGTCGTGATTCGACACCACGGCCGCGTAAGTGGAAGAGTGGGGACAATTCGCTTTTGGGTCGACGACAGTCAAAACAATTTTTATATATTCTGGTAGACCAAAAACTTTTTTAAAATTTATTATGACAAACCACATAAGTTTAAAATCCAAAATAAACTAATTTTGTTTAGTTGAAAATGGAAATTACATGGCTGTAGTACAACACTTCTATTTTGTTTGCACGCTGTAGAGCATAACAATAACAATTTATTCAGTCAGTGTACAAATAATGTTTTGTGTTGACTTTTTATGAAAATGGATATGATACAGAATTGGTGAAATGGAAGGTGCATTACAATGTAAGAATGTATAATGGACTTAAGCCACTGGTAAAGACTATTCAGAGGACTAAAGAATATTGTCTAGGTATTTCCTAAAATAATTTTATCTTTCTAAGTGATATAATTCTAAATAGCTAAATTTATTTTGCAATAACTAATTTTACTTTGTTTCATTTTAGATTAAGGTAAGCTAGCTGGTTCTGCAATAAACTCTGCTACAGAGTAAGGAGCCTTAATCAGCAACTCTTTGAATTTCTTTTGAACAAACCCAATTCTGGTAATAAACATGTAATCTCGTTGGGGATTGTTTAGAAATTTCACACCAGCCTGTATCGGTAATCTCATGAATTTGTAACCTATGGCTATCTTGACGAAATGTAGAATTTGAGCGAGTGGCATACGAATGAATATTTTGGCCCTGCACTAAATCACATTTTGAAACACAATACAGTACAGTTTCAAAGATATACAATGACGCCAATGTAAAGATTTTAGGTTCTTAAAATAATTTCTACACGATGTTCTTGACGATAGATTACAAATAACTCGAATTGCAGATTTTGGAGGATAAATGCTCTTAACAGTTTTGTTTCAGCACAGCTACCCAAAATATAATTCCGTAAGACAAATGGGATTGTATCACTCCATAGTAGACTACTTTAAGTGCATCTATGGAACATAAATCTTTCATTTGTCTTAATAGAAATGTACCAGATGATATTTTTCTACAAATATGGTCAATTTGGCTATCCCAACATAAGGTTTTATCAATATATAGCCCTAAAACTTTGTGCAATCGACTTCATTGATTATATGTTCTCCTAATGAAACCAATGCACTGTCATTATTAATCCAAGGGTTCAAGTTAAAGTTTATACAGGTAGTTTTTTCCAGATTTGTTTTGAGGTGAATCGTAAGTAATGGAAATGTTCGTGTAGTGTCAATTTGTGTTCGGCGTTGAATCCCACTGGCCATACAGTCTTGTACCTGGCGAATCATGAAATAATCTATTTCTTCCGATTCACCCCTCATCAAAATAATTAGCTTGAAATATTTTGATCTCGCTGTGGAATACCATCTTCAGTGTCAGTCAAACAGTAGCCGAAATTATCAGCGTAATGTAATGATTATAATGTTTTGATGCGGTGTGAACCAGAAGAACTGGATTATAGTTGTGACACCGGCCGCGAAAGCCTAAGAGTTATGTTTACAGTATAGAAAGGTTACAAACGTTAAAAATATTACATGATTGCGAGCTGCGGGAAACTAAGAAACCTCGTAAATTTCAAGTCAAATGGAATCGAATTGGAATATGACATTCAAATATTTAAATGGCCGCCATTTTAAAATTTGATAAGTTAGATAAAAATATTTTGGAAAATGTTATTAGGAAACAGTTAAGGGATAAACCAAGTTTTAGAGACATATATCAAAAAGTTGTTGAATTATTGGCTAATTTCAAAAATTTACTAAATGGCGGATTACGGCTAAATTCAGCCGAAATAAAAAAAATACTACTCGACATTTTCGACTTACTTTCGTTCGTAGAATCAGGTTCTGCGTTACACATTTTTGTGACACCCTGTAAGGGCGACGTTTGTTGTATCTTCACCCATTCCTGCCCGTACTTCGCAGCCGCGAATCCCACCCGCCTGACCAGCAGTAGACCGGCGCGCAGTGATGGATTTAGTCCTGAAGTAGACGTCTGTAAAGAGTGTCTATTGACCGTGCTAAGAATCTCACCTAGCCCGCAACTTGTGTAGATAATGTTGATTCATGTACTGCAGATAGTGAACACATTACACGACATGGATGCGGGCACCCCTAGCAGCACCCGCGCACCGCTGCGGTCAGATGGCGAACTAACGCTATACGCAGTACAGTACATGTGTAATGTGCTATCTATCAGCTGGGTTTATGTTAGTTGTGATATTACGGAATTATAAAATGTACAGTAGTCTACCAGGCAATGATAAGGACTGTACTGGTGGTAAACATTGTCGGTGGGGGGTACCTAAGCGTCGCATCGGGGAAGGGGAAGCGCGTTACTTACAAAATTAATATTATGAATTACAATTATTGTACTGTACTCAGTATTATAGGTTGTCTACTGTCTCTTGACTACTAGCTCCTCCTCCCGTAGGCATAAATTGCACAGTTTTGACCGTTATTTTGCCAAGTGTTCGAAAGGATAACACATTTAAAGGAAATTAAGAGTTATTGCACCACTGTCATTTTTCAATTACTGCAGAGGAGGGCCTACGAAATTAGCTGCAAAGACGCTAAATAAGACTGTAACATCATGTACTTTTTGAACGGAAGGTATATCCATTTGTTAACAGTGGCTTTACCGAAGTATATCAGTTGTTTTTTTGTTTGTTTGTTTTTGTTATTACTTTTTTGTTAATTGTTATTGTTTGTCAATACAAAAGAATTTTGTACTATGACAATAAATATGTTTATGTTTATATCATGGAAGTTTAGCCTAAAATGACACTATTGTCTTCCTTATTTTTAACATACAGTATTCCGGGGGGAGCACCCCCGTACCACTCAGTCATGCCCTTCCCAAGAAAAGACTTGAGCCTATGGGAGACACCCGTACGTTGAAGTTGCTGACGAATATCACTCGACTGACATCGAATACTCGAATGACATCGATATCACAAATGACAACGATCACTCGAATGACATCGATCACTCGAATAACATCAATCACACGAACGACAACGATCACTCGAATGACATCATTTACACGAGAGACAACGATCACACGAATGACATCGATCACACTACTGACAACGATCACTCGAATTACATCAATCACTGAATAATAACAATCACTCGGAATGACATCAATAACTAAACGACATCGATCACTCGAACGACATCGATCACTCGAACGACATCGATCACTCGAATGACATCGATCACTCGAATGACAACGATCACTCGAATGACATCAATCACTAAAATATAGTAACAATCAATCGAATGATATCAATAACTAAATGACAAATATCATTTGAATGACATCAATCACACAAATGACATCGATCACTCGAATGACGATCATCGAATTACATCAATCACTAAATAATAACAATCACTCGGAATGAGATCAATAACTAAATGACAAATATCGTTCGAATGACATCAATCACAAATGACAACGATCACTCGAATTACATCAATCACTAAATAATAACAATCACTCGGAATGAGATCAATAACTAAATGACAAATATCATTTGAATGACATCAATCACACAAATGACATCGATCACTCGAATGACAACGATCACTCGAATTACATCAATCACTAAATAATAACAATCACTCGGAATGATATCAATAACTAAATGACAAATATCATTCGAATGACATCAATCACACAAATGACAACGATCACTCAATTACATCAATCACTAAATAATAACAATCACTCGAAATGAGATCAATAACTAAATGACAAATATCATTCGAATGACATCAATCACACAAATGACAACGATCACTCGAATTACATCAATCACTAAATAATAACAATTACTCGGAATGAGATCAATAACTAAATGACAAATATCATTCGAATGACATCAATCACAAATGACAACGATCACTCGAATTACATCAATCACTAAATAATAACAATCACTCGGAATGAGATCAATAACTAAATGACAAATATCATTCGAATGACATCAATCACACAAATGACAACGATCACTCGAATTACATCAATCACTAAATAATAACAATCACTCGGAATGAGATCAATAACTAAATGACAAATATCATTCGAATGACATCAATCACACAAATGACAACGATCACTCGAATAACGGCGATCATTTCTACGACGGTGATGATTCCTAAATTACGTCCGTATTAGGTCACTCTATTATGGCACGCACTATACCACTATGATGACGATCACTGACATTACTGTAATTATGATGTTAGACGTTATGATGTTTCATTAAATATCAAACTGAGGCCGATAACCTTTTCAAACACAATTAATGCCAGAAAACGATCTTTAAATTTAGTTTTGCGAAATAAACAAAGAGTTAATTGCGTACGACCAAAAATCCTCTAGATATATCTCAAACGTACACCACAGAAAGCAAAACCATATATCCTCTGCGACCTTTACAAATTTGAAGGTCACAGAGGATATATGGTACATACAACACGAGGGTTGAAATAAATGTTAAAACTTCGCCGCATGTGCCTTATTGTTCACACGTTTAAATAAACGTTGTCTTTCCTTAGTCAACTTGATTCCTGTCTCACCCATTGCATTCGCTCACCCAATTAGTGCAGCAGCCAGTGGGACCTCGCCGCACGAACAAAACATCGTAAAGTGAACAACATCATTAGGAAGCAACTGCTCTGTCTGACGATCAGCTGGATCAAACCGATACCATAGTAAATAATATCAAAGGAAATGTATATTATAAACGATAGGTAGTTTGGTAAATGTGAGAGGAATCTGGGGAAGTTCCTACAAAACTGTACGTCAAACAGCCAAAGTGCAATCAAAATAGCGATGGAAATAAATACGTGTATAAATTAAGGACTGGATTATTTGAACCAATAAAGGTACAGGAAAAATATTAGGAATAGTTTTGTTGCATCAAAAGTGTAGAGCTATCGGGCACATACTCAAATTATTATATATTGCTAAACAATATTCACGGCAATCTGTCATTTTTTGGTGATTTCAAGATTTATGCTTGTAGGTAGATGCACCACTTGTGAATTTCCTTTGAAAAATGATATATTCATGTCGTCAGCATGGTGAGACCCAGACCCGGGACCGTGAAATGAGCACCAACCCTGACCTCCAGATTTCAGCATTTTCCAAGACTTTATAAACATATGTATGCATGTGTGTACTCTCTACAAGTCGCATTTTTTGTCAGATTTTCATGAAATTTGGTACAAAGATTTCTTTTATCTCGGTCAAGTTCGTTCCAGCAAAGTCGCGCTACCGAAAGTACCCTTTTGGGCGGTAGTTATGGTAAAAGAAAGTGGTCTAATGATCTAAATACAGCAAATTTTATTCGATTTTGATGAAATTTGAAATAAATATGTATATTTAAGGTTCGTTTCAAAATTGCGGCCAAAAATGTTATGTTACGCTATAACAGCGTTATTAGTAGTACGATTTCAATAAACTTTAAAATACCTTTTACCTTCACGATATTTAATAAAACTTCACTAAATCACTATTTGAGATGCCGACCACTCTCATGAGGGTATTTAAAGACAAATTTGTGGTGAAGGATGAGTGTGATGAGTGGTAGTAATGAGTTATGAGGTGTAGTCTTGTTACAGACTAAGGCCGACTCTTCCTTAGAACGGGTCATTAATTAATACACCAATGCCCAATGGAAATACAAGGACCAACGGCTTAACGTGACTTCCGAACCACACAGGTGATGGTCTGATATGTCTAAACGATGGTGGGAGTTGATGCGGGTATCATCAGATGATCACTGAGACTATCTGAGCCGCATTAGACCTATATCATCCCCAAAACCTGACCTCCATGAAGCTGAACTACAGGACCACGCCACGAGTAAAAGAACACGTAAGTCTGAGGCCGAAAGGTGAAGCGAGATTGTGAGCGTAGCGAACAGCCTCTTAACGCCCGTCGTCACTCAGGAGGTAGGCCAAGCTGAGGCCGAAGCGAGGCTGTGAGCGGGCCAAATTACAACTTGAGTAGGGCTTCTATTGGTAAACTCGATGGCGCACCTCATGGAGGGACAAGTGAGTGGGTCATCATGATCTCGACACATCCTCATTGAAGACAGACTTGAGTCCATCTGTGACTCCCATTGCTTGCCACTCTCCTTCCTGAGTCTCACCCTGTATACTGCACCACTTGATCCACTGTGTACAGTGTAGACTGAGACAATTACTTTAAATTTAGTGGGGCTTTCAAAAACAAATTTAAAAATATGAAAATCTTCTTGAATTGGCAGAAAGGTCCCGAATTTCCCCATTTCGCCAAGGCATTGCGGTAACGCTAGTGACCTCCCTTTAAAAGAAAAAGGTCCTTTGGCTTAGTTACGTAAGTTTATCGAGTTTATCAAACTCGCCAAAAACGCTCAACAATACCTCTTTTATTCAATTAGACAACAAATTCAAACCAAAATATGCTTTGGTTGGTGAAATTTTGCGCAAAACGTCGAATAAACAGTACTTTGAACGGTTGCTATGTCGAAATAGCCTTTCGAGTTTTTTCTTGTTTATAGAGCAACAAGTCTTATTTTATTCAATTAGACATGAAATTCAAACCAGTAATAGCTTTAATTAGTGAAATTACGTGGAAAACATGTAGAACTTAAATAAAATAGTTACACAGTTAAACAGTAACATTAACCACATTAAACAGTTTACATTTTGAGACAACTACAGATGAAATTTTCTTAGCTGGCACTTGGATTTCAGGTAATAAATGTGTATTCGTCGTCTAGAAAACATCAGGCATCGTTGTCACCCCTCGTCGGGGCTGTAAATCGTCACTGGCCCGTCCTCGCCATTGGGACAATCCTATTAGCACGCTTCGATGAACGCCCTAGTTCGAAATGTTATTTAAATAGTTAATCACATGACAATTTGATAATACGCTCTGGTAATTTAAAATGATTTACCAATAATTTCTGTTATCGTCCCATTACAATCGGATAATTAAAACCGGTGTTATACAGTTTAAATTAGCTAGTGGTCATCAACCCTATGAGTCGGTAAGTCCAAGAAGGACCGATGTTTATGGAAGTGTCCAGGTCACCTCTACACCCTCCCATCGCCTTATATCTCTCGCTGCGGCCCGCATGCCCCAAGTGCCAACTAAGAAAATTTCATCTGTAACCGATGTTAACAAAATAATACTTCCATTAAAACCGTACATACTCCATCATACTAACGAATATATTATTTTTATTGTCCATGCATCGATCCTAAAATAAATTTAATAGTCCCAGGCCAAAATAAATCTGCTGCGATTATAACGATTACGATAAAAACTCGTCTAAAGCAAGTGCGACAATCTCTATCAACTATCGGGGTTATGATTAACTGTTGTGTCGTCTGCAATTGCAGATGTTACGTCATCTGTCAGCTGTTCAGATGAAGGGGAGGGCATCAACAACATCACCCTGTGAAAGTTCCCCTGCCATAATTACGCCATCCTGAAATCCTTTCTTTACATTCGCCGCCGAAATTACAGCTTTTTGCCCGCACCGTTTCAAATGCGACAAATATTAGTTCGTACTTTTACGTAAAACTTGCTTTCTACTGACTGGATTGTATTGTTGCTTTTATTTCTGTCCCTATTTGGGAGGTCGTAACAGTGTTTGTGGAATAGGAAGAGAAAGCAAAACTTTTCATTCCGAAGACAAAGCTTAGCTTTTTCTTGGATCTTAGCACCATCTATATTTATAAATTACACATAAAATAAAAATAACAGTATCTTTATTTTTCCATTTGTATACACATATCTAAAATATACACATGGTTACATCACAACATATAATGGAAAATATATCACTAAATCACTATTTGAGATGCCGACCACTCTTATGAGGGTATTTTAAGGCAAATATGTGGTGAAGGATGAGTGTGATGAGTGGTACTAATGAGTTATGAAGTGTAGTCTTGTTACAAACTAGGCCGACTCTTCCTTAGAATGGGTCATTAATTAATAGCCCAATGACCAATGGAAATACAAGGACCAACGGCTTAACGCGACTTCCGAACCACGCAGGTGATGGTCTGATATGTCTAAAAGATGGTGGGAGTTGATGTGGGTAACATCAGATGATCACTGAGACTATCTGAACCGCTTTAGACCTATATCATCCTCAAAACCTGACCTCCATGAAGCTGGATTACAGGACCACGCCACGAGTCCCAGTCTTAGAGGTCTCTTAGAAATTCAGTGATGAGACACCATAAAAATCAGGTAAAATTAAGTAATGCCGTGAGAGGAAGTTCGTAACATAAGCTAAACCGGTAGTAAAAAAATAATAAAACAAATATTAGCAAAAATTACAGTAGTTTTTTCTGGGAAACCCTGAAATATTTTAGAAATTGTATAGTATATATTTCCTGTGCTTGATTTAATTCTTATTGAGTGGGAATATCAGATGAATTCAGTCTTTCCGATTAAACCAATTTCTAATTAGCGGACCCGTAGCGGATTGGTATCGCGCGCGAGTCCGGGCATATCACTCCGGTGGCGCGGGTTCGATCCCCATAGTCACCACTAACAATTTGTAGTAACGCTAGGTAAAGGTCAAGGTTGAGTAGTAGAGAAGAATTTTTAGTCCTAACATCGCCTCGTTAAACAAGACATGACCTTCTTATAATTGACATTTTTACTAACCAATAGATTTTCTAACTAAAGAAGTTGATCGGGTCGGTTAAAGGGTACAATGGTTTAACGTATCTACAAACGGGGACTAAACATAGTTAAAGCAAAATGTGTAAGATAATGAAGTTACAGTAATAGGCAGTAAATGGCTTGGTGGGCAGCGTAGTACGAATATAACGGGTTCGATTCCCGACGCGGGCACATGAGTATTTTGAAACATCTTCCCAAAAAGCGTTTACATGGTGCCTAATAGCCCTAGATTAAATTTACAGCCTTAAAACTCCATTTCCCTTAAACAAATACCCATTTCAATTGGTTTAGTAATATCCTTTCCCAAGGTTATTTCTACATCTCAAAATATTGATCAAAACGCTCTCTTACAACATAAGCCATTGCTTTAAAACACGCAATGCACAATAAGTTTTCTATAGCCGACGTTTCGTTGGATTTATGTTTCAAGCGCCGTTGTCAAGGTCGCGGCAATCCGTCATGTTTGCGCTCGGAATCGCTATTACGGATCAAATTATTGGCCATTAGGATTTAATGTCGAACATGAGGAACAACCGACTCCACTGTATTTACGACATGATAAAGTTCAGCAAAAGTGATAAACAACAACACAGATCACGTTGGAAACAATTGAGTAAGACCTATAAGGCAATGCTTCGCGTCAAATGTCAGAACTTATTGAATCCGAGAGCGTATTTCGCCAGAAACTGAAAATGTGCTTATTATAAATATAAATTTATATATTATGCATGTATAAAAATAGAATAGGAAAATACGGGAATATATAAGGCGAATTTTCGTTTTAAAACACGTTTTCCGGCTAAAGAAGAAGAAAGAGTAAGGGAAAAAAGTTCGTAAAATTATTGAAAAAAAAACAATATTTAAAACGAATTTTGAAAAACCAGCTGAAGTAAAGGCACATATATACTATGTTTTTTCAAGAGGAATGTAAAGTGTTTCAATTATCTAAAACTTAAACAGAAGGAGTTCTTGATTTCAAAAGCAATTGATGTGCAAATTCAGCTTTTCGTAGAGTAAGTTCGTCAAAAGCTAGGCTAGGGGAAAGTTCAATTTTGTGTAAAGAACTTAGGTTACAAATTTTCTAAACTTGAACTATGCCGAGCAACGGGTTTTTTGTAATATTTGTGATTTACATTGAAACGATGGCCAGTCATTCTACACATTATTCAATTATACAGGGAGAGTTTTAAATGTCCCCCTTCCCACCTTAACTTTGAAAAAGGAAATATTTTTCAAACCCCTTTGGGGAATGTTGTGATGTTTCCCTCAGATATTCATTCAAGATTTGTCATTCAAAATAAGTTGGATGTGAAATGTAGCATTTTAAACCAGATGATTTTGTGTCATATTTAAATTGGCATGGCAAAAATACGAGCCGAGATAAAACGTTTTATTTTGCGTCGTTGACGGTGTGTTGAAATTTCCTTTCTTTTGAGATGCAGGGGAGGGAGGGGTTTGTATTTAAAATATTTGCCCCCCGGATTTTGGTTGTGGCGGGTCATGCAAAGTACGTCAAAACAAACTTCAGAATCATATAAAAAAACTCCCCAAAAGTTTTAAAAATGTTTCCTTTTACAAAAGTTAAGAGGGGGGGAATTTAAAACACTCTGTACACATTTATAATTTGTACACAAACTATTTCGTAAAGACTAGCATTGCATTTTGAGTTTTTTCCCTTCTTATCCTCAAATTTGCAAAATCTCTAATTTCTTCACCCAAAATCACTCTGTTCACAACACGAATAAAAGACTAACGAATTCAAATAACTAATATTCCTAAGATTCTTTCAATTTAAGCATCAAAATCGTTATTCGTTCGTCCAGCTAGCGATAATATCAGGAAATAATCGAACAGTCATAACATGAGATCGATGGACAAAATCCCTTGCTATATATCATGATCGAGGGTCGACTTGGGATTGTCACGTAGACAAGACAACGTCTGCGGGAAGTTAGCCTTAGGCTTTTACGTTTTGAGGAAACTGTTACTGTCCGAACACAGAGTAATGACGGCTTATTACGGAGTAATTTACCAAGATTTTTCCTACAGATTCATCCTTGCTCAGGGGCCATGTTAATCTTCTCTGTATTGTTCCAATTTTAGTATATGTACTGCTGAAGCAGGTACATTTCTACGGAATGCCTTTATAAGGAAGTTGCCCGAACGAAAATGTCTCAAGGATTTTATTCTAAAATCGGGAACATTCCAATAAGATAGTCGTGCATTCCAGCGTTCCAACGTTTCCATTTTTACTCGACCTTCATTTTAACTCAAAATGAAAGACCTTCATTTTATCCTTAATTAAAAGGAAAACTATGTCTTATACATTCTGCTAATGAGTAAAAGCCATGCACAATAATGTTTTTGCAGTTTATTTTTGAATGCAGCTAAATTCTGAAAAAAACGTTGCAGTTTGTTTAAAGTTTTGATGCCAGCGTACTGATAATATTTTAAAAATTTATGACTTTATTTATGCCTTTCTCGTTGCTATAAATACATTTTATCTTGTACTGTAACAGCGAAGATCGCATCCTTGGATTAAGTCACATTTTCCAAAACAGTATACAATGTATAATCTAGTTCTTCCGGCTCACATACCGCGTCAAAAAACATCGTAATAATTAGCTTGAAATGATTCGTCTCGCTATGAAGTATCATCTTCAGCCACTGATTGCCAAACTGAGCTACTTAGGCAGAGTGCACACTGGAGAAACGCGTTTCTTGCAACTGGTTTCATGAAATTAGTTTCAAGGAAACTGTTTTCGTTTGACATGCACACATAGGAAACGGGTTGTCAGTTTCATGATGGATTCAGACGATGAAGAAGTGATTTTTGTGGTGGTGGCTAAGAAAAAGAGAAGAAGGAAGTTTTGGGTTCACCGTTGATTAGGATCGTCAACATGGTACTTACGTTGTAGCTCGTCAACTTTGCAGTGATCCTGACAAATTTAAGGATTTTTTATATCGAAGCCTCTTTTGATAATTTGGTGGATTTACTTAGCCCACTAATAACAGGAAGGACACCAAACCAAAGCTTTGAGTGCTAACACTTTAAAACGTTAATTAAATATACGTCAAGTCAATACAACCACCTGCAACGTGAAACCAAACCAAGATGAAACCTGTTTTTTTCGATTTCGTTGAAACAAGTTGCATGAAATGAACGAAACTACAGTTTCATGAAACGCAGTGTGCACAGCCCTGTGTTAATCTAATCTATCAGTTGCACGCAACTTAAGTTTC
Source organism: Matsumurasca onukii (assembly GCA_018831715.1). NCBI lineage: Eukaryota > Metazoa > Arthropoda > Insecta > Hemiptera > Cicadellidae > Matsumurasca > Matsumurasca onukii. The sequence continues at coordinate 10,091,280 of CM032065.1, forward strand.
ACGTTTCATGAAACCAGTTGCAAGAAACGCGTTTCCCCAGTGTGCATCCCGCCTTACTCATTGGAGGCAGGGCTGCCAACCGTCCATTGAAGGAGGGATGCCAACTGTCGATGTTCTATGCAGCCCTGCTACCAATAGGAAAACAGACAGCATGTAGCTCAGTTTCAGCCACAGCGAGACAGAAACATTTCAAGCTAATTACTATGATGTTTTGACGTGGCGTGAAACGAAAGAACTACATTACAATTGTGACACTGGCCGCGAAATCCTAAGAGTTATGTTTACAAAGAGATCTGTGCTTTTTTGCAGAACAAATGCTCTTAACAACTTTTCTGAGCACAGCTAAAACCCTAGATTTAAAATTATATAATTAATTTATTCCAGTTTAGGACCTCTTTAAGTAATATAAATACTTCATTGCCTGTAGGTTCTAGCTGTGTTGATTTATTGCACGATGCATTTCGGGCATAAGTTGTTCTTAAAGTTCTCGAAAATGGGCAACTTATGCCCGAAATGCACCGTGCAATAAATCAACACATCTAGGACCTACAGGCAATGAGGTATTTATAAAATCATATACTATAGCAGAGAAATTTTATATTATTTTCTTTTTTGTGTCTTAAAACGCTTTGTACTGAAAAAAGGGAATTACCCAACAATGTCATAGGATTCTTTTTGTTGGTTTATTCACCCTAAAACTTGCTATTCGTGACAAATTATAAAAATTAAAATGTATTGAGGAGAGAATTGTGAAAGTGGGGCGTGTTAGTGAATAAGTTTAACTCATTTAAACAGTTTTACCGTAGTCGTCATTCAGCATTTATGTAAAAATAACACAAAACAATGGAACCTGTAACTTGTAGCGGTTTTTACATACGTATTTCCCACTCAGAGTACATTTCAAACTTCCAATGGTGTATTGGTCAAACCGTATTTAGATGTCACTATTTTGCTTTAAAATTATAAAAACTACATTAAAACTTACTAACTGTTCTTAGAATTATCTTTGTGCTTTTTTGATAGAGGGTTCTAATTATATTCTAAACTTTTGTATCAGACTGAAATCAGGTCCTGATCAATCCTTATTCCTTAAAACTCGTACTAACACTATTGACTGGGACTCGTGGCGTGGTCCTGTAATCCAGCTTCATAGAGGTCAGGTTTTCAGGATGTTATAGGTCTAAAGCGGCTCAAATAGTCTCAGTGATCATCTGATGATACCCGCATCAACTCCCACCATCGTTTAGACATATCAGACCATCACCTGCGTGGTTCGGAAGTCACGTTAAGCTGTTGGTCCTTGTATTTCCATTGGTCATTGGGCTATTAATTAATGACCCATTCTAAGGAAGAGTCGGCCTTAGTTTGTAACAAGACTACACCTCATAACTCATTACTACCACTCATCACACTCATCCTTCACCACATATTTGCCTTAAAATACCCTCATGAGAGTGGTCGGCATCTCAAATAGTGAATATTTATAACGGTGGGTTTTGTTGGACTGCAACCATACAATTAGGGGTAGCAGTTATCCTTTGTCTTATGGCTTTTTCTGCCCGTACTACACAGCGTACTCGCATAGACCAACAACTTGAACTGAGGAGCAAAGAATGTACGGTTCGCGACCATGAATCAATGGATTCAATGCCGATCAGAGAACAGCTGGTCAACACAAGTCGCGTCTGTCTGTCGACTGCTCACTGCTGACAAACAGCTGGGCGATAAATACCAATCAGCTGATTACCTCATAGCAGTCGTGCCAACACAACCCTCAGCAACAAAAAAATACCCTGATCGTAAGTAGTCAGTTTCAAAAGTCCATCAGCTAGGGAAGTGGATAAATTCCGTAAATATGGACCTATAAACTAAATTAAAGTTACAGTTTAATTTAGATAATGGTAAGGAGGTTTAGATAGGAGGATCGAAATTATGAATTCAACCCCCAAAGTCAAAGTACCCACATTTTTAATCTTTCACCTGGTATTCTGATGAGCTTCAACGAAGAAGATGCATTGTTCTGTGAGAGAAGTAGGTCGCTTCGCAAAGGGTGATTTTCTGCGGCCTTCTCTTTATAAAAACTTATCAAGTAATAAATCAGTAATCATATCCTGTAACCTGCATAGTGCATGGTCATTCGCCATTGTCAGGTGTCATTTTATAGTTACAACATCCGACGCCAGGTTCGCGCTCGCTGATTTACTTCCGGTGCGCAGTTCGTGTAATTGTCACGCTGTGCAGATTCGGTAAAGTACGCTGGGGAATCCCAGGATGAATCTTTTAATTCCGCTGCTTTTGTTTTCGTAACCTTTCTAGTACCACGGAGAATAGACCGTCTACAGACGTTTGAAGTTTAGTAGCCACTTCCATCACCGAGTTTGGGGTGCCCGCGGGGTTGGAGATGCACTACGCAGTGAGGCATAATATGGCAACGGAGCAGCTGGTGGTGGATTTAGATAATGAACTAACATTTTCTTCAACGAAGAGTTGGACGTCCGCATTGAGATTCATTGTCTGTGCTAACACCTTAAAGACACTTAGGTGATGTAGACTCCTTAAAGATAGCTTGGATGTATCACTGGTTAATACTGTAATTAAGTCTCAGCGTCGAAATACGAGTACGGTACTGCAAATTGAACTTATCATTACGTACAAGTAAGCTTTTTGAAAAGTCCAAAAATTAATACAACAAACACAACTACTCAAACAACATGCAAACACCATGGTTCAGTTAAAATCTTAAATATTATAGAAGCTAACTGAATGTGATAAAGATTGAAACATTATAAAGAAAAGCAAACACCCCATATTCGAGAAAAAGGTTATCATACGACCTTTCGGCAACGCCATTTTTGGTACAACAACATTCCAAAACCAAACCGAACGAAAAATACGAAGTGAGAGCTGCAAGGAAAAAACAGAGCCATGATCGAAGAATTCTACAAAATATTTAACCCTACAAATAACGGGATTTATGTATGGTGCTGCGCTTGACGTAGCGCCGCTTATGGAACTGGACAATTGCGAAGCAGAGGACAAAGAGAGCCACTGGAGAAGAGAAGAAGAAGATGGTGATGGAGAAGAACTACAGTAGGAGGACTGAGGAGAGATGAAGAACTGGACAACGGCCTTGGAGCAAGCAACGACCTTCCACTACAGGAGCTGCGAGGCAGAGGGTCTACGTTCACAGAGTCACGGCTCAACTGACAACTGCATGAAAACAGCTGTTCATGATGAAAATAATTTGTATAGAATTTCCTTTGAAAATAAGATATTCATGCCGTCATGGTAAGACCCAGACCTGACCGTGAAATGAGCACCGATATACTGAACCCGAACAAGTTTTGAGCATTTTACAAGACTTTTGAATATCATATATGTGTGTGTACTCTCTACATGTCGCATTGATGCCCGATTTTCATGAAAATTGGTACCGTACAAATGTTCTTTGTGAATATCTTGTCGCATCAATGTTTGCCAGCAAAATCAGGTACCGAACCCTTTTGGAGGGAAGTTTGGTCAAAAGAGTGGTTTAAATGATCAAAACAGTACATTCCATAAGATTTTGAACCATTTTAAATTACTGGGTTTCTAAGGTATCCACCAATGTACCAAAAGAAGACTCAATCAGTAGTTTCAAATGGTGTCAAAGGTAATTTTCAGCTGTAACAACGTGACAAGTAGTCCGATTTCAATAAAATTTAAAATACGTTTTCCTTTCATGAAATGTAATAAAACTTGCAGTAAAAAGAACATGTAGAGTCTGAGGCCGAAGACCGAAGCGAGGCTGTGAGTTTAGCAAGGTACCTGAACTCAGAACACGACTTTGTAACTTGGTACAAGTCTCCCTATAAGTGACGGAATGCTATATCGTATAGATACTGACTTATGTATAATTTCCCTCAAAAGAACCTACTGCCTACGCAGTGTGTAATTTTCATTCACAAATAATCCTACTCGTCAGGAAATACTCTGATTCTCAGGTGGGGTGTTGGTCAGGTTTTGAGGATGATATACATAGGTTTAAAAGGGCTCAGATAGTCTCAGTGATCATCCGATGATACCCGCATCAACTCTACCATCGTTTAGACATATCAGGCCATCATCTGCGTGGTTCGGAAGTCACGTTAAGCCATTGGTCCTTGTATTTCCATTGGTCATTGGGCTATTAATTAATGACCCATTCTAAGGAAGAGTCGGCCTTAGTTTGTAACAAGACTACACCTCATAACTCATTACTACCACTTATCACACTCATCCTTCACCACATATTTGCCTTAACATACCCTCATGAGAGTGGTCGGCATCTCAAATAGTGATTTATAGTGATTTAATATTCATTGACAAATAATCCTACAGGAGATATTTCCGATTCTCAGGGTGGGGTGTTGCTTTACACAAATGTTGTGCAAAACGTATTTATAAAGAATTCACTAAATAACCATTGATAAAAAGTTCTTCCGACTGAACACTTATCGAAACTAAAACATCGTTTTCAATGAAAAAGCGCCAAAAAGACTTATTTTTAACTATTAACGAGTATTGAGTCTTGCAAAGCCGGTTCTTTCTATATCTGCATTGTCTAAAACACGTGCTTGAATCGCGAATGAAGCATCGTCCAGGAATAAAGCACTTCAACTGTAATATTTGCGAGACTCACACAGTGCTGGCGTCCAACTCACTGCAGGTTAAAAGCACGAATTTAACATCGGCACACACACGCCTCCCACATGTTATTAGCTCCTGTGTCAACATTGCAGGGTGTGCGTGGGTGCGTCAGTGTGCGTGCGGGGGTGGGCCTCAGCTGATCCTTCCCGTGACGTCACAGTTGTTAACCTCCCTCCCCCACCATCGTTGGACCGGCTACATTTGCTGCACCTCTGACTACATGCTTCTAGACGCATGTTTCAGATATACGTATGTTTTAGAGACAGCAATTCTTTTCAAAACAAAATGCGAGCCCATAAGAGGTATTGACGTACACTCTAATGATACCAGAGACAGGAACAACTACCGAACTGGGAGACACAGGATGGTAGTTTATGAACGTTGCCTTCTCAGGCAGGACGCTTCGTCAAGAAACTTCCAAATTCCGTCAAAAATGCAGTGACGCCCAAGGCGTTTAAAACTCGTCTGAAAGCTGAGTTGGTCTCAAAGACCTTCTACAGCACAGACGAGTTTATGGCATACAACTGGGAGACCCCATAACAAACGGACTGGCACAGGGAGCAGCAGTGGGAAAATTCGAATGCTTGAGGATATACGGATGAATGTAATTTTGTTTGTCTAAATGAGATTTCGATGGAGAATGAATGCAAAATTTTAGGGAAATTAACTTGAAAATTGACGATTGCAATAACATGTATTTGTTTCTACGCAATAAATGATTTATTTGTACCTAGGATAGTAGAAAAAGGTCAATTTTGTCTTGTTTAGCGAGGTGAAGTTAGGACTACAAAGACCTCTCTAACACTCAACCTCGACCTTTACCGAGCGTTACCATATTGTCACTTTAAAAATGTATGCGGGTACTGCGGGGATCGAACCCGTGCCAGGGGAGTGATGAGCTCCGGAGTCGCGCGCGATTCCAACCCGGATAATAAGTGACCGCTAACATGTACAGTACATGTTCAAGGTCCGGCAGTAAAAGGGAAACATTAAACAAAATTGTCACTACTAGAGAAATAATTTTTTTTACATACAAAAAGTCTAAATTAGTATGGTAACATATGAACAATTTCAATTTTTGAAACCGCTTCGGTCAGGTTATGTTCTTCATTTTGAACAAATTCTTGAACCACATGTGAGGGTTTTCACATCTCTTCGTAGCGTGCGTAATGGAACTTTGGTAAATTCTGGTCCAATTTTCTCCCTAAACTCGACTCTTGTGCTAGAAGAACTGACTCCAAAAACCTTAAATTACAAATAACCCCAAAGAAAAATGTCAGGAGTCGTTAGGTCTAGTAAACAGACCGACCAAGGAATATCCCGTTCTTTCTGATCAAACGACCAAGAAGTGCCAATTATTAAAATTGCCCATCTGACCGAACGTTTTTCAAAAATTAAATGTTTATATGTTAACACAACATTTTATTGATTTAAAACCCTCCAGTGTATTTTTGTCAATTATTAACCGAATTAGGATATTTTGTATAATTTCAATATTTATCAACTTGTGTAAGCATGATATCTTTTGGTAAATCTTTTTTAATTTCCCGTTAATTAGCAACAGCAAGAGAAGACAAATTTTTAACTGTTTTGTAAATACGGTAATTATATTGTTTTGATTTGGCTAATGTATGTAAAATGTTAATCTGGCTTATTAAAGAGTTTAAGTTTAGTAAAGAAATTTAAATGAAACTAGAGTTTCTTAATCTTTCAGTTTCACCACCAGACCATGTACAACTTAGAGGTAAGTACTTTGGCTCGTTATTTGATTTGAGACACCGACCACTCCTAGAGGGTATTTTAAGGTGAAAATGGGATGAAGGGTGAGTGTGATGAGTGTTTTTATGGATTGTGAGATAGTCTTGTTACAAACTAGGACCTACTGTTCCCCAGATTGGGTCGTTAATTAATAGCCCGACGTCCAATGGGACCTAACGTGACTTCCGAACCACTAAGACCTATCGAAGACAACATTGCCATTACGCTTGAATTATATCTGGATATGTTATCGTATCGAGACAACGCTGAGAATTTACAATGTAATTTCCCCCGAGGTCAGAACACTGATAAACAGTGGAAAATCAACAACCAGTGTACTCAGGCAGCCTACTGGTAGAGGTCTATAAAATCATGCAACAAGTGCAAACATGACTCGGTCACGTTAGATAACAGTGCTGTGTGGGGAATATGCATTCACTCATTACAGATCGGGTCAACAACGAACATATAGTAGACGCTACCGTGAATCCTAGCGAATTTCCTATTTGGGGGTTGGTGACGTTCAATAACGACACAGGTGAATAACGGACACATTCCGATTTGGTCACATTGATAATGCAGCAAAACCAACATACGCAAGATACAAGAATTATACCTCCCCACGACAACCGCAAGAGGGAGGAATTTAGTACCTTTATCCCAATACCCCCACAGACCAGATATCACCTATTCAGAACGGATCTATGGCGGATTGGTATCGCATGCGAGTCCAGACCTCATCTCTCTGCTGGCGCGGGTTCGATCCCCGCAGTCTCCTCCGTCAATTTTGCTTATGTGACTAAGATTTGACCTCATCTCTCTGCTGGCGCGGGTTCGATCCCCGCAGTCTCCTCCGTCAATTTTGCTTATGTGACTAAGTAGTAAATCTAGGTAAAGGTGTATTTTATAACTTGTACTACTGTATAAGGCCGACAAATATCTTCACACGTGTATATGTCAGTACACGCGACCCGCTGGCAGAGAACACAAGAACGCAATTTGAAAAATACATCATATCAGACAAAAATCCCACCACAAAGCGAATAATCCCTTTTAATCTTTACTACAAATACCTCTTTCCCTTTTAAAACTTTTCTTTCTACAGGTTGGCTAAGCTGCCTTATCAATGTGTTCAAATCGGAATGTATCGTTATTCACCTGTGCCGTTATTGATCGTCACCTTAGGGGGTTAAAACTACAACGGAAGAACCCTTTGTAGCCACTCTACACGTCGCAATTTTGCCCGATTTTCACGCAATTTGGAACAAATGTTAGTTTTGTGAATCTCTATGTGAAATTAAAGAAAATTCTGAAAATTCTTTTAGTTTTGTTCTTAACATTTCGTTCTCGGTGGAAATGAATAGCTCTAATTCCTAGGAAGACTCACTGCACAGACAGACGACACAACACAGCGGTTGATACCCAGAACACAGCGTGAGCAATTCCGTAATCTTTGAGATGTTGTTAACTCTTTTCTCGGAAAGGTTTATTTAATACGTCGTGATATCTTGCATGGCAACGTGTTTTAAGAAATTATTCAACTTTTGCTATAGGGCCATAAACTGTTGTTTGGTCTCAAGGCCACCGGCCATGCTATACCTAACAACTGTAAGTGAATCGTTAAACTTGGGACAATTAGACACGGCTCGCAGCAACTAGAAATTTTGAAGAGGTCAATTAGAGGACTTAAAAACATATTTTTAAAGGATTTCAAAATGTTATAAAACGTCTGGAATTCCCAAAACAGGTCGAGAACTGCGTTTTATCAACAGAGACATCAACATTTTTGACACAAACCGAACTACAAGACTCGGAAATGTTCGATAATCTTTTCCAAGACGGATTCCCGGGCAGTAGGCACACTCTGGGTTTGACATGTGCAAGAGACCTGACATTGACCCGGAATGGTGGAAACAGAGGCACGATTCATGGATGCTGCAATGAGAAGTCGGCAGTGGCCACATCAATTACAATTGAGGTTAATCCTCCTAGCAGCTCCTCAGCCTCTCTGCTCTGCTTTACCACACATCACGCAATCTTCTGTCTTCTGGCGCTATCTCTAGCCTGCTCACGTGTTGAAATATTTAAACAGGGTGAATTTTAAATGTCCCCCACACCATCTTAACTTTTGAAAAAAGAAAAAAAATCCCTTTGGGGAATGTTTTGACACGATTCTGAAGTTTGTTTTGACGTACTTTGCATCACGCAAAATCCGGGGGGAGGGCCCCATCAAACTTTTAAGTACGGTAATACAACCCCCCCCTTGTGACACCTCAAAAGAAAGGGAATTTTAAGATATATTCAACGACGCAACGAAACAATGTTTTATCTCGACTCGTTCTTTTGTAATACCAATTTAAAGATGGTTCTTCTTTGTGGTTAAGTGGAAGAGAGGACTTTAAAGTCCTACCTTCACCACGAATACAGATGTTTTTCATTTCATTTCCAAATGACATAAATCCAGGTTTAAAATGCTACATTTCACATACAATATATTTTGAATCATCGTTTGCTAAAGGAATTACAAAGAAAAGTCAGGACTCACCTTTAATAACCTGGATGTTGTCCCCAGTCTGGAAGCTGACGGTGACTCCCGGGTTGACGTGGAAGTAGACGACATGCTGCTGAGGGGAAGTCTGGGGCTCGAAGCCCGGGCCGAAGTGGAAGGTGGCGGGACTGCCGCCCCCAGGGCCGGGGCTAGGATAGGACCACTGGTAGTGGAAGTTGGGGGTGGCGATATTAGAGGTGCCGGCAGGAGGTACCTTCTGGGGACCGTGATTGCATGTACGGGCAGGGGTGGAGGGGGTCGCGGGGGGGCCGGTACCCTTGGGTTCTTCATCCTGCACCTTCACCATCCCCCACCTGCACCTGTAACACAGAGTACCCACGACTTAGAACCACAGAGTACATAGGGGTAGAGAGTAGAGAGGGAAGGCTCTTGAAAGACATTTTGGGGCTGGTTAGTGGTTATGTCTAGTAAGCAGGACATGCTGGTGGTATGGGGACTTGAAAAAAAGTCGGCGAAGTAGGCTTCGCTTGGAAACGAAGAGGGAAGTAGAAGTTACTTGGTTGTTAGGAAGAAGATGCTAGGGAGGATGTTGAAAACGAGGTAAACAGTAAGGGTTGTTTGGAAGAAGGAGATAAGTGAGGGTTGTTTAGAACGAGTCAAAAATGAGAAGTTGTTTGGAAACGAGGCAGAAAGATTAGAAACTAGGCATCAAAGTAACTAGTAAGGGCAGCTTCAAACGAAAACAGGAGTAGTGGTTACTCCTACTCGGAAACGAGACAGAGGAGTAACAATTTCTTGAAAAGTAGGCGGAGCTTGCTGGTTGCGAGGTTGCGACGAAGTCCAAGGGTGAAAAAGGTACATTTCACTAATTTATTATGTGGCCTGTTCGGCTGTGAAAAATGTGTATCCAAAATGCCATAGTTCAGGAACTTAACCCCAACTGTTTGTTTTTTTGTTTTCAAGCGCCCCCTGAATCAGAGATATCGCAGTATCAGGCGCCAGAACTCCTCCGCCAGCTCAGTTCAGTCAACAGCTGCGCGATTGATCCACGACAGCGGGTGTGATGATAAGGCAGACTGCAAACGTGCTGATAACAGATAGACCAGCATGACGCATGCGCAGTTCAGGCACGCGCACAGCATAACACGTGCGCTGTCATAGTAGTAGTCATTGGCAAGGATTCAGACGTCATCAGGGGTAGTAAGGGCAACCGCCTCCCCAAAATTTAAAAAGTAAAACCTGATGTTTGATTTACATAATACATAGTAGATTTTTTTATCGAACTTCCTTTGGAAAAATGAGATATTTATGACGTCAGCATGGTAAGATTGAGACCCGGGACCATGAAATGTGCACCGATCCTAACCCCCAAAACACGTTTGAGCATTTTTTAAAACGTTATATACATATGAATAATCATATCTACAGGTCGCATTTTTTGCTTGATTTTCACCAAATTTGATACAAAATTAATGTTCTTTTTGTAAATATCTCGGACGAGTTCATTAATCGGAATACTGGAATCCGAAAAGTTTTGGGAGGAAAGTTTTTTTAAAAAGGGATTTAACTATCTAAAAACAGAAAATCTCTTCGGATTTTAATGGAATTTGAAATAAATATGTGTTTTGTTATTATACATCAATATAACAAAAATTATGAAAATCCATCAAGTCATTTCAAAATGGCGGCAAAAAAAGTGATTTTTCGCTATATTAGCAAGGTGATTGGTCCGATGTCATTGAAATTTATACGGCGTTTCCCTATCATAATATGTCGTATAACCTCCAGTAAAACCCCCTTAAGTGTGAGGCCGAAGCGAGGCTGTGAGCGTAACAAATTCCAAATGAAATTCGATTCACTGATGCCAGCGGGATCCACGACTTTCAGTCCCCAGATTATAAGGGTGGAGGAGGTCGACCTCCGTACCGTGACGGTCAGCTCAAGTGCAGGGACTACCACGACCAAGTAAATGAGCCTACATTCGTGATACGATATGCCCGCCGGAAACCACTTTAGTTGTTATCAATAACTTAACTACTTCGTTTCAAATCACGTCAATGTTTTTACGACAGGTAGTAAACATTTCGGCACTTGATTGCCTCGATTTTCCTCACAACTGTAAAAGCTCTTTGGCACTTGAAAACTGTTCATTGATAAAATGTTTACTTCACTTAGTTCACTAAAAAATGGATACGTTTTTTTGCTTTTATTCATCGATATACTGGCAAATAAGTTTGCAATCATCGCAGATTTTACATCATCTATCAATGTACTTATCTTAATGGGACTTCAACACTCCAAGCACGTCTGTAAAAACATATACTGATAAAAACTAACAATATTTTTCCTCTTTCATTCCATGACGAAATAATCCAGGACTTGTTGCGAGGTATAGTAAAGAGCGTTGAGGTAAAGGTAAAGTTTGTCTTGTTTAACGAGACGAAGTTAGGACTACAAAGTCCTCTCTACCACTCAACCTCGACCTTTACCTAGCGTCACCGTTTAGTCACATTACGAATTGTAAGTGGTGACTGCGGGGATCGAACCCGCGCCACCGGAGTGATGAGCTCCGGAGTCGCGCGCGATACCAATCCGCCACGGATTCCGTAGGTCGTTGCGTCTTGTGTGTTACATCGAAACCCGGAACCAAATAACAAACTAAGTATGTAGTAGATTTTTTCAAACATATTTTGAATCCGAAAGAAACTTTACCTTTGAAAAAGAAGCCAATAATCAATCTTCGTTTGGACCTTTGTCTACTTTTACCGCGTTACCTGTATTAATTTGTCCAAAGTGTTTCCAATGTTTCCTATAAAGGTTACGGCCGTTTCAAGGTCATGCACTCATCGCCAGCCCTGCAGCGTCTTCAAAATCTTGAGAGTTTTTCGCCTTCGTGGGTCGACATCATTTAAGCAAAACACACACACGACAAACGGACGGAAAGTACGTTTAACACGGACACACGCATAGCGAAACGTCGCGGTCACGGCGATGTCTGAGTCCAGACTTTTGAAGACGCTGCGGGTCTGACGGTGAAGTCATGACCTCGAAACGGCCGTAACCTTTATAGGAAAAACTTGGGACTACTGACTGAAAGGTAATTTAAACCTAATTTATACTTTTACCGGTTCTATTTGTAAAAGTTCACGGACCCCATCTAATGAGCAAAATGTCGCAGGGTGCTGGGGACCCGTGCCGATTCAACATTTGAAAGATAAACTTGTCCATATCTCATAGAAGAATTTTACGAGGCAGACACTAATAAGGAACGAAGACAGATGAAATGAATATTCCAGGAAAACATCAAAGATGTCCAGGAAATTTGAAAATGACCTTTCCGAAAATATAGGACCGACTACAGGATGATTCCTTATGTGATTGCCAATACAATTGTGGGTTATGAGGGTGCTTTCCAGGTTTCAATTTGGATCCACCAAATCTTGACTCTCCAGGGGCCAAAAGGATCGTTCCTCATTCCCTCGACCATTTCTCCAATTCTTCGGGGTACGATCGCGAAGAACCCCCGTACTTTGGACGGTGACGAATACTCATAGCGCTCAATTATGGGACACGAGGTCACTTTCCAGGTCTAAATTTGTATCCACCAAACCTTGACTCTCCAGGGACCAAAAAGATCATCCCTTATTCCCTTGACCATTTCCCCGATTCTTCGGGGTAAGACGTCGCAGACTCCCCAGACCCCTGTACTTTTCCAGGTCTAAATTTGTATCCACCAAACCTTGACTCTCCAGGGACCAAAAGATCATCCCTTATTCCCTTGACCATTTCCCCGATTCTTCGGGGTAAGACGTCGCAGACTCCCCAGACCCCTGTACTTTTCCAGGTTTAAATTTGGATCCACCAAACCTTGACTCTCCAGGGGCCAAAAGGATCGTCCCTCGACCATTTCCCCAATTCTTCAGGACACGTTCGCGGACTCCCCAGAATCCTGTTCTTTAGAAGATACCGGAGACTCATGCGCCCCCCTCCCCACACATCACCTACCTCAGCGATCAGATCAGCTGATGATGATATTGATTTGACTATAATCTGTGACCGCTAGCCGCGCCGCGGCGGATCAGGAGAGGTTATAGCAGTGAAGGGGCCCACTGTGGGATACATACATAACGGTATAGTGCCACGCCGTCACGCCACGTTCACACGACGCCGCTCACTCGCCGAGCACTCGCCAACGTTGGCCGACCACTGGTTTGGGCTGGGACACGATAGGGGTTGAAAAATGCGATACTGATATCGGTAATGACTCAGAACTGCTCGTCAGGGGCGGTAGATTCGGGGAGGGGTGGTTTTATTCTTCCATGCCTGCCCTGTTCATTTTTCAGTGGAAGCCATGAACAAGTTTTGTTTGTAAAGAATTATTAATACAATTAAAAAGAACGTTTTGGTTAACATTTGTTTGTTTTTATTGGTGTACCTTAACTGTAAATAAGGCTAGAACCTGTAAGATTCATCCTTATTACAAAAGAAAAATTCTGCCTATACATATTATTAAGTTTTAAACCAAATTGCACGTTATCAGTATAATTTGTGTATTATTACGGTCGCCACAAATTAGTTTTTTAAAGAACATATCAGACACTTTTGCTGATTGCAAAGGGTCAATCGCTCAATTTAAATGAGTTTTCCTCAAAATATTTTTCTTATTTTAAAATAAGTGCACTTTTAGTTTGTAAATTCCTTGAAAAACTAATTTTATTGCAGGTTTCTCCAAAATTAATTAGTAAAGCCAGTGAAAGGGTTTAAGTTGCTTCAAATACAATCAAAATTTACTGGAATAACAGCTGATAGCCATAAATTTCTTTCATCATCTTAAAACGCCTGCTTATTAATAAACCAAATAAAGATTATAATATTAAAACTTCAAAAAGTTAATCTGTTGGAACTATGCAAGTCACCAAGATGTTTTCATTTTTAACCCACTCCTTCATCCTAACTTGAAAAAGATACTTCAGGACTTACATTACTTGGTTTCCAACCCAACGATGTTTGCCAAGCACAGTTTGAACGCGGCTTGCACGACGATTATTGGAACTGATACTCACAGAATATTGGCTCCAATCATTTCTACTTTCCAGTCTAAGAAGCTTTTAACAGTCACTTTCCAATACTGAAAGGTTTCATGAATCAGGCATAGGTCTACGGAAATATTCACTTTTGTTGCAGCAAACTCTGTACTTGGAATTTTGAAACTTTCCTGGCAATAAAAACCAAACTTGAATTCTTTGTCTGAATTTTATTGAAATAAAATATTGTTTCATCCAAAGTTTGCCTTATTTTGGAAAATAAACCATTGAACCTGGAGACAGCTGAACTTTCATAGAACTTTCTTAGTTAAGGTTTTTTAAATGATAGGACAATACTTAATTCATAATCTTTTAATAGCTTGCCCCATTTTTTATTATTTGTTGTGTAATGGGTAGCTAGCAATTATTTGTCCTACAACATTAACAAATAATAATCACCCTTTTGCTGCGATACAATTATATTTTAGAGTTGATCCATTGATGACAACTCATCAAGCCCCCAAAAGAGCTGTTATAAATCAGAATGTATTTGTGTGTTTTCGCTATAAAACATAAAATACACTTTTTCAACATTACAGTTTGATCAAATGTATAAGAATTTTCAACTGACTTTAAAGATGTCAAAAACAGTAAATAAAAAAAAAACTTCATCCCAACTTAACACTTGATGATTTTTAAACACAATTTAAGATTAAAGTAAAAAAAGTGAAAACTATGTACCCTTTGTTAAAAGACAGTGAGCACAAAGAAAGGTGCAAAAGACACAGTGAGCTGGAGTTTGTGTGGTGTTACAAAGGTGTGTGAGCTAATTACTGACCTGTCCTATAGATGGAAATATACAGGGTGATTCAAAAATAGGGCGCTAAATTTCAGGGTGGGTTCCTTATGTAAAAGCAATGAAAAAGTTCCTATAAATATGGGTCCTAAAATTCTTCGTTACCCCAGTAGCCACCATTTTGTATTTTTACTTAAAATTTATATCTGACGGTTTAACCGATTGCATTTAAACTTGATAGGGTGTTTATGTGTCATAAGGTAAATTTAAGAAAAAAGATTATTTCATAAAACCCACAGAAACAAATGCGTGACTATTTAAGTTTTCAAATTGAAATACCATGAAAATGGCGCATAATACAAAAAGTTTACAAGAGTCAAAAAAGTTGTATTTTATAATTTTACATAAGGATACAAACTCATCTTTCCAAATTGTACGTTAATATTTTCATGTTTCGTCCTTTTACAACACTGGTAAATTTACCAGTTGAAAAAGCGTAAAAAATATAAATATTAATGTAAAATTTGAAAAATGAGTTTGTATCTTTATGTACAATTATAAAATACAACTTTTTACTCTTCTAAACTTTTGTATTATGCACCAATTTAATGGTATTTCAATTTGAAAAATTTAAACAGCCGCCAATTTGTTTCTGTATGGTTTGAAGCCATAATTATTTTTTCTTCAATTGCCCTTAGGACACATAAACACCATACTAAGTTTGAATGCAATCGGTTAAACCGTTCTGGAGATATAAATTTTAACAATGAAAACTGGTAATGTACCAGTCGTAAATTGACGTAAAGTGAAAATATTAATTTTACATTTGGAAAATGAGTTTGTATCTCAATGTAAAATTATAAAATACAACTTTTTACTCTTCTAAACTTTTGTATTATGCACCAATTTAATGGTATTTCAATTTGAAAAATTTAAACAGCCGCCAATTTGTTTCTGTATGGTTTGAAGCCATAATTATTTTTTCTTCAATTGCCCTTAGGACACATAAACACCATACTAAGTTTGAATGCAATCGGTTAAACCGTTCTGGAGATATAAATTTTTAAGTAAAAAATACAAAATGGCGGCTACCGGGTAATGAAGAATTTTAGGACCCATGTTTATAGGAACTTTTTTCATTGCTTTTGCATAAGGAACCCACCCCTGAAATTTGGCGCCCTATTTTTGAATCACCCTGTATAACTTTTATCACTTCATGCAGTAAACTATAACTAAACAAACATTGTAATGGGAATTGTATTTTCAGTAGCCAGAGTACTAAAACATTTGTCAAACGGTTCCTTTTAGTTGTGTTAAGAAAACTTACCATAAAAATACAAATTCGGTCTAAAAATTCAGGGTACAATAGGGTACATAGTTTTCACTTTTTTTACTTTAATATATCCAGTATCCCTTTTAAGTGAATTTCTCTTTTCTCAAACAATTTAAGATATTTGAAAGGTAAACAAAAGGCAATAAAGCAATGTTAGTAAAAAATGTTCTTGGTCCTTGAATTTGCCAACACTAATATGATGTGGAAACAGAAAATCTTTCAAAAATAAGATTTGAAGGTAAGATCTTTTTGTATCTTTTTATCAAGGAATTTGGTACTTAATTATTCAATTGACTATCAGCATGAGAGCATAATCCTTCAAATATTTAAAGTCTTTGATACTTTTATATTGTGAGTTATTTCTCGTGAAATATTGGCGAGAATCATTTCCTGCCTCAAGTTACATTTGCCCATACAAAACATTAGTTCCAAAAATACAAATATCTGGCAGTGACAAAGTTTGCCAACCTGGACCTGGCGTATTGTGTATGAGAGATGTGTAGGTGTGGTGGGGGGAGGGGAGGGGTGATTGATTGACTATCGATATCAGTCACTAGACTTGTGCAAACATTACACCCCCGCACAACTCAAGGCCTGTTAGCTGTTACTACTGCATTCATGTCCTCCCCTCTCACCTCACCGCGCACCAACCCCGTGCGGCAAACTCAAACCTTTCCTTTAGCAGGGAAACGAGATCACTTAAAACAAACCGATAACTATTAGACCTAATGATAACTGTAAATTACATATCAACGGGTAATTTATATGTAATCGCCTGCGTCTGTGGCTCAGTGGGTAGAGTCACAGCTTGCAAAGCGCAAGGTCGCGGGTTCAATTCCCGGCACAGGCACAAGGGTTTGGACCGCTTTCCCTAAAAGCGTTGTGATGCCAACAAACCTTAAGTTAAGTCTCTAATAAAAATGCCATTGGCGTAGACAATAAAAAAGGATTTTTAATAATTCAACTTTGCATTGTCTGTTTTGATTTTAATATTACAGCAACAACAATACGTTTAATGTCAAAACTTGTACAATAAAATTGTTTTTTTACAGTAATAAAACATACTACAGTATATACCACAAGTAAGACCTCGAATCGTAATCAAATAATAGTGTAGTAGTTGAGTTTTAAATATTCATGAATTCATAATACTATAAAATGAATTTTGAGCCAGGTAGTTTTGAATTTTGTCGTACAGTAACTTTAAACATTGTCGGGAAGTTTATTGTATAATTTTCTACTGGCTTCAACAGGAAGTTTATCGTACAGTTGTAGAGCCTATGGTAGTTTGGTAGGATAAAATTTTGATTCCTTGTATTATATTGATTAATGTTCTCGATGATAGTACACTTAGCCCTAAAAAACAACAACGAATCCATTAAAAACCAACTGTTGAACTGCTTCTTGAGGAGTAGTCGAGAGGAAGGCCCTAGATTGGCATCACATGAGGCAAGAGAGAGACCCCGAGAAACCTGGAGGAGAGACAATAGCAAGAGAAGCGAAGGTGGTAAACAAGACTTGGGGAAAACTAAAAACACTTCCTGGAGACATAGAAGGATGGAGAGCTCTTCTGGATGCCTCTATGCTCCCAAAGGGGATAAAGAAAATAGTCAAATGTTTAACAATACCAGAGACTGCCAGAACGATAAAAGAAGAACTGCTGCTACAATAATGTAGCCTGGAAGGTCATATTAGCAAAAATTGTTCAAACGATCCAAGATGTCTAGTAAGAAGCTAAAGTAAGTATACAAGCTGAGAAGGTTAGAAATACATCTGGTCATAAGCTAAATGCTTAAAGGTAGTCCCATGACAAGAATGAAGAATGTGTGAAGAAGAAAGATGGACTTTAAGGTGGTCGCCAGAGGAAAAATAACAAGAAAGCACAACCAACACCAGTGCCCACCGGCAACCCCACAAACCCTTAAAGCGAAAACCCTCTAAGGGATCTGTCAAGCAGATTTTTCTCCCGCTTCGTAATGGAAATTATAATTATGTTGTTTGTTTTTGTGAATATAAAACAGTACAGAACCAAATAAGTATTTAAAATTCGATATAGCGGCAAATAGTCAATGTTTTGCTTGCTAATAAATATAGTAGCAAGCTTGTTATTAGGACAATATTTTTTATCTGGGCACCAAAATGTCTGCCACATTTTTAAATCGACTAAAAATCAGCCGTGTGACATCATGACCAAAAGCAGAAAAACTCTTTGCAAAAGCGCTAGTCTGTAAAACCAACACTTGTGTTTCCTCCAGCGGATCAATCAAATCTGTGAGTAAAATTATGTCCCTGAATATTGATTGTGATCATGACAAGGTACTTTACCTATTCACTATTTGAGATGCTGACCACTCTCATGAGGGTATTTTAAGGCAAATATGTAGTGAAGGATGAGTGTTATGAGTAGTAGTAATGAGTTATGAGGTGTAGTCATGTTACAAACTAAGACCGACTCTTCCTTAGAATGAGTCATTAATTAATAGCCCAATGACCAATGGAAATACAAGGACCACGGCTTAAAGTGACTTCCGAACCAAGCAGGTGATTGTCTTATATGTCTAAACGATGGTGGGAGTTGATGTGGTATCAGATGACCACTGAGACTATCTGAGCCATCCTCAAAACCTGACCTCCATGAAGCTGGATTACAGGACCACGCCACGAGTCCCAGTCTATCCGGACAATTAGTGGACCTGGGGGTTATTCAATATCCAATAATGTGTAACTTAGCCAGCATCCTGGTCAGAAGCGTTAAGTATAGCGAAATATATGTACCACAAAGCTTTTGTAGGAAGTTGGGTGCTCTTTCTTTTAAAAAGTAGTTTTAGCGTCAACGAGTTACAGTTGGAGCGATTATCCAGTGTGAATTATACTAATCCTATCTCTATTTTGGGCGCTAAAATAGTAAAAAATAAAACATAAATGCCACTCATGTGATAGAAAACGTACACTTGGTAGGTCATAGGAAACACCAAACATTGTGTCATAAGACGATGAGTGTATCATGGTTAAAGGCTTTAAAGGCTGGTTCAAATGTTGGCAAAACACTCTCACTCTAGCTCAAAAATCCTTTCAAAAGATAGCTCAAAACTAGCGTGAACTTGTGGTAGTTTTGGCTTTCTATTTATTTTATCCAAATTAAGTATTAGCAAGCTTACTCTTTAAAAAATAATTTTGGTTTGAGTTTTAGAGAGCTACATTTTGGAATTTATTAGTTCACCCAAACACTCCAGGTCAGAATCGGTTAACACATTCATACTATTAGAGCATTAACATGTACATTTTGGTTTCAATATAAATTGCTTTTTGAAATGGTCGCAGTTACAGGCAACAATCATGAATTGCTTTGCTGATTGTAATCTGAATCTCTGTGACCAAAGATAAGTCTTCCTTCCGAAACAAAAGACCTTGAAGACAGTTTAACGAATAGCCCATCTAGGCCAAGCCAGCCCCCTCTCACCGTCCACAATACACTCGCCCCATTATTCAAGGCTCACGGGGAATCCCAACCTACCCCAGCCGACAGCAGGAAGACCAGTTCAAAATGTGCCACACCTTCGCCCATAAACCCCTCGGGAGGTTCAACAGCGTCGCTACCATAACACACAATAGACCAACATGTGTACATAGTGTTTTTAGTGTTTAGTGTTTAGTGTAAATAGACAACAGCCCGTGAAGATGGCCTACCTATAGGCCGAAATGTACATCGGGACACAACACCCATAAGGTCTACAGGCTACAATAACAGGTAACTGAAAACTAGGAACTGCTGATAGTTTAACATGGGAATTGAGCTTCTTGTTAGGTTGGTTTACATTACATTCATCAACCAAGATGTTTCTTAGAGAAACTCTCAAGACCATAAAAGTAAAAATCTCTCTTTACAACATAATTTATTTAAAAAAATACTTTTTCAAATTGTTAAAGAAATTGCAGTAAGAAATTGACAGTGATGCCACTATTTTTAACCGAAAATACCAGCACCATATGCGATGGTACATTACAATTGAGATACAACCTTCAAATTGTGTCAGAGCAATGAGTGAGGCAAACCCCTGATTGAGGCGGCCGGATTAACTCTCTTCCAGCCGCAAGCTATGAATCCAGCGGCGCCAGTACCCACTGTTGGACACAAGCCACAGATAGCCATGAGCTGCTCTACCGATTTGTTTCAGCATCTGCTGCACTCTAGCGGATGTTCTAAAAACTAGTTCAAATTACTCTGCATGCAAAAAAGTTTCTGAAAAATAATAGTTTGTTCTACTGTAGATTTTAACAAATAAATTTTAGTTTTGTTGCCAATATTACCGGCAAGACGTTTGCTCTTTGAGTGTGAAATTGACCGTGAGCTTAGTGACAGTGATAGTGGAAGCTCTGGGCTTAGTGATAGTGAAGAAGATTGTGTTTTTGTTGATGCTGGTTTCGATCAACAGAGTGAGGTTTAAGCTGATGACAGCGATGGGGTGGATGTCCCTACCTGGCCCTGCACACAACAAACACACTGGGGCCCCACATGGAATATTTATGCATTTATAAATGATTTTGGACCATGCCATTCATTGCAGGTTGGAGCTACTAGCTGCTATGGAATACTGAAACAAGATGCGTACCGTCGGACGGCTGCCCACCGAGCGCTGTAAATTAATAGAGTCCAGTAGCGTCAGACGCAGCCGGCTTCAATGTGTCAGGGAGAGTATTAAAGAAACTGCACATTTATGTGTTAAAAATTAAGAATTAATAATCAGTGTCATATACTTTGAGTAATTAGAAGTAACTCTTGTTTTCAACAAGGCAATCACCATAGAAAACTTGTAATATTTAGTATGTTTTAACTCATGTCAATCAATTCAGTAGTTGTGAACCATGATGGTATACAATGGTTCTAGCCTGCTTACACCATGGTATAGCCTGGGGAGGGAAAGAAGCTTGGGGCTGACGGGATAGGAGAGCAGACCCCATTCATTGCGCGGCTAAATACTTCACACTGCAATAGCTGAGGAACAATCGCAAACTGTGCTCTCGAAGCTGGGTTTTAGTAAACATTTTAAAATATAGCATATTGTTATAAAGGCGGTTGTAGTTACAACTGTAACTTATAATGATCCTAGTCTTTTAACAACATTAATTTGACCAATAACTTTATCTCATTTTCAGACCAACAAAAGATAGGCAATCTTGCCAAATCTATATTGCAGGCTGCTTTAAAAATGGTAAAAGCTCTGATGCCCCTAAATAAATTACGTACTTACCTAAATATTAAAGAATGTGTAATTAAGATTTATTCCACTCTGGTAAAGGCCTAAGTCTACTAAAACAAGGTGGGGCACTGATGGAGCTTGTTCATGTCTTATAGTCCGCAAAAACATTAAATATTTTGTCTAGACAATTAAAAACTATGGGGCTGTTATTAAGGACCCTACCCTCCATTAGGTTTAATCCTTGTGCCTGCATCCGTGGCAGTGGGTAGAGTCACGGCTTGCAAAGCGGCGGGGCGTCGATTTCGGTAGCAGGCACAAGGGTTTGGACCGCTTTCCCTAAAAGTGTTTTGTGATGCCCACAAACCCAAGTTAAGTCTCTAATAAAAATCCTGTTGGTGTATATAGTACACAAAAAAATCCGGGCAACATATGTTTACTAGGTTTATAAATAGCTTAGGCTCCCAGGAATTAAAAGTTATGTGAAGCTAATAAATGATATTAGGTACATCATAAAAGCAAACATAAACATTGTATTTTTGGGTAATAAGTATAATATATTACCGAGTATGATAAATTACTACAGGCTAAGCCTATATTATTGTTGTCAGTACAAAATCAAGCTATATCTTGTACGAGTTCAAAGTAAAGTAAAAGTTATAATAGGTTTTGAATCTTTTACATCTCAATAAGATATATTCAAACAATCAATGACAGTTCATAGTAAAATTTGACAGGTATTTTTTGTAAACGTAAAAACATACGGTAAACACTAGATTTGACAGTAACGCCCACATGCATCTGTATACTTACTGTTTAGAGACAGTCCACTATTTAGCACAATCGGCTTCGATCCACACGAAACGTAACGAAATTCTTTATACGGAGTAATTTATCAGTAATTATATCACGGAATATTTGAGGAAGTAACACTGAAAATCACAATACATTCACAACCCGTCAACTGGCGACGTCGCCATCATTGTTTATTGATTTTATAAAATGTTCTCCCTACGGACTGAGGAACGCGCATTGGCGACAGCAGCGCTTTAACTGCTACCTACCAGAGACTTTGTGCACTACTTGAGCGCAAGCTCTAAAAACAGAACTTTTCTCAACGATATATTTTATCTACATACAGTATTATAATTATTTCTCAATAAATTAGTACACCTTTTATTGTGAGCATTAAAGTTTGCTCCAGTTTCTAAATTACATTTAGTCAAACAAAAAACAACTGTTTCAAAAATGTACATACAAGGTAATAAGGTATGTCAAGTATTTTAAAAAGTTATAACTACAAAATCCTCTCTACCACTGAACCTCGATCTTTACCTAGTGTTGCCGCAGACTCTTAACAAACTGTAGTGGTGATAACTGCGGGGATCGAACTCGCGCCTCTTTAGTAATGAGCTCCGGAATCGCGCGCGATACCAATCAGCCACGAGTCCGCTAAAAGGGGAGATAGTAAAGGCCTATTCCCACGAGGCTGGTTTATAAGCACTGATCGTCAGCGCTAGTAAATCAGCCCCAAACCAGCCACGTGAGAATACAGCGCCAGCGCTGACAGACACCAGCAAGCTGACTGTTTCCAGCAAGCTGGTGACTTTGGTATGTTTAATATTGTCAGCGCTGAAGAGGCGAAAATGGTCCCGTGATCTATAAGCGCTGAGAAGTCAGCGTGAGACAACACCGTGGGAACGGACTACTCTAGCTTTTAGTTGCTGTTAAGTTGTCGTAATAGGAGTTACTAGTTCCAAAAGTTCCTCAAATTTTAACTCCGACATTCTCATAAATTTTAAATATACATGAGGGTCTTCAACACACAGCTCCATCAACAGTCTCGAGGATACCCAGCTCTTCCCTCCTACCAATCCATTTTTTTTTTTATCCAAATCGATCTTTTCTTCTTTAACATTTTCTCACACAATTCCTGCACTCCATCCTCAAAATGGCTCGCAAAGTTTGTGGACTAAGCCCCACAGATGACATTTTTCAACATTTTAGGCCTGAACATTACGTAAAAACGTGAACACAACTCAGTGGCGGCTTTCCTTAATGGGCTCTTGGGCGCAGCCCTCCCAAGTCCGTTAATATATCTAAATATTATATTAAACCATCTATTAATGAGGTAAATTAACAAATTCGTCTATCCAAGTGTTTGTACAACGCGCAGCCAAGTCAGACTTGACGTGGTGAGCGCATAGAACGCGTGACGGTGACGAGGTAGAGCGCGTGGTTGCGCCTGGGGCGCAAGCTGGAGCGCCCCACAGAGCTACAATGCAGGCATATGGGAGAAGCAGCCGACAGCCAGGAGGGTGCCGTGACGTCATTCCAATGCATTTATACGGACGGTCTGGGGCTCTGCCCCAACCTAGTGCGCATGCGCGGCCTCCCCCTCTACTACCTACTACCGCGCCGTCGCGCCAGACCGAATAATCTGTAGATCGAACAGCTGGTCTAGCGGACACCTACAGCTGATTATCAATCAGTGATGCCAACGCAATGGACAAAACAATTATTATTATTCCAATGAAAAATTCAAATAGAATAAACGCTACTGGCACTTAAAACTGTTGGTACACCTGATTATTCGAACTTGATAGCCTCATAACGGTTTTCAGCCCAGTTTAGTTGGTTGTCTATGCAAAGTAAGCGTCATTACGCACCTTTATTTGTTCTATCTTAGTTTTCTTTTAATGGTTAGTTGTAGTGGCTTCTTCTGATCTAGACGAACCGAAAACCGTCGTCTTTTACCTACTACTTGTAACGGCGGGTTAATGCAATTGATAGCTTTCTATCAATACTGCAGTTGAAAATTAAGGTAAAAAGGCTTCAAAATACGTTATTTTAGCATTAAATTTCACATTTTCCGGGGGAGGCCCCCCGGACCCCCCCTGTTTAAAGGGGTGTTCCACACCCCCCAAACCCCCCGGTAGAGCCCTCCCGCTAACTATACACACGAGCCGCTACTGACACAACTGCAACCAACGAAGTATACAGACTGACTGTCAGCTCTAGTTGACAAGCTACGTGGGAAGGGATTTCCATGCTGGTAAGTTGAGCTGGTTTATAAGCGCTTGTGAACCAGCCTCGTGGGAATAGGCCTAAGGGTGGGGCGGTGGGCAATCAGTGTACAGTTACAATCTATAAAGGTTTCATGAAGTTCCAGTATTATTATCGAATTGCTTTGGAAAAATTAGTTACCGGTACTCATGCCGTCAGCATGGTAAGACCCAGACCCGGGTCCGTGAAATGAGCACCGATCATGACCCCCAGAACACGTTTTGAGCATTTTTACAAGACTTTGTATACATATGTGTGTACTTTCTACAGGTCGCATTTTTACCGATTTTCATGATATTTAGTACAAATACTCCTTCTGTAAATATCTCCGTCATGTTCGTTGGCCAGCAAAGTCAGGCTAGCGGAAGGACCCTTGGGGAAGGGGAGTTATAGTTCAAACAAGTGGAATAATTAATCTAAAATCAGTAACTTCCATCTAAATATGATGAAATTTAAAAGGATCGGACCATTGATCGGGTAATAACGTGTTAACCTTAAGGGTACAAAATTTGATTTTTGTGGCACGGTACAAAAAGAGTACTAAATTCTGACACCATTTTGGATTAAATCGGACGAGGTCGGATCCTACGTGTAGACTTAGTATCCGAAAAAGTAATCGCTAATAACTCAAAAAGGGACGGGGTACAACATTTTTAACTTGTAGTACAAAAAGAGTACAAAATTCCGGTAACAAAAAAATTGATTTTCTCAAGGTCGGACCCTAGATCAACATAGCTACCACACCTTACATATTTTGGATAAACGTACGTCTTACAACCATACATTCTGAAAATAACTTTTAAATTAGGATTTTTGTGAACTTAACTAATCAAAAATATTTAAAGATTATGATCTTTGTAATTATTTTCAAGTTTTTGTAGTGGGGCGTTGGCAACGCGTATATTATAGTATTTATGTGCCAATAAACAGTTCAATTTTGATATTGGGGGTGGTCATAGCTCAGTGGTACAGTGCGTGCTTCGCACCAAATCAGCCCGGGTTCGATTCCCAGGCGCAGTGATAACTTTTCACGATGGCCATTCCCCGTGATTCGGAAGTCACGTTAATCCGTTGGTCCATGCCATTGGTTATTGGGCTATTAATTAATGACCCAATCTAGGGAACAGTCGGCCCTAGTTTGTAACAAGACTTCACCTCATCATCCATCAAAAACACTCATTACACTCACCCTTCATCCCATATTCACCTTAAAATACCCTCTAGGAGTGGTCGGTGTCTGAGATCAAAGTATCACATGTTTCAAAGTATCACAAAGTAAAGATACTGTATAAAAATAAGTCAATCTCAGGAAACGCTAAAGCCACCGACTCCATGTACCAAGTCATTGCTTGATTATCCTGTAACATGATACCAAATATATTAAAGAATTTCCCTTTTACACCAACAAGGTATCACGTGTGTGTTCTTTTAACAATATGTGCACTTTATCTTATACCACAACATGCCATCCAATTTTTAGCCTTTCAAATACTTTTCCAGGTTACTGTATATGTTAGACTTAATATTTCTGACTTGAATCGACAAAAGAACAAGAATAACTATATTTAAATCCCACCAGCAAATAAGCAACATTTGTTCAATGTTCGGTTATTACATCAAAACAAAAATGACTCATTTACTATCTCAAAATAATAGTTATTGAAATACTCAATAAATTTGTCCTACTGAATTGCTACACTGTTTTCACAAGTATCCCAGCTTCCTGCAGCCAATTCCATCTGCAACCACTTACCTGTTACTCTCTTGAAAATGTTCTAGTCTATCCAACCCCAGTACTTTATAACAAATGTAAAATGTATTTAGAAAGCCAGTTGACGTAATATTAGTATGTCTACAACCCGCTCCATGAGATCTTGCAGTTGAAAAGTGCTGCATAAAACTCTACAAGCTAATTTACTACTTTATGATGTGGGTAGCGATTAACAGGGTAGCCAAGAACAATATTTTCACACGCTTTCTACCGCAGCAACCGATTTGACTACACTTTTCACTCTATACACCTTAAGGGACTTAGCGTGTCTTTATACCTCTGTCCTTACTGGTGGTAGGTATAGTAAAGTGGCCAGGGTATTTAGTACGAAGCAATCGAATGAAAACTACATGAGCGAGAGAACGTATTGTTAAGCTGTCGGACTCGGTCAAACTCCATTGGTCGTTGACTCGTTGGGCTATTAATTAATGACCCAATCTGGGGCACAGATCACTAATCACTATTTGAGATGCCGACCACTCTCATGAGGGTATTTTAGGGCAAATATGTGGTGAAGGATGAGTGGTAGTAATGAGTTATGAGGTGTAGTCTTGTTACAAACTAAGGCCGACTCTTCCTTAGAATGGGTCATTAATTAATAGCCCAATGACCAATGGAAATACAAGGACCAACGGCTTAACGTGACTTCCGAACCATGCAGGTGGTGGTCTGATATGTCTAAACGATAGTGGGATTTGATGCGGGTATCATCAGATGATCACTGTGACTATCTGATCGCCCTAGTTTGTAACAAGACTACATCTCATCAACCATCAAAACCTCTTCACACTCACCATCATCCTATTAACCTAAAATTAACTCTAAGAGTGGTCGCTGTCACAAAGCAAAGTAATGAACTAGATGGTAAAAGGAAGAAAGTTAGACTAAAGGTGAAGTGGAGGGAGAAGGAAGCCTTCGTTAGAAAGCTGTGAAGAACAACAAGGCGACAGCACAGCAATGTCTCAGTTTGAGTAGCCGGGGAAGCGAAAGAAGACAGTTCTTGGCAGGTTAGGACATCGGATACTTACTTGAACACTTGATTCCTACATCGATGACCGAAACTTCGGATAGACTGCGTCATGTTATATCCTAACTATTTACAAAGTTTGGCGGAGGCTAGACATTACCAAAAAGTGGCTCCTCCTCTAACTCTATCAATGAATACCGGATGATTGGACTGAAAGGTAAGATAAGAACTGTAGCTAGACATGACTTAACCATATTAGTATTTACAAAGATTCCAGCAAGAAAACACAAGGCAAATAAAACTACAAACATTGTTAGTTTGCATCTGAATCTATTTGCATTGATTCAATGGGAACAATTCAGTAAAAATTTGTACAAGTATTTAAGAAACTAGTTGAGAGAGAAAGACTCAAAAAAAAACAGATTACTCCTAGACTAAAATTAATCATATTGTTTTGGTTATTTACCTAAGGCCACACAATGATGACAAAACCACAGTCCGACCATGTTTTACGGTTGTGATAGCTCTGACAAAAATTGACCTATAAGTAAAACATTTTATAAAATACTGATAGCAAGTTGAATAAATTTCAAGTGAATGACATTAAGTGATTGTTGACAAAACACAACCTACTCAAAAAAGTAAACTGAGAATACAGGTTGTCAATTGATAAAAATTATAATAATTAGAAAAACCACTTTAAATCATCAATTCACTGGTACAATACCAGGTATGTCCAATAAGTTCGCGAACTGGTTTAACATAGTGACCTTTAGGCGACGTGAGCTCCGCCTAATACATCACGTGAATACTAGACATCCAATGAAGCGTCAGTGCTCGTTTGACAGTTGAGCTGTGCCTATCAAGCTGCCAGTGTCAGTTTATGTTTCTTGTTTTTGCTGTTTGTCGAAAAATGGAGATTGATGAAATCACTGAACGACAAATCAAAATCAAGTTTTTAGCAAAACTAGGGAAAAGGTCTCATGAAATTACAAATATGTTGAGGGCTGATTACGGAGATAATGCTTTAAAGAAAAAGTCCATTTTCAAGTGGATTGAACAAAAAGGCAGGGACGACCTTCAGCCTCATGTTTGGATGAAAACATTGATCGTGTGCTAGCCTGGTGTCCGATGATCGCCGGAAAAGTGTTAGAATTATTGCAGACGTACTTATTTAGGTCTTTAGGCGCTTGAGAGATCGCGTGCGTCGTGTAAGGCCGATTTTGTGTCAAGGCGATGGATGGATCCTTCACCATGACAACGGCCCTGCACATTCTGTTTTAATCGTTCGTGAATTTTTTGCAAAAAATTCTATTACCCTCCTTGACCACCCACTCTATTCACCAGATATTGCCCCCTGTGACTTTTTCCTTTTTCCAAAATGGTGATGCGAGGGCATCACTGGATCAACTTGGTGTTGATGCGTTGTTTTGATTTCATCAAACTGCATTTTTCGACAAACAGCAAAGTCAAGTAAAATATAAACTGACACTAACAGCTTCATAGGCACAGATCAACTGTCAAACGAACACTGACGCTTCATTAGATGTCCAGTAGTCACGTGATGTAGTGGGCGGAGCTTTACGTCGACTCAAGGCCGCTATATTGAACAAGTTCGCAAACTTATTGGACAGACCTCGCATTTCCCTCCTAGATCAATCAAAATACCAATTTCAAACCCTAAATAAGTTTTCATCCATAGGCAGTCAGAACTTTCACAATTGCAAGACAATATCGCAAACGACTGTGACTCAAATGGTCTCATCTAAAATACTTTATCCTCTAAGCTCTGTACATCACTTAAACCTAATTAAGGGAATGTCACCTAGGACTTGGATGATCGCAACCAACGATCACTGGTTCACAACTTTACTTAACATTTCAAGTCGTAGATTTAACATTTAAACAATTTACAACCAGTTGTCTTCTAGACTAACAACGAACAAGCATCAGCCATTCAGAGCACTGTTATGTCAAAACAGAATAAAACAACATATGAGAGAATTGAGAAGATCGGAGTAGAATTCATTGTTGTACTTGTGGAATTATTAGTGATTTTACCAGTAACATAAAAAACAAAAGTATAATCGGCTAACAAACATGTATTTTTAAAATTTCCCAGAGTTCTAGACAAAATAGGTTTTAAGAATTATTATACATTCTTGTTACCTAATGCACATTTTAAAAACAAGGGAAATCAGTAGCATAGTTTATGGCAACAAAAAATCACTAGTTTCGCATTTGACCTTAGTATGATACAAAATAAAGCTATTGAGTTTTATCGATTTTCTCCCTAACATAGTATTTGAAATAATTTAAAACACACTTTATCCCACACACAATTACCATAATTTAGAACACAACAAACACCAATCTTATACCTTTTTAAAGTAAAACTGACACAATTTGGTTGAATTAAAATTTTAATGTTAAATGGGTTGAAAACTTTATTTTGCCCTGCATTTTGACAGTCTCTGAACATGTTTGAAGATCATGCGCGAAAAATTGATTTTTACAATACAATCAAGCTTTGAAAGTACAGTAGATCTTCATGAATTTACCCCTGATCGGACATTTGTAAGAGATCGTCACAAATTCTGAACCACTAAGTGTTTTACAGTCATTGCAACAGTTACACTTTTAGAGGAAAAAATCAACACTTCATGAAAACAAATGATAAAACTAAAAATTCTAGTCCAAAAAATGTAAATAAACAGAAAACTGACCCAAAGTCAAGAAAGACTTGCTTATTATCAACACACTCTACAATTATTTGTAAATATATACAAAACAACTTTTGATTTCAACAGACATTGAAACAGCAACAAGTAAATAATTAGACCGTAATAGACAAAGCAAAGGCATTCAAATTTAAAGCTATCTTTACTTGCAACACTCAGTAACATTTATTTGTTATCTACACTCTTACTGCCAACACAAAATATTCAATTATTTATAAAATAATTTTGATTGTTTTTCTTTTAGTTGGGTGCATGTTAAATTACCATAAAACTGAAAATTAGGAAAAATTGTAAATTTTACGTTAAAACTTATAAAAATAAACAAAGTTAACAATTTTAAAACCTATTTATTCATACACTCAAAAATTAATAAAAAACTGAAAACAATTAAAACTAGATTGGTTTAAAAACCAAACTTAGAATTTAGCCTTAAATCCCCCCTTCTTCCGCTAGAGATCACAAAAATTGGATAAACACATCGCATAGGATTGACTCGACCAGTCTAAAACCAAAACTTGATTCACAGAAAATTAATTCAGTATTAGTAATGGCCACCAAACAAATTTAAACTCCTGCTTTATTAGCATTACAGAACTACATAACTGATGGTTCTAGACTAATTTAAAATAACATGGGTCCAAGAAGCAAACTTGAGTTACAAAATAAAATTGTGTGGCTTTTAGAAAAGTGACCATTTTTACACCAGCTGTGTCCAGCGGATCGACCGAAATATTGACTGGTAATACCTGTAGAAATTCTTGACTCTTGTAAATGAATATATACATTTACAGTAGAGCTGATTATCAAGCCCAGTCATCCCAAACGCTGGTTAACCGAAACGCAGAAAGAAACCAAAAACATTAAATCAAATCGCACAGCTGCTCAGTCCGCCTACCAAAATATGAGTTTTTCTTTCCATATTATGATTGTGTGGTGTTGTGTTGTTAACTATTGTATTGAAAAAATAAATTTGAATGTTATTTAATCCCATTTGTATCATTGTACTTCATTTTTCCCATCAATGACCGATTATCCGAAAAATCAGTTATCCAAATACCCCTAGACATCAATTGTTTCGGATAATCGACTCTCTACTGTATATGAATCACAAGGTCATTGTGAATTAACCCTTAAAATTATTAATTAAATTTGGCCAATACCAAAACAATTTATTGCTAAAACCCACTTTACTTTTCAAAATAAATAAACAAATGTGACAACGAAAAACATAGTGTATGTCCAAGACATGAAACCAATAAGACGATGCATAAATCAGTAGTTAAATCAGTTCCGTTAAAAAAGAAAATATTAAAAATTATATTTAAGTTTTAAATTGCTTAATACTGTAATAGTCACCTAGAAGATGTGTTTGATAACAATTATTCAAACAAGAAAACAGTTTTTCAATCTTACACACACTAAAAATAAATATTTAACATGGCAGGGTAATAGCTTTTCCGAAAACAAAACTTATTGTTTTTAGGATATACTCGAGGGTGGCGTCCTCAGTACATCTCGACTTAGGTCTTGTTCTGTGCCAGTAGACGTCAAAAATGAATTCAAATATTTCAGCTACCTTGGGATTCAATTAGTCTATGGGTAAAAACTGATTGATAACATGGGCCCAAGAAAACTTTGTGAAAGAGATCTATAAAGGACTGGAAAGTATTGGCGAAAGTGCATTACAGATACATTGAGTTCGAAATCAAAATCCACTGACACATTAAGAATCCAAGACCAGCCGGGTAACCTTCGGGAATACCTCGTGTTGCTAAAGAGAAAGTTAACGTTAACAAACGTTGTGTAAACAATGAGATTTGTGGTGGCGGGGGTGTGGGTGAACGGACTAGTTGATCTCCACATCACTGCTCATGTCACTCTCGTCCTCGCTCAGCTCCTGTGAGGGGGAGAGGGGGTCGGAGAGTGAGGTCTGCTGTGACAGTTCTGCGGCCAGGTCTACAGAGCTAGGCCCTGCACTGTCCAGGTCCACAGCACCTCCTGCTGCCAGTTCTGTCAACAAATGCACACACTCAGTTAAAACTAAAATGGATAAATCCTGAAACTTTTGGGATTTTTAGAAAATTTTACTTTTTAATGAGGTGAATTTTACAAGGATAAAGAGGATAGTAGCTAGCTTACCTAAGAAAAAAGTTTAGGGGCCAACAAAAATAGGCACACTGAAGAGTTACACACAAAATTCACTGATATTTCGCCCTTACTAAGGGCTTTATCAAAGCACAGAGTTCTTAACACTAAACACAAAAAAAACAAAATGGCCACTTGTTGTTGTCTGACTTCTTCTACTGCTCTGCTGTCTTGATCTAAGGGGTACCAACTGTAAAACTTAAGTCCACTAATGTTTGGTAAATGTCTATTGTCACTGATACATAAAAAAAGCTAGCTGGGAGAAGGAATAGGGTTAGGTGATTGGAGTAGGTTTATCTGATGTTGAGGTTTGGGGGTGATCTGGAGTTAGTTATGTGTTGGTAGGCTAATTCCCATCTTCTGAGCATGGAGGGGTTGCATTGGTCTTTAGGTAGTGACTTTAAGGCTTTGGTGGTAAAACATGAGTCGAAATCCAGGTTATGGGTATTTGCGTGTTGAGCTACTGGTTTGAATTTTTTGGTTTTTACGTCCTGTCTGTGGTTGTTCATACGGGTGCGAAGGCTGTTGGTGGTGAGGCCTACGTACTGTGCTTGGCATTGTTTGCACTGGAGTTGATAGACTAAATTTTCTGTTTTACAGGTAAGGTGGCCTCTGATGGGGTATTCTTTGTTATATGAAGTGCTACTGAAGGTGGTGGTTGGGATGTTGATATTACAGGTTCTGCACCTTTTTTCTAGGCAGGGGTAAGAGCCCGGCGGGGCTCTCTCTCTTGGTTGTACAGAAGGGTCAGGAAGTTTTGGGTGAACTAGGATGTTTTTAAGGTTAGGTGGTTGCCGGTAAATCACTGTAGGGGGTTTTTCTAGGAGGTCTTTTGTCTGGGTGGATGACTGAAGAATTTTGAATCCAGATTTCAAAAGGGTGTTGAGAGTGTGCAGGCCTGGGTGGTATGTGGTGATCAGATTTACAGAGTCGTTGAGGGTTTCCTTTGTTTTGTTGGTGTCTCTCTGTGCAGCTGCTATTTGGGATTTGACTAGGCCTGTGGGATAGCCTCTGTTGGTGAAGGCCTTCTGTAATTGGTTATTGTAAGTTTTAAGTTTGGGCTCATCTGAACAGATTCTTTTGCCTCTAAGGGCTAGGCTGTAGGGAAGCGATCTTTTGGTGTTTTTAGGGTGATGGCTGTTGAAATGAAGGTATTGTTGATGGTTTGTGGGTTTCAAGAATACAGAAGTGATGATGGAACCATTGGAAAGTTCTACGCAGACATCAAGAAAAGCAACTGAATTTTCTGAGAGGGTCCAGGTGAATTTAAGTGGTGAGAAGTGGTTGAGTTGATCCAGAAACTGGTTGAGTCTGTCTTTTCCGTGAGTCCAGATTATGAATATATCGTCTATGTATCTGTACCAGCATGTGGGGAGGAGAGGTTGGTTTCTGAGAAAATTTCGCTCCAACTTGCCCATGTACAGGTTAGCGTAGGAGGGTGCCATCCGCGTGCCCATTGCAGTCCCTTTGGTTTGTAAAAAATGTCGGTCCAGGAATTGAAAATTGTTTTTCTCTAAAATGAACTTCATTAGGGTGATTAGAAAAGAAGTATAGGGTAGTGATCCTCTAGGTCTGGTTTGGAGAAATTCTTCGGCTGCTGCTAGGCCATGTGCATGGGGTATGTTAGTGTAGAGAGATGTGACATCAACAGAAGCTAGAATGGTGTTTTCCGGAAGGGGTTGAGGTATTTCATTAAGTTTTGAAAGGAAGTCATTAGTGTCTTGAATGTAAGATGGAAGATTGTGTACCAGGGGTTGGAGAAAAGAGTCTACATAAGCAGAGATTCTTTCAGTTGGGGAGCAACCGAAACAATAGGTCTCCCTGGAGGTGGATTGATATTTTTATGAATTTTAGGTAGCAAATAGAATTTTGGAGTGCAGGGATTTTTTGGGACAAGGAGGGTTAGAGTTTCTTCAGAAATTTGGTTGAGTGAACCATTAGCTTTGAGTATGTTGTCCAGTTCAAGGTTGAAACGGTCAGTGGGGTTTTCATTCAGTTGGCGGTATGTAGTGGTGTCGAAAGTTGTTTCTCCGCTTCAGCAATGTAGTCCCGCTTCTTGCCATAGACATTACATCTTTAATGAGTTCAAAGTGGTCAAATTGAGGTGTAGGGCAAAAACTGAGGCCCTTTGTGAGAACTCTGGTTCCTCTCAAACCTTACTTTTTAATGAATTAGACAGAAAAAACTACTTTGTTAATTTTCAGGAGGAAAACATTTTTTGTTACAGTGAACAAATCATCGCTACTCCAGCCAATGTTCAAAAATTCGACCATTGGTAACTGTACCTATTCATGTCACTTGACTCTTGTTAGGGGAAAATGGGCATATAACACAGCCTCTCTCTCACTAGAAGATGATTCAATTCAATTCAAAATATCTTTATTCATAAAAACAGTATCATTGGATACAATAAATAGTGTCAAAGAATACATGCAAAGATACATACATGCAAGAATACATTACAGTTACATGATTATATGAAATACAAAACTTACATTTACATGATTTCATACATTATCAATTACAATATTCTTCAATAGAGTATAATGACATCTCTATCAAATATTTTTTTAGTAATTTTTTAAAAGTTTTGAAACAATGTTCATTTTTAATGTCAGCAGGCAGATGTTTTATAAATAGCGATCCCAAGACAAGCAGGTTTTTTCTTGTAAAGTTCTAGATTGTGCCGAAGGTAACTATATCTTTTTATGTCTGGTGTTGTATGGATGATGTTTAACTGGTTCCATATTAGTTTCCTCTCCTCGCTATACATATAGTTTCAAAATGTATTGGCCATACACTGTCAAAATCTTTTGATTTGCAAATTGTGCCTTTACTGATGCATCAAATTTTAGATGTAACATGATAAAAATAACAAAATATGTAAATGATGTCTCCAGTGGCGTAAATAACACCTCGAAAGCCGCCGCGGGGGCCGAGCAGTCCTGGGGGCCGTAGTCCAGGCTGCAGCCTCGCTATGTTGCTTGCCAATCATCGCCGATCGGGTGTCAGAATAAAAGTAAGCTTTTAGAAATAACCCAAAAAATAATATTTGCAATCCATATTTGTTTGTTGGATAGTAAGTCAAAATAATTAATCTAGGGCTGGGTTTGAATGAAATGAGATGGTGGCTCTGTGCTGGCATAGATTCGTCCATCGCCCGTCAGGCGTCACCTCTCCTCAGCCCTGTACTGTACAGCGCATTTTGGGCGGCGGAGCGCGATCACAACTGGTCACTGAAGAGTTATTCAACCCCCAACCTCAGGGCACAGCACTGCGCAGGGACCACAGAGCATTATTATATCTAATGCTCTGTGGCAGGGACACACACGCCACCCTGCCCTAACGCCACGTCAATTGTGCAATACCTACTGTCACTGCGACACTGTGGACCTAACCTATCTCTTACTTTGTTTCACGTGTGTTTGTAACAGTTACTGTGGTCTGTAGATGCAGCGTTCAGATTTGATGTCTAGGAAACTAATTAGCGCTCAAAACAGGAAAAGAAGAACAAGAAAAAGTTACAAAACCTTATAAAATAAGTTCTTTTCTTACTACAACTACAGTTTAGTCGGTTACTGCCAACGCTTAAAATAAGCCCGTAAAGTGAAGGTGTCACTACCGCGAAAGTGTGTCGACGAGGCGTGCGGATCAACAAACCTTAACAATTTGTTCGAAATCGGGTGTAATCTTTAGTTTTGTATAATATATTATATAACAATTAATAACAATATCATTTAACAATATTAAACTACATGCCAAACTTATAATTAACTTTTATTTCCTCAGGTTATACTGCAGTAGTTAGAGTAGGTATACGCCGTTTGATCTATAGCCACAACAAAGAGATGCTACTGTGTAGCTCATCGCCTATCACCGTGAATTAACGCAGAAAAAAAACAAAACAAAGGTCACTTGACTGAGTTTTTATTAAGGCCAGTATCTTGGATAAGGAGGGCGACCGGCAGTTGGCGAGCCGATGGCTTAGTTACGCCACTGGATGTCTCATTTTACGAGGCGAAGTTATGTCTTGCTCCTTAAACTTGATCTGATGTTACAATTGTAACGAGCAAAGATTGGGACCCATGCAGAGCAACACAGTAGTGCTTTGGCCCTCTCTGTCTACGGTCTGGCACAGGATGGGGTTAATCTAAAATTCATTGCACTAATCTGTGATGACCAAACTCACAAAAATTTCATCTGGTACACTTACAAAGCACCCAATAAAACTCTAGTCTCAAGGCTACTGCAGAATTAAATTTAATACTTACGGGTAACATATCGTTCCAAAGATTTAGGTACAAGAGTTTTCGCCTTCTCCAAGTCTTCTTCTGAACATTGGCCTTTATCTAGACCTGAAAATAGATTTCATATGTTAAAAACAAGTTTTAATTATTTGTTTCATTGATACATTGGTTAAAATTATTACCGTATATACTCAAATCTAAGGCGCACGTTATTTACCATATTTTAGGCTCTAAAATAAGGGTGTTTTAGACCGCACAATAGGATGAAAATATTGAATTCGTTTGAAGAGTTACAAAACACTCAAAACATCGACAAAACCATTCAGATAGGCCACGAGAGAGGTAGGTGCATCTATTGCAAATCAAACACTAGCGCTTGGAAATATGGGTAAATCACCAGTGGCAAAAAACATGAACTAACTGACTAAAAAACAGTCCCTCGCCAGACCCCAGGTGGTCCTTTATCTCTCTACCTGCCTTCCTTATCTCCTGCTGACCCTTGTTTACAACATTTTCTGTGCTGTGGGAAGGGCATAGTGGTAGAGCTAGCAGGGCGGGGTTTGGGATGGGAGAGGGAAGGCAATCGTGATGCATTCTTTGTTCTGCTTTTACCTCTTGACAGCTGCAGCTGGCATTTAGTCACTGGTTGCTAAGGAGGGGTCAGGGGCCTGACAAATCATAGCCCTCTAGCTGTTGACATTATAAAAAACAGGGGTGCTTCTTATATGAGGGTGTAGAGTTTATTACCGTATATTCAGGGGAAATTTATGGGTGCGTCTTAGATTTGCATGGCTTAGACTCAAGTATACACTGTATAAATCCAAGCCACATGACCAAGATCTCAAAAGCAAAAATATGTCTTAAAGACTGAACACTTGTTCATTTCTGAGAACACTCCAAATTATGCTAATTACAAGTGCCAACCGTGTTTAAAAATGTAAATTTGAAGATATTTGGCAGGATAGTTCAAAGGTAGCATACTCCCTTAGCAATTGTATTAGCTTTAGAAACAATTAATTGGGTTAACAGTTTAAAAAAAAGGGATAAGGTTTGATTTTTTCAAACCTATCTAGTTTTGATTTTTCTTCGGTAAATACTTGATGAAAAGTAGAAGGTCTGATTCAATAACACCCACCTAGTCTCAATTAATACAATAGAACAACTAAAATTTGACTTACCTAATACTAAACCCATCTTTTTCAAGACTTCAAAGTCGTCATTGATTTCAAACTTATCATTGAAAACAAACAGGTACTCGGATCTGAAACAGAAAAACAGTCTTTAGTTAAAAGTGTCAATGTAATGTCATAAGTCAGAAATATCAAGATAACCTGACGATTTGATCTGCCGATGTTAACTTATCACCACCTTTTAATCTTTTAGAAATACTTTTTATTCACGTCAAAGTAACATTTTTACGTTTTTGTGACATCTCACGGCCTGTACTGAACGGAAGCTCCCGCCAGCAATAAACAACGCACACTTTAGTTACACGCTTTACAGACAAGTAGAGGCTTGAAAACAGGTGGCTAAATGACATGGTCCAAGCGCCGGATTACTGGACTTGTTTGAGTGGCGAACAGCTGGATTATAAAGACTGTACTGTACTTTTTGCTGACGGGAGAAAAACTCCCATACTGCAGTTGAAACTCTTAATACTGCAAAAGTAGAATTCATGCATGATTTCCATTACATGAAATTCCCACTATTCGGAATTCCCAGTGTGGAACCACCCTGCAGGTGGATTGTGAACTCACTTGTCGTTGGAGATGGAGCAGTCTATGACAGTCTTCTTGCTGGTGTTGACCACAATGAAGGGCAACTGAATGGAGGTGTTGGCTGGCGGCAGACCTCCCGACTCCTCCAGAGCCTGGTTCCTCTCCACCAACCGCTTGAACGAGATTTGCTGCAACACGATTGGTTCATTTTGTCATCACAAATATTTATTATTCAAAACAGAGTTCAGTTACGTTATGTAAAAGTACCACAGGACACTATGACAATATCACGTAGGCAAGATTTATTATTAACTCTTTCATTTTCATATTGACTTGAAAATTTTTCACGGTTTTTAGGACTGATGCCATATTATTCCCGTCATGTGTTTAAGTTCATGATGATAGCCACCAGATTACTTTGAATCAATATATAGGTTTAGGTTACCATGTTGATCTGTCGAGCAATCTTTATTGTAGTTATAAGTACTACAGCTGTTTCACGCCTTCCTAGGCGCTTCTTCAGGTAATGAGGACGGTAGTTGTATCACCCAGCGGCCGCCAAGTTGATAAAATAAATAGATATATAAATAAAAGAATAAATAGACACTACACCATCGGCCCAACTATTTCTGCCTCAATTAAGTACTAAATCTGAATGTTTATCGAAACATGTGACTGTCAGTGCCAGTCACATGTTTCGATAAACATTCAGATTTAAGTACTTATTTGAGGGCAGAAATAGTTAGCCGGATGGTGTAGTGGTTTAGCATAACCGCCGCAAGCGGAAAACCCGGTTCGTCCAAATATTTTTGTCTTCAAATTTATTTAGTAATAAATTAGCTATTTAGCATTTATACAAATTAAGATCTAGAATAAATAGACACACCATTACTGAAGAGACATTTAGAACATTTACGAAAACACACTGTTTGGCCAAGCACACCTGCCTCGCATGAAGGAGCAGTCCGAACTTTATTTATCTATTTATTTAATCAACTTGACGACTTCTATGAGTCATACAACTACACGTCCTCGTACCAGAAGGCCGCAAAACAGCTGTAGTACTTATAACTACAATAAAGATTGCTCAACAGATCAACAAGGTAACCTAAACCTATATATTGATGTGTTTAAGGCTCCGTTTTCCTCTCGATTACTATCTTGCTACTCTTGAAGCTTTTGTTGAGTGTCCATTTCACTGTACTTCCTGATGAGAGAAAGTTGAGAAACGATTTTCAATCAGGCCTTACAATTTTACTATGCTTTGTACAGACATTTACAGTTTCACGGTGATAAGGACACCTTGCATCCATACTTTCTCACAGTCATCTCATCTCGTACCTGCATGATGAGCTCCTGCAGCTGGTGTGTCTTGGCCTTGATCCGTTCACTCAGTTCATTCTTCTCCTTGACCAGGTCCATACACTCCTGTATAGAGTTGGTAGGCAGACCCAGCCACTTGATCAGCTTCTTCTCCTTGGAGATGATGTTCATCGCCATCAAAACGTTCAGAGCGTCGTACACTCGCCGCCTGATGTTCTTCTGATCGTATTGCTGTAAAACATCAGGTTCGTTAGGGAACGATTTAAGTATCTGGTGTTCTTAGACAGACTATAGTGGACGGCACATATAAACTCCCTTTGCAGCAAATTAAGTACAGGACTCTTGTAATTAGGCGATGAAAAATATTTGTGACATAACAACAGCCAAAGTAGCCTACCATGCCCTTTTTGAGTCCCATCTAGGATATGGAATTGCTGTGTGGGGTGGCACCACAGCCGGAAACCTACAACGTGTTCTTATTCAACAAAAGTGAGCTGTTAAGAGTCCTGTGTAACCTGATATCTAGAGACACCTGTAGGGAAGCTTTCCGGGAACTGAAGATCTCGACAGTTGTCCGCTTGTACATTCTTGAAGCGACAACTCAGATCCACATCAAGATGACAGCTTTAATGAACAACGGAATGCAAACCCACCAGTACAACACCAGGCACGCCAGCACCTATTGTCTACCCATTCATGGACTCAGCTCAACAGAGAAGAAGACTAGCTACACGGGAGCCAAGATGTGTTACTCACTGCCAGAACACCTTAAGAAAACCGAAAAGTAGCTGTTTCCTCAACATCTGAAAATTTAGCTTCAAGGCCACCCTTTTTATTCTTACAGTCAACTCCCGATAATCACTAAGCACTGCAGGGATTAACCGACAAAGAATGAAGCGCCAAAAACGGCCTTATTCTCATTTTAGTTGTTTAGGTCTTTACTAGTTTACTAGGGATGAGTCGGTTCGGTCATACCCGAACCGAGACCAAAATTGACAAAGACGGTTCTGGAACCGCCTGAGCAAATAACACATTGGGGTTAGGGGTGCGCGAGTACTCAATGTATCGAAGTATTTACCGATATCGAACTCGCTCGACCTGATCGGTAAAGCTCGAACTTTGGTCGAGTAATTTGCCGCGAACGGTATCGAAGTCGTGATTTCACCGCGGGAGTTAGCAGGAGGCAAGAGATCGCCACAAACGGTATCGGTCGCGGATTTCACTGCGGCGCGAAGCGAGTCAAGAGATCGCCGCGAACGTATCGGTCGATTTCACCGCTGGCGCGAAGGGAGTCAAGAGATCGCCGCAAACGGAACCGACAGAACCGATTTTTTCTCAGAACCGGGAACCGGTAAAATTTTGGAACCCACCCATCTCTAGTCTTTATATACCTTACTATACATTAATTTTTGGTTTTGCGGATTAACCGCGATTTTGCTTATCCGGGAAGCTTCAACCCGACTTTATCGCGGTTAATCGGGAGTTGACTGTATTATGAATTCTTTAATCCAATGTAATTTTTATAACCTTAATTTAAGCTATATTGTATGACATTATTAATATCTTAATGATATTACAATAAAGATACTTTGACTTTGACAACATTCTCGCTGTCCCTTATAGATAAGAATAATTAATTTGACACAAATATTTGTTAGCGTATTAAGTTATAGTTGGAAAGCTGCCTATAATTATTAACAGACAAAAGCTGGCTTAACTGGTGTGGTTTACGACCTGAGAATTGCTACGGCACTTTTGAATGTCAGGATTTTTTGCCACTGACTTTAGGATCTACTGTTGTGACTCCAACTTTTCGATCCTGAGCATCGACAGCTTTAGAAACTCTGTTCAGCCACTGCTGAAGCTTCTGGAACTCTACGGTGGCAGCTCTAGGGTTTCAGGATACTCAAATCCTACTTCTCAAGGGTTTCAAAAAGCATCAACAGAGAAATCAGATTAACCAAAATCCTCGGCGGCAGCTAAAGAATTTTGAAAAGCTCAACGGTAAAGCAATCAAGAAAAGAAAGATTTCCATTGAGTTTTCCAAAAAACTGTAAACAATATTGTAGTTTTTTACTGTGATTTGCCGCTGTATTCACTCTCTTTCCAGATAGTACAGCAACTCAACCCGGTTTGTCAGTAAGTGCGCATAAACTTTACTGCACAAAGTAAAGTGATATCAATTGTACGGAGCAGGCGGACCCTGCGTAAGATCATTAATCTTTAATCACCAAATCTGCCTAGCATCACTGACCTGGTCGATGTTAGGGTTGGTGTTGAGAGCAGGGTTGGTAAACTCGGCCACTAGTTCGTCCGCCACCTCGTTGTACGAAGTCACTCCTTTCCGACGCACCTTCTCACACACCTTCATCGAGAAGTGCCTCAGTCCCTTGCCTCCCTTCTCCGTCTTACGCCTCTTGCTGCAACACCACCCATAACTCAGCTTACAGTTAGTGACTTAGTAAACCACTTACTTGTTATCAAAATTATTTGAAACTAATACTGTCAATAAAACGGTAACTTTTTTTACGTGCTTCTTCCATCATGGTTTGAGAGGTTATTTACAAGCAAGATGCTCATGACAGTGTCAAATTTGAAAGTAGATACCGTTTCGGACTGAATGAAGGAACTTAGCGGTGTAGGATCAGCGTCACCGGATTAATAAAACCAAGTTCCCCAATCAAGGTTTCCAGACCTGGTTTCAATGCAAATTTCATGCTCTCCATAAATCACAATACCTTTATTTGCAGCTTGTTCTTCTGATTTTTTTAATCAAACTACAGGGTGGCCTATAAGTCAGTTGACAGGCATGCATTTCATTGGATACAATGCACAATTTCGTGGTAAATGATGCTTTGATTATTATAGCGTGTCCGTAATTTCAAAATAAGAAGACAACCTGCTAAATTAGTTTAACTGAATCATGGAGTTTTAAAGTTTATTACCTTCATGAACTTGGTAACTAAAAGTGTTTTCATTATAACTGGGCAAGATATAAGGGTTGTCCAGAGAGTAAATGACGATTGTGCACTTTACCTGAGCAGACCTCCTACCATTATGATCGCATATTACTGTTTGTCTGTTAGCTACATCCCTTGACTGAGTTTGAACTTCGGCCCAAACAAAGCCAAGGGATGTAGCTAACAGGTGAGTATACGATCATAAAGGTGGGGAGTCTGCTCAGGAAGTTGGCTATGCAAAATATTAAAAATAAAATTACCATAACAGTAAAAGAAACTTGTGAATTTTCCCAAACCGTTGTTCTCCTAAAACCTCTTGTAGTAAGTTAATACCTAACATTATAACAAAGAAAAATTGAGCTACTGCACTTACAAATCAGTGACAAAGTCAGCCTCGATCTCGTGCCGTTTGCGGCTGCCGCTCCGGTCCAGAATCATCGGCCCGACGTAGCCTTTCTGTGTGTTGGCAGCTTGGACCATTTGCTGCAACAAACACAACACAATAACTTCACAGAACAATAACCTAATATAGTACGCTATGTTATTCGTAAGTTAATAATATAGTGTGTCGGTGGATGCACACAAATTCTTCACCATTAGCCTTTTCACGGCCAGATTTCATTGTCACTATCTTTTGTCTCCTCGGATCAAATGACTTCAAGTCAAAGTTTTTCTTCAATTGCGAGCATTACATGGCGCTCATTTAAACATTAACCACGAGTTGCAAGATAAATATTATCCGCAAAAACTAAATAACACAGGCTATGAACTTTCTCGTCTTTTTTAGGTTATAAATTACAGTGAAATACTGGGTGTTTATAAATGAATATCGGGGTTTTAACGCTCCATAATATCTATTCCATTAATCTTACAGATATGAATGAAAACATCAAATAAAAAGCAACTCAAACCGTTTTACCTAAAATCTTACAAGTATTCAATTAAGAACTATTTATCTCCCGGTACACATCAAGTCTAAATTCAATTCTTCCAGAACGTTGTAAAGTGTGTCTTGAATAGTTGTTAAAACAGCTGCTTCATTCCGGTTTCTTAATTCGGGAGGTCAGCTGGTAGCGGAGGCACATACAAACGATCCTTGATAAAGCCCCAAAGGTAGAAATCGCGTGGCGTTGGATCGGGTGACCGTAGAGGCCATGCTAAACAAGTTATCACTAGGCTCTTTGTGGCTAATCCAGCAATCGGGTGTGTTGTTAAACCAATTTAGGATCTTGAAACCGTTACGTGTAAATGCGCACTGGTGCATTCAAACAAAACTGTTTCGAGCGGCTCTTTCATTTGATGAATAATTTCTAATGCTAAATTAAGTGTAATAAATATTGTAAAACGTTAGACCCCGGTATTCATTTATTAACACCCGGTAGAAATAGGCTAATGTTTTCTAATTATTTTGGGATGACAAAATTTCGCATACAAATCAAATGCTGAATCCTTAGCATTTTAGATGTACTGTTAGAGCAATTACAACTTTTGAGGGCTTAAACTGTTTTATATTGGCATCCGCTTTTCAGTGAATACATGATATTTGAATTGAGGATTCTAAAGCTTCATTATGACATTTAGCATCAAGCGATTCCAAAACAGTTTTTACACATTCA
Organism: Matsumurasca onukii; assembly: GCA_018831715.1. NCBI lineage: Eukaryota > Metazoa > Arthropoda > Insecta > Hemiptera > Cicadellidae > Matsumurasca > Matsumurasca onukii. The sequence continues at coordinate 10,135,117 of CM032065.1, forward strand.
CTAATCACTATTTGAGATGCCGACCACTCTCATGAGGGTATTTTAAGGCAAATATGTGGTGAAGGATGAGTGTGATGAGTGGTAGTAATGAGTTATGAGGTGTAGTCTTATTACAAACTAAGGCCGACTCTTCCTTAGAATGTGTCATTAATTAATAGCCCAATGACCAATGGAAATACAAGGACCAACGGCTTAACGCGTGACTTCGAACCACACAGGTGATGGTCTGATATGTGTAAACGATGGTGGGAGTTGATGCGGGCATCATCAGATGATCACTGATACTATCTGAGCAGCTTTAGACCTATATCATCCTCAAAACCTGAACCCCAAAGAACAATACCGCACCTAAGTCTTGACTCAATAAGGGCTGTAAATTAACTTGACTAGGAAATAATTTTGATATCGAAAATCTACTTAAAAAATAACTGTGAAGTTAATTTAGAACAAATAAAATCGACGCGACGGTGCCCAAGAAAAGTTCCTATCAAAAATAAGACCAAATATTTGCTTTCTTAGTCCATGGAAAGCTCGGTTTCAGATATAAAACTAACGGCTCTACTTCAAAAGTAGTGCTTTTGAAAATGTAAACACGTAGTTTTACTGGAGTTTACGTGTAAATTGTTACAGTTAAGGTATTGATATAGGAGAGACAGTTGCGAATAATAGTCTACTTCTAAATTACTTAGCAGCTTGTTTTGGAATACCAGAGCTATGTGCCGGCATACATAGTCACTTGTAAGTTTGGAAATTGTTTAGTTAGATTATTTAAGTTATTATTATTATTTAAGTACAGAATAAATAGAATTGGGCCTAAAACTGAACCTTGCGAATCCCAAAGCTTAAATAAACATTTTTGGATTGCGCTATTTATAAGTACTTTTGGGATCTATTTCTTAGTATGATTTAATCCAATCTAGCGCAAACCACAATTCCTAGATTAGATAATTGTTCAAAAGAATGGTATGTTTTAATGAATCAAAAGCTTTTGAAGATCCAAAAATACACCAACCGCTTTTATACCTTTGGTCTAATGCATTGATGGCTTTTAAGTGGCAGTCAACCATTGCATCATTCGTATTCCTACCTTTTATAAATCCATACTATTCTTTACTTAACAACTTGTGTTGTTCTAAAAAGTTTAGCAATCTAGAAGCAAACACGTGCTCAAATATTTTAGATAGAGTTGACACGTTTGAAATTGGTAGCCAATTCTCGGTACATTGGGAGAACGCGTCTTTAAAATAGGACACACTATTGACTGTTTAAGAGCTTAAGGAAAAACCCCGGATGGAAAGCGTTAATAACATCTGAGAGCACCACTAATTAATGAAGCGCATTGTCGCATGAGTTTATGTGTTATACTGTCGTAGCCAGCGAATTTGAATTTTTAGCTTCATTATTACACTGTACCTCACGAGGATCAGTTGGACTCAAAGCAAGTGTATTGGAACATGTTCCAACAGACTGTGTTTGTAGCCCGGCTCAGTTATTAGAGAGTGTTTTGTTTGCCTACATTAGCAAAGTACTGATTAAACTGTTCGGGTATGATCAGCAGGTAACTAAACCGTTTTGTTGACCTGTCTGTGTTGATTGCCCTCCAAGCCTCTCTCGATAGGTTATCAGTCTGTGTTAGTCGCGAGCGCAAGTGTGCAGCTTTAAACACTTTGGTGATAAAGCCCCAAAGGTAGAAATCGCGCTGGCGTTGATCGTGACCGAGGCCATGCTAAACAAGCTCTGTCACTAGGCTCTTTGCGGCCAATCCAGCAATCGGGTAGTGTTGTTAAAGCAATTTAGCATTTGAACGCGGGCGCAATACGCGCGACTGGTGCAATCAAACAAAACTGTTTCGAGTGGCTCTTTCATTTGATGAATAATTTCTAATGCTAAGTTTAGTGTAATAAATATTGTAAAACGTTAAACCTCAGTATTCATTTATAAACACCCGGTAGAAATAGGCTAATGTTTTCTAATTATTTTGGGATGACAAGATTTCGCATACAAATCAAATGCTGAATCCATTAGATGATGCTGTCATTTTACATGTACTGTTAGAGCAATTACAACTTTTGAGGGCTTAAACTGTTTTAAATTGGCATCCGCCAGTGAATACATGATATTCGAATTGAGTATTCTAAAGCTTCATTATGACGTTTAGCATCGTTTATTCCAAAATGTTTTTACACATTCACTAATCACTATTTGAGATGCCGACCACTCTCATGAGGGTATTTTAAGGCAAATATGTGGTGAAGGATGAGTGTGATGAGTGGTAGTAATGAGTTATGAGGTGTAGTCTTATTACAAACTAAGGCCGACTCTTCCTTAGAATGTGTCATTAATTAATAGCCCAATGACCAATGGAAATACAAGGACCAACGGCTTAACGTGACTTCCGAACCACGCAGGTGATTGTCTGATATGTGTAAACGATGGTGGGAGTTGATGCGGGCATCATCAGATGATCACTGAGACTATCTGAGCCGCTTTAGACCTATATCATCCTCAAAACCTGATCTCCATGAAGCTGGATTACAGGACCACGCCACGAGTCCCAGTCATTGCATCAATTAAAACCCCCTTCACTTCCAAACAGAACTCCTATACTTCCAGTTTATCTCGTACTGACCACATGCTGGTTAGTTGCCGGAGTAGTGAGCTGCGGCTGGGGTCGTGGCTGCGGTTGCTGCGTTTGCAGCTGCGTCTGCGGAGTGGCTGGCCTCTGTACGATGTTCTTCTGCACCACATTCTCTGCGCTCAGCTTCTGTAACGGCTTCAAACACACGGTGTTCGTCTGGGGGTTCTTTGTCTGAATCACAAACTGTCCTGCAACACCAAACAATCAAATGTTATTAGTTTACTTGAATAGGAATTCACGGAATTGTTAGCAAATTAAAGTCAAAATTCACAAGAATTTCTTTTTTAATAAACTACACATTTCCTAGCAGTAATAACCCTGAGAGTAATTCAATCTAGAAATGACTTCTCACATTAACTAAGCAAAATAACGGAATGATAATTAATATGAAAGAAAAATGTAGTTCTTATCTTCGGCTAGCCTGTTTTGGTTAAGAAGGAAATTTTTACTTTATATCCGCTATTACATTTGGGCTAGAGTTTCAATTAACCGCTAAAGTAAAATTTCCGCGTCAGATTTCACTAATCTCACCCTGTAGTATTCGTCAGTGCAGACTCAATTCTATCATTTTACAAAATACTAAGTTCTCGGCACGTTACAGTTTTCAAGCATTATACCCAGGTTTAAATCTCAACCATAGTTCACCTGTGGTCATCAGTTTTGCCATAACCTCCATTGGCCTACAACCCTGAAGAAAACAGGAGACCAATCACAAAAAACAACCTTAAATACAAGATCTATAACTATAATTTTTAAAATTAGCATTGCAATAAAACACAAATGTAAATGTACAATAGCAAATTTATTATAACAAGCTTCAAGCATACATGTTAAAGAATTGTTAACTAATCCACTGCAAGATTGTACATTAATTCTTCAATTTATTTTACTTTTGAGTCTCTTCTCTGTATGTAATAATTTCACTGACATTTCCCAAGCCAACTTTTACATTTTTCTTCTATGGCCATTTGTTTGAGGTTTCTTGATATTTAATCATTCATGACATGTTAAAAAACATTGTTTAGGCAGAGATTTGCAAAATTGTGACAGTATTTTTTTTCATATTTCATTGGTAAACCTGATTTGTTAGCCATCTGTGAACAGGAGAAGAAAAAGGATAAGGAAGGATTAAGGATGAGCTGACAAAGGTAAAAAGGTTTCCTGTCAAATTTAACACAAGTTAAAACTATACAAATAGTGAAAAACAACCGGAGAACAAAATAAAACTTGTCTTTGAAAATACAGTACAATCTCTATAATCCGGCCGATCGCCACACCGACACGTCCAGTAATCCGGCGCTGTAACGAAGCCACCTAGCCAACTGTTCTCAAGTCTCTAACTGTCTATAAAGCTTGCGACGTATGGGGTCTTACGTCGTATGTAAAGATTACTTCAGTTCACTGCAGACAGCCAGAGAAAAGTGCGTTGTTTAACCCTAATCTGTGCTTCCGTTCAGTACGGGCTGTGAGATGTTGCAAAAACGTAAACATGTTACTTTGACAATAAATCAAAAGTACATGATTTTACAAAATTAGAAAGTGATTATAGGCTAGCTACTCTATCCAAGGAATTCAACATCAACAGACGAATGAAATTGAATCATCCTTCAACGTAAGAAAGATTATTTCTGGCAAATTTAGTCTTTATTAGTGAACCTCCACTAATCCGGCATTTCCACTAATTCGGCGCTTCCGATCCCGATATAGGGCCGGATTAATGAGATCGTACTGTAGATCTAGATAGGCCAATGACAAATAACCCTAAATCTAGAAGTATCATGTACAAACTTACTCTGTGGGGCTTTGACGAGACCTTGGATGCCTCGGACGACGGCAGAGCCTGGCTGTTGCAACACTACCGTGTTCGTTCCGGTAAGGACCTGTAATGCAGCATCAGAGTCAGTGTTTACATACCGCTACAGTCTGTATTTCCAAATTAGAGACTAAACACCTCGAGCATTGTTTAAATGTAGGCCTATTTATGCAGCCATTCCACTAGCATTCCATGGACAAGGTAACTACTAACCCACTAGAGTGCATGGTGGTAAACATTGCCTTGACTTGTTATTACAAAAGGTATCCAAGCATCATCACTACAACTTTATCCACTTTCCTTAAGCAGTACTCTAAGGTAAGATAACCTTAAAAAGTAAAAACTAATCCGAAATCACTTATATAGCAATATTGATATTGTTAAGAAACAATATAGCCTACATCTTAGTCTCTTTAAAAGTCATATTTTATCCAGAAGCAATTAATAAAAGAAATAAGCATTTTCCTATTTTTCCATGAAAACATCAATTTCACGGCTGTATGCCTCAAACTTCCCAACCGGCCCTCCATTCATCTACAGACCGGTTTCAACTACCAGCCTATACTGATAAAGTAGTGCCTCGTAGTGCGAAAAAATTCAGTCCAAGTCTGGGTAGATCTTTTTCACCAATAATTACTACCACATCTTTGTGTTTTTCAGCTATTTGTTTTTCAGTTATTGATTGTATTTAAGGCTAACATGTAGTTTTATCCCTATAACATGGTCCTCGCTTTTACTTGTTCAATATTTGTAATTGTAATTTGACAGTTTCATCAATTTTATGATGTAGCGCTATTTTTAAATATTGGTTGAATAGTCCTAGGTTAGTTCTTAAGTTAAGATATTAATTAAATGTAGTTCCTAGATTAGTGTAGTCCTCTGAAGACGGTAGAGTTTCTAACTACCTGAAACGTTAGAGTAGTTTTCCTCGAAGTGGCTGAAAAGTCCTGTTTTTCCTTTACTTAATATAGCCTACATCTTAGTCTTTTAACCCCTGATGGTTACCTACGGAGGTTTCCTCCGAGGTCTTTTTCTTTGTATTAAATTCAGGTTTTTGTGTGTAGGCGTCTAAGGTCCGTGTACCTCAGCTTCTTCCTAGGAACCCCAGATACCATTTTCTTAGTTTTAACAATGAGGTCAGTGTGATAAGTTTAATTAGTGCAGACACGTGACGCTTCGTCAGGTCAGCTCGATCACACTACAGTGCTGGATGAAACTCCGCAGCCTTCTGGCGATGGTTTATGCTAGTTTGAAAATCAAATTGTTGTTTCATTATAGTGCTTAATTTTAGTTTATATAAGATGGAGAGGGAAGAATATCGATTTCAAGACTTTTGGACATTGTGGAGCGAGAGGAACAGTACGAAATTGTGAATAGACCGAAAGAGAAGATAGTACATGCTGTTTCCCGATGAGTTAGTTCCAAATGGGTATGGAACTGGTCCCATCGTAAAACCAGGGTCTAAAATCCATTGCTTATGTAGAAATGTAGAGGAAGGTTCTAATGCATTTGTGAATAAAGTTTTGTGTTAATATCTTTATTTTTATTTGACCAAGCCAAACGTTTTTACTTTCTGGATGACCCTCGTAGATCCTTTGCAATTTTGGATTTTCTGACTTGTCATGGAATGAAGTAGCACTTATCGCAGAATACCACAAACTATTTCTTAACAAAAAGTGCCGCCAAACTGACACCACCGTAAAAATCACCACACTACTAATTTTAATACTTCACAGCTTTTAGTCTTAATTTGGTCCAAGGCTAATGCTGGATTTGGGAATAATACAAATAATTTCTCACATTTTGTCTTATCCTCATTCTCTATTCAAGTCAACTCAACCATTTCAGTTTTTAATCCAACCCACGGTCCTTGACATAATGAAATTATAATTTATTCATACTGTTTATTTGACCTAGTATGACAAATACACGTTAAAATCCACAGCTTTCTGCTCCCCTAACTTCATTCTATTCAATTCACAATTTTCTAATGACAATCGCCATTTTTGTATTCAGTTTGTGTACCTAGCAGCCCAGCACAGTTTGTGTGACCACTGAGAACTCTGTATATGAGCACAAGATTTATAAAATCTCTCAAGGCAGGAAGATTGAGATATTCCATTTCCTGCACTTTCTTTAGGCTATAATGGTTGCATTGCAATATGGGCCAGGTCAACTTAGGCTGTGAGCTAAAGTTGAGCCTAGCTCTGGTTGCACACTTCAAGAACTAATACGAGGGGGTACCCAAAAGTATCAGGAATCGGTTGATGGCGAGGTGGGAAGCCTATAATTCAGATTTTTGCCGACAGGGGCTGAAAGCCCAACTCTTCCTGAGTTCAGTGCACTCGGTGTGGCCAGTCTGAGAGGCTGTGAAGAGGAGCTGTGTGTGTTTTGTTCTGCCTCGTTTTGTTTTGATGGTTTAATTAAATGGACAAAGCTCAGCAGTGAGGTTTTTGCTTTTATCAGAAACGGTTGCAATCACCAAAAAAGCTTACAAAGACGATGTTTTGAGCAAAACCAGAATAAAACTATTATTTTTCCCAAATTTAGATGGCGCCATGTCGATTGAAGACAAGCCTCGTCCTGGATGACGAGGACTGGTGTAATTGTTCAGAAAAAAACTTCAATATTACAAGAAGACCGCCGGAGGACCATTGGGAATGCTTCTTTGTTGTATGGGGTGTGTTAAAATTCAATTTATCAAATTTCAACACACTCCAGACCTAAATTTTGGCGATATGGAGACTGGTTCTTTCATCTGACAATGTGCCTGCCCAGGTAGCCATCTCTGCGCTAGCTTTGGCCAATACCAGCATGGTCACCCTTCCCCCATCACCCATACCGCCAAATCCTGTCCCACCTAATTTTTTTATGTTCCCCATAATGAAAAATTACATAAAAGATCACCGCTATGACGAAAATGAAGGAGTGAAAAGACAAACGAGGATGGAGCGTGCAGGCATTCAGACTAAGGGGTATGAGGGTGCTTAAAACCATTGGAGCATTGAATGAACAAATGCATTACACTAAATGGGGAGTATACTGAAGTTATACATGTAAATTAGTAAAAAAAATAATAAAACATGGTTTTTATCATGAAATTACCATTATTTTTGGGTACCCCTTGTACATTACTGTGAGAGGAGAAAGTTCAGTTGCCGTGATTGGACAGAACTGAGGTACTGTATATCGGCGATATTTGTATATTAATAACTTAAACTGTTCATTTGTCCCTTTCGTCACTCAGACTTTATATAGCATACAGCACGTCCAGCTTCTGTGTTAGACTCGAAGGCCAATCATTGATTCATACGATTTAGGTCAACTTAAGGTTTGGTATAGCTGTAGGTTAGAAAAAAACCTCTTAATTTGCAGTTTCTCAACATTTAGTCATTTACAAACAAGGTGATGTTATAGTCTCATGGCTACCAACACAGTAGTCTCATGGTAGTCTCTTACGTATTTAACCTTATATTCAGATTTGGGAGTAACGACACAAAATTGTAATCGCATTTGTAATCGCTACATTTTCCTGTAACTTTGTAACTAAACCGCTACATTCAAACGCTGTAACTATAACGGTAATCGCTACAAATTGCCGGTAACGATTACATGTAACTAGTTACATTTTCAGCTTGGAATCTTAAAATACGCTGCTATTTTATAACAAGTATTTTAATATAAATTTCACTTTGATATAATGAAGATACCAGAAAATTTCGTATCGAAATATATTGTATTTTAAATTTATCCATTTTTATTACCACAGACGTAGCCTAATAATGTCTACAAATGATTATAATCCGTCTGTAAACACCTTTAAATTTCAACTAATATTATGTGGTATTAAGTGATTTTGTACAGCTATACAATAACTAAAATGTGTTATCTATGTCAAGTTATTAAAAAGCAAAGAAAACAAAAAGTGAGCATCATCATAACCCCTAAACGGCAATGTTTGAATGTAGTCGACCAGTCGTATGCTGTTTACACTTTAGCCGGCTGTCTGCATTGTAATTTTGTTACGATATAAATATTAGATTTGATATTTATTATTACCATATAATTTATAAAGTTAGATGTGATGTTTTGTTTTGCTAGTTGCTTCAGTTTGAGTAGATGTGTACTCATTTCAGTCATTTGGAAAAATTCGCTACCCGCTTATGCTTAATGGCTACCACTAACAGTTAAAATTAAGTTTTATCCTTTTTCCAAATCCCAAAACTGCCATAGACAATAACTACTTGACTAAATACGTTTAAGTTAACCTGCTTCATACTGATTTTCACACAATAATAGACTAATAGTTCATAGTTGTATAGTTTAAATTTCAACTGTAAAAATGTCTGAAAATGAACCAAACTACTGAAGATACTCGAGAAGAAGGTGAAACACTTTGGCCGGGCATAAGTAGGATGTTTCAACAGATAGAACTAATTAATCAATAGTTCAGATTCCCTAGCCAGACTAGCCAAAATTTCAAAAGAATAGATGGACCTGTCAAGCATTGGCTTTATTTCCTAGGCTATGTTTTGAGTTTTGACTGAGGCTAAGAGTGACTTGTAAGTTTAGCATTAAGCTATTCCTTTTTATTCCTAGTATATCAATCAATATAATCTTTAATAAAAGTAAAAAAAACAATAGAAATCTCTTCCTAAACAAATTTTTAGATGTAAATATTATTATTTAATTTGACCGCGGAAGCCAGACGGTAACTGAGCCTGATGTAACTTGTAACTGACCAGTTACATTTCGGAGTAACTGTAGCTGTTAGCAGTTACATTGGTTTTTCTGTAACTTGTAACTGTAATCAGTTACAATTTATAAAGGGTAACTGTAATCAGTTACTGTCTGAAAGTAACTTCCCCAAGTCTGCTTATATTAAATAAAAAAATTGTAATGATATATCTTGTATTTGGCCTGAAGATCTTATGAATTGTTGAAGTCTAAAAGCAAATATATATTTCGCCACTCTTGTGTGACATCATAGGCGCTCTCCTCCTGTTTAGACACTAAAATATACATAATTATTTACTCTTTGATTCATGATCAGTAAAGGCCGATAAGTACATGGCAGTGGTGAGAAGCCGACTATCTTTGTTTATATAGAGACAGTGTTCGTGCTGGCTCAGCCTAGGAACACTTGGGTGCCTTGGTCCTGGGAGGTGGGCTGAGGAGTGTTAAGGAGGGGCAATATATATGAGGTGTAGTATTATTATTATCAATCTTATCAAAGCATCATAGATGATTTGTTTGTTTATCTATTTGTATCTGTATTCTTGTCTAATTTATATCTATATTATTTATTCACCTATAGAGTTATTTAAATGTTTCTCATTTTCTTGCTAAATTATTTAAATGTTTATTTTATTTTTACGTTGATTAGAACTTTTATGCTTTTTCTACAGGTTTTAATTTTAAATAATTTGAATGAAATTTGCTTGTAAAATATATTGACCGCAGCCTATGGTAAGGGAGCTTGAAAAATTGTCAATATATATTGTACATAATAATGTTAGTAACAAATAAAACTTCTTGATTCATCCCTTGCTGTTTTTATCACTATTCACTCACTAATTGTGGTTTTGCAGTTCTTGCGTTAAGTGCCTGTCAGCAGAACATTATGTAGAGGGCTGACATATCGCCTCATCACATATCGTTAAACTTGGCTGAAACGAGCCCACATGGGGAATCCTTAGGAACAGTTTGGATTGTGTTTGTTAACATTGGCCTTTGAATATAATGTTTCACCATCGGGTACGCAATTTGCAAACTAGGAAACTGCGACCAGTGTGTGAATAGTGATACATACAGCAAGTGATATTTAAATCAGTGTGTAAATAGTGACTACGTGGATACGAGGAGAGCACCGATGAAGCCATGCAAGAATGGGTAAATATATATTTGCTTTTATACTTTAACAGTTCGTAGGATCTTCAGGCCAAATACAAGGTTTGGTAGTAGATTTTGCATAGTTTTATTGTTTTAAACCAATAGTTCTAGTTGTTTCTGTCACTTTCCTATGGCTGGCAGACAAGTCGTAGGCTGATTCCTAGTAGAGTAGCTTTGTTACATTGGTAATTTGTATCACCCTTAATGTGATACAAAGGGCATCAAGGGTATTATTCACCCTTGTGTGTGGCTTAAGACATAAAACTGGATCAAAACTAGGTAGCCTAGTGTATTGAAACTACAACTGGAAATACGATCTTCTTCTCTACATTGGCCTAAGAGCTTAGCCACAAATTTTAGGTAGTATGAACATTTTGTTTCTGTTTACTAAAGGGCCTAAAACTTATTACTTTCAAGTTTATTTCGTAAAAAGTTTGGTTTAGAGACATGAGTTACAGTGAGGAAAAAAGAGTGCTGTCAATGACACACAATCCTGGCAAAATATATTTGATTGTATACTAAACTTTTTTTAGGATCTTCAGCCTAATATTTTAGAAAAGACTGGCCCCGGCCAATTCTTAAACAAAACATTTGTTTGAAATTATTTTCAACAAAATTTGAAATAACAACCTGACAAACCGCAAAACATAAAAAAATACAGTAAAGAGGTCTAGGCCTATCACAAAACAATGGCAAGCCTAAAAAAATCACAATTGTGATAAAAGGTTCTGGGTCAGATAAAAAAGTTAACACAACTTAAATATTTCTCAAATAATTATATAACTAAGCATTTTTTTCTGTAATAGCTTTACGTGTTGACGGGCCAAATTAAATTAGGCTTTGGCTTATCTAGCATAAAGAATCTACATAAACTTACTCCCGCCAAAACACATCTGGCACCGCGTTACCCCCTCTCCTTCATCGATAAGCTCGTCCACCATTTCGAGACCCTACCACCCTTCTTTCAACGATTAGTGGCGGAATTAAACACTTACCATTGGCATCCTGAATCAGTAAATCAATAGTGTTGCTTTGCTGGGCCATATTTGGAACTTATCCTCACTAACTCCCTGCTTCAATCATCTAACACTTCACTATAAACGACATAAATATTCAATTTGCAAGAGCCTACACAGAGAGCACTTCTCCACTCGACCACCTCAAAATGGCGACGAAAACACTACACTGGAATATTTTCAAAATAAGTGAAAGTTTACTTAATAACCCAAAAGACGGTATATTGTCCGCCAATTCAACACATAACTCAAGCAACCCTTACTAATTGGGTAAATTAACGTTCTGGTAGCTACAAAACTGTTTACCAATTAAAATAAACAAATTTGTATAACAAAATATGGACACTTTACAAAACATCCAACACAACCGAGCTTGGCGGCGAGCTTCTTGTCTGAACAGCTGATTGGTGCTCAGGACGTCACGGAATGAGACCAAAGATTAGAGAGTTGTAAGAAAACGACGGTTTAAATTATTTACTATACAAAACTATTTATAGATCGTTATTTTAACCAAAAGTCTTTGAACTAAACTCAAGAATTAATCAAAGGTTTATACTTTATTTTATTGCCATTGATCAGATTTACATATGATATAAAGCATTGTCAAAGTGAACTAGGTAGTAGACTGTTTAATAATGGTTTAGTGCTGCGAGATTGAGGCGTTTTATTACGTCCAAGTATTGATCACCGTAGGACACGTAGTCCTGCAAGAAAATTTTTGTACCGTCCCTTCAATAAAAACATAGTGCTTATGATTCGTCGAATAGGAATGAATATAATTTCATTGAAAAGGTACACTGTTTATACATAGCTTGACTTAGAACAGAAAGATCAAGTGGGATTTGTTCTTTAATTCAAGGCGTACAAGGTTTTCACCGAATTTCCATAGGAAATAGAGCCACTGTATTTATTTACCAATCATTACTACATTTGTTGATCGACATTCCCGGAAGCCAAATTGAGAGCAGATAACAAATTATGGATAGAATGAAATGGTTTGAAATCGCCAAATTGGTTTATGTATTATAATTGAAAAGTATTCAAATTGTTGATATTGGATTAAACTGAACTACCGTTGAAATATTCATTCATCCATTAGGGCTTTTAACAACTTGGCTTGAATTTCAAAGCACCTGTTTAACAGTACATAATATTCCATATATACAGTTTTATTGATGTAAGCTCTTAAAAGCTTTCCCTCGACCCTGTCCACTCCTATTTCTAATTCCCTTTCCGATTTCTCCTTTTCTTTCAGATGATCACTCCTGTTCATTCATTCCTTGTCTAATGCCGGCAAAATGGTCGACGAGATTGCAGCCAAGCTGCCAGATAATGTTTTGGAAGTAATGTTCTCTTATCTTGATCTTCACGATTTACGAAATTGTTCTTTAGTGTGTAAAAATTGGTATAGATTTTTAAACGATGATAATAACGATGTTTGGCGGTTGCACTGTGTTAGAAAATTAGCCGAAGAAGCTCTCAAATCGGACTTGCTATCTTCTGTGCCATCTTACAAGGCTAAACTTAGAGCTTTCTACCATGCATGGAATCCAAATGACTGTTCCCGAAATGTGTATATCAAACCAAACGGGTTTACCTTACATAGAAATCCAGTTGCTCAAAGTACGGATGCATCTAGAGGGAAAATTGGATTTCGACATGGAAGACATGCCTGGGAAGTGATATGGGAGGGACCTTTAGGGACAGTGGCAGTTATAGGAATCGCGACCAAAGAGGCTCCGTTGCAATGTCACGGATATGTAGCTCTTCTTGGTTCTGATGACCAAAGTTGGGGGTGGAATTTGGTGGACAATCATCTGTTACATAATGGTGACTCTCAAGGAAATTACCCCCTTTTGAACAATGCCCCAAGATACCAGGTAAGCTTCATTTAAACTAAGCCTAGGCTAAGCCCTTATATAGAAGCTATAAATTTAAAATGTCAAAAAATTGAATTAATAATTGAACATCATGGACTAGATTTCATTGGCATACATTCTGCCGTAAGTAAGGAAGCCAGATGTGGATTTTATGTAGGTCTTTCTTTAAAGGTATGTATCTTGTGAAGTCCATTCTTACCTGCTTATTCGACTGAGTGCCAGATAAAAAAGGAAGAAGTTACCCTTTTAACTTAGTACTGGGTGGCTGTTCGATGCTTTTCCTCTTGTATAAACTGGGCTTCTTTCATTCATGAAAAGGGGTGGACCTATACCGTAGCACGTCAGCCGCAAGGGCTTTTTCTGTCTCCGTTTTGTGATAAACTGGGCTTCTTAATGTAGACCTTAGTGCTGGGTTTTCCGGTGTTAACTAGTTCTTCACTCTGATTATGTTGCATACATAACTTATCCTTGACCAAGCTTTTGAGAAATAGCACCTTGCTCATTCATAGCTTTGTGCATGGTGAATTCAATCTTCTAGCCGCTCAACAGTTTCTGTTTTTCGAAACACATCAATTTAGACTTGTATAATTAGGCTTATAGTCTCATGAGGACCTTAAAATTGAAGCCCTTGTACCCTGTTAAATATTTTGTATAACTAAGTAAAATTTTGAGAGTTGAAATATATTCTGCACCTCTGACACAATCTCTTTAAGCTATGGTTTCCTAGGAAAGCGTAATATTGCGGTCAACTTAACAGTGACGGTGGATGTAACGCAATATTTAAACAGGTGTAGACAAAATAACTTTTGACAAGCTGATATTTTGGTTGTCAAAGTTTATTTATGTATATAGTAATGGACAAGCTAGACTTTTGTTTACGAGGCAAAATGTGTCACCTGGCGAGAAAAACCTTAACTAGTTTTCACCGCTACTTTACGTCCATTGTTCTCTAGGAAACCACTTTTATCTGATTGCATTGAAAACAATACTCACCGTCATATTATGGCCGGTCACCGCTTCCTAGGAAACCATAGCTTTACAAGTCTACTTAACATATGTTTTAAGTGTTTCTACTGTCAACATTTTGATTGTAGGTAGGCGAAAGAATCCGGGTGATACTAGACTGTGATGACAATACGCTCTCTTTTGAGAAAAACTATGAATTCCTCGGAGTGGCTTTCAGAGGTAAGTGTGTAGTTTAAACATTATAAGCTCCTTATAATGTTCAAAACCTTTTGAATATTCAAGTTTTGTAAATTTCTTTTAGCTAAAGTTGATTCTTCAGTCACAGATCATTATGAATAAACCTTGAACTGCAGGTTAGTTGACAAAATTGTCTGTCACCTGATTCCAGGTCTTCCAGACAAGAGATTGTACCCGTCTGTGTCGGCAGTGTACGGCAACACTGAGGTGTCCATGGTGTACCTGGGTCCTCCACTGGACGGCTAACGTCGAGAACGAGGCGCGCAACACTCGCTCTAACGGGTAAGTGCAGCCTGTACAAAGAGTTTGAGAACCTTGAGATTACTCTCAATCACTTTAAGGTGTCGAATAGGCCAAACATCATTGTAAACTTGTTAATCTTAGCAGAAGAAATATGACAGACGTTGGCCACCCAGTGTTTTGTTACTGAACTCTATGATGTACGAGGAGAGTTAATATGACTCAAGAGAATTGTCTTTTCATAATTATTATTGTTCCGGACCCTGTTTGGATAGGCGGGTTTTTAGATTAGCAGGGCTTAAAATTCTCGGAGACCTTACACTCCCATTAGCGCCAAAAGACCCTCTTCACCTCCTAGGATTGTGTTGGCGTCCCAATGACTCATAGATCCCTATTAACGCTCACAATAATCAACCATTGCTCTCTCATTGATTAACTTAACAAGATTTTTGAAAGCAATAAGTCTAAATAATTATGGTTATTTTTAAAGTTTTTGACTTGTTGAATATTATGGAAATTGGAAAATATAAAGAGG
This sequence comes from Matsumurasca onukii, assembly GCA_018831715.1. NCBI lineage: Eukaryota > Metazoa > Arthropoda > Insecta > Hemiptera > Cicadellidae > Matsumurasca > Matsumurasca onukii. The sequence continues at coordinate 10,150,334 of CM032065.1, forward strand.
AGAAAAAGAAAGAAATACCCTATGTGAATTTTAGCCAGTTATTCTGTGTTGTGAGGAATCCTGATGTTTGATTCTGTGACTTGTTTCCAGGGTAGAGGAGAAACTCCGGTCATATCAAGACAAGACACTGCCTTTCGTACTTTAAGATCGCCAGAACAGTCCTGTAGATAAGTTCCATAGCTAGACTCTCTATTTTTCAACTTTGTGAAATCACAGTGAGCGTCATCTACTTATCTGTCAGTTTCTAAAATATTTATTGAACACAAGAATAATGTTGTTGCGTCATGATATCGAAAAGGCTTTAACTTTTAACCCTTCAGACAACATGAGTGGTATCTGAGAGCTTTTTTATATTTTGAAGATGGAAATTTTCAGAACAATATTTTTTATGGACATTCATTTTGATGTGAACCCATCTTATTTTTTGGGTTCTGTCCACGTCAAAAGCATTTTCAATCAGTTACTTAGACCAAACTTTGTGAGCAGTGTAGTGTCAACCCTTGTGCCTGCGCTGGGAATTGAACCCATAACGTCGCTCACCGCAAGCTGTGACTACCCATTCAGCCACAAACCCAGGAGTATCTTGTTAATTGTTGAGTGTTTGGAGATGCATTTATTTTTGAATATAGTGTACTGTGCCTTGTAATCAGTTCTAAAGTAACCAAATTTAAAAACAATTCCAAAAAATTCTCTTGTTGGTCTCATTTTTGATGCCTGAAGGGTTTTGTGCTCATTTACGAGATTGCTGATACACCGACGATTCTGGAAATAAAACATATTTTTAGTTTTTAACCTCAACTTGAAATAATATTTAACGTTAATTAGTGATTTAGTTTTTCTAACTTTTGACAGTTAGTTGTTCATCTGAAAAGTGTGCTGTACAAGGGTAAGAAAATGACGATGTAGTCTGACTGATGACTAGTCTACAGGTGTAAAAAAGTGATGTATTTACAAGGGGCAGAAACTATAAAACCACACATCAATTTTGAACAAGCCTACTTTTCTGCTCCTACTCCATGACTAAAAGTTATCTCTTAAAAAAAATCAAATTAAAACTTTGTTGCTTAGTGTATGAAATAAAAATGACAAAAAGTGACCTTCACTATTTACAGGCCTTGAAATTAAGAAACACTGTAACGAGCGAAACCAACAAGCCAGATTGGAAAGGTAACTTGATAAGGCGAACAAATTTTAGCCAATAAATGGTTTGTTTTCATGAAATACAGCAACTTAAAGTTGGCCTCTGCAGGAAGCCAAGCAAGCAAATCAAGCATTTAGCAATCTTATCAGCAGTCTTGTGACAAGAGTCAAGGTCGGAGGAAATGTTTATCTCTTCTGTTTCCTGCCAAGGCCCCCCACAATTTAAATTCTGATTTTTTGGAATTTTCCTTGTAGATAATTTAATTTCACAGAACAATTTTTTGTCAAATTTAAGATCCGACACTTGTTTAGGCTCTACGGTCAAAATAGTACACCTCTACATACCCGAATTTCGCACAATTTTTAAACCCCCAAAACGGGCCCCCATTTGAAATTCTGATTTTTTTGAACTTTCCAGTTGGTTACAGGCCAAGACCAACCTACATGCCAAATTTCAAGTTTCTATCTCATCTGGAAGTACCCTAACATTTATGTCAGTGAGTCAGTGATCACGCCGTTCGAGCTTCGAGCTTTATAGTATAGAGATGGTTTGTTTTCATGAAATACAGCAACTTAGAGTTAGCCTCTGTAGGAAGCCAAGTAAGCAAATCAAGCATTTAGCAATCTTATCAGCAGTCTTGTGACAAGAGTCAAGGTCGGAGGAAATGTTTATCTCTTCTGTTTCCTGTCAGTTACTGCACTGCATAGCACTGCTGAATGCTACTGAGCATATGATGAAGGACCGAGTCAACTTTGCGAGCAGTTTTAGAATTTAAAAAGTCCATCGGTCGGAAGAAACACCAAGATTTATACTATACCAAAATACTTTAGCTCAGCAGTTTTGAAATAACGGCCATAACATATTGCTTTGATTTAGAAGAAATTCTCACAGTTTTTCCAAGACCAGAACTAAAGACAAAAGCAAACAAGCAATCAACCCACGATAGACTCTGAAGCTTAAGGCAGAGGCACAATAAAATGATGACAATAAAACCATAATGGACCAAATGATGACACCACAGCAGCTGAGGTGTAATCTCCATGTTGGTTGAAAGTTCATAATAGTGGTAATTAAGTAACAAAGGCCATAAGACCTCGAACTTCAAACCCGAAGGTGTGGTTGAGGCCTCGTTGATGACACTGGGTGTAACAAATCATTGGTTCAATTACCGGTTGCTGCAGTTAACTTTTTTCGATGTCCACGTGGTTTGTTAAGTCATTGGATCCTAGTTTGTAACAAGACTACCACTCATCCATATTCACCTTAAAATACCCTCTTTCTCTTTTGGTGAGGTGGGTATCTCAAATCAAAATATCCATGCTAAGACTAAATTTGTGTAAAATCACTCATTCTGATATGCGGCTCAACAGTGTCCTTGGTTGTCTCTTATTTGTGGATTCAGGTGATTAAAACATAATTCAGTCCAGAGAATACCATAAAAACGCAAATGGGATCTATAAGTTACCTACACATGCTTTTAGCAATTTCGATTTCCAGGTCTGCTAATCCATTGTAAAATTATATCTTTGTGTTTGTATTTACAAAACAATTTTATTTTGTGTGGTAAGATGTAGAAGCTGACATTCACGCCTACCATATAGGACAAAATTATCAGAAATGAATATCATGGACTCCAAATTCTTCCGAGTCTTTCTCGGTGTATGGGAATAAAGTTGTTTAACAATCTTTCACTAAATTTAAAGAAAACTGAAAAACTACTTCAAATTTTTAAAATGCATTAAAAGAATTTTTAGTTAAACAAGCATATTATACCATAGAAGAGTTCTTTAATCCTTCTAACACCTTTGACTAATTTCCCACTTACTACACTAATAATAATTAGGCCCTTTATTTGTAAACAGGGGTTTTGCCAGAAGAATACTGTATTAGTTTTTTGTGTGCTAATAATTTTATTTTGTTATTGTTTGTCAACACAAATAACTTTTAAAATATGTAATAACTTTTGTAATCCTAAAAATTGTATTTGGAAATTAAGTCTGGCTCTGTTGTTATTGTTAACATGTAGCATGGTATTGTTTAAGTTCCTGGTTTTTCATTACCCATTTCATGGTTATTACTCATTAAAAATACTGTGCACTTAAATTTGTTTTAATAACAATATAATACACAGAATAACTTAGAACTAACAGGTTTTGTCTGTATCCGATATATTGACTCGATTTGTCACCAATTAATTTAACCTAAAACCAACAGGGTTAATAGATTGGTATTTTCAAGGTAAGTTGTTATTCCTTTTAAAAATGTTATCTATTTTGCTATTAACTTTAGTACTTTATTAACCTTGGTCCTATGATTAATAAAAATGAAAACTATTTCACCATTGTTTGGCTCTAAAAAGTAAGTTTCTCTAAGTTAAACTCTTCCAAAATAAATAACGGTAATAATATTTTAACTGTCAGTAGATGGAAATGACACTGGAAGAATAACACAGGATAAACCTCAATCTGCTTTAAAACTTATTCCATTATGAGCAGCCCAGTCCTTGGTTAGTGACAAGTTAACCCAATAATATTGAAATTCAATAGTTTAGATTGTCTAAGTATAAACAAAAGGATTGTCTCAAATATGTTATTCTGATTATAATGTGCCTGAATACTTCATTAGAAAAAAAAATCAATTTATGGTACTTTGTCACTTAAGTGTTGCAAAATGATGGGCAATACTAAGACGTCAGGCAATAATTGTCTGCTTTGCTCTATGAAGATTAGTTGTTGGAAACAGAAGACATTTAGTAAAAGTATTCGGTTATTTGTTGCAGTGTTAATAATTTACGATTCTTCCTATAGATAAAGAATATTTTCGGTAAGTCATTTTAAAGTAATTGACGTTAACTTATAAGTTTTACAGCTGGTTGTTTATTTGTCGATACTAAAACTTGGAATGAAGAGATAGGTGCCCAAATACAGACAGACCTGTCGAATCAAAGTAATTTGGTCATTTCCATTACTTCAACAGCCTAAAAATTAAAAGAAAGAATATAAGCACTATTTTCAACACTTGAATCCCATTTACAATCAAATTTTAACTCATATTTATTACTATCGAACCCAAGAATTTTGTTTGTAAAAAAAGTGAGGGCGTCTAAGATTCTAACTACAGTAGGGCTACCCTTTGCTGAACTGCTAGGTTTATGCCTATTGACTGAACAGACGAAAATATTGAGTTGACACTGTTATAGAAAGCAAAAATAAATACAATTAAAATAATTACTCTGTCGTCTTATTTATTTACATTTTAAGTGCAGGTGTTGAAAATTTGTGGTTTTAGCTTAGAAAGCACTTAACTTACTTGATTTTGTGTTATAGTTCAGATAATTCATTACTTGTAAACTAGATTGTTCATGCTCTGCGTAACGTGTTATTTTTGTCAGGCATCTTGACAAACAGTCTGTCATAATCAATGAAAAATTAAAAAGAAAACTGTACATGTAATATTAATAAATACTTTGGGAATAAAACAATTAAAAAATGAATGCTCCTTGGGACCTTGTAAGCCTCTAATCTTAAAGTTTTTTTTGGCAAATAGGCAAAAGAAACTGTACTTCAAAGAGAGCTACACGAAGTAGTCTAATAAACTTGTTGAACTAGCAGAATCAATTCTTGGTAGGCCTAGGCCTGGCGAGATAAATAGTCAGATAAACAAGATCCTACTGTACTGGTCTCATTGGAACATGCCTAAATGGCAGATGGTTTTAAAAAAACCTAGGTATTTGAACCACTCTAGAATTTTAAACGAACAGCTGCTGTCAACAGCCAATTTTAGCCTTTGTTAAGATCTAACTATTAAAGTCTATGTACTTAAGGTTAAGATTATCATACTTACTGGAGTTGATGAAATGATTGCAAGAGCTAGGACGCTTTTTAAGCAGAATCATCAACATTAGCGGGCAACCAAAATGCCATGTTCGTGCACGCTGAAGCTAACATCATGTACTTGGGATTGAACTGAACACATTGCACAGGTCCTGGATGATCAGCATTTAAAACACAAACTTTGTATCCGGTATCAGCATTCCACACATGGACACGACCGTCAGTAGAGCCACTGAAAATGAACTGTGAGTCTGGGCTGAATGAAGCCTCGATTGGAATACCTTTGTTGTTCAGATGTCCAGTAAACGATTGCAAAGGTGTTCCATGGAAAGCATCAATGAGACGAATGATTGAACCATTGGTGGAGATCAAAATTGTTTTCCCATCTCTACTAAACTTCAAACCTGTCCAGTCACATTCTCTTTCTTGGGCCACTTTGAAAGTAACAAATGGGCCTTTGTCAAAGGACCTCAAATCATACAACTTTATGGACTCTGAGTTCACTCCTGCAGCAAATATCAATCCCTCTGGATCATAAGCTGCGATAGGACGGCCTGACACATGCATTAAGCCTTGACAATTAGGCGACCTGAGATCCCACAATCTTAGTGTCTTATCAAGTGATCCTGATAAAAATGAGTCTTCAACTGGTGAAATGCATAACGACACAACCTTTTTCGTGTGTCCAGGAAAGTAACGAATGAATTTATTATCGTGAAGAGATAGATATCTAATTGTGTCATCAATTTTTGTTGAACTGTGAATGGCCGTATTTTTTGCGTGAGTAAAATGTATTAAGTCAACTCCGTACTTCTTGCTGTTCACAGTCTTCATTAGCGTTCCCTTCTCGCAATCATAAATAACTATCTGATCGTCTTCACTACAAGAAATTAGAGAATCGCCACTTGGAGAAAAGTCAATGCTGTTTATTTTATCCGTGTTTTCACGGAACACTTTGGCCACTTTAAAACTACGTACCACTTGATCTACCAACTTCATGATGAATAGTATCGACTTCACTGGTTTAATTGTGAACCCCACACAATAATTGAATTAAAAATTCAATAGCTTTGTTTAGAAACTAATAAAATAGTCGAACATTGTAAAAACTTGTGTTGGGAACAAAAGAACCCAACGCTAAATTTTGCTCGGCTTCGCCTCGTCCGTTTCTTCAGGATAAAAATAATAATGGCTTCTTCTTTCAGCTGCAGTTTCAGGTCAACCAACACAACACTTTTACAGATGATTATGCTTCGCATACTAGTACTTAGGATACTACAAGTTGGCCACTGAATTATTGTAATATTGGTATATTGTACGATTAAGTAAGGAAATAACTTTATAACTTTAAATAATGCGATATTATTCCACTGTATGCAACCCACAGTTAGAGTGGTGTACATGTGCTTGAATTAGTTCAAATCCCCCACTATGTTACATTGTTACGTAACACAAATTAAATTGACTTAAAATATAACGTGAAATAGAATGTATGCGTAGTTTATGGCGATGTTGAAATATATATTATACCTATTTATAAAAACGTGTCTTTTCATAAAAAGAAGCAATTTTCCCTTGTTCACACACTAAATCACTCGCTACAAAAACAGCGCCTTGAGGCGATCCAGATAAGTGTAATAACTAGAGATTTATTCAAAATGTAGGTAATTATTTTAAATGTCATTAAATGTCATCAAATTCATCGATTTTAAATGTGGTTATCCTTTGTGTCAAACGTAGTCCTAACGCTAACAGCTACACGTGGCATTGATTCACAATCACAACTTAATTGATTATAATTATGAAGTACCCTGGAACATTAGGAGTAATTTGATGGTTTAGACTTTAGGCCAATTATATACGGATTGTTAAAACGCGGTAGTTTGAACTCTTTCAAAACACTAAGTGACTGGGGACACGGTGAGTATATGAAGTATCTAGATGGGCGTTTTCATGGTCTTGCTTGGACACGTTGTGGGTCGTGGGTGCGGTGGGGAGTTTCAACGCAACCTGATGCGTAAAAGAGGTGCGTCGTTAAAACAGCTTGGCCGTTTAGGCTATATGGGCGCTAACGGCGCAGTACTAAGGTGAGGGTTGTGTGAGAAAGAACGTAGCGGCAAAATGTTTTACACCAACAATTTTATTTTTACAATTTTTGCTGTGACTTTGTATGATTTTTCTAGTAAGGGTTGTAGCATTGATTTTAAATGTATAAAAAAAGTCAATGGTTGTAGCAACAAACGTTAACAAAGTCCAAGTTGGACTGATGTCTGCGAAGAAATGGAGGATTGGACGGATTTAACAAATAAAGAGAAAGATTTAAACATTAAATTTGGTCTTCTTTTATCTCGGGCATTAAAATGTAGGGCCATAATAACATTTCAAAAAACTAGCTGTAACCGCTCACTATTGATTAAAATGTATATTTAAAGTCAATGCGCACACTCAGTACTCACTGCATCCATATTGATAGCACACAGAGACATCAAATTTAAAAGAGCCGTCTTGCAGCACGCAGAATGCCCGCATTGACAAACATGTAAAATCAATGATGCCCATGCCCTAAACGCGCATTTACAAGAGTTCTACGGCTATTAAACCGCTAGCGGGTTTAAAGTTAGAAAAAAAACGGCAAGGCAAGCTGCCGTGTTTTAACAGTCCTTTAGAAGGGGTCTTGTAGTACTTGTGGGTACTAGGATCACATTAATTTTGTGCCGAGGACATCTAACTTTCTCGCTATGTGCTTTTATAGCGTGCTACAACTAGTGGTATCATGATCCAATTCGAAAATGACGTAGTCGTTTCCGGAAATACCTCCTGACGTCATACAGCAGTTTCTTCTTCTTCTCTTTGTTTAGTCGATGCCCTCCTGTCCTGCAAACGTCGCCATTTTGTGTTGGATATTGACTGTCATTGTTATTGCAGTACGGGTTGTATCTCATTTTATTCCAGATCTCAGTAATATTTTGTAAGAGAACATTGGTATAGCAAGTGAGCGTCTTACATAATCTACTAAAACGCATAGATTTAGTTTCAATTTTACATTTTGTACGTTTGATTTTAGATTTCTGTCCCCTTATCTTTTTCTATTGAAGTGACCCTGAACGATCTTGTCGTCCTAGAACAATCCACACTCAGTACTACTCATTCACCAGGACAGCTTAGTTTTCACCATATTACGGCAGCAGTCTTGTAAGTTTTTAAACCTAACCTCGTTTTTGAAGTTTTTATTGCATTTTGTGTGTATATGTTATCAGGTTGCACAATTGATATTAGGATACACTAATTTCCGTTGTTGAACTTCATCACATTAGTGAAGCGATTTCACTGCCTCGTACTAATGGCGATCTTGTAGTCTATGATTTAAAACCAGCCAGTGATATTTTGGAAATTTTAATTTTTAACCACATATAATGTCAAAATTAACAAACCTCTTTTTTACCATAATGAAGTTGCTGATGATAAAACCTATAATTTTTCAAATTAATCAAAGTAGTTTCTTTTTTACAGAAGACAAGTAAGCTATGGCAGAAGAGTTTGATATTGAAGCTCTATTGGAAGCTCCCTACAACAAAGGGGTAAGTGGTTTACCTATTTATTGCACACAAAAATATTGTAAGTGATACCTGTTACAGTAGTCCATATAATTAAAGAATAAAGAAGAAGTAGTTTATTTATAGTAGGCTAAGTTTAAAAGGAACGGATATCTTGCGTTTACTAACTTATGACAAGTGTCTAGCCATTCACCGAAATATTTACCTAAACGGTCTTAGTTTCTCTAAATTATAATTCTGCACCACAATTTATCGTTATATTCCATTTAATAACAAAATCTTGTTGTTTAATAACTTTAATGGAGTTTCGATTGACTGTTCAACTAGTTTTATTGCACTAAAATGCTAAAAGGCCAAATTTGAATGTTTTGTTGACCATCACTAAAAGCTAATATTGTTTTAAAGCGTTAGAAATATATTAATAGTTGTCTTACAAACTTGCATATTACAAGAAACTATTGAAGTTACATTTTTAGGATATCTTACCTTTTCTATTTATGACTAACAATTATGAAACTGAATATATTGCACTTGGCTAGGCATCCAAGTGTTTTGGTTTTGTAATTATAACTTCAAATTCACAGACTGTTTTTATTGTCAATCAGAATATGTTAGACAGTCACACATAATATATATTTCTTTACATATTCTCGGTTTAACATAAGTGTAGCCTAAGAGGTAATCTATGAAATCACATTAACAGTAAACACGTAGACTAAACTTCATCTTTGTCATCTTAGGTCCATATTACGAAGCTGCAGTTGTCGAAGATAATCCCCGGACTCCTCTGCAATTTACTCACCATTCAAGTTTTTTATTCTTAGCCTCGGTGTTATTTTAGCAATTGGAAACTGTAGGTGTTGTATGGGTTTCAGTTTTTCATGTAGACAATTTATCCTTAGTTTTACATCTAAGTTAGTTTTTGTTTAAAGCATAAAATTAAACTGGTAAGTTAAGATGCTATCATCTTTGCTACTACACTTAGTAGATGGCATGAATGTTGAATTGCCTTTACATAAGTATTTAATCAGAAATTTAAGGTTGGGAATCAAACACTGTCTGCATAATCAGTTGTTTAAAAACAATCTCTTGTGGAGGAATTTTTTTGAAAAAAGCAGTTTGCCTTTTAAATATGGTTTTTTAATGCCGGAAAGAAATCTTATGCAAATGGAATTTCCAACGCACATTTAACATTGCATTTAGGAGTTTAACAGAATAATAATTGCTTGATTTATTTTCAACATTAATTCAAATATTGTGCCTTTGACAAAAAATTTGTTTTAAAAACTTCTAGTATTAATTTTGTTAACCTCTTTGCATATACCAAGGTGTCCACACGAATATTTAGTGGGTGGGGACTTTTTCAATGTTATACAAATATTTTATATGAACACAATTGGGAACAAACTTACTTTAGAGCAACCCCTTTAAAGGTCTAACTTCTAGACATGGGCCTGCTGGTCATATTGACCCGTTCAAATTGACCGTTGTTCTAGCATTCTAATTGTAACTGCATCAACCACACCATAAAAAAATCAGTGTTGACAAGAGTAGCCTACTTACTGATTGGACTAAATTCTGTGGATACCTTGGAAGAAAATGCTTATGAAACTTCTCATAAGAACTACCTGATAAATTTGATTTAATTTGTAATAAGTGTAAAGCTGAAATCTAAATTGACCAAGAGTAACTGCGATGTTCTTTGCAGAAGTAAGCTAAGGGATAAGGATCATGACTATTAAGAGGTGATGGTGGCGTAGGTGAGTGCAGGTAACAAACCCCTCCCCTTGAATCCCACCTGTATGTTTCCACTAGTCACTACGTTGTATTAATCTAGATTCATTGTTCTGTTTGCTGATTCCCGTCTGCGTTGCTGTGGATTACCAATCTTGTGCTGTTCTTAGGAGGAAAGCGGACACGGAAAGAACAAAGAGAACGGAGCCAGCAACAACAAAATATCGTCGTCGGGGTGAGTCTAATTTGTTTTACTCGTGTGTACATTTTCTGTGGAGTCTGTTTGAGTTTTGGTGGTGGTCATTTAGGCAACACAAGGTTTTTCATGTAAAATTAATCAAGTTTGGGAATTTTTTAAAAGATGGAATTAACAATTTAAAATATTGATGTGACTCAGATTTTTGCGGCACTTGATTTTTAATAATAATTCAGAGAAGAAATGTACAAAGTTGATTGGATAGGTTATTTTACTACAAAAAAAATTGTTGATTTAAATTCTAAGTGTAGCTTAACGGTTTTCGTGTCACGTCTCGTTTTAAAATAACCTAAAACCAACAGATGCTTTCTGACTTGGTTTTGCCATTTTGCACATCACGCTTGACTAGGAGTTCTACCGCACAATTGATGGTTGTTTTCATCGTAATTGTTTTAGGCTTTCACTTTCGGCCGATCATTGTTTTCCCACCGGCGGCAAGACTGAGAGAATCGGACCCCCAGCTTTAGCGTGAGGCTCACATTTTCTATCCAGGGTTAGAAATCAAAACGCATAATTTTTGACATCAAAATAAATAGTGTCATTCTCTTTTCCATAGGTTGCTAAGGTAGTAATTCTGTATGTTTGCTGGTTGACATGGCTCAAAAGCCGAACGGTGAGTAGCTTTATTGTTGCTGCAATTTGTTTCAAAGTGTTTTCACATTATTTACCAAATCAGCAACTCAATTGATTATTAACTTAATGTAAGAGTTGTCGTTTTATATCAAGTTGTGGACTAAGGTTAAGGGTGCACAGTACGGATATGAAAAAGTGACAATTTTAAAGCTTAAGTACAGTCTCTATAATCCGCCGTCGCCACTCCGACACATCCATTAATCCGGCTGGGATGGCGTCAACTAGTCACCTGTTTTCAGTCTCGACTTGTCTGTAGCGTGTGTCGTATGTATCGATTACTTCAGTTTGCTGCAGACAGTCTGAAAAGTTCGTTGTTTGTTGCTAATCTGTGCCCGTTCAGTACGGACCGTGAGATGTCGCAAAAGTAAACATGTTACAATTGATAAAAAGTAACTGGCGGATTTTAACAAAATTGAGTGTTGTTATTCTTCTACTCTATTCAAGAAATTCAATAAACTCACAAGAAAAAATGAAATAAATAATATTTTTAAGAGTAGTGAATCATCTTCCAGCGTAGAAAGATTTTTCCTGGCAAATTGAGTCTTTTTAGTGAACCTTCACTAATCCGGCATTTTCGATAATCGGTGCTTCGATCGATATAGGGCTGGATTAGTGAGATCGTACTGTATTTCCACTTTTGAATCTTTCTCAAGCTAAAATTAAAAATTGGCTTCCGATCCGTTCTAAAGAATATATTGTCCTTCCATTTGAAAGTTAAAAACTCACAGTTTCGCTATTTTTAGCGGTGGCGTTAGTAACTCTCTGCAATGTCACTTTTTCTGCCCATACTGTGCAGCCTTCACCCACATTCAAGAAGATGTCACCGGAAAAATGTTGTTACATAACTTGAGTTGTACATTCTCATTTTGGTTTACTCCAACCAGTTTTAACCGACAACAAACCAAGAGGAGGTTATGAAATAGATTCAAGACTTATTAATGAGGTCAAAATACAGTGAACAAACTTAAATTTCAAATATGTTCACTGAAAAAAGCGTAATTGACTCACAGACAGATTGTGATAGATTATCTGCCTAAATGAACAATTGACTAATGTGTACCAATTTTTGCTGATTAATTCCTTTGTGTGGCATTTTCTTTGAAACAATTTGTAGGTTGGAGTTGGTTCATTATTGCTAAGTTTATTCCTGGAAAAGTTGTATGTTGTGGCAATTCACTGTTTTATCTAAATGTTATATTGTAGATTTTATTTTATGTGACACTATCAATTAGCATTTCACACACAAAATTTATTATGAAGATGTGTTAGATTGGTTCAAATTTAGTTTCAAATCCATTTCTAAGTAATTTTAACACACAGTTCAAATAAAAAAAACTGGAAAAAATAGGTTTTGTTAACTTTGTTAAATCTTCCAAAAAATGAAAAACAGTTATTGACATTTTTTATATCAGAAGGTAAAGAGTTTTGTTTTAAGAAATAAGTAGGAGTGTTGCCACAGTTTTCTGCAATCATCTGTTTGTCGTAAGACAACTGTAGATAACAGTTTTATCTCGATAGTTAAATTTTTATGACAGTTCCCTTGAATGTAGGTTAAAGATATCATTATTTTCAATTTTCATAAGTTAGATTATCTTTTAAATATGATGTTGCAAAGTTTCACTACCTGCAATGAAAGTAAATAATATACCACTCTTATGTTATTTAATACAAATACAACTTTGCTGTAAATTGTTTAATAGAAAGTTAATGTCAAGTTCGTTTAAAAGAATCATTTTTCTATCAAAGCCTCCCATTTGTAATTTAAACTTTTAATAAAGTATTGAAATGGTCAAGTTTTGTAAAGACTACAATGTCTCATAACTTGAAGCCCTGCTGGTGATATGTGATAAAATATTCAGCGGCAAGACTTCGTACACAAAGCAATAACTGACATTACAAGATCAATAGACAGTCTCTACAAGCTTTCTTGGTATACAATGTGATAGAATGAGACAAGATGTCATGCTCACGACAAGTTCACTTTGATTTCTGAATCTGAGATTTTTGTGTAATTATTCAAAATTTGTTAAAATTATTTGATTTTCTTAATAGATCAACTATACAATTGAACTGTTTAAAGATATCCTACTAGATTTTTTAAAGAGGGCTTAGGAACTTTTTTTTATTGTACTGTGTTTACTTTCTCCTACTCTAATAATTTGAAATGATGTTTAACCGTTTTACTATATAACAAACAATTTACCTATCATCAGCCATAATAACTATCATAATTTACACCACATTTATCGTCTTTTCATTTTAATTAAAATCTCATTTAGTATAAAGAAGAAACTTATTTACATAAAATAACACAAGTCACAGCTAAATTACTAATCTGTGTATTCTGTTAGGCACGATGAGCGCAGCAGGGATGACCGACGCAGCAACCGCAGCAGAGACCTCAAGCGTAGCCGCAGTCGCGGTGGCAAACGCAGCAGGAGCAAGGAGAGGAAGAGGAGCCGCAGCAAGGACAAGAAACGCAGTCACAGTCGAGACAAGCGCCGCAGTCGCAGCAAGGACCGCAGTAGCAGAAGACGCAGCCGCAGCAGAGACCGCAGCAGGAGGAAACGCTCGCTCACACCCATCTTGCTGCCGGGCAGGCGCGAGCCCTTCCCGCGTTTCTCTAAGAAGTCTCCCCCTCTCGGCCTGTGAGTTGTAACAACATAACCGTAAAATTGTCTGTTTGCAATTAACACTTATTTGTTTGCTTTTAAGTTAATACCATGAAATAGTAAGTGGGCAAAAAGAACTGAGATATTAGAGTTTTGACAGGGAAGCAGGCTTACCTTTTAAATAGTCCACTTCTCGATAGAAACACAAATAAGCTACAGACAACATATCTCAACTGACAAGTTGAAAAGAGAACTAAATTTTGCATTGGAAAGTCTTGGGAATTTATGTATCCTTTATGGAATTTATGTAACTTAACCTTTTTGAGATTGAGACAAAAGTTCACTTTGCTACTGTATTGGCCCAGTAAATAATTAAATTTTTGCATACTAAAATAGAGATGTCAGAGATATAACTGGTTACAAGTATAAGTTATCATTTGTTGAGTGAGACTGGAATGTGTTGTTTGTGCACAGGCGCGCTGGGGTGCCGATAGTGGACGACCTGTCTCCTGAGGAGCGTGATGCGCGCACAGTGTTCTGCATGCAGTTGTCACAGCGTATCCGCGCACGGGACCTGGAGGAGTTCTTCTCTTCGGTGGGCAAGGTGCGCGACGTACGCATGATCACGTGCAACAAGACGCGCAGGTTTAAGGGCATCGCCTACATCGAGTTCAAAGACCCGGAGTCTGTCAATCTGGTGAGTTGTAGTTGTTGTCTCTTTTATTTTGTATTTTTAACTTGTAAGCCTGTGTTTTGATAGGGTTGTTCAGTATGAGATATTCTGGGAATAGTAGGAATTAAATAGGAATTTTTATATTCACGGTGGTTATGCAGGAATTTTACACTAAACCAAGATATTTTAAGAACAGTCTGTACTTGTACTGTCACACTCACTGTGATATCTGTAGCAGAAACTAAAGGTGGTCCAGAAAACTTGACAACTAACCGCTATGTCATGGCCAGAAATCATTGCATATTATATCAGAAGTCTTGAATGCTAACAGGAGTCTAGAGATGGTTGTGAATAATATAATAAAAGTGAGAATTTCATTTGGAAGGTAGGCAATGGTAATGATCACCAGGAGAGAGGTGAAGGTAAAATATTAAAAATTGTTACTTTCAAAGTCAATTACTCAATAATGTTTTTTTAACTTAATTAATTCATACACCCCAGTCAATTGTAGTTCAAACATCTTAAGTTAATAGTTGAGGTGTGTGAGATATTGGAATCTGGGAGACAGGATTATGTTGTCCTTGAGATTTATAATTAAAAAGCCTGTTTTCTCCCATCTCCAGTAAACAGCTTGGCATTATAATATTAATTTTCTGTGTGTTTGACAGGCTCTAGGACTGAGTGGGCAGAAGTTACTCGGCATACCGATCATCGTACAGCAGACACAAGCGGAGAAGAACGGGCGACAGCTTCGATGCGAGCGTGATGCGAGAGGCATGCCTGGCCCGATGCGGCTGTATATAGGCTCCCTGCACTTTAACATCACCGAGGACATGCTGAGAGGCATCTTCGAGCCCTTCGGCAAGATCGACAGTATCCAGCTGATGACTGACTCTGACGGCAGGTCCAAGGGCTACGGCTTCCTTACAGTGAGTAGCCTACTTCTTGTGTTGGAAAACAGGGTGTCTACATTTTTTGGTAATCAAACCTGAAAAATCCAAGAGAATTAATACACCTTTGGACAGATAAAACAAAACAAACCTGTTATTACAATAAAAAACTTCTCCTGTGTGCAAAAAAAGAAGCAGTGCACCTTAGGTATTGTGGGTCGAAGATAATGTTGTAGTATTTTACAATAATCCATTTTATGTCCATATCTGTTGTCCTTTGAGTAAATCGGTCTTGGAATACCTTTTCTTTCTTAAGTGTCTGAGATATAAATTCACAAATTCAGTTATTTTTTCACAAAATTATTTAGAAATTTTCGAACAAATGAGTAGAAAATACCATTTTTATACCAGGGACGTAAAAGTGTTATTCTCAAGTAACCAAAAAAGTAATGAATAGTTTTGTAAACTGATCACTGCCACTATCATGAGTTTTGAAATAATACTTCCATAGCTTAGGATCAAAGATTTTCTAGTATCATAAGATGTCTGAGCTGCATTAGTTTAAAGATGTAAAAACCTCGTTGTGTGACAATTATGAGAATGCAATGTGTCTGGTTGTAGTTCCACAACTGTGACGATGCAAAGCGGGCTCTGGAGCAGTTGAACGGGTTTGAGCTGGCAGGGAGACCAATGAAGGTCGGCACAGTGACGGAGCGGGCTGACTTCATCATGCAAGGCCCCTCCATGCTGGACACTGACGAGCTGGACAGATCCGGCATCGACCTGGGTGCCACCGGCCGCCTTCACCTCATGTTCAAATTGGCTGAAGGTACGGTAACTTACAGTAGTACTCGCTAGATATCAGTTCCAGATACGATAGATCATACTGTACTAGATAGATACGATAGATATTCCAGGTACGATAGATATCAGTTCCAGATATCAGACAGTAGACTCTTATCCATAGCTAGAGGAAAATGTCACGATTGGCTGATTTAGCTGAGAGGAAGTCAACTGTAGGGAATTATTTTGGTCTACTATACTATATATAGTGAAATTAGAATCGTAGTAGTTCTTTTCCTACTTGAAGGTGCTAAATTATAGAGTAGTTTATTAAAGTCAGCTTCTCTGTCAAAACCTGAATCTGATCTAGCTAGTAAAGTCCTATCTCCTTAAAGAAATATTGTATATCTAGGGTGATGTGTAAATTTGGTTTTGCACAGAAAATACTATCAGTTTTCTAAAACATTCTAACTTTACTAACGGTTACATAACATTGGCTGTGCTTTTTATTAAAAAAAAAATGTGATTACAAAAATACAGTTAGATTTAGGGACATTTAAATTTTAGAGACCACTGCAGGTGAAACTTTTAAAGTCTGGGTCTAATGACTCTTCAAGCCTTTACATTTTGAGTCTATCCTGTATTGCTGCTTTAAGAGTTTGCATTTGCAAAGGGAGCTCCAGACACGAGTATGAGACAAGAATCAGAAAGGATTTTAGGTGTTCATCAACACAGAACAAAACTGTTTAGTAAATTACCTTCTCAATTTGGTGGAAATTTTTTAATTTATTTCCAGAGGATATAAAATTGGTAATCAAAAATTTGTTCAGGCTGAATTAAGAAATATTGTATCACATGCATTTTATAGTATTGTTAAGTTTCTGGACAATCAAAATTCTAAAAGTAATAATTTTACCTTCTTTCAGGGGTGAGGTGGTGTAACATTATGAATAGGCATACCTAGATACATGTGTAAATGGAACTACAATTAGTTTTTTTTTCTTTTCAACACATTTTTAATGTAAAATGCAAATAAAAGTTATTTATTTAAACATGAATATTTTTTGCAAGCTTATTTACAATTATAGGCATGAAAACACTTGTGAGTGCAGTGTGCAAACAAATAGGGTACGACTCTTGTAGTCTAACAGGTAGTCTAAAAAATTCTGAAGGTTTTAAATATGAAAAATTCATTGCATTGAACTCGCTGTGTGCTCAGGTACTGGCATGCAGATCCCAGCGGCGTCGGCGTCGGCACTGAACGTGAGTGGAATGCCGCTCCCAGTCATGGCTCAGCCCACTCCTCCTATAGCCACTCAGTGCTTCATGTTGAGCAACATGTTCGACGCAACGGGAGACAACCTGCCCGGCTGGGACACCGAGATCAGGTAGGCAATAAAAAACATCATTGGTCCATTTAATCATTTGAAAAAATACTCTACTATTACAAAATGTTTATCTAAACAATAATATGTGTAAATGCGTAGAAGAGACCTTCAAGTACAAAAGTAATGCAATAAAATATCCATCTTGCCCAGTTAAATTTCAAGTAATTCCAATTCCAACATATAAAACCTTGCAGCGTACTTGAAGAAGTTGCCAGAAGTTTGAGCAATGATCACAGCCATTTACAAGAGATGATCGGTAGTTAAAGATGATAGTATGGCTAGTCAGAAGTCTGGGGACTTGAATGACCAGTGATGAGTACTCTGCTGGAACAACCGGAGCAGATGAGTAGGTGCAAATACTAGATTTCGCACCTGACTCAAAAATAGCCAACCTAACTGACCTGGGATTTTTCATGAGAATATAACTTTGAGATCGGCAGGTCTAGAAATTAATTTCCTGGAGAATGGATGAACCCACAATTTTCGAGGGTCTGTACAGAAGGGTAATGTTTGTTTTGTTGCTCAGGGACGATGTGATCGAGGAATGCAACAAGCACGGCGGAGTGTTACACATCTACGTGGACAGAGCGTCACCGCAAGGCAACGTCTACGTCAAGTGTCCGAACATCAACACAGCCGTTGCGGCAGTCAACTCCCTCCATGGCAGGTGGTTCGCAGGTACGTCTCTCACGTTTGATACATTGTGGTTGAAAAGGAAGTCTGGATCAGGGAGGGCCTAGGGGAAATAGGACTAACTTTGGCTGAGACTACATGGGGGAGCTACAGCTGGTTCTTGACCAGCACTAGGGATCTTTCCTCCAAGATTCTAATAAGCCTCCCCCAAAGTCAGGCTTATTCCACTGCTGCGACCCCCTGTATTGTTTACCAATCTCCTCCCTTGGTAGTCTACTATCAAATAAAAATTGTCTGATATTTCTGGCCACAAGCTTTTACAAAATATGTCAAACAGTTATCAGCCATGAATATTCTGTGTCATCTCCGCCTAAAGTATGGGGACAATTCCTTCTCTACTCTGTTTTTTTATTAAATTCTAATAATAAACGACTTCGTGTTTTGTTCCAGGGAGAGTGATAACGGCAGCGTACGTGCCGCTTGTGAACTACCACAGTCTATTCCCAGACACTATCGGAGCCATGAGTTTGCTAGCTCCGCTCAGAGGCTCCTTGTAAATATAATCTACGCAAATCAAGACAATTCCAAACAACTGTACATACTACCATATCATCGCTGTTTCATCTTTTGTATAGTTCTTAATTTTATTTTGTTGCAAAGCGTACGTTCTGTGTTGTTTTTATCAGTGTACTCGATTCGCACACTCTTTATATATTTGTATATATAGCTCTGAATGATATAAAGTGTTAGAAGTATTTACTTGCGAGTTTTGTTTTCCCTTGAGTTCTATTAGTTACCCTAATGTTTGAATTTGATATATGAGCCCATATTTGTGCAGACATTTATGTTCTTAAATATGTTCAATTACTTAGATTTTCTGTTGTTTTACACAAAGCTTCATCTGGTCTTCAACTTACAATTCTTGGAAACTGGAGTAATAAAAAATCTGAAGTAAAGAAGGGAGAGTAACTACATTTACCAGGAAAAGATTGTGTTAGCTAACCCACCCTGAGGTGAGTAGGTTTTATTTGTTAACATGGCATTTTTTTTGAAATTTAGATTCTAGTTAAACAACATCATACATAAAGATTTTGTTAGAAATTTAGAAATTTTAGGATAAGCTTGCTGTGAATACAACCACAGGCTAAGCAGCCAAGCTTAAGAAAGGGATAATGACAGCAGTCTGTATCAAGGTGTGAACACAGTACTGAAACAGGGAAGTGACCAGGAAGCTAATGGGGATAGTCTTGGATCATATCAAGTGCCGAAGCTCAAAGAAATACAAGAGAAAACTGGTTTGAGTGTGATCTCGAGCCATTGCGGGAGTTTGAGGTCACATAAGTTATACTCGGAACGATTAATAGTCACTGACAATTTTAAAAGCCAAGCAGTGGTGGCAGGAACTAAAGTATTTACCAAGTCTGATTTTATCAATTACCTGACAACTAAAAATATTTGGCAACCCAAAATGTAAAGGTTGCAAATCCTAGTTAGTGGGCAGATGAATAGTTCTCAATACCTATGCGTATTAGGAACTCAAGTCATTTCTCAAATTGAAAGGGTAAAGAAAATTGAAGTGATAGTTTATTTATTAGACAACCATTAAAAAACTGAAAGCACGTACAAAAAAAAACATAATTCTCCAACACGCAGCTCTAATATCACAGTTGAAGCTGGGAGTGATGGTTGGTCTCGGGGGAGCGGGCAGGCTTCCTCTCATGCTGCAGCCAGTAGTCGATGTGTTTGCGGAACTGTCTGATGTCGTCTGCGTCTGTTCGACAACAGCCGCCGATGAACTGCACGCCCAGCTCCAGCCACGAGCAGATGTAGTTCACTACCGGCACGCATTTGTTCTTGTCCTCCCACCTGCCAAGGAACGGAGTGAATGTGAACAGATGTGTAGGATTCATGTAAGTTATGTTCTATAAACCCTCTAACTTCCACAATCTACTTCTGGTAGATGCGGCGTTGCCGGGTTCCCAGGCAGAAGTGCCAGAGCTTAAGTTCTCAATATTTCATTATTTTAGATTATTCCTTATCCTCCTCTAGATTAGATTATTTGGGAATGTGGTTCAAGACAACGTGCGCGTCAACCCTTTGGTTTATTGTGATGGCTCTGTTCTCCTGTTGAGGAATCCCCACCTCCGTTTGCTGACAAATCTCCAGGATCACGTATTCCAGTTCAAATGGATGTAACTCCTGCCACTCATGAGCCCCCAGAAGACTCTCTCCTGCCCTAATCTGAAACTCTGAAATTTTCTATTAATCTATTTTCCTCTAGGCCATAATAGACACTGTCCGTGAAACTCATAGGCCAATGGGTTAGAAGTGCGTAGCTACAGGCCACACAAATACAAATAATCTTTATTTACATATACATACAGTACAGTATTGCATCAATTAGCTGCAAGTTGGTGTCTGAGGAGGATAAAACAGGATCATGGAGAGAGACCTGATTTGGCTGGTCATTTCAGTTCCTCTGGTCCTGATAGTGGTAACCTGCTCGTTTGTTTACTTGTACTCCGAATGATTTACAATGTAATCACTTCTTGGTGTTTAAAAATCGACGGCTGTAGGAAATTAATTATTAAACGAGTTTTGATCAGAAGGAAGATAAAATAGTGATCATTGACATCTATCTAGATGTTTTGTTAGCCATGGACAGTATCAAAGACCGCTGTAAGTTTAAAGGTGATGTCACAATTAATTACAAGTTTAGGAACCACCTATCAATCATTCATTACATTCATAGCTACTCACTGTCCAAGTTGAGCGTTATATCTCTCGCCACTGTTAGGGTATCGCGATGGGGAATGTTGGGCAGAGAGCTGCGGACTGACTTGAGTAGAGGAGTCACATAACTCGGTGTAGACAGTTGACACCGACAGCCACCAGCTGCTGGGGGTTGAGACCAACACACCGCTGCTACTTCACTCAGCTTCTCCCGTGACTTCGTGTGTTCCTCATCCTGTAACATCAAACAGTGTTATCTCACTGCCTCCTCTCGGACCTTTTATGAAGTAAAGAAATGAGATCTACTTCACCAAAGAGTCAGGACAAACAAACACCATATTTAAATGTTTTACTTTTAAGTGAGGTTTAAATCAACTCTGTTTGGGCCCTCTTTTAGTTGACTTGTGTATTGGACATTAACTTAGTTCTATGTAGTAATATGTAACTTAGTTCTATTCATAGCTCACAGGTGGCATGAGAGTGTAAAATCGTCAAACGACTTTTGACTTTAAAATCCAACAAAATGGCACACCACAAAAAATATGTAGTTGTATCATTTGTAAGAGACTTGACGGAAATTTTGAATTTTGCTGTGGGTATTTGTTTATAGATGGACAGCTTTTACTTCAGTGTACCCGTAAGCAAGTTGGTAAGTGCATGACGGTGGGCAAATGTTTATAGTCTCATTGACATCTTTACTTTTGTTACAATGCTGTCATTCTTCTTTCTTCTTATCACTAAAAGTTTATATACATATTTACACTTCCCAGTTTATCACCATGATGCCATGATGGCTCATTTCTCTTTTAAACCGGCAAGAAGATTCCGCAAAATTCAGTTTTATTCCAAGCCTCCCTTAAAATAAACAACTTCATAGATGCGGCAGGGAAACCCACAAATCTCTCAGAAGCAAGGCAGCCCCTTCCAGCCCAGCCCGGCGCATTCCATGCATTGACAGCAACTGGTACAAATCAACCCAGTGCAGTTAGCCTCTCCACCCGCGTCCCAAGATGTTCCCCATATCCGCCGTCCCTCATGGCTTCAATTTGTTGGAGCGATTGACGATTGTTGGTAAACCGGAGGAGATGTAAATATGTATATAGACTTTTTTAGTGATAAGAAGAAGTCTAGGAAGAAGAAGACTTTGAAAATGGGCAACATACCGAAATGCATCGTTAATAGATTCAACACATCTTTAGGACCTACAGGCAAGGAGTTATTTACTTAAAGAGTTCCTAAACTGGGATAAATAAATTCTTTAACTTTTTCTTGTTAACAAAGACCAACTTTAACACCCTCATCACTCACCTTGCAAGAGAAAGCCAGCCAGGCTCTAGCCTTGGGGTAGTTCTTTAGCAGATTGAGTAGCACCTCCGCTTCAGCCAGTGCCGGGATGGTCTCAATGGCCAGCAGGTCCACTCCCGCCAGGAGTGCCTCTATGCGCGGAACATGCCACGTCCGAATAGTGTCTGCACTTGTGGATGTTACGTAGTCGCCACGGTACTCCGAACCGTCGTGTAGACTCGCACCGTACGGACCTACCGATCCGCTATCAGCACCTTGCGCTGATTCCTGCTGGGGCTGGCTGCGGGCAGAGAGAAGTCAATCATATTCATTATTCCATTCTCAGTTGAAAGCATGGGGAACCATAATGTCATGTTATTTAAGTGGTGGTTTGGATTGTACTATCGCCAGAAAACCTCATTTCGTTTTATCAGGACTGCCTCAAAATGGACCTAAGAAAAGTACCCGATAGTTATTTTTTCTATATTCTATAGATCTGTCTCTATAAACTGACATAATTTTATTTCAAACTAAAAAGGTAAATCTAAAACTAATTAATAAAGTTATGTATTTTATATTTTTAAAAGTATGGATTTTTAAATATCAGTTTGAAGGGTTATTTTAGGAAATTTTAGGTATGGTGTGGTTTTTCTACTCACAGCATTTTTCAATAATTGTGACAGCAAATGTTTTCTCAAAAATCAACACAATATCTTGCTCAATAAAATTAAAAAAAAGTAAAAGTTTTTTTCAGCTTTACTTACTCTAATAATGTTCTTATCAAAACAAAAATTTTAAAACCGTCAATTTAAATTTTGAATATTGATTTTTTGGCCTACCAAATTTAAGCTCTTAAAAGGTAATAAAGGTAAAGTTGTCTTGTTTAGAGTGAGGACTACAAAGTCCTCTCTACCACTCAACCTCGACCTTTACCTAGCGTCACCATATTAGTCACATTACAAATGTAAGTGGTGACTGCGGGGATCGAACCAGCTACGGGTGATGAGTTCAGTGGCGTCGCGATACCAATCCGCCATGGATCTGCTAACTCCGTTCTTACTCAAAATAAACAAAATCCTGATCATAATGTTTGCACCAACTTCACATGTTACGGTTTCTTATTACACATGGCACTCACAGCAATCGTTATCGCCCAGTTCCAGAGCTATGGCTTTCTTGACGTAGTTGACAGATTCCTTGATCAACTCAATACTTTCTTCCTTATCCAGGTTCAGGTAGCTTTTGAATCCATCGATACTCGCCTGGTATGTGTTTGTGATCACAATATCTGCTCCGGCTGGAATATAATTAACAATTGGAAAATTTACTTCTTACAGTTTAAATATGTACAGTCGATTGCCATCACCCAATTTGCAACCTTCTACTTCCAAGTGTATTTGTTTACCACATAACTACTGGGTATTAATAAACATCTTCACAGTTTTAATTTTTAAGACTTGATATATTGGACAGAGAAACTTACCTGTATTTAATAGGGTGACTCAACAAGTTTTTTTGGGTATTGCACGAATTCATCTAAGATAGTTTTCTTTTAGTGTTGACTATACAGCAAATAAAGAACTTTTTTAGTTTCATTTGGTTATTAAACAAAGTTCTGAAGTAAACTATAAATGAAAAAGTTCTAAAAGTAAAAGATTTAGAGAAGAATTACTAATGGATCACAATCAATGTAAATAAAAGTTGTTCTGAAGAATCTTCAAGTTGTAGAAAATGAAGTAACAATAATTGTTTTGGGTGCGATGATGAGCCGGTAATTCGGAACAAGTGGCCAGCTATCAGTTGTACTACAGTTCACCCAGGCACTGGTCCATCTGTATTTTGGAAACAAAGGTGTTGTAGGACACAACAAAACATTATTACATAAAACTGACAGATTGCTGCAAACAACAGATGGACCTATTAGGAACTGATTGATTGTCAGGCACCAAAACCAACGCTCCAATACTAAACGTCCACTTACCACGTATAAAGTCTCGATGGGTTTGTATACAGGCTTGCTTGTTAGTATCTAAGAACTTGGCACTCCATAAAGGGTCTCCATCCACGCAGTTCCCCACATACACAGTCAACTGAGTGGAGAACCCCCCATCCACCAACATCACCGGCTTCAGACCCTCCATACTTCCTTTTCCTCCACCACACCTACATCATGACAACCAGTGTTGAGAGTCAGTCAGTTCTAAAGAATCTGGTAAGCCTCCTACGAAGTCAGACCTATCCCACTGCCGCGACCCCCCATATTGTTTACCAACCTCTCCCCCATAGTATAGTCTACTACCATTTTAGAAATTGCCTAATATTTCTGCTTTCTCGCTACAAGTTTTTACAAAATATGACAAAACAGTTATCAGCCATGAATATTTTGTGTCATCTCTGCCTAAAGTATGGGGACAATTCCTTCTCAATTCCAACTCAGTTTTTATCAACTTCTAATGTTTTGTTTCAGGGAGAGTGATAACAGCAACGTACGTGCCGCTAGTGAACTACCACAGTCTACTCCCAAACACTATCAGAGCCATGAGTTTGCTAGCTCCAATACTAAATAAAAAATGCTTCAATGAAAGGAAAATGAAGGTGAAAAAATAATAGAAGCTAGTTATCTGCTTAATAATCTTCCAATAATCCTTTAAGGATAGGATGTGACCTGAAAATTTACAATAGAGATATTATTATTGTTAATTACTCGGCAATACTCCTAGAGTCATCGTTAATATTGCAAGAACCTCTTTTGGATTCAAAAGAGGAGTCCCTCAAGGCTCATTCTTGGGTCCAGTTTTATTTGTGTTGTTTGCAAATTACTTTTAAAATTATTTAGAGGGTTGCTGCCAACTAGTCATGTAGATGATGTAACTATGTAGATGAGTACAGTACTTGTATATTCAAAAATGTCGGTAGAATTCTTACTTTTCAAGGCTTGTGTGCTTTCTAGGAATTAAGAATAAAACAGAAGGGACAAGGATGTGAGCTGAAAACTGACAATAGAGAGATATTATTAGCAAATGCTTTTTATGCTGTATTTAGAAATTTTAAGTTCAAATATATTACTTGAATATTGTAACACGTTGTATTTATTTTATAGGTGGATGCTATACCATTCTCTAATGGTATTGTAAAAGTTATTTCTGAGTTTTCAGCGTAGTTAAAGAAAAAGTATAACTTGAAAAAAACAATGTTAACTGGTTACACGTGGCTGTATGATTTATTTTAGTGAATCCACCAAAAACTAGATTTATTACACTCTCAGGTGAAAACAACACTCATGATCTTAAGTGAACAAAAATACAAACTGCATCAGATGATGAAATACATGACTTGTGTCTTGTACAAACTGAAAAAAGATGCCGATCAAGCAGTTCTTGTAAATGTGAAAGTACGGTTGTTTTCATAGCAATCTACGCTATGTGTGTGTACTGTGGGAATTTAGGAGAATAGTAATTGGCTGAAAGAATTTAAAAAATAAACACAAGAATTTATTCTATCAGAAAGCTATTTTGTCTCATTGCAAACATCCTATTTTAAAACTTTACTAATAATACGCTTCCTTTACCAAAACTCTTCACAGAGAACTGTACTGCGGTGCAGTTATTATGGAAAGAAAGCTACAACACTAAAGAGTGTACCGCGACACGGGCGAGAGTGAGCTCCGCAGTGAAGCGCACGAGTTGGTGATTGAACTAGTCTTTTCATAATAACGAATATAGACGTCTGTAGAATGTTTCTATGGTCTGTGCTTCAAGTGGAAGACAAGTGCAAGTTCACGGGGACTGTTAAACTCATCGGGCGAAATTTAGTTAAAGAAGATAATCTAAAATTAGCTAAAGATAAGATCAACACGTGACACCTAAGTGTTAATAACCCGTATCTTGAGAGTTGCCTAGAGTGTGTTGCCATAGGCTTCAACTGATCTGCAATAAACTCTCCAAAGCTATTGTTTATCAGATAATTTAGAGTGGTGTCATCAACAAACACTTGAGCAAAGTCATTGTCTGATAATACATTTATCTGGGTTCGTAGCTGAGTGCTAGAGCGGTGGCTCCGGTGCAGGAAAGCAAAGGGTTGATTCCCTGAGCTGGCACAAGGGTCGAACCGCCTTCTCTATAAGCATTTAGAACATGCCTAGGTTAAGAATCAATTCTTCACCGCCTTTGTCTATTTCAAGCTATACCGTCTCAGGCAGGTATTAAATTGTTAAGCACCTCTGATGAAATAAAATCGCTAAGACTCAAACTTCAAATAAAACATTTAAGTGTGTGTGAAAAATTTCATTAGTAATTTGTGCTACAAATAAACTTAACAAATAAAAATTAAAACATTATCTAATTAACCATTTGTTTTACAGTTTAGGTGAGTTTATGGATCCGAATAATTTATAATTAATCATATTATAGATTAAGTTTCCTTTAAAATTGTCACATGTTTAGTCCTTTCTATAGTTGGTTGTTACTACTGACTTTGTTATTTTTTCTTTTGTCAACACAAAGTGTAATAATTTGTGTATTGACGAATAAATTGTTAAATTCTACTTACATAGACAGCAAAAACAAAGTTTAGTCAATACCCGAACATTTTTAGGGAGAAATCCGTACGATCAAAGACTATGTTATGGTAGGTAGATTGAGCAAAGATCTGCCGCATGGCTGAGGCATGAAAATCAACATAGTTACTGCAGCCCAAGCACAGATAGCGCTGTGAGCGCTCATCTCTCGCGATTTTTCTCCCCTAGGCTTCACATGTTCGAGTTTGTCCGATGTCGATGACTTAAATGTGACCAAATCGTGCGATTTTCGAGAACGAACAATCTTGGGCATGCGTCAGTTGCTCTACTCGAGACTCGCTCGCAGCGCTATCTGTGCTTGGGCTGCCGAACTACGTTGATTTTCCTGCCTCAGCCATGTGGCATGTATGCGCAATCTACCTACCATAACATAATCTTTGCTATGATTCACGAACGTGGAGATCTACAGGACAATCAATTCTTTCATTGTCTCAATATTCAAACAGGACTGATCATTTAACAAGTTTTTAAAGCCAGTTTACTCGCTTATTGTGTTGATTCAGAATACGAAAATTGTGATGCTACAATATTGGTGAAACGAAAGGTAGGTAAAACCATAAGAATGAGGAATGGACACAAGCCACTTACTCGTTGTTACCAATTTAAACTAAATATATTCTAAATAAATCTGTTTTGTAATTATTATTTTACGTACTGTATTGAATATTTTAGGTTAAAAAAGTGAGCATATTCTGCATATAGAATCAATAGTATCATCTCAAAATGTATGCTCATACAGTTAGTTATAACTTTTGATTAAAGTATATCAATGTTACTATATTTATATCAGCAAAATATTACTCTCAAACTATGTATTATGTTTGATTTACACAAAACTAGGTTAGGTTGTAAACTTTAATATTATTGTAACATTTTAACGGTTGAATAACTCTTAATTTGGTTTGTTTATTTCATTTACGCTTTCGCGGTGAAACCTATGGTTCCACTGCATTGGAATCCTGAATTGTGAACGCCTGCAAAAACCTAAAACACTTTTTGTACCATACGTGCTCTGTTATTGCGTTGTTTTATACGAAGGAGATAAACTAATACCACAACCTAGAATAATTTAACACCTAAAACACACAACTTATAAAAAAAATTAAAATTTTTATGGTTGTGTCCAATGTAAGTAAATATTTTTTGCGGACAAGTATTATTTATTATACAGGGTGATTCAAAAATAGGGCGCCAAATTCCATGGGTGGGTTTCTTATGCAAAAACAATGAAAAGAGTTCCTATAAACATGGGTCCTAAAATTCTTCGTTACCCCAGTAGCCGCCATTTTGTATTTTTTACTTAAAAATTTATATCTCCAGAACGCTTTGACCGATTGTATTCAAACTTGGTAAAGTGTTTATGTGTCATAAAATGAATTTAAGAAAAAAGATTATTTTATAAAAACCGACAGAAAAAAAATGGCGGCTATTTAAATTTTTCAAATTGAAGTATGAAAATAGCGCATAATACAAAATTTTACAAAGTAAAAGTTGTATTTTATAATTTTACATTAAGATACAAACTCATCTTTCAAATTTTACATTAATATTTTCATTTTTACGTCCTTTTACAACTGGTACATTTTTCAGTTGTAAAAAGACGTAAAAAATGAAAATATTATTTTACAATTTGGAAAGATGAGTTTGTATCTTAATAATAAAATAATAAAATACAACTTTTTTTACTCTTGTAAACTTTTTGTATTATGCGCCATTTTTGTGGTATTTCAATTAGAAAAATTTAAACTGACGCCATTTTGTTTCTGCGGGTTTTTATGAAATAATGTTTTTCTCTAAATTTTAACTTATTATACATAAACACCCTACCAAGTTTGAATGCAATCGGTTAAACCGTTCTGGAGATATAAGTTTTAACAATGAAAACTGGTAATGTACCAGTTGTAAATCGACGTAAAAAGTGAAAATATTAATTTAACATTTGGAAAATGAGTTTGTATCTTAATGTAAAATTATAAAATACAACTTTTTTTACTCTTATAAACTTTTTGTATTATGCGCCAATTTAATGGTATTTCAATTTGAAAAATTTAAACAGCCACCATTTTGTTTCTGTATGGTTTGAAGACATAATTATTTTTCTTAAATTGCCCTTAAGACACATAAACACCGTACCAAGTTTGAATGTAATTGGTCAAAGCGTTCTGGAGATATAAATTTTTAAGTAAAAAATACAAAATGGCGACTACCGGAGTAACGAAGAAATTTAGGACCCCTGTTTATAGGGACTTTTTTCATTTTTTTTGCATAAGGAACCCACCCCTGAAATTTGGCGCCCTATTTTTGAATCACCCTGTATATACAATTTTTCAACCACATGGCATTTTATATGGTTTGTTTATTAATTGTTGCAAATTATATACATTTTAAAAAATAACTTTACAGACAAAGCACAAACATAAAAGTTTTTCAAATATTGCGCATCGCATTATTTTTAGCCTGAGAAACAAACTTTATCAATCTTTTTATTAATAATGCGCATACTAGATATTGGTTAAATCTTTGTCAGAGCAACTTAATAAAGCTCAAAGTAGATATAGTTGTTTGAATTATTTTTTGCAATGTGGGTTAATTCCCAGCTATTTGTATACAATGTATATAAACTTTTATTGATGGAATAAATTCCATATATTCATTTATTATTCACCATTGTGCTGACGAAAACTATTGAATTTTCTTATAGAGGTCCAACTCAAATGGGTCTCTTATTCGCCGAGTTTAGCCTGCATTTTGTCGGTACCAACACCAGAAGCTTTCGATAATTTGGTTAATAGAGAGCATAGTCTATTATAAAATGTTCAGCCATAAAACAAGTTATGTTTGGTTTCTATAGGAAAACTCAATGCATTAGAAAATATATCTTGTAACATGTCTTCAAATTCTCTCAACATTAAATATTTACCTACCCAACTGTAAACCTTATATTGAAGTCCCAACAGGGATATAAAGTTTGGCTGAAAGTATAAAAGTTCAGAGGCAACAACTTAGCGGGGAAATATTGTAAAAGTCTGCAACAAGTGTTGTGTAGTAGAGTGTATACTGTATAACTTATCGGAAACTTACTTTAGAATGTATCCGTCGTTGAATAATATACTTTATAAGATCTTCTATAGTATAGCTTTACTCAAAACAGTAGTCGGGTGTACAGGTTTTCAACTATGAAAGTGATAACTACCTAATTCATGTACGAGAAGAACCAGCCACCTTTATTTCAAGAGGTTTTTAAATCACTAAATCACTATTTGATTTGTCTATTTCATTTACGCGCTTTGCGCGGTGAAACCTATGGTTCCACTGCATTGGAATCCTGAATTGTGAACGCCTGCAAAACCTAAAACACTTTTTGTACCATACGTGCTCTGGTATTGCGTTGTTTTTTTATCTGAAGGAAATAAACTAATACCACAATCTGCAATTAACATGTAAAATACACACACAACTAATAAAAAATAAAATTTTATGGTTGTCTCCGTTGTAAGAAAATATTTTACGGACAAGTATTATTTATAATATATATTTTTCAATGACATGACATTTTATATGGTTTGTTTATTAAATCGCAAAGACTCCGTCCGCGCTCGCTGTGATTTGTTTGTTCGTGTGTGTTAGGCCTACTCGTTTTAAAACTGTGTTAAATTTATTTATTTCTGTGTTTTTTGCTATGTGAACTGTAAAATATGTTAATTTATTTCGATGTTTCGTCGTATTGTGTTTCTTCATGTGTGTCTTCATTTTCATCTTTAATAACGAAGCCAACAGGCGGATTTTCTACAAGACTGCACGTCTGACGATGATGTCTTCACATCGAAACGTCCCGGAGATGTAACAACCCTCAACACAACTTTTTTGGATATTGACGGAGGTAACCAAAAACCTATTTTAAGTATAAAAAAAGTTATGTTGGGTTTCTATAGGAAAATTCAATGCTAAAGCTTAGAACAGATCTCTTGTAACGTGTCTTCAAATTCTCTCAACATTAAATATTTACCTACCCAACTGTAAACCTTATATTGAAGTCCCAGCAGGGATCCAAAGTTTGGCTGAAAGTATAAAAGTTCAGAGGCAACAACTTAGCGAAATATTGTAAAAGTCTGCAACAAGTGTTGTGTAGTAGAGTGTATACTGTATAACTTATCGGAAACTTACTTTAGAATATCCCGTCGTTGAATAATATACTTTCTAAGATCTTCCATAGTATGGTTTTACTCAAAACAGTAGTCGGGTGTACAGGTTTTCAACTATGATGATAATAACTAATTCATGTGCGAGAAGAACCAGCCACCTCCATTTCAGAGGTTATTAAATCACTAAATCACTATTTGAGATGCCGACCACTCTCATGAGGGTATTTTAAGGCAATTATGTGGTGAAGGATGAGTGTGATGAGTGGTAGTAATGATTTATGAGGTGTAGTCTTGTTATAAACTAAGACCGACTCTTCCTTAGAATGGGTCGTTAATTAGTAGCCCAATGACCAATGGAATAGATAAAAACAAAGTTTCATGAAATGAGGTTTAACGAAATCAAGTCCTCAAATTTTAGGCACTAGAACTGGCCTGAAAATAGTAATTTGCAGCATATTTACGATTTATTAATATTCTCACCCAAACAAACAACACTGTGTTTCTCAAGTATTGGGAACCCATGTTTTATTGCCTACACTACTGTTTTATCACTTAGAGAAGGTGAAGGGTTGAGGGTAGGTTTTGTGTTGTTGCAGACGAGGTTGTGTTTTACAGCGCTGCGGCGGAAAACAAAAACACAATCTGTTATTTTATGTTTGGACAGGTTGTTTTGCCCCACTTGATCCGGCCGGTGGTAAAACATATCGGCCAACTTTTACGTTTTAGGGATTTCTACTTTTGCGTTTGGGATTAAATCTTCCTTGTAGTTGTTAAAGAAAAAGATTCAGAGCTGAGAAGTGTACAATATTGTTGGTAGGATTGGTAAAGCTTTTCCCGATTGGGCATTTGCGTGTACGTTTAGTCAAGGTAAATATTTTAAAAATTTTACAACATCTGTGGCTTGACCCTATAAGACTGTAAGAGTGAAAATGCACGACTTGTTAATGGGGATGGAGGAGAAGGAAGTGGAGATGTGAGAATTGGACGAGAAAAAAAATACAAGAAGAAGAGGAAAAAAAGAAAGTGGAAGGAAGAAAAAGGATAAAGGTGGCGAGAGATAAATGACTGAAAAGATGGAAAATGGAGGAGGGGGGGGGAAATGAAATAAATAGAATAACATATCCTGTACAATCGATATAAAGAGGAAGGAAATATAAAGAAAATAAAGATGAAGAAACAAGGAAACAAATAAAGGTCGGGAAGGAAATCGAAGATGGGCGAATAATCGTATCAAATCGAGCGTAAAAGGTCGAAATGAAACAAGAGCAGGAGGAGAAAGAAGAGGAAGGAGCAGAGGAGGAGTAGGATGATTGAAATAAGAGGGAAGAAGGAAAAATGGAGAAAGATAAATAGGAAAAGGAGGGTGGATGGGAGAAAGGTAGGAATAGAGCGATAGTGGAGAAGGAGGAAGAACAGAAAGCAGTGGAAGATGAAAATAGAAGAAGAAGGCAAAGAATTAATAGGTTAGATATCGGAAAAAAAATAGAAACAGAAGGAAAGGAGAACAGATTTCTCTGTGATGTTGCTAGGTTCAAGTGGAAAACACACAGAGGTGAGTGGCGCCCAGCAGAGTGATGGGAAACTAAAAGCCAGTGAATTTCCCTTCCCGCAAGTTTCAATCCACAAACCACAAAAGCCGCGCACTCGATACAACAATACACAGTCACGTGACACAACAAACCTTGTCTGGAGATGTGTTGTACACAAGCAGTAGTTGTGATGTGTAATAGTGTGAGATATCACTTATCACGGAAGGATAGACGACAAATCAAAAACGGCGGATGTTGATCTCGCAATTATTTACTGTAGCAACGACGTAGGTAACTGTGACATATATGCGTTAATCATTGATCTTTGAAACGAATAAAAACATATCTAGAGTTCAACGAACAAAAATAGAAACACTGCAGGTCACGCATTCTGCGTTCCTAACTTTTCATGCGAATGAGCCCCGATTGAGGATGTGTTTGTCGTTCGAACTCACTGCGGGTGTAAAGTTTATAAATTCAACTCTTTTTTGAACTGATATCGCCACACTTCGGTAGATATACTCACGGTTACCAGTGAGAAAAATTACAGCATTAATTAAAAAAGTTAAGGCGGGGTAGGATAAAAAAGTAAACGTAAAGCGAAGAGAAGAAGAAAATAAGAATGAACACGAGGACACGAATGGAAGAATGAGATTTCGTGTGATTTAATTTTCTTTTCTGAGATGAGCATAGAAACGATAATAAATAAATAGATAACAAAACCTACCAGAACCTAGACCACCGGGCTAATAGTCTGTTCTCTCAACGACCTCAAAAATAAAACCACATCTTTAATTGTCTGAAGGATTTTAACACAGTTTCCTAGTGGTTACTACTTTGTACTACATGACTGGGACTCGTGGCGTGGTCCTGTAATCCAGCTTCATGGATGTCAGGTTTTAAGGATGATATAGGTCCAAAGCGGCTCAGATAGTCTCAGTGATCATCTGATGATACCCACATCAACTCCCACCATCGTTTAGACATATCAGACCATCACCTGCGTAGTTCGGAAGTCACGTTAAGCCGTTGGTCCTTGCATTTCCATTGGTCATTGAGCTATTAATTAAAGATCCATTCTAAGGAAGAGTCGGCCTTAGTTTGTAACAAGACTACACCACCTCATAACTCATTACTACCACTCATCACACTCATCCTTCACCACATATTTGCCTTAAAATACCCTCATGAGAGTGGTCGGCATCTCAAATAGTGATTTAGTGATTTGAGTGCTTTTAGTAAAACATCAGGCACCAAAAGATGTAAAAGTCACATTATGCTCCTCTGTATTCAGGGAAGGGGAAAGGTGAAGTCTCCTCCTATATGAAGATGGAGTGGTAGGCAGCTAAAAGCCGAGGCAAGTTTAAACTTGTATTCGAGTTTTCATCGGAAACCACTAAAAGCTTGAGAGTCGATGCATTAGGCCTACACAACACGAGTATGACTTAAACTTCTTCATACACTTACTGACTGTTTCAAACACGAGCTTGACAACCTGGGTAAACATCTTTACTCGTTGAAGTTAGGAAAGTATTTTGGAAACTATACTTCAGAAGCTGCTTTAGACACAAGTATTGACGAGCTGAAGTTGTACTTTTATTCCCAAGGAAATAAAGGTTTGTTTAATGATCTTGGAGAAAAGGATTTGTGGTTAAAGTATTACGAGTTTTCTATAGTTTTTGAGTGAGCAAATAGTACACGACGTTTCGAGATCTGGCATCTGACCCCGTCTTCAGATGAACAGTTACCTAAAACCTTTATGTGTTTAACCGGTATACCACTCAATCACTTCTGCAATCTAGTCATATCTTTGTGTTAGTCATTTTGCCCATAAATTATTTTTGGTTAAAGTTACCAGCAGCCATTATTCCCTTTTGTCACTCATAACCACCCCGAACATTAAATCTTTTTTCTCCAAAAGTGTACAAAAAATAAAGTACCACGATAGTAGGGGGGGATTGGATGAACTCCCCAATAACATTTTACAATTTTTATTATCACACGTGCTTGTTTGTTTTCACCTCAAGACTATTATCTATTTATATTGTAAAAATGGTGTTTACCGTAAATAAATAAAATAAAATAAAACATAACACAAAACATTAGTAAAGCTATTTAAAGTAATAAGCACAACTTACCAGTCTCAATCACCAAATAACCAATTTCTTAATGTAGTTTTTATCCCTTAAACTTATTTAATTCTATAACAGCTAGCCTAGTAAACAACACTTTTACAAACACAAAAAAAGCAAGAAAAAAAAAAATAGAAATCACGGCCAGTGACAGCTGCATACTGATTGGCTGCCTGCAGCCGCCAGACAACCTATTGGCTGGATCATGCAGCGGAAGACCAATCTCAACCGTGAATCAGCCTGACCAACTGTAACGGCGAACAAAAAAATATCTATTTATGCGTAGCCAATGGAAGGAATCTTTTAGAGTTTTGATGAATGAATCAGGTTTTCTAACAACACACTGAAAACCCCTACGCCGTGAGTCACGGAAACTGTTTATAGCCTGTGCTGATCGTTAGGTTTATGAATTTCATATATATGTGTAGATTTAAAAAAAATGATTTCGTATCAAAAAGCGTCACTGAAATATACAATTCTATTCTGATTCAACTCGCACATTTCTGCGAGGACGGTGTGAATATCGTCATATTATACAGTATCTGAAGCAATGACCTAGGGATACTCAGCCACTGATGAGTGGAACTTGAACTGGCTAGCAATTACCGCTGAGAAAGGACAGGTGATTATACCGTGGCCAAGCCATGAATACTGGAGTGCTTCTGCACTTCACTTCAAACTGACAATATTGCTGCACAGTCCCGTTCCATACTTTAGTTTCAAGCAGCTAGGCAGGATAAGGAAGGAATACGGCGGTATAATTGGCTACGTGACGATAGTTAGGCCAAGTGAGGGTTGTTTGGTGGGAAACAGTTACGCGCAAAGCGAGATCCCATCGTTACAAAGGGGTTCTGGAGATGTCGGGTAGATTAAGTCAATGACAGTTTAACCGATTGAAGTGGAAACTTCTCAATTCTGCCTTGGTACGTTTGGGAACGACAAAGATGGAAGTTTAAGTAAATGCAATGCACAAAATTAGATGTTCAAACTTTCATATGTTTATAGTCTTCTAAAGTAGTAGTGTGAAAACAGCATAGGGAAGAATCGTGGTGATAGGCTTTGAAAGGGTTATGCTAAAACACTGTATTAAGGGGAATCCCCTAAAATATCACCATTCAATTATCCCCTCGTTACAGACAATTCGCTATGATTCTCGGAAGCG
Organism: Matsumurasca onukii; assembly: GCA_018831715.1. Classification (NCBI taxonomy): domain Eukaryota; kingdom Metazoa; phylum Arthropoda; class Insecta; order Hemiptera; family Cicadellidae; genus Matsumurasca; species Matsumurasca onukii. The sequence goes on from CM032065.1 coordinate 10,186,022, forward strand.
CTTGTGACTTCGCGGATGCTAGACTCCCAAGTGAACCACAACTTGGACGACAGTTTTACACGATAACTATATTGTATAATTAAGTCTCTCGACAAATTCACAACTTCAACAACCGGAAACAGCTTTGTCTAAGTACAAGATGTTAAACTTTACATTGTTGTTACAAGGTTTAGTGTTGTATGTTTAATGTAACTCTGCTAGTTTCCTGAGTGACTAAAATGAAGTATCAACAACTTTTCATACGATATTCCTATTGGTTTAGGATTTTAGACAGCTATGAGTAATTCGAAATGCCAGTCGCAAAGTAAAATAAACATTGAAATGTCACATTTTGACAAACAGAAAATGTCTAACTTACGATAACATCCTAAAATCCAAAGTATAATACTCATTAAGAGAGTGGCATATTTTTATTTAACAAAAAGACGAGTCTATGAATAAAAACATTACGAGTATACGAATATTATCAAAAAACAACATCAAATATCAACCAAAACTTATCACGCTTAGGCTTTCGCGGTCGGTGTCATGACTATAGATTAGTTCTTCCGGTTCACACCGTGCCAAAACATCAATAATAGATATATTTCGGTCTCTGATACAATCTTCAGTCACTGATTGGCTGAAACTGAGATACAAGTTTGCTGCCTGCTATCCTATTGGTGGCAGGGCTGCCAACCGTTCATTGGAGCAGAAATGCCAACTGTCGATGTTCTCATTGGCTGTGACACTATTGAAAAGACTTCTTCAGAACTGGTTTCCAGCTTCTGGAAAGTGTAATGCTGTCTTCTTTGTCGAAGATATTACTATGTTTAATTATTTAAATAGTTTCTCGGACGACTCTCGGGTAATATCACCTAAATAATATCTTGTGAAAAAACTGTATTGGCAACTAATGTGAAATTTCCCATAAAAAAGTCATAGTATGTACGGTGCACTATAATACAATATTATTTTTAAGAATTTAACGTTACGTCTTACATGTTCTGCATATGAACAAAACTAACTTTTTTGAAGTTAACTAAGTTTTTTTTAAACTTTGACTTTTAAGTTTTTTGTTTGACTGCACATATTGTATATTAAAAAAATTATTGATTTTTACAGCGATATATTATTTTTCAATTTTATTAAAACATAGTATTGTAAATAAACTTTTATTCATACACACTAAACCAGGCCAATCACCGCTTTAAACCTAAATTTCCTACTTTTTCTGACAAGAACTGTATAGAATTTCTCGACACCCCAATTCTGAACCAATCAAGACGCTGAGGTTATCGGAAGGATACAGTTCTACCAATGTAACAGACACGGAGGGGAGATGCAATGCGGAAACAGAATTGCCAACTGCACTGGAAGCAGGTTGCCAACTGCGACTCTAATCTGATTGGAGCCACTCAATTGTGCAATGTTGCAAACTGAACATTTCCGGAGCTAAACGGTCAAGCGAGCATACAACGTGCTGGCCACGTTTCTTAAAATGTTGCTCTGAAACACAAACTGGAGATTTGTACTGTAGTTCAAATTTAAATTATTTATTTTCTTAATACAATTTGACAAATGGTACAATTTATTTTGTTGAAAACAATACAGCTTCTCAAAAGGTGACTTGCCAGTACAATTAAACTAATATTTACAATTGTTTCACAAATTATATTTAACATAACTAAATAACATAACTTTATACAATGCATCATTGCTACAACTTATAGATATGCCAGAAGATTTAGGGCCTCTAAGGCAAATGCCCGTTAAATTCAATGTAAATTTACTGCTCAATGGTCAGAAGATAAAACAAATAAATAAAATTTCAAAGTAGTGCTTTGTGATTTTATTAATTGTTAATAGTGCACTTTTATTCCTACAACTAAAATCTAGTCTAAGAAAACATGGAAAATCCTGGACGATTCCACATTTCTTCCGAGCTCACCCCCTTGGGCCAAGGCACACAAGCGTTCCTGGGCTGGACGCCTACACAGACGCTGCCCTTGTATGAAACAAAGACAGCCGGCTTTTCGCCAGCCTGAACTAGACACGAATAACCAAGGAACAGGGAAGCGAGCACAAACAACGCAAATAACACAATAAATAGTCAGTTGTTCCTGAAAACCCAACAATTTACCTGGAATTAAACTGAGAACTACTTATCCTATTGACCTCGTTTTAAAAACAATCTAACCCGTTTGCAGTAAATCCATTCTTATAGTATCTTTTGTTGGAAGATAGCATCATTGTTAGATTTTCTTGCTATTTCCTTTTTAGTTTGTATTTTGTCTTGAAATTGTAATTACTCATATTTTAGTATGCTACCTATTTTATTTCATTTATTTTACACGAAAGCTACAGGACATTATTTTCTAACACAGATATATTAACAATACACGTGACAATAGTATAACACTGAAAAATAAATTATTTGTATTGCCAATTTGCTGACTTATTCAACTAAAACACTATGATAACTTTGGTTCAGTACCAGCAATATTCAAAAGACTATACAAACACGTTTTTTTTTTTATTTTCAACTCATCACCTTTTTATAAACAGCTCAAACTAGTGGAACTTGCAAACTTTGTAACGAGTAATCGAAGAAGAATAAAGTAGTTTTAGCGGTTTGTATTCTGATTCACCCAAACAGGAACGTTTTAAGGTCCTCCAATCAATCAATCAATCAATATTTGAGATGCCGACCACTCTCATGAGGGTATTTTAAGGCAAATATGTGGTGAAGGATGAGTGTGATGAGTGGTAGTAATTAGTTATGAGGTCTTGTCTTGTTACAAACTAAGGCCGACTCTTCCTTAGAATGGGTCATTAATTAACAGCCCAATGACCAATGGAAATACAAGGACCAACGGCTTAACGTAACTTCCGAACCAGGCAGGTGATGGTCTGATATGTCTAAACGATGGTGGGAGTTGATGCGGGTATCATCAGATGATCACTGAGACTATCTGAGCCGCTTTAGACCTATATCATCCTCAAAACCTGACCTCCATGAAGCTGGATTACAGGACCACGCCACGAGTCCCAGTCAAGGAATAATCAAAACTCCCAAACTGTATCCGCATAGTGCATATAAATTCTACAGTTAATGAAGTTTTGGACAGTTTTGAAGCCAGAAAGTTGGTAATTGGTTCGAAACACATTGCATCAAGAACTGATATTTTAGCGTGAATTTGTTCAATTGCTCGTTTTTTGCGAAGACAATAACTTGACAGTCTAGTAACCCAGGCGGGAGAAAACCTTTAAAATTACTATACTTTTCACCTGTAAAATCCATTCCAAATACTTTTATCATTTACAGTCTTTCTGCTGTCATCCATATGCTTACTTTCAAACGCCATTTGTGGCCTCTCCGAGTGTAGGTGGTTTTTACTGTATCACACGCCACATGTGTATTGCGGACATTGCCATTTTTTGCATTGTAGGGGCTCTTAGATTAATTTTGAATACCAGTAGAATTTTAACTTGTCAATGTTATACAATATAATATAACATATTTCTACAACAAATGAATCTGAATAAAACAAATTATTATTAACAAATATAATTTTTAGGGTGTTTAGTTAATTTTCATTTTCAAAAGATTTTCCAAAACTCATTGGCGTGTTTTGGAAACACACACATTGTCTTAAAAACGCGACCTTAATATTCCTTATCTGATTTTCCTTGATTTGATACCATATAAAACAACATTTGATTCAAAACCTCAATTTTGTTATTCGATAGTTTTCATGTTTAGTTAATTATTTATAGCATGGCCGGTGGCCTTGAGATTTAAACCACAATATGACCCTATATCCCATCTGACCGGCCATGATAAAACCTCAAGAACAATTACCAGTTTACGATCTAACTTCAAAACTCTGTTTTCTTACATTTTCTTGTTCTCAACTTTAAAACATTACAAAAATATGACTGAACTAGCATGTACGCTATTATTTGCAATAAGTAGATAGCTTATCACACTTTAAAAATAAATATTGCACATTCTAAGGCACAATTATTATTACAAATATCAGAAATTAACGGGTTTGTTAAATTGATTAATACAAATTATTTAAGAAAAACGTAACTTTCAAGCTGTAGAAATATTAAATATTAATTGGTTTGGTGTACTAACATAATTTGGAAACAAGAAGATATTTGTCAAAAAAAATTTACCAATTTTGAAAGGTGAGCTCTAATATTGATTTGAAGCGCCTTTCGTCAACAAAGCTACATCATCAGGTAACCTCAAAAAAGCAAGTTTTTTGGTTATCTGATGATGATGCTTTGACAAAACGCCTCAAAAGTAAATTATAAATATCAATTTTTGATTTTAACATTTGTTTTCATAATTTATCAAGCTTATTGAAATGACAAATTACTTGTCCAACTAACAAGGGACGGGGTCGGTGTGAGGGGCTGCATGTATTTTGTAGAGGGATGGAGAATGCAGACCGTGTTGTGGTGAGATTGATTTTGGCGGTCAGAAACTCACCCCCCCCTGCCCCTTCCCACAACCCTGGTTCCCCACGCTGCACTTTACAGCCCCACAAAAGTTACAGTAAAAAGTCACAAAGTTTATCAACATTTTAAATTGTAAGGGGTATCCTGGTAAGGCTAGCAACAGGTACAGTTCGCAAAAAATACAAAAAGGAAACAGGATTTTATTTAGCCGAAATAATAATTCAATTGCGCAAAATTATAGTGACTATTCATTATTTATGAAATTAATAAACGAATAAGATTAGAAGGAGGATCAACTGAAAAACTATTTGACCATGATGATTAATCATGATTTAAGGGTATTTTTTTAAAGGCAAATATGTTTTTGAAAAATGAGGTGTGCTGGTGAGATTAAATGAGGTTACGAGGTTGTAGTCTTGTTGTTAGAAACTAAGGCTGACACTTCTCAAAATGGGTCGTTAATTAAAAGCCAATGACCAGTAGATGGTTAAAACCACCCAGACCTATATCATCCCTTTCCAAAACCTGATGACCTCCATGAGCTGGATTACAGGGACCTCGCCACGGAGTCAGTCACAACCCCACTGATAAAACATATTGAAGACAACTGATGATTAATCGTACTGGCAAACCTCAATTTTATTAGGTAATTGTTTATACAGGGTGTTTCAAAACCCCTCTCTTATCTTTTGAACGGTTGAAAATATGTATTCGTTATTAGGCACATGTTATTGGGACTAGGGTTGAAACATTGAATTTCCATCCTAACTGGGTAGGATGAAAGTCAATAATTGAAAGATGATTTCGGCTCCACCTCAAAATGGCTATCAAGGGTTTTCAAAATATTTCAAAACCAACACAACTTTAAAACTCAGAAAGCCAAGTGCCACCACTTGGTAGGTGTAGGATGAATAAAAATACCACCCGGTCACCGTATCCGATAAAAATACCGGAAGGTTTATTTTTGTTTAGAAGTCCTCAAATAGCACCTTGGTGTAAACCTCTTGGCCCCTTGAATTCAAAAAAAGTCACTGGACTTTTGGTATCTTGCAAACCTTAAACCATTGGAAGCCATTAATCTGATCAAAGTCGTACACGTTTTAAGCCGTGAATCAAGCACTGAGAGTCAAACAGTTCTAAAATAAATAATAATACCAACATAAAATACAAATTAAATACCAGGCTAAAAATAAAAATAATAATACTAAGCTAATTAGGAGAAACCTAACTAATCAGGAAAAATAATTCAAAGAAATGAATAACTAAACGAAACACATTAAATTGGAAGGAATGAAATGTCGGATTTAAGTGATTTAAAAGCTCGCCGCGATCTAATTGGGACAGTGAAATGTAACATTGATTGAAACCCAGAGATAGAAACTTTTGCCATGAAACATTGCGATTAAAAGCCATTTGTCTCTTCTCGCTTGATTTGGCGTTCATTTCACCGCTCTTCCATAAAATGATCCCTTAAACGTTTTACTTATGGTTTGAGTTAATTTCTGTGTTATATTCAGGTGCTTTATGAACAACACTCGAACGTTTTTTAGCGTTTTTAAACAATATAATTTGTTATATATTGTTACTAGAAATTAGAAAACCACAAAACCAATAAAGAATTCTTGAAGAGGAGATTATTGGCAATGGTAGATTATATTTGAACTGTTATGAAACAACTTAAACAGGAGAAAAGAAATTGAAAACATTCTGAAGACAGAAGACAGTGTACAGGGTGGTTCTTGCAAATAATGAACGTAATGCTTTAATGTAATTGTATATAATATGTTTTACAACGTGTAAAATAAATAAACCAGACCGACACGCAGCTAAAGCGCCACTGGCATAAGGAAACAGAATTTGTACCTAATACGTCTGTATTAAATAGTAATAAAGAAAGTATATTTTAGTTGACATTTTTGTTACTTTAATCATTTGCAAAATATAACTGAATTAAACAACCACAACAATAGATGTAAACATTAATTAAATATGATACCATATGTTCTAAAGGTTGTCCAACAAGTAATTATATAATTTGTAATATATATCAGTCTTCCCCCGCAAAACTGGTTGGTCGCATCTGATCGACGTGTCTTCGCCATATTCGTCCGTCGTCTAGTTTCACCCAGTAGTGGACATATCCTTCTTTTCTTTCAACTACTCCAAACATCCATTTGCACTCTCGAGTGAAGTTTCTAACCTAACCTCTGTCGCCCTCCTTGAATGATCTTGACGGTTTGTAATTTTTACATTCCACCACCATGGATATTTTATATCATTCAGTCGGAAAAATCTGACAAATTTATGGTTAATGTTAGAATTGAAAACCAACCAATTTACATGGAAGTGGACACAGGAGCAGCTTTATCTTCAATTTCATTCTCTGAATACAAAAAGCTACAACTAGATAACAAAATATAACTGAATTAAACAACCACAACAATAGATGTAAACATTAATTAAATATGATACCATATGTTCTAAAGGTTGTCCAACAAGTAATTATATAATTTGTAATATATATCAGTACCAAATTTCGTGAAAATCGGAGAAAAAAATGCGATTTGTTGAGATGGATACAAAAAATACATACACAGTATATACGTATACGTACACTCGTAAAGTATAGAAAAATGCTCAAACGCTTTCTAAGAGTCAGGATTGGTGCTCATTTTATGGTCCGCGGTCTGGGTCTCACCATGGTGACGGCTTGAATACCTTATTTTTCCAAAGGAAATTAGATGATAGATCATTCTCATTACATTTGCCTGCTTTCTTTAACAATTTGTAGTAACTCCTTTTCAATGTTTATTTTTATCTCCGATATTCTAAAAACAATTTTATTAAATTAGGTACATTTGTTTTATTTAAATAAGAACCTTTTAGAAATCATTACTATTATGACTTACTCAATCTCAATGTCCTAGAGGGTCTTTTATTTTGTGTATATAGAGAAAGTTTATTTTCAAAGAGATAAGCAAGGAACATAACACTAAATTTCAACCGTGGGTTTCCACGAACTTAATATTTTGGTGTCAGTGATCAGATAAATCTACTAAGAAATGTTAAAAAGTGCCTTAATCGCTGCCGGAGATAAAACTGCAAGTAATTTCGTAAATAGACATATTCAGACCAATGATTATTGTAACTATTCGTACTTTTTAGTAAAAAGAAAGAAACGGACATTTCCAGCCACTTTTGGAGAAAAACTACCCTTAAAGTTTCGGGTAGTTAAAAACTCTACCCGTCTTCAGAGGACTACACCAATCTAGGAACTAAAAGGACTAATCCTCTGGTGGAGTTTTGAACTACCCGAAACGTTAGAGTAGTTCTCTCCGGAAGTTGCAGGAAAAGTCCGTTTCTTTCTTTTGACTAAATTGCTCTCCGCCACTATTATAAACTTTCAAACTAACATATTCGTACTTTTACTGTTCTTGCAGCCTTAAAGCTACGCGCCTTAATATCGAATCACCCTGTGTAGATCTCAGACGAAGGGGTATACATTCTTCCTTGTTCTATAAATCCTTCTTTGCATTCCGAAGATAAAGTTGTGGATTTGAGAATACAACTCCGTCTGCCTGATTCCTCTACGGGATTGATTTGTTTATCCCATACTTCCCAGGGTCACTCCAAGCCTGTGAAAAACGCAAGGGTGATTGCTCTAACCTTTGCTATTTTTATCGAATTTCCTTTGGAAAAATGAGATATTCATGCCGTCAGAATGGTTAGATTCAGGACCGTAAAATGTGCTACAATCCTGACCCCCCAGAACACGTTTTGAGACTTTATATGCATATGTGTATAAGTGTGTACTCTCTACAGGTCACATTTTGTCCGATTTTCATAAACTTTGCTACATATATTTCTTTTGTAAATACCTATTTCGGTAAAGCTCGTTACCCAGAAAAATCGGGGAGTTTTTGTCAACAAGTGGTTTTAATGATCTAAAAACAGTAAATTTCATCCGATTTTGATGACATTGAAAATAAATATGCAGTATGATAATATCTATCAATGGGCTAAAATTTTGAAAATCTACTGATTCCTTTCAAAATGGCGGCCAAAAAGTGACATTCAGTTATAAATAGTCCATTTCAATAAAAAAGTACGTTTTCCACTCATAGTATGTAAACATAAACATATTTATTGTCATAGTACAAAATTCTTTTGTGTTGGCAAACAATAACAATTAAAAAACAAGTAATAACAAAAAAAAAAACAACTAATATACTTAGGTAAAGCCACTGTTAACAAATGTAATAAAGCTTGCAGAAATTGTTAGTCTGAGACCAAAGGGTGACACAAATAGTTATATAAAACCTAATCGGATCTAATTTACAGGAGGGAACTAATAACAAACAATAGACTAAAGAGTGCAGAAAATTTTATTAACTACGTGTACATGTAACTAGGTTGGTGCGTAAAACAAAACACTGACACGCCATTGGTGTCAGGAAGTGCAGGTGCTGCTGTCTACTGGGGTGGACAGGGAGATTTAGAAGTAATTCGCGTTCTGCCCATGCGAGTTTTGATATCCTGCTTCGCCGCGATTTTGATCGTACTCCTCTTCTTTCATACCGTAAAGACTTACACCTTGTGAGAAATCATTGCACTGTTGGTTCACAGCGATCAGTTCCTCACCTTCCTGCACGTCGTGTTGGTTCAAGTCTTCGCACATGTCTGTGCTCGCCACGCAGTCCTGCAAGCACAGCTCCTCTGAACTCTCGGCGTCCTCGTTGTCGACGCATATGGAGTCCTCCTCCATATTCGCCTGGAAACAAGAGTTAGGAAGAGATAAGTGTTAGATCCGGAGAAAGATTTAGAACAGGGGAGGCTATATTACATCTGCAAGGGTTGAAGTGTAGGTAGTAGCGTATCCAGGAGTGTGAAATGTGGTGGGCTCCAGGATTATTAGGCTCAACTACCAGGAGGCAGAGGGGGGATTTCCTTAACTTTGATGAAAATGGTGAGTTATGAAATGTTTTGGAGTGAATTTACACTTGAAATCAAACTATCTTTTACCCTGGTTTTGTAAGAACTAAAAGTTTTGATCAGGTGTTTCTGAAAGAATACCAAAATATTTAGATTGGGTAAAAGAGGTTCAAATGTTTAGTTAAGGTATTAGTTGCACTGAAATAAGTGTTTACAATTTTGAGGGTATACACTTCTTACCAATTTGTGTGGGTTTCAAAAGTTATTATTGTACTTTACATATATATACTCTTTTAATTTGTAGTTTCTAGATACCCTTGAGATATTTTGTATACATTGTTAGCACCGTAACTTAAGAGGGAGCCGGACAGAGCGACCGCAGGTCCAACTCAGAGTACCGCTTATAACATAAAAACTGCAAACTACGTTTTAGGCAAGTTAATTTACTTAAATGTGAAAATATTCACTCGGAAAGCATAGATATCAAGATCTTGCTTCATATTAACACTAAAACCTTTACTTTCGTAGTAAAATTAATTCAGTAATTCTGGACTAAAAACTGGATTTTTCCATAGGAACATAGCATTTTAAGTACAATAACTAAAATTCTTTTTTGTAACCAAACTTATTTTTCTATTTTTATTTGCAACAGCACTAATGACTATGATTCCAGAGAGAAATCTTCAACGTTTTAGTTCATTAATCTAAGTAAAACACAGTTTACAAATATCCCCATGTTAAATTCCCTATCCCATTTGAACGCCGTTCGGGCTCTCCGGGGGCAATCCGGGAACGAAATCGTTGATCGAAAATGAACGATTAGTGGCTTAGTGGCATTAGTGGCATTAGTGGATTAGTGGGTTAGTGGCTAATGTCAATCAAATAAATAAACCAAATTGGTGCTTTTGTGTTTAGCTATCTTGCTAGATTCATACTTTCCCCCACAGTTTTGAGTTTCGCGTCGGAAAATGTTTTTCACTGCAACCCACTTATAACTACAAAACCGTAATACTCGTATTAGTAGTTGTGTGTGCTTTGTTCTTGAACCAATCTTACAATAATTAACAATCTAAATTAGATACATTTTACAATATTACATAATGGCCATTTTGGGGCCTTAATCTAGGATCATGGGAATTAGATACCCATGACTAGACTCTTGACTAGACTCTTGACTAAACTCATGACTAGACTCTTGACTAGACTCTTGACTAGACTCTGGACTAGAGTCTTGACTAGACTCTTGACTAAACTCTTGACTAGACTCATGACTAGACTCGACTGGTGAGTCTCTGACTAGCTCTTGACTAAACTCTTGACTAACTCTTGACTAAACTCATGACACTCTTGACTAGATTCTCTGACTAGACTCTTGACTAGACTCTGACTAAACTCTTGACTAGACTCTTGACTAGACTCTTGACTAAAGTCTTGACTAGACTCTTGACTAGACTCTTGACTAGACTCTTGAATATACTTGACTAGACTCATGACTAAACTTTGACTAGACTCTTGACTAGACTCATGACTAGACTCTTGACTAAGCTCTTGACTAGACTCATGACTAGACTCTTGACTAAACTCTTGACTAGACTCATGACTAGACTCTTGACTAGACTCTTGAATATACTCTTGACTAGACTCATGACTAAACTCTTGACTAGACTCTTGACTAGACTCATGACTAGACTCTTGACTAAGCTCTTGACTAGACTCATGACTAGACTCTTGACTAGACTCTTGAATATACTCTTGACTAGAATCTCGAAACCCCCTGCCCCTCGAGACCACGCCTTTGAGTGTAGGCTTGAAACCTTTTGATATCCATAAATTTATTTGATTATAAGAAGACAACTCAAAAAGTGTAAATAAAACATATGGAAACCAACGAAATAGTCAGAACTTACACAATCCCAAAGTGTTTCTTCCTCCAGATTTTCATAGCAGCACTGAAAAAAGTTAAAACAAAATTCAATTTATAGTTTAATTACATTTTACTAGAAATATCCTTTCTGCCGATTAAATTCTAGTTACAATGGACTTTTAGTCAAACAAGGACTTATTATAGTTTTAAAATAACTCAAAAATTGTAAATCTCTATTCACTAAATGATCATAACGTATCGTAATTTATTCTTATACGTATGTATACAAACCTCAGTGTCGTAACAATCGTATGCTTCGTATTTATCACAGAAATTCTAGAAAAAAACAAACAATATTACACAAAGTTAGAAAAATCATTTTTTTCCTATATTATATTTGTAATTAAAATATTTCCAACCTCATTTAAGTTTTAAATGTATCCAGTATAGGTTGATTATTAACATACGGTTAAGGTCTGTAATATCTCTAAATTATCTTTACAAAAAAGATGATAATCATTTTGGTTTCTTGTACTTCCATTATTTTGGCAATGTATTGGCAAGTCATGGCGCTCATGGTTCAAAACCAATTCCTTCTTTCACTTTGTCTTTGCATTACGGAGCACTCAATAATTTAGGATTTTCTATGTAGTGAGATGTTCAAAAACTTTTAATCAAGCATTATTAAAATAAATAGAGTTTCATTAAAAGCCACAGTTAAATTCTAGATAGTACATCGTTACGTAAAAATATTTCATCTACAAAAGATTTAAAAAACAAAAAAGCGGCAAAAACTATATAAAATGTAAGGTTATATAAAAGAGGGAAATAAAGGATTATAGACATAGTAGTCATTACATTTTCAAATTTAAATGCCAATTTTGATCGTTTCTGATAATCTTCAAATTATATATAACATTTATTACACAACTTTGATTAATGTAATAATTATTAAGTCCTCTTGTATGGCTTAAATACAAATTATATGACTACTAATAATTTAAATGTTAAATCTAAAGATGACAGATAGGTTGGTTATTTTTAAATATATACATATATGTATGGGTTATTTCCTGTCCAATTTTCTTCGACAGCGTTCTTTGTATTCTTTGATAGTGTGATGGGGTCTTGAATTAGCCATTCTTTAACCCCTTTTCTTAGGGTAAAACTATCTCCCTTTTTTACACTACACGGCAGTTTGTTGAATAGCTTCAATCCCATGTATAGGGGCTTCTTTGAAAACTGTTCTGTTCTATGGACAGGCAAGAAATAATCGAAAGCGTTTCTAGTTTGATACGAATGAGTATCTTGCAGTCTTAAAAAGTTATATTTTAAATATAATAATTTTAAAGCGAATAACGAACGGTTTTGATGGCTACTAAGCCTGTAATTTTTTATTTTCTTTATTATATTCACCTATTAGTAATCTGTGGCTTTAGGTAAACGACTAATTTATTCCAGTTAGTAGAAGTAAACACTGTGATATTACGAAGAAGACAGTCTTTAGATTGGTTTAGCCAGACTAACAAAACACCTTAAAATAGGTGTATGTACATTTAAAATATCTAATTTTCAATTATTTCATGTAACATATTACAAATATGAAATAAGTATGATTTTGTTGTATATATTTAACGAGGTTAAGTGGTAGAGAGGACTATAAAGTCCTAACTTCGCCACGTAAGTAAAGAAATTTTCATTTAACTACATTTCACTTACCCTGTCTTTCCTCACTGCCACTGTCATGTCCGAGCATTCGTTATCAATCTGGAAATTAATAATATAATATTAAAATAATATATATTTTACAATGTTTAAGAGGGCGTTTTAGTGGACGTAACCTTGAAGTTTGTCCCATAAGATCAACATAAAACATGCAATTCCTTGGGACACTTCACGACTACTGTTGCCATAGAATTTTCATGAAATAAAATTTGTTTTAAAATGTATTGAACATGAAATAAATGTTTTAGTGGCTTCATTGAGCCGGATTTTGGTTTTGCTTTCATAAAACTGTGACATAAAGATACTTTGTATTTAATTGTCTTGTTTTTACTATGAAACTAGTAAAACTGTTGAAAAAGTGGTCAGCGAAATCTCTGCATTACTTCGTTATCATTCCAGTACAACTTATTTAAAAAAGATCTGATGAAATATTATTTATTTCATATTGTATTGAAATATTTATATTTACTTTTGTTCTTGTACTTTGTACATTTTATACATACACAAATTGCAGCTGAACTAAAATTAGTATGTTTATATTTCACTCCATATACCTAACGATTCTGGAAAATGTATGGATATGTATTTAATGGGTAGGAGTGATAGATATTGTTTTACTGTACTTCAAGAAAATAACAATACACATTTAAAGACTTATTTCCTGTTAGTTATTTTGATATGTTGTAAAACATGATACGCAAATGCTTTGTTCATCCACTAGCCGTCATTTTGTTTTTTTTGTCATGATTTTTATCTCTTACGTCACTTAAAGGATTCAGTTCAAACTTAATATAGTTTGGTATCTTAGAAAGATCACCATGGTAGTACCAACATGGTAAAAACAATCAGCATGACTTTACTTGTTATTTCAAAATGGTGGATAGTATTTTTAGGAATTATACCTTAATTACTGGATAAACGGTGAGGTGTGCAACAGAATGGGTCAGCCAATTTTATTACCTACCCATTGAATAAAAAAAAACGACGGCTATTAGGTTAACACAGCATTTTTAGACTCATGTTTATAGGAACAATTCTAAGACAAAATATTCTAATTGTTTTGCACAAGGAACCCATCACCAAAGTTTGGACCCATACTTTAGAATCACCCTGTATAAGTTCCTTAAAAATATATACCTAAGCAACTTACTGTTTCAGAACAAACGTAACTGTTGCCAGTGCCGCGATCATATTTCTGTAAAAACACCAAATAAATAAATAATATATCGTTGATAATTCAAAACACGCAAGTATGAACTTAGGGCTATACTTTTCTATTATATGTAAATTTGTTAGAAATGTAATGCCACGTTGTAATTGGGTATGTAACTTGTAAGCTATCATTACATATATTTCTAAAAAGATTCCCTTCAGTAGATTGTTCTATAAACTTATCTTCTGCAAATACTTTTGACTTAACTTTAACTTTTGACTCATTCTGTGAGTGGTTAGGGTGAAACATTTCAACTTTGTAGATTTAGAGTAATTTATATTCAAGCCATTGTTTTGGAACCATTCGAACAAAATATTGAGGTCTATATTATATGGTTATATTTCCAAATTTTGAAGATTTTGATTAGCTACGAACAGTGAAGTGTCGTCAGCAAACAATGTCAATTTAGAGCAAAGTGGCTTCGATATAATAGTGTTTATATAAATTAAAAAGAGAACAGGGCCGAGTACACTACCCTGCGGTACCCCTGAAAAGGTTTTTAGTTCTTTTAACGTAGCACATATTACACGTTGCCATTGTACACACATTGTATTATGTCTTCAGGGTATGATCTAAACCAATTCAGTGCAATTGAGAAATTTACATCCCCACAACTTTAAAATGTCAATAAATGTAGAAAGAACAATTTATTGAAAAATTTACCACTCGTAATTAATATAGGTCAAATATTAAGTAGTATTAGTAAAAGTCTAATAAACAAAGTTTAGGTTTATAGCTTTTATTGGCAATTTCAAACCAAATACGGAGTAAACTGATGCTCTATGTAAATATTAATTTTACTTTATGGCGGTAAATCAGCTCAAAAGCAGCTTGCCATCTGAATTGCTAAGTTGTATCTACTAAAAGTTGAATATACTAAATATTCACTGTTTATAAAAGTGCTAGAGTCAAATAGTGTGAATCCTCTAAATACTTACGTTGTCCAAACATTTGTTAATATTTCCAAAACTGTTCCAATCCTAAAAATAAAATAAAATTATTTGTAGACAAACCAAATACAGACACGACAGATAATTAAGATACTATTTTTGTTTCTATTTAATAAAACAAAGATACTCGTACAAATACAATTGTATTGCTATATGAATCACATGTAAGGTGATCACAAGGCAGATTGGGTAGAACAGGATGATCAATATTGTTTGGCTAGTTCATAATTCAGATTTATTTATATGAAGTCTTATAACGTTTCGTTTTTTTACGAGTGGTGGTAACTAACGTTAATCTATATTTGTGTGTCTCTTACCCGTAATTTATTTCCGTCCAAGTTGTTTCTCCTGAAGTTGTTACAGTTGGCATTGTTAATACCTCTGTTCGCGTTGAGGTCGTTGTAACCTCTGTTCATGCCGAACCCTTGAGCCGCTCCGTAGGCAGCTTGGTCAATCTCGTTGTCACTGCATCCTCTCTGGTCCAGGCATTCTCGTTCTGCATTGTTTCCAAAGCCATAACCATATCCAGAGACCTCTTCAAATTCACCTGCTGATTGTGCACCAGAGCTTTCAAACCCGCCATAGTTGTTGTCGTAACAAGGTTGACTGTACATTGGGTTACAGTCGCCCTGAAACAAACTCAATCGGTTTAGGTAAAATGATTTACGTAGAGTAACAAATTAAGTATGGACAATTACTCTGTACATATGAAATATTGGTATTGAGTGATATTTTACTACGGTGGAAGCATTATTTATTTGAGTATTTTCACTTCCAGACATGGGAACAGCATATTAAACATATAATCGACAATCGAAAACAACTCAGCTACGTTGAGGAAAGCAGTTATTTGTAGGAAGTAGCTTCACTTACTGTTAGAAACTATGAGTGAGTATAATCTATCGAATGGAACGTCATTTTAAAGATCTAATAGCTATTTTATAATTAGATATGTTTTTAACTAAAGCGTTAATAGAAATTTTTATTTTAGGGTCACTGACGTTTTCTTTGAGACAATTTGTAATAGAGTGGTGATATTTATACCAAATTTCTCTTAAACACCTTCCACGTACATTACCTTAAAATGGTGCAAATGATATAGCTTCCTTACAAAAATAATAACGTGATAACTAACCACACAGAATTAAATTAGGAAATTCCAAAAAAGGTTAAATTTTATAGCCCCGATCTACAAACCAGAAATCATAACACAGGCATCTTAACGAGTGAAAAGTAAAAGGAGTAAATAGTACATTTCAACACGAGGTCAAGTTAACGTCTTCGGCTGCACCATTGTACAAAGTTAAACATTCTAGGCCATTTATTGTGATGCTTTGTACCACCAGGAAAATGGGACGATTCCCGTAACTAAAAAAAACTAAACTAACACGTCATTATGTAATATTATAAAAGACTTACCGACAAGTTTTGTGAAAAATTTGTAAAACCTATTAATAAACCATTTTGAATTTGAATAAGTTGAAAAACGAAATGCGAAAATATCTCACCAAATGTAGAGCGCCAAGGACGAAGCCTACAAGAGCAAAGGTCAAAGTCATCTCAAAAGTTGAAGTAAACCTGTCGACGTTATTCGACTTTCTGACAATTTTAAAACTCAAATCCGGGTTTTAAGGAAAATCTGTGCACGATGAACGAGCCATGTGCTGCACGCTGTCCAAACACGTGCAGACACTAATCACCGAATCATGATCCTCGTCACGATACTGAAGCTGTCTTTGATAGCAATCGTGCTAAAAACATTATTTTTTACGAATTGTTCTGTGTTTTCCTCACAAATATTTACACGAGTTATGAGTCATGCCACTCGTGTCTTTAGTGCTTTAGTAAAAACAACTTTTACAGCCTAAGCGTTTTCGAAATTATCATCAATCACCGCTTGTAACATCGAGGAATGCAGAACGCAATCATTGGTTATTTAGAGTTTATGGGTCATTTCCCGAATAGGGTCGAATGGGCTTGAAAACGCATGTCTGTATTGAAGAACATGTAGAAAATGTATATGACAGCGAATCGGTCTTGTATGCACAAACTGTATGAAGGAAGCCGGTCGTAGAAATATTATTTAAAATTGGTAAATGGACAAGTTATTAGTTAACTAGGAAAGTGCAGACAAAACACACATTTATGATAGAAACACATTTATACCAAAACCCTTAGTTGGACAGGTGGCCAGAGGGAAGTTTAAATTAGGAGACAGTTGCCTGGATTGATGAAAGACAATGATTAATTCCGAAAGGGTGAAGTCTAATCCCAAAGAAGAGCAAACCTGTCAAGGCAAAGTTTATTGTTTGGCCAGATCTATACGTGAATAATCATGATAACAAAGTGTAGTAGAATATTGTGTTTGACACATCGTTCCTTTACGCATATCTGCGTTTGACACATCGTTACTTTACGAATATCTGCGTTTAACACATCGTTACTTTAAGCATATCTGCGTTTTACACATTGTTCCTTTACGCATATCTGAGTTTGACACATAGTTTCTTTACGCATATCTACGTTTGACACATCGTTACTTTACTCATATCTTCGTTTGACACATCGTTCCTTTACTCATATCTGCGTCAGACACCCTTTACGCATGTATTTGTCTGACATTTATTCCTTTACGAATATCGGCTTCTGACGCATGACGCCTCTACGCATATCTGCGTCCGACGATAGAGTGGCTACTGACGCATGTTGGTACCACCAGACCACCGGATGTTGGTCAAATCAAATAATCTTTATTGCTATAAATGCATATTTACAGTATATTAGCACTCGTAATTTAAATTTAAAGTCAAAGTTTTAAAAAAGTGTAAAACACATAGTTTTGTTTCATTGGTAGGCCTACACAGTTTACTAAGTCCATACAGCTTATTAGGATTTGCTAAGAACTAAAAGCGATCCAAGAAACAATTTTGTTTTCTCATAACTTATAAAGCATTTTTAAGAGTAACACTAAACCCGTTTAAGTTTGTACACTTTTGTATACACGATTACCGAGCTTCGTCAGTCAACGGTTTTGATCCTGAACATGTATCTCAATTTTCAACGTTAATTTTTACACCGTTAAACATTTTTAGACGTATACTGTAGTTTCTAAAATTGAACATCCTGGAGTGTTTCCTGAGTTATTTAGATATTTAGAATAATACTGGGACTTTTCCACTAACTGAGGGATATTGTTCTATTCCCAGCTGGTCGGAGGGAGACAGGGTGGCTAGGGGTGGGTGGGGGGTTGGTAGAGTGCACCAATTTAGCGTCAGTCAGTCGCCTCGCGAGAGCCGTGGCTTACGCATCTACTTCCGCTTCCGGTTTCCTGTGTCTCTTCCGGTACATGTGGATATGACCCATTGAATATGTGAGTACGTATGGGCGCATGTATATGTTTTACATATATGAGTAAACATAACGCTCGTGTTTAGACTTTATTTATTCATATTTAACATATGTTAATTTAACATAAATTTAAATAAAAAAGAAACAAAATTAAAATAGCGGAAATTTTCTAGACATTTTCGTTGTTTTCAACCAGATTTAAATGAAAGGAACAAAAATAAATTTCAAGTTCAATCGAAAACGTTTTAATACTAAGAAAACAAGAACGTTTTAATACTAAGAAAATGTCCATACCATTTCTTCTCTTTTTTATTTATATTTTATTTTAAGTTATGTCAAAAAATCATTTGGCACTTCAAAAAATATGTGATTTAAATTACGTAAATATTTTTGAGTAGTTCTTATAAAAAGTCTCTCTTTCTTTTTATGTTGCAGTTAACCTTAATAACAGTTGCAATGGAATGGAAGAGGTTGAAAGCCTTCATATAAACTGCCAAGTTTAAAAAGCCTGCTTAAAGTACAGTTTATTTAGTTACTATGTAGAAAGGTGCTTTTGACGTGCCATTGAGTACAATATCTGAAGGGGTCAAAAATATTGAATGCAGTTTTCTAATACAAAACACTTGAAGTAAATTATCAGACTTGTATGGTTTTTAAAACAGTAGTATTGACCTATTGGTTTGAATAAACGCTTGTTACACCATAGATAGTCAGGTGATGCCCTGGGTAAAAGGTCAAAACTGGTGGGATCACTCAGTCATATATGATATTTGAGTATTTCCAGATGAGCTAGAAACCTAAAACTTTCCATGTTGCTCTTACTTAGCGTATAACCATCGTGAACAAATCTACGAACTTCCTTTTAGGGAACCCATTGGGGTTAGGTTGGGGGGAAGGGGGTAGGTGAAGGCTGTTTTTATAAGCATAAAATTTAAAATCCTTCTCCATATAAAACATTGATCAGTAATTATAGGTCGCATGTCTACTCGGTGAAGTCCAAGATACTTTCAGTGCTCTAAAGGTATTAATAAATTCACAAAATATCAATTTTTGAACTTTTAGACATTTTTGTTCTTAACCGTAACGACGAGGTTTTTTCGCAAATATTGAACCCTTGCAACAAGCTACCGGAATGTTCATAGATGCGTTTGAATTCGTTCCCAGCAGATTGGAATTAAATATGATTTATTTATTTATTTTAACATACAACAAAAACTGTTTAGGTATATCAAACAAAAAATGTTGAAAATGATAATTGTACATCAATTAAATTCAAACTTAACATTAAATTTGTTTTGACATTTAGTGGCTCAGCTATCAGTAACAACAAAGAATTGAAAACCTAATGATTTGTCGAATTACCACTGAAAAAACCTTCGACACTGTAAAAAGTGTTTGAAGTTAGAGAAGGTGTTAAATTAGTTTTAAATGAATTAAAATTTTTATAACTTTTCAAACTATTAGGGAGTTTATTGAATATGTTACTCCCGCTTGGGAAGGTAGCTGCGAATAAATGCTTAACTTATGTCGGTTTGTACGAAACGAATCGGCTAATCTAGTATTGTGGCAATGAATTTGTCTATGTTGAACTAAATTACTTTTTGATAGGCAATACATTATAGTCTCGTAGATGTAAATGGAAGGCAATGCATAGTTAGTAGTGTTTAAAATGCTTGTCTACAATGATCTCTCATACCAAGACGGCAAATTATTCTTATAGAATAGTGATTAATTATTCAAAATATTTATAACATGAAGAAGTTCAAGCTTATAAGTGTGCTTGACCGAGAAAGACTATTTGTACCAAGGGCCATGAGGGATTATCATTAATTGTTAACACTCTCTGTGGGAGCGACATTAATGTAGGCTTGAATGAACATGTTATTCAGTTCCCCTCTTAAACAAATATTCCAGGACAGTAAAGTATACAATTTTTGTTGTGTATAAAGTATTATGACAATCTGTAATAAGAATTTTTACCTAATAATTTGGAATTTAATTCTTAACTGATCGAACAACTTACTTATAGCGTACATTTCATTGGCGTAACTATCTTAGCAATGTTGAAGATTACTTGGAAAAAAGATAAAACATAATCCTATGACAAGTTTTGGATTGAATGGGCTAAATATCAAGTTGTAACTAATTTTAGTATTATATCGTAGTTTTGGGTTTCATTGCAAGACTTTATGGTATTAGATAGAAATAATAGAATAGAATAGAAAATCTCTTTATTTGCACAGTTTTTCATTTTCAAACAAGGCAAAGTTAGGATGGAATTTATAATTAAATTTTGAAATATAGTTTCCTAGTACTTTTAGGGTTATAGTATTAACTTGGAACTTAAAAGAATCTCAACGTCTGGACTCAATGTAGAGTGTACTCGTATATACTGTTTTGGAATAAATTTATCATCAGTTCAAAGTCAAGTTTCAATTCCCCTTTACTTAGAAAATCAAAACCTCTTGTCGGGATGAGGACTGAGGTTATTTAAGGAAATTTAAGTAGCTATTGGCAAGTCACATGTTAAGGGTAAACATTCAAAACTAAATACTTCTAAAATTGATTAGCATACTAACCCGGTAAGTGAGAGATCCGAGTTCTAGCCCTAGTTCAGTCTAAAATTTTGTAATACCATTTGTTTAGCAGTAAATAATGAAGGAAAAATGATACAATTAAAAATTCTTTGTCTGTTACTTATTTAGAACTTTACTTCTTGGAAGCATTTTGGTGAGTAACATTTCGAAATCGATAGTTAGGTACGCCAAACTAGTAAACTTAACATTTAGTAATTTGATTTAATGTGTTTAAAATAAACAGTAGTTATATATTTACAGTTAAATTTGTCTAAACCTTTTAAACTAGTAGTTCAACGGCTAGTTTGTGTAATATTACATGTAAAATAAAAGTATTTAACAACCAAATTTAAAAATATTATGTGAGAAATTCAACCTTAACCCAACATTAAACCAATTATTCCCCACGATGTGAGTTTATATTGGGTTTAAAATAAACTTCCACCATCACTTTCACATCAGGATATAAGTGCATTTCCATTAGAGCTAACTGAAATATTCTATTAGTTCAATTATCGCTGAATATATTAAAGCCATATTGACCAAGGATGACGCTCTAGTTGATCCCTCTCGACAGACTGCTCATTTCAACTAACCAGGCCAATTATGGACGACACCACTATATTCATATTAGTATTGGATAATTTAATTAGCTGAAGCAAGTAAGTTGCGATGTGGACTACACTATTGGGAGAATTCTACGGTATTATATACCTGTAGTTCGTGGAATATGAAAATAGGTTTTTAAACCCAGCTCAGAATTAGTAAGTACATCATTTTTAACAAGTTTGTTCGGACAATTTTGATTTACAAGTAGGACCTTTTGTAGGTGACACACACACCTCACGCATATAAGAGAAAAAGGTAGACAGTTTTGAAAACTAAAATTACCTTTTAAAAATATTGAGGTTTGAAAAGGCCTATGAAACTGGTTTTATTAGGAGATTACTGGCTTTTGCTTCACAACCTTTTCAACTAAAGTTCATAAATTTTAGTGTAAGAAACAAGTTTACCCCTCATAACTTTTACAAATGCTGTAAGCTGTTCAAAACGCGTCACGATTGTAGAATATTGCATAAATAGTTTTTGTAATGAAATAATAGGGTTAGATCTTCATAAACCTTTGAAACAGAACTAGGTTTCGAGTACAAGAATGCCATGTGTTCCCAGCAAACCAAAACCCGATCAGACAACGTTGTTAGAATTGCAATACAGTTGCACAGAGGGTCTGAGAATACATAATACATTCCTTAGTTCAGACGACACAGTTGCACAGTTACTTTGTTCATGTGACTGTCAATGTTCCATACAACACAACACAAGAACTTTGCAAGTATTATTTGTGTTTGGGACACAAGTAACAAACAATAGATGTCTTCCAAGTTTGTTTATTCGTAAACAAGTTTGTTTCACTTTGGTAACAAGCGTGGATAAAACTTGGCTAACAATTTGATTTATACAGATTATTTTTGTAGCCACTATTATTGCTTGTTTTTGACCTAGAGTTATACATGATGAATTGTTGGCCATAATCGTCCGAAACTGCTTTGTTGTTGATAGATAAAAATCACTAAAATTGGACGATTGTGAAATTGATGCGTTGTTACATTACATATATCCCTCATGATTGTCAGAAAACAACCAGTTTAAAACAACGTTTTAACATACAAATATTATAGTTCTGTACACCAACTTACAGTCACACAACAGACAAACATAACAATTACAGTAACAATATATAAATCACTAAATCACTATTTGAGATGCCGACCACTCTCATGAGGGTATTTTAAGGCAAATATGTGGTGTAGGATGAGTGTGATGAGTGGTAGTAATGAGTTACGAGGTGTAGTCTTGTTAGTTGTTACAGCTAAGGCCGACTCTTCCTTAGAATGGGTCACTAATAGCCCAATGACCAATGGAAAAACAATGCCAATGGTGAGCTCGAAACAATTGTAGTATGACATGAAATAACTGCGAATCTTTGTGTTTCATAAAAGAAAATGTTATCAGTAAATTAACCCGGAAAACTCGATGGTATTTTACAGAAAACGTGAGCCATAATGAGAGTTTTGCTTGACATTAATTGATTTTATTAAAGGAAAGATACAGGCAAAACAAGTAATTTATCTGTTAAGTAAAACGATAATTTTGAATAACTTAACTAATTCGAGGACATTTTATAATTAAAATGTAAACAACAACAATACAACCATTAAAATATTAATCATTATGCCTATCCAAACACTATCGAAAGTATGTTAACTTTTCAAGTACAAACTAAATATTAAAATTGTTTTTAAACGTCATTTCCAGTTAGTTATCCGTAAACATACCCATAAAAACCACCTTTAAAACATATATTGAAATATATTTTTAGCTAAAATAAATAAATAACGGGTGTGATATATGGTTTTGCTTGCCAGCTATTGCAAAGAGCCTAATGCTTAGTATTGTCGATTTGTTACTAACCAGTTGGATTACTTTTTGACTAAAATCCATTCCCGCCGACTTGTTGGCCATAATCGTCTGAAATCGCTGTGTTAATCGACAAGATATTCCTCCTCCATAACGTTTGCAAATTGATAACACGTAAATAAAGTCTTACGTTAAATTATTTGAATTTTGACAAGTTGACTAAACAGCCAGATAAAAATATTAAATAACAAAACTAACCAAACATTTTTTAGTAAAAGAATCCAGTGACGTACTGCCAGCTGATTTCCACTTCACTGTGATAGAGCGGTTAATGCATGCTGTTCTGGACACATAATGTATGGCATAGCAAATAACCTGGACACGGCTTGCATGTTTAACCGAGGACATTGTCATTTCAATCCTGCCTGTGCTTGCTCTCTGCGGTGCTTGATTCAATCATCCTAACAATGAGAAGTCAACGTACTCAACGCGTCTCTTGGCTTCCTGGTGTTAAATATGTTATATTAAATCACTAAATAACTAAATCACTATTTGTGATGCCGACAACTCTCATGAGGGTATTTTAAGGCAAATATGTGGTGAAGGATGCGTGTGATGAGACCACCAAGTAACTACTAAGTAATGAGTTATGAGGTGTAGTCTTGTTACAAACTAAGGCCGACTCTTCCTTAGAATGGGTCATTAATTAATAGCCCAATGACCAATGGAAAACAATGCCAATGGTGAGCTCGAAACAATTGTAGTATGACATGAAATAACTGCGAATCTTCGTGTTTCATAAAAGCAATATGTTATCAGTAAATTAACCCGGAAATCCCGATGGTATTTTACAGAAAACGTGAGCCATAATGAGATTTTTGCTTGACATTAATTGATTTTATTAAAGGAAAGATACAGGCAAAACAAGTAATCTATCTGTTAAGTAAAAAGACAACTTTGAATAACTTAACTAATTTGAGGACATTTTATAGTTAAAATGTAAACAACAACAATACAACCATTAAAATATTAATAATTATGCCTATCCAAACACTATCGAAAGTATGTTAACTTTTCAAGTACAAACTAAATATTAAAATTGTTTTAAACGTCATTTCCAGTTAGTTATCCGTAAACATACCCATAAAACCACCTTTAAAACATATATTGAAATATATTTTAGCTAAAATAAATAAATAACGGTGTGATATATGGTTTTGCTTGCCAGCTATTGCAAAGAGCCTAATGCTTAGTATTGTCGATTTGTTACTAACCAGTTGGATTACTTTTGACTAAAATCCATTCCCGCCGACTTGTTGGCCATAATCGTCTGAAATCGCTGTGTTAATCGACAAGATATTCCTCCATAACGTTTGCAAATTGATAACACGTAAATAAAGTCTTACGTTAAATTATTTGAATTTTGACAAGTTGACTAAACAGCCAGATAAAAATATTAAATAACAAAACTAACCAAACATTTTTAGTAAAAGAATCCAGTGACGTACTGCCAGCTGATTTCCACTTCACTGTGATAGAGCGGTTAATGCATGCTGTTCTGGACACATAATGTATGGCATAGCAAATAACCTGGACACGGCTTGCATGTTTAACCGAGGACATTGTCATTTCAATCCTGCCTGTGCTTGCTCTCTGCGGTGCTTGATTCAATCATCCTAACAATGAGAAGTCAACGTACTCAACGCGTCTCTTGGCTTCCTGGTGTTAAATATGTTATATTAAATCACTAAATAACTAAATCACTATTTGTGATGCCGACAACTCTCATGAGGGTATTTTAAGGCAAATATGTGGTGAAGGATGCGTGTGATGAGACCACCAAGTAACTACTAAGTAATGAGTTATGAGGTGTAGTCTTGTTACAAACTAAGGCCGACTCTTCCTTAGAATGGGTCATTAATTAATAGCCCAATGACCAATGGAAATACAAGGACCAACCGCTTAACGTGACTTCCGAACCACGCAGGTGATGGTCTGATATGTCTAAACGATGATGGGAGTTGATGCGGGTATTATCAGATGATCACTGAGATTATCTGAGCCGCGTTAGGCCTATATCATCCTCAAAACCTGACCTCCATGAAGCTGGATTACAGGACCACGCCCCCAGTCCCAGTCAAAACGTAATATTTCCTTAATTGATTTAATTTATAATGCTATTGACTCAGTTTACTTGTTAGTTGGGTAAAGGTTGCGTGAATTTTATTTCAGTAAAATGTAATGTGTGCTTGGGAATATACTTAGTAGAAACACTCAGGTTTTTGTGTCTGGAAGAAACAGTTTGTGGTGTTGTTTTTATTTATTATGATATACTTTGAAAATAAACAGTTTATAAAAATAATTTCGCAAGCCATGGTCCTAACTGCCACGATAAATTGTGTGTTTAAAGAAGTAAATACTCACTGATAAAATTATGACTCATAAACAACAACAAACAAACAAAGTACCTTCAGCGCTTTTTTTAGTTAAAGGAAACCATAGTTTGTCTTATTTAACGAGTCAAAGTTAGAACTAAAAAGTTTCTAACATTTAACTTTGACTTTACCTAGAGTCACTTGTCAAATCGTCGATGGTGACTGAAGTGGTCGAACCCGCGCTAGCAGAGTGATGAGGTCCGGAGTTGCGCACGATGTCAACCCACCGTTGGTCCATTAAATTCAACTTTTCTTTCAGCAATAGTTTTGATAATTTCAGCGGGGAAAGATAAATGTAGAGTAAAAGAAAAATAATGATGAAAAAAGAAATAACTATAAAAATGCATCTATAATCTAGTTCTTCCGGTTCACACCGCGTCAAAACATCATTATAATTAGGGTGAAATATTTCGGTCTCGCTATGGAGTACCATCTTCAGTCACTGATTGGCTGAAACTGAGCTACTTGCTGTCTGCTGGACCTTCTTATCTCCTATTGGTGACAGGGCTGCCAACCGTCGAATGGCGCAGGAGTGCCAACTGCCGAGTTCGTATTGGCTGTTATACTGTCAAAAAGACTTCTTCAGGGTTGGCTGCCAGCTTCTGGAGAGTTTTACACTGACTTCTTTGTTGAAGCAGTTGCCATTTTTAATTATTTCTATGGTTTCTCGGACTACTCGGTAACAATGTGAAATTGTTGCCAAATTCTACTGCATGTTTCGTGTTGTAACTATGTTCCGCTATGACCGACTTTTCAATATCTTGGTGTTTTGAGCCCTATGTAATTTTCAATATATTGGAGCACTGTCACCAATAGGAGATAAAAAGGCCCAGCAAACAGCAAGTAGCTCAGTTTCAGCCAATCAGTGACTGAAGATGGTACTCCTCAGCGAGACCGAAATATTTCACCCTAATTTTTATGATGTTTTCACGCGGTGTGAACCGGAAGAACTAGATTATAGTTGTGACACCGGCCGTGAAATCCTAAGAGTTAAATAACAATCCATAATTTAATAAATTTAACAGAAATGTGTAGGCTATAATTATACTTCATTATTTAATTTGTGTTAGAATAAGACGTAGTACAAGCTAATAGCCAGTTAATAAGTTTGAAATAATTTAACTGAGTTAAGCATCAAGATTAACTCACCACATCAAAATCACCAGGATGTTACCATTATGCTAGTTTATCTCACATTGTAAAATCACTAATAACAAAGTTATAGGTTACTCTATATTACAAGTAGCTCAAGCTTGGCTCCCCAGGCTTGGGTCAAGTTTCTTGATGATATATTGATCCTTTGATGAATTCATGTTTGGTTGGGCTCGCTTTAATTATTACTGGTCCGTTGTGTATTGGCTATCACAGGTACAACACAGAGCGCTGGGTAAGCGCTTATACTGTTCAACGCATCAGGCCACAACTTTGCGTTTAGTTTGTGGATTTCAAGATAAAATAGATTTTTTAAGGTTCTAATAATACATTTATATACCTCCAAATTTATTTATGTTGCATTTAATAGGAAGAATTCAATTCAAATTTAAAACATTTATGAGTAATTTTACAAATTTGGCCTCATTAAGCTTACAAAACCTGTCGGTGAGGTCTTTAATAATAATACATATTAAATATTTCTTTTTTGAACAAATATATTGACAAATGTAGATTAAGTATTTAATATATATTGTTGTAATTATTTTAGTGTGCTTTTTTAATTTAAAGTCGATAGGTAATTTATTGTATACTCGTAAAGATTTAGAGGTGTGATAAAAATGTTTGGTAAACAAAGTGGTTCCACGATATTGTGTAAGAGGATTTTGTGTGTCCTCAAACCATAGTTATTAAGTTTCTCTGCTTAAATGGGTATTTTGAAAGTTTGAATAAGCTATAAAATAGTATCAAAAATGTAAATTTCTGTAAAGTTTGATATCATTGTATTGAAATTTTGTTTACAAGGATATTTGTCATTGTATATACAAATGATTTGAATTAACAGTTTTCGTAATTTATATCCAATTGTCTAATTTTATGAATAAAAATGTGAATTTGCGATGCATGTAGTTATGCAATAAATATTTTATTTATTTATTTAAACTTTTAAATTTAAACTCTTTAAATCATAAATTGTTTTACAGTTACGTTGTATCTACTTACGCTACTTGATTGTTTACAGCAGTTCATATTTTGTAAATAATGGTCGTTTTTTAGTAACTTTATTTTAACACCAATCGAACATTTTACAAAATATACATTTTAAAATATATAAAGACAATTTATTACAAAAATTTCATTTTATTGTCAATACAATTTGCTATAACAAAGAATACTGACCAAAATTTAGTTGTTGTATAAATAATTCCTTAATATTGATATTGATGATTTTATCGAAATTAATTGAATTTGGATCAATTCTTTCTTATTTAAATTCAACTTTTGGCAGAAATCACTGAAAATTTTGGAATTGTCCCGCGAAATCCGATGAATAAACCCATTACTTGAAAATTTTGTATTTGGTATTTTGATTTGTAGAAATTGATTGTTTACTACCCGTGAATTCCTAAGAAAGAGAATACCTACATAATAATAGTTATAACCTTTAATTAAATAAAGTTAAGAACTTTACACACAATGTATTTAGTAATCCAATATGTGTACATTTACACTTAACTGTCTCCATTCGGTGAACACAGACTAGAGTAGGTTCTGCGTGGAACAACAAATACGCCGAGCTACAATATGAGTAATGATCACCTGGGACAGTATTAATTGCATTTCTCTTGAGTATCGTTAGTCATTTCTGTACTGTATAAAAACAGTATTTTGTACGAAAACAAAGGTGAATAATCTGACAACAATACTTGCGAGTATATGAATACAAACACTGTTCTCCTCTGTGTGTACAGCTTCCATTATTTTATTGATTTGTTGTCATCTAAAGATTGGCGATATGATGGTCTTGGTGAAGGTGGATTGATTGAATTTTTATTTAGTGACATCTCATCTTCTTATAATAATACTCAATTTTTAAAGATAACCATTCTTTAAATTTATTAAATTGAGTATTATTACAATAAGATGAGATGTCTCCAAATAATGATCTAAATCTCTATGTTTACAAGCTTAGGCCTAATATGTTTTTAAATTCGACCAATAACAACAACAGCGGACCCGTGGCGGGTTGGAATTGTGCGCGACTCCGGAGCTCCAGGAGCAGATCCCCGCAGTCACTTACAGATTTAAAGTGATTATACGGCAACTTAGTCGAGGTAGAGAAGACTTTGCAGTCCTAACTTAGCCTCGTTAAACAAGACAAACTTTACCTTTAAGTATACAACAATAAATACACCTTTTGGAAAAAAAGTAAAGGTATTGGTCGGTTTTAGCTTTACAGACATGGGGTAGGAAAGATTTCCTTGCTCGATCGCTAAGGAACCTCAAAACAAAACATAAACATGACGCCATTCCTAAACAATTCATTTTATTCACACCATCACCGGACTATTTTCCAAGAGAAACGCACAAAGTAAATCTTAAAGGAAAGGTAAATGTTTGGCCAAGATAGTATATTTTATACACACAAGGCAACTGTAACATTTAACAATAATGACAAACGCAAAGCTTAGACTTACACAAAACCTCCATTACTAAAGTTTAATTTATCATTCCCATATTGTGATTTGCATTGCAAATAAACCAACAACTCAACATTATCAACTGGGTTTGTGAAACACTGATATCTGTTGATAATCCAATAGAGGAGAGATACGATGTCACTATTAATGAAGAGATGAATTATTTGATAGAATATTGTGATCTTATTACTGTTCTGTTTATACCTCGTGCTTGATTCGATAAAGAGTTGTCACTGTTTGAACGTTTTTGTAATATTACGTTTTAAATGTGTCTCTACATTGGTTGGTTTTTTATACGATAAGTTCTCTGCACTAGAAAAGAAAAACACATTGGAAATATTTACACGAATTTCATGTTATAATAATATTTACAGTGAGATGCATTTATTTCGTACCCGTAAATGTCATATTATCTAACTTTTAAAACATTCTCTAAAACAAACAAAACATACAATCCAACTAACGTTAACCACTAAAACAATAGTTTCGAGTGGTTGTTACAAAATGAATATACTCGTACACGAAGCTAACAAAGTTTATTGAAGTTCTGAGGATGAAATATTATTAATGACGTTTTCTATAGGTTTTGAATAAACAAAAGGTACACGATGTTTTGGGATCTGGAATATGGCCCCGTTTTTAGAAGAAAAGTAACCTAAAACATGACTTAAAACATAGAAATGAGCTAGCCTAAAAATAACCAGCACGGGCTGATTGGTCACTTACCACCAAAAACCTTAATTTGTCCCCTTTAACTTATTAAGTTGTATAACAGTTAGCGCTTAGAAATCAATACAACATGTACAAAAACTTAACGGAATTAAAGTCCCACGGCCAGTGACAGCTGCACACTGACTGCTTGGCTCGGAGCAGCGGAAGACCAATCGCAGCCATGAATCAGACTGACCAACTGTAGTTACACACAAATACCTATTTTTGCACAGCCAATGGAAATATTTTAACCTTACAAAGTTGACTTGTATAAAACAAGAGAGCCTCGTTGTTAGCTAGACCCCATGTTCATACACAGCATGTACGAGTATATCTCCCTCTCTGATGAGAATGTGTCTGCTTTAGTCTCCCCTTGTTAAGTGTTATACCCGTGCAACACACATCCACCGTCTGCTACAAAGATGTCAAAGGTATATCCCGCGTTTCAAATCCAGTATAATTTACTCGGAAACAATACACTGTATTACAACAGTGGAACCACTAAAACATTTATTACACTTTAAAACAAAGTTTATTTTTTTAAAATCAGATGAAAACTGTAGGCATGAGGTGTTTCAAGAAAATGCACGTTTTAAATTGTTTTTATGGGACAACATTCAAGGTCACAGCATCTACTGCGCACCTTTAAAAATTTAAACACCTGTTAGTATAACAAATACCTACATTAAAAATTCAATAGTTTTGGCGGTACTAAATACTCTAAGCTTAATAACCCAAAACCCTTAAATTTTAGTGCAAACACACAAGTATAACCAAACGTGGCAGAGGTTTTATACACATTTTTTCGACAAGTTTGTTGTAATGCAATTAATAGCCTAATAAAGAAGAAATTAAGGTTTTCCAGTGCACACTCTTTTATTTACACATTTTTCTTAAATATAAAATTAATAAAGGAGTGTGCTGTAAGTGAAGGAGTGTAAAATATAAAGTCCATCCCTCAATTGACTTCGAAGATAAAAATGTTAGTACAAATCCATAGAATTTTGTTTATTTTGACTTGAAAAATTACCTGGTGATAGGGTTGATCCTGTAATTACTAAAAACTCTGTATTTTAGATTATTTAATATATTTTAAAGATATTTTCTGTGGTTATTCGTGGTATTTAGTGTTATTAGCTGATAATGGGTAAAATTGAATTAGTTGAATGAGTAGTGAATGATGATGAATTGGAGTTAATACAAATTTAGTGAGTGTTTGAATAGGTTTTACATAATTATGTCTTCTGCAACAGTTAATCACATCTTTAAATGTCATTAAAATACATGTTTGTTTGTACTAGATATAATTATAGTTGTGAGAACTACAGTACCTCATTGGGTTCAAATCTGTCAAATTCGTTTAAAGGCAATGTAACTAAAATAGAAAATAATTGGACAAAAACGTCTAATACTTTGTTGCAACTGAAACTTAGCTCTTCTGTATTTACTTATAAATTTATTACTCAGAACAATGAAAATGCGTCTGAGCTGAAATGAAAAGGTAAGACGATATTCTGTCTATTGAAACATTCAGAACTCAATCCCTATTCAATTCAATTAACTTAATTTAATTGAGTCGACCATTTCACTCATCTCCAATTAGCTTATGCTGACGTCATCAATATTTGAATACTAAAGCTTCTCGCTATCCAATTTGACAGCAAGCAGGTGAAATTGTATACCGGGAATATTATAGTTAATCAAGTATATCTTCTAGTGGTTTAGTTTATGAAATGTGTTGTAATAAATTATATTTATGTGGATGCTAAACAATTTTGTACTCACGTAATTTACGTGAAGCAAAAAACTTGTACGAGTATTTTCCTTTTGGTGCATTTTGAGATACAAACTACTTTTTGGTTTTGGATATATACTGGAAGATGTAAAGAAATACCTTTTTGATTTTATAGATACTGGAGCGGCGTTACCGCCAAATATGAGGTTTTTGGTGAACAGACTATAATTATTATGGTTAGATCCATACTGAAACTGATTAATTTTAAATCATTTTAAAATTACTTTCCTGAATATGCTGGAAGTAAGGTTGTTTTGACGGTTTTGATTGGTTTACATAGCATCTATAACACTAAACAATAATTAAATATGTGTTTTAAACGATTTTAGGAATGGGAAGCGAGTTACGCCTCCAGCTAAATCTACCTTTCACTAGTGTAATAATTTACAATACACCGAGAAGATGGGCTCAGTCCCGAAACCGGTCGTGTAAAGAATTAAAAATGTTAAAAAAGGGTACTATTCTGTTCACTTCTTTTTGCTAATAACATTAGTAGCCCTAAGTGAACTTTATCTATTTGTAATTAGGTATACAGTATACAAGTTGTACCAGATTGTTTGTTATTTCATTTGACTACAATAATGTTCTTCTAAAGTTAGTTAGACCCTCAGACGACGCGACATTGTAACTTGGCATATCTCTGCCTGCAAGAGCTATGCAAGTTATTGCAGGTGGAACGATGCAAGTTATTGCATTCAAAGTTGTACTTGATAAGCGAAACGGTTGTGCTTGATAAATCACGACACATTCTTGCTGACACAGTTTGTACATGTAAGATATGAATAGAACATAGTTACGAGTACTGTTGCAAACGTTCATTCATAGTGTAAATGAAAACTTCTTAACTATTTCACACTGAATTTTTTTTTATCCTGGAGGGTTTATAGTCATTTATTTTTATGAAAGAAGATCCCGTTCTACGCATTTTTATAAGAACAAAAACTATAATTATTTGATTATAAGGGGCTTTAAGACCTCTACCTTCCTAGGGGTACCTAAAGGTTTACGTGGGTTGGAATCGTGCGCGACTCCGGAGCTGATCACTCCGCTGGAGCGGGTTCGATCCCCGCAGTCACCGCTTACATTTGCAAAGTTACTATACGGTAACGCTAGGTAAAGATCTAAGTTGAGTGGTAGATAGGACTTTGCAGTCCTTACTTCGCCTCGTTAAACAAGACAAACGTTACCTTTTTTTGCTTTTTATGTTGTTGTGTATGGATACTACATATGATTGCTGATTAACCATTGTGCTTATTCAATATTGATCCATTGTTAGTTTGGTTAAGATCTTGTAATATAAGTACTTATTTTCAATATTTCATATAGTACACACTCATTCATGGTAAACAATTATTTATCCATGTTCAATGTGAAATTGGTTTTACCGGAGACAAAATAAAATATGCTTAAAACTGACGAGTGAATCGCAATTCTGCAAAATGATCATAACTTAAACTTAAAAAGTGTGAATGGTTTAGAACCCAATTAATTGATTAATAATCATAATTACCTTACATCAAATATACTAAACTATAAAAAGTTAAAAGCTATAAAACATTAACACGTTTTCTTTTACACAGAAAGCACAATTGACTTTTTATATTTTAACTGACGTTGTTTTGTCTTAATAAAATATAAAGACACAAAAAACGAACGATATATTAACACGAGATTGTAACTTGGACAACTTATAACACGGAAACAATCTGTTCCATCACTGCTTGATTTATTCCCTAGCCTTCGCAGATTTTGTTGATTGCTGAGATAAATTGTTTGTTGATTTAGCCTCGCTCTTGCCCAACCAGCAATCAACAACAAATTGTATTGCTTTTCCACATTTCGAGACAGATGAACGTTTTTATAGAAATCTACAAACTTTCATTTTATTCTAGTCGGATGAAGCTATCTGTAAAATATGTTTATAAATAAATTGTTGTTTAATAAATTGTTGACTGGGACTCGTGGCGTAGTCCTGTAATCCAGCTTCATGGAGGTCAGGTTTTGAGGATGATATAGGTCTAAAGCGGCTCAGATAGTCTCAGTGATCATCTGATGATACCCGCATCAACTCCCACCATCGTTTAGACATATCAGACCATCACCTGCGTGGTTCGGAAGTCACGTTAAGCCGTTGGCCCTTGTACTTCCATTGGTCATTGGGCTATTAATTAATGGCCCGTTCTAAGGAAGAGTCGGCCTTAGTTTGTAACAAGACTACATCTCATAACTCATTACTACCACTCACCACACTCATCCTTCACCACATATTTGCCTTAAAATACCCCCATGAGAGTGGTCGGCATATCTCAAATAGTGATAGTGATATAGTGATATAATATACGTACAGTACCTAAGTGACTGGGACTCGTAGCGTGGTTCTGTAATCCAGTTTCATGGAGGTCAGGGTTTGAGGATGATACGAGTATAGGTCTAAAGCGGCTCAGATAGTCTCAGTGATCATCTGATGATACCCGCATCAACTCCCCACCATCGTTTAAACATATCAGACCATCACCTGCGTAGTTTGGAAGTCACGTTTAGCCGTGGGCCATTGGTCATTGGGCTATTAATTAATGACCCATTCTAAGGAAGAGTCGGCCTTAGTTTGTAACAAGACTACACCTCATAACTCATTACTACCACTCATCACACGCAACCTTCACCACATATTTCCCTTAAATTGAGCTAACCGACCTCATGAGAGTGGTCGATATCTCAAATAGTTGTATAGTGAAGTTGAAGTATTATTACAGACGTTTTCCATAGTTTTTAGTGAACAAGAAAAACACGACTTTTCGCAATCTGTAATCTGACCCCATCTTCAGGTGAAAAGCATTAAAAAAGGTAAAGTTTGTCTTGTTTAACGAGACAAAGTAAGTACTACAGTCATCTCTACCACTCAACCTCGACCTTTACCTAGCGTTACCAGAGTACAAATGTAAGTGGTGACTGTGGAGATCGAACCCGCGCCAGGGGATTGATCAGCTTCGGAGTCGCGCACGATTCCAACCGGGTCTGCTTAAATATTTTAAGTAACTTTTCACCTGAAGACGGGATCAGATTTCAGATTGGGAAACGTCGTGGTCTTCTTGTTCAATAAAAACCATGGATATCGTCAGTTATAATATTTTAACCTAGCTCAGAAGTCCTACAAGCGTCAACAAAAACTTCAAATACAGTAAATGACAAGGTTTTATTAATTAGTAAAGTTGGTTTTACAATGATTTAGAAGAACTAGAAATGTGGCTGATACGTGATTCACAGCTGACAGCGCATATTGACTCGCTCTGCAGTTAGAGGGGATGACACGTACAATGTAATATGCACGTGATGTTTGATAAATCCAGCTTTGGCACTAGTCTAATACAAATGCATTTATGATGTGAATTTAAATGATTTATTTCTCTAAGTTCTGAAGATAATTTTGTCTTATTGCTGTCAAATGCAATTATTATAATTGAGACAAATACTTTCTCAATTTTCGTTTTTCATTCAATTACTCTCTAAGTTATGAAAATAATTTTAAACGTCAAAAAACCAATATTTAAAAACTTTTATTTTGGACGAGGTCTTTCAAAGGCAATGCCTTTATCGTCAGGTTAATACCGTAATTATGATGGAGACAAAGCTTGTTCTTCAAGCTTCATTCTTCAGATTTTAGGTAAAATATCTCAAAAGGCTTTAAATTCAAATACATCAAATGTTTATGAATTCAAATTATTTTTGGGTACTAGACCCATGGTTTTAGATGATAAGACATTCAGCGTATAGATTGCTATTCAATCTTTTCGGTTATTGTTTTTGGAAATGTTTTATAGTGGGACTATTACAAAAAAGTAAAAACATTAACGAAATAAAACGGAAAAATAATTTTTTAAAGAATTCTAAAAAGATCGTAAAACCTCACTTTAAAAACAGCTACCGGGTTATTGAAGGAAAATCAACCTCAAAATCTTCACTAAAGAAGTTACATCACAATATGTGTAAACCAAAATATTACTTGTGTCGTGATGTACCCTAAACTTAACAAAATCAAACTCAATTCTAAAAAAAACTATTAAAAATGATTTAACGGTATGAAATTATAAGTCCAAGTAGAAAAAAGATAACATAGTACAGTTAAAGAAAGAAAATGGGTAGTTCGTTTATTCTATACAATCTTTTTCTAAAGTAAGTACTGTTTATAGTACATAATAGTTTTACTAGATATCAACTTTCTGTCAAGGATTTCTTTCAGATCTATAAACTCCAAATAAATAGCTTGTAGTATAATGTTAATAAAAGTATAAAGATGGCTTTGTTGTAAGACAACTAGTAAAAATATGATTTTATTCCTCCCAAAATGAAAAGAAGATTCGCAGTTGATTACTTCCCTGGGAAGAACACTCCTAAATCAACAAGTCGTTAATCTTGCTGATCCAAAACATCTGCGCAGTTTGCAAACGATGGCTTAATTCAATAACTGGCTTGTCGTTTACCTTTTACACATTCGGTTAACATTTTGTTTACATTAGTGTTTTGGAAATTTTAATCCAAACCGATCAATTGGTATTTATTCGATTAATTATTCTGTTGTTTTAAACTCCGAGTGATGACTTAAATAGTATCAAGAAGAGAGTTGTTTTCTAATTGAGCAGAGTTTAGGTCTAGTTAAAGCCCATCCAGCCAAGCTATGACTGTTATAACCACCCTTGAGGAGAGCAATAAACGGTTTAGAGCCCATCCCAGTGACAGTATATTTACATCTACCACTTTAAAGTGTCCTTAAGTACCTTGAAGACGTTTTAGTTCTCAGATAGTGGAAGTTTCATCAAAAGTCAAACTTTTGACTACTATAAGTAATGTACAATAGAGTACTTTCATTTAGTTTGTTTTGTAGTACGTATGTTTTTCATGGAACCACAATTTTTCATTGTAATTTGATAGCTAGCAGTTCTGTATTAACCAGGCCAGCATGAAGCTGAACACTGGCATGAATGAAGCGAATTTTCTTTGCAATTTGTTATTCTGATTTACCAATTGTAATTGTAACTCAAGTTCACTATGCCCTCAGCCCCGCTTCAGACCTACGGTCCTTTAGGCACGTTTGACCACTTATCATTAAGGGAAAACGCAATTTCAAATTATCTTAAAATCGTACTATTTATTCCGCTGTAATAGCAAAAATTATCTTTTTTGCCGCCATTTTGAAACAGTTCAATAGATTTTATAATTTTTGGTATACTAATGGATAGGAAATACATAGTTATTTTGAATTCAATCACAATCGGATTAAATATACTTTTTTACATAGTTAAACCCATTTATTTGGTGAAAACTCCCCCCAAAAAAGATACTCCTGGTAATCCGATTTTTCTGGCCAACAAACTTATATTTAGAAAGATATTTAGAAAGGAATCATTTTACCCAAAGCCATGAAAACAGGATACAAATGTGACTTATAGAAAGTACACACAAATAAACATCCATGCATGAAGTTTAACGGCTCAAAACTTGTTCTGGGGGTCACAATCGGTACTCATTCCATGGTACTGGGCCTGGGCCTTACCATGCTGACGGTATGAATATCTTTATTTGAATAATATCTTTTTTATCTTTTATGAATATCTTTTTGAATATCAGCATTTGTCCAAAAGACATTCGCTAACAACTATTTCACTATAGGCTAAGAGGTGTTCAGCCTGGAAGCTTGTATTGGCCGTTGATTGGTGATTTTGTGGCCAATGGACGTCCATTATTACAAACCATTGAGCAATTATTGTTGCCACATCATTTCTCCCTGAAGCTCCAAGTATCTAATTGATGCTTTAATCACCATCATTCAATTTACCGCTACATAGGATTTAGCCACAAAGCCTGAATCCACGCAATCTAATGTGCATGAATGAATATTGTAACTAAATTGCTTTTGCTTTTGCACATTTTGAAGAAAAGTCCGTACTGGGAAGTATTAGATATTACATAGAATCGCATCCAGTAGATGAATATATATAATTTATTTTAGTACTTTGCACACCCAAAATGTTACATCAAGTTGAAGCTACTTAAAGTACACGAAAAAGAGAAAACAAATTAAAAGTAAGCTCCGATCAGAACAGAACCGTTTAATGCCTTGGGAATTGTTATGAGCTGACATATTAACCCTGGAAGCGATATGAAGCACTAATATGACCGGTTTAACCCACTTCTCAAATCCATGGGTCAATACAGCATTCAACGCGATGGGAAAAGGCTTGACTGTTCACTGCTTATTGCTTCACTGTTCTAATCCCTATTATACGATATATTCTATTGTAAATCCTGACGGGTTGTTACTTACTGACTTGCCTTTGGTATTAATTATGACCGGCTCGTTTTCTTACAAAGTCTTCAAAGTTTGATGGCGTATAACTGGAAGTTTGAGAACTCCTAATTTTTCAGGAATTTAGATGTTAATACTGTATGGAAATTGTTCCAAATTTTTCTTTCTCTATCTTTCTCCCCCAATCTTGAAAGTTTTCAAAAGCCCCACGTTTTCAGATCCCGCCTTTTGGAGTTTTATACTAAAGAAGAAAGGAAAATGTAATTCCACTACTGTCCATCAGATTTACGTTATCATCCTTAACTCTTTCTGGTCTAATTTCTTTTCAGGATGTTTTTGACATTTCTTTACAAGTGTAGCCTACGTTATAAATAATAAGTTGTTTAATACAGTTGGACATCAGGCAATGAATTCAATAAAAATGAAACATTTTAATAGTCTTATACACATTTGCCTAATATAAAACCTACTTTTATAAAATTGAACTTGCGCGGTTTTTTCAAGTTTTTCCCAGGAAGTAGTAAGAAAGTGAAATACAATTAGTAATAATTCGACATTTTTCTAAAGTGTATTGAAAAGAACTTTGATCTCGACGAAAAATCCTCTAATACTATCCATCGATCAATCTGCAATGGCTTTTAATGGTCAATATTGTACGTTTTACTTATTTTGAGGCAACTACATACTATTTAAATAAATTTTAAAACAATATTCATAAAAAAATCATTTTATTGGCTGGCCCATTCGCCAGACAGTTCAGTGACAGGTCAAAGTAAACGTGAGGTCAACCCAGCTCTCTGTTGATTGGTCCGATGTAAACAGGAGAGTTAATTTACACTTGGCTCATTTACTTGTCATTAATTACTGGTTCGATTCTGTAGAACCGGGACCACTGCGTTATTAAATTGATAGACAGAACAGAACTGGCTTTTATAGGTTGACATTTTTACTGTTCATAATGACCCATTCTAAGGAAGAGTCAGCATTAGTTTGTAACAAGACTACACCTCATAACTCATTACTACCACTCATCACACTCATCCTTCACCACATATTTGCCTTAAAATACCCTTATGAGAGTGTCGGCATCTCAAATAGTTATTTAGATTATTCTACAGTTTCAGCTTCAACAGTTTGGTTTCACAGCCTAAATATTCCACTGAACAGATTACAGAAGTTTATTTAATTACAACGCCTGAGGAAAACTGCCATTAAGGTAAGTTACCGAGGCGTTCAGAGAAACTTTAGCCGCAAACCGCCAAGAGCAGTTAGCCGAGAAACTTTCAAAACAGAGAGTCGTAATTAGCCGATGTGTGATGAACCATTGAATCAAAAGCTAATTAGTACATTGTTATACATACACATTCGATGTTTGGTGTTCACACTTCAGAAGAACTGATAATGGCAAACATTGTCGTATTACAAGGATTTTAACTGTTTGTGTGGTCGTTCTAGTAACTAACTTTAGGTTTTGCAAAAGTTTGGTTTTCAGCCATTGCAAATCATGATTTTTACGTAATCTTAACTCTTAAGCTTTCGCAGCCGATGTCATCACTAAGATCTAAGGCTTCCGGTTTACACAGTTGACATATAAATACTGCAAGACGTTTTGACCTCGCTGTGGAGAGTCATCCTCTGTAGCTGGTAACGTAGCAGTCACGATTACGGATATGGAATCTGAACAGATCTCTAGGTTAAAAAGAGCCCTCAAAAAGTATTTCATCATCAACAACAAAATTCAAACAAAGAACTGAAGAATTAATTTGTTTTCATGAATTAAGATAATGGACTCCTACTACAGAGCTTCTGCCCAGTCAGTACCTGCTCAGATTACTTTATATTGGGGTACATCAAAAGAGAGTAGTTCACACAATTGGCAGCTTTGTAGTTGCTCGGATGTTGACAACGCTCCGTTCCCCACCAGGGGAGGTTGAATTAGATATCATTTTAGGGGGACGCGGCATCAGGGTAGACCGCGACTTCAGGAGAGGCTTGTCATAATCTCGGGGGGAAGGTCCCCCGAGTGTTAGCAAAGCTCTCCATGTCTTGGAGTCCCCAGAGTGGTTGTCACCGGCCTTGCTTGTCCCTTCCTCTCATGGTTGTCTTGTCAGCCAAACTGGGACTCGTGGCGTAGTCCTGTAATCCAGCTTCATGGAGGTCAGGTTTTGAGGATGATATAGGTCTAAAGCGGCTCAGATAGTCTCAGTGATCATCTGATGATACCCGCATCAACTCCCGCCATCGTTTAGACATATCAGACCATCACCTGTGTGGTTCGGAAGTCACGTTAAGCCGTTGGTCCTTGTATTTCCATTGGTCATTGGGATAATAATTAATGACCCATTCTAAGGAAGAGTCGGCCTTAGTTTGTAACAAGACTACACCTCATAACTCATTACTACCACTCATCACACTCATCTTTCACCACATATTTGCCTTAAAATACCCTCATGAGAGTGGTCGGCATCTCAAATAGTGATTTAGTGATTTAGTGATTTAGTCCCATTCCCATACATTTCCTAAATCCAGACTTCCTTTTGTTCCAATGGTAGCGCAACTAGCCTAACAGACGTGGCAGACGTACATAAGGATAACCATTCCATAACCAAAATGTTAAATGCAACATCCTTGAGGTACAAGAGCTAAGCTAGTTTGACTGTTGACAAGAATTGTGCGTTTATTAACTGTACAGAAATAAGTAGTATTTGAAGAAAAAGAGCCAACATGATGAGACTAACGAACGAGAAGAGAGATGTTGGGCAACAAAGTAAACAAGGGTGTCCCCTAATTAAAGTTGTTATCCAAATAAATAAAAACAACTAGTGTTGAATTCTTTACTAGAGGTTGGAGTGCAGGATATCTGCAGAGTGTTCCATATTTCTGTCATTTATATCCCGAGTTGTGAACATGCTGCAGTACTGCAACATTTTATCTCACTCTAACTCACTTTAACTTCAAGAAACAACACTCAACAAATTATTAGCTTGCTTAACTGACTGAATATACCAATCCTGTAAAATAAAACTATACATTAAAAATAACTACAAAATTGTTGCATTTTTAAATATATTTTACAAAAGAAACTCAATAAATTACTAGGCTGCCTAGACTACATTTTAATGATCTTTTTGTAATTAAAGCCAAGCTCTCAATGTTCACTGGATAACAATGTGTGTTGTTGCGTTATAATGAAACACGTGATTAAAATTGAAATTGCGAATTCTTATGTACATAGTTTCCGTACAAACGAGATTGTCTTGGACTTGTTTCAAGGATTTTCACATTTAAGTTACAAATTGAAACGGAAACAATATTTAGCGAAGTAGTTTGAATTTCAAATCATAATCTCTGAACGTGTTTTTTTTTATATTTTGGTAATTATGAATTTGTTACGTTATTGTATAAGATATTAAATAAAATGATTTAGATTAATAGTTCTGGACTTAATTGACTGGTTTATACTAGGGAAATGTGTAATCATACAGAAAATTGATTTATGAGCAAGAGAACATTATATTTTACTAACTTAAGATTATGAAATATTTCTGTAAACGCCTGTTACCAACAGACACTGTAAAGAGCATCTTTCGTTGTTCTATTTTATTATATTCACATTTTTTTATACTCATGGCTACAACCCATTTTTTTACAGGCTACAAAAGCTTAACAGGCTTTACAAATTTTATTTCAAAGTGGTCGAACTCACTGATGTTTCCCGGTAGATTTCTCAGAAAAGTTGGTAAGCTTGTGTCAACTTTGAAGAGACTTATTGCCAGAGTTTGTAAAATATCACCGCTCGAATCCATCAGTCGAACATTCCCTTACATTATTCAATATTTCAAGCACTGGTTATGCCTCTATGATGTTCTGATTTTCTGATGTTAAAAACTATTAGTTCTACAAATTATGTCTAAATTTTGTTTTGCAAATCCCTAAGAACCGCAAAATTGGATCGGTTATTGATCTTATATTTACTTACTTTAACCAAATTTCACGTTGATAAGGCGTTGAACTTAGATAGAGAAACTAAGTTTAAGCATAAGTTTAAGCTGAAGTGATAGAGCCATTTCAGGAGTGTCTAAAGTTACGATGAACTCTCAAGAGTTGACAATCCATTATCAACATTTGCTATTGAAATACAGTATTGCTCATCTACAGTTGATATGTATGTGTAGTAGTAGGACATGATACGTTCGTTGAAGACTATTTAAAGACACAAGATCTTTGTAGGGCACAGTTTCTTACATTTTAATATACATTTGTAAATATCTTTGGTCAAGTACATTTTGGAGGGGGGAGTTTTTATCAAACAAGTGTTTTAATGCTCTAAAAATAGAAAACTTCATCCGGTTTTGATGGAACTTGAAATAAATAGGTTTTTAATAGTACCTATCAATATACAAACAAAATATGAGCATCCATAACATCGTTTCAAAAGGGCGGCAAAAATGGGGTTTTTAGCTTTAAAAGCGTTATGAGCCCGATTTCAATAAAATTTGAAATACGTTTCCCTTCACGATATGTTGTAAAACTTGCACTAAAAACCACGTAAATCTGAGGCCGAAGGCCGAAGCGAGGCCGTAAGTGTAGCGAATTAGAGTAACAAATTGCAAAGGAAATTTGATTCACTCACGCCAGCAGCGTTTTAGCTTAGCTGCGTGTCGGCCTGATTTAACTCTCTATAACTCAATTGAAAGTTTAATTAGAAGTAATTTATAATAACATCGTTATGAAACTTTAATCAAAAACTGCTTGCCTGAAGTGTGAGAGGATTCTCATTACTCTGCGGACAGCGCACTCGAGAAAGTAAATAACTCATCTTCATTATCCTGACTCAGCCCAGGTGCTTGACATAGTATTCATTGTGTACACGTGAAGCTGTAATCTTGTATTGTGCTGAAATACATGATTGAACCTTTGAACCGGGTTAAAAATCACCGTTATCGGTAATCACCATTGACTGGGACTCGTGGCGTGGTCCTGTAATCCAGCTTCATGGAGGTCAGGTTTTGAGGATGATATAGGTCTAAAGCGGCTCAGATAGTCTCAGTGATCATCTGATTATACCCGCATCAACTCCCACCATTATTTAGACATATCAGATCATCACTTGCCTGGTTCGGAAGTCACGTTAAGCCGTTGGTCCTTGTATTTCCATTCTAAGGAAGAGTCGGCCTTAGTTTGTAACAATACTACACCCCATAACTCATTACTACCACTCACCACACTCATCCTTCACCACATATTTGCCTTAAAATACCCTCATGAGAGTGGTTGGCACCTCAAATAGTGATTTAATTTTGATGGTTTGATATTTTCAAGTCGTAGGTTTAGTTAAATTTCTTTGAATATTTGAATCTGTAACAGTGAGGTTGAAGGATGGACTGACATTGAAACTTAAAGTGACTTCGGACGGAATTGGCACGATATTTCTAGAATTGGTTTGAATAGCATAAAATAATAGTGTTTTGCAAAAAACAGCGTTTGAAAGAAAAAAAATAAAACCAAACCAAGCTACTTAAAATAATTACAAAATTTGAAAATCATACGTGCATACCTTCATTAAATTATTCATTCATCCTCACAGGAATCATTTACACGCAACTCTCAGATCTGGCCTTCCTCAGTATATATATACTATCTAAACTAAATACCAATAAAATTTAATCAATGTTCTAAATTCATTAATTGAGTAAAATGATTGAATCAACAGTAAATGTTGTAACTCCTCTTTGATACTATTAAAATTCTAAATTTTATAACATTTTGATGTTGTTTGGCAGTACATTAAATAATTTGACACCAAATTGCATTGGTAGCTTTTCATACACTGTAGATCTGTGTACACCGTAGAACATGCAACTTGTTCCTGTCTGTCGTTCACAAGAATGGTTAGATGTTGGCTACGTTGTTACATTTA
The DNA here is from genome assembly GCA_018831715.1 of Matsumurasca onukii. Lineage (NCBI taxonomy): Eukaryota > Metazoa > Arthropoda > Insecta > Hemiptera > Cicadellidae > Matsumurasca > Matsumurasca onukii. The sequence continues at coordinate 10,230,297 of CM032065.1, forward strand.
GTTCAGAGGGTCAACCGTTGCAAACATAAATGTATAAGATAAATACCAAAAGAAAATACATTAGTTCATTGAAAATACGCGTACAAATATAAAACCTTTAATCTCGTTCTCGAGCAGAGACAATAATTCATCTGAAGAGAATAATTCCGGTGACAAAGATGTACGGCGAGTCTCAACTGTGAAAGGGAGCCGAGTCTGAATATTCCTGGCGGGAATGTTGGCAATGCTGGGATCAATGGCCATTGTTGAGTGTGTTTATGTTGCCACCACTGCTCCACTGTTCCGGTGACAAAGATGTACGGTGAGTCTCAACTGTGAAAGGGAGCCGAGTCTGAATATTCCTGCCGGGAATGTTGGCAATGCTGGGATCAATGGCCATTGTTGAGTGTGTTTATGTTGCCACCACTGCTCCACTGTTCGTGTTTCCACACAACTTCCCGCCAAATTGCAATTGCCGATTTTTCCACGTCACAACACTCTTATTAACTAATATACAAACCACAGTTTCGTGTAGTTTAAGGTCGTTGTAACGCGGTCAGTTGTGGCTTCCATGCAGTTCTGGCAGGTATTAGTGGAGGCCAGTACTTGTAGCGGCCAGTGCGCTTATACACGAGGTTAATAGTGGCTTCCAATATTTCCTCTTAGTGGCCGCCAGTTTGATGTAGAGGTGTTGTTTTGTTGACAAAATAAATTTAAAAAATATTAAGTAAATATGGAGAGTGACAGTGAGTTTGAGGAATGTTTTAACGATGCGATGAATAAATGTGGTGTAGTTTCATGTGAAGAGTTGAAAACCATTTTAAATTAATAAAGATTGTAAACAAAAACGTAGGCTAAACAAAAAACAGAGACTGCACGGCTCCTCCCACCACGGAAAAAACTCTACTGGCAGCCACTTCGGCCAATCACCGGCTGTCACTAGATCACGTGACCTGTAACTGGCGTTTAACAAGCCACTGAAGTTGAACAGGTTCAAACTAATGGGCCGCCTCTAGCCAATGGCTGGGGAAAGCGCCAGTACCCCTATTTATATTTTGTCAGGTTTAGCATGGCCGGTGAGAGGGGCTATAGGGCCATAAGCGGCCAGCAGGAAATCTCAAGGCCACCGGTTATGCTATATCTAACGAACTGTACACAAGATCAATAGCAATAATTGATGGCGGCTAGTACTAGCTAAGTGCAGTGGACATCAATACTGGCCCCGTGTACAACGACCTTTAAACACACATGCTGCGGAATTTAAGTAACATGTGTTTTTGGAGGCCTCAGCTCGGAAAAGATCAATATCATCTAGCTTCGAGTATACTAATCTGGTTTTCAATCGAAGCATGAAATAAACGAGTTATATTTATTGAAAGGGAAACTTAGATTTTAAAGGGAGAAATTAGTTAGCAGTAGACCTTTTCAGAAAGAAAATATTGTTCAAATAATTTAAAACTCAAGCAGTTTTTTGAAAGTTACAGTCGCTTGAGAGGCAGCAGGAAACTCTCCAAGTCTGGTCTGTTGATGAAGCAGGGATCAAGTTAATCAGTTTGAGGCTTTGGCTAACAAGCTTAAACTTTGTCATCAAGTCTAGTACTGAAGGTGAATTGACGGTAGTTTGTTAAGACACTTTACAGTTTGTACGTTTATCGGAAAATATAAAATAAATTAAGATATTGATTTGTTGTGGTGCCTCTTGATCCTACAGATGTTGGTTTCTTCTTAATAACGGACGTGCGTTTAGGGCAGTTGTGCCATATTGTCAGCGTCGCACTGTGGTTCTTATACTAAAAATATTTACATACTACATATTTATATATTTACATATATTAAGAAGAAACCAACATCTGTAGGATCAAGAGACACCACACAAAGGTAAATCTTTTTACTAGATGGCCCTAAGCTGGGTCTGTATAATACAAAATTAGGATAATTTTAATCTAAAGCCTACAGGTTGACTATAACACAGGATCTTTGTAAACAACTGGAAAATGTATTTTCAAAACAACACTTTAACTAAAAATGTGTTTAGAAATTCAAGATACCAGTTCCAATTACGTGGACGTAATTATTTGAATTTCAGCTCACAGAAAAGCTAATGAAATATACCATCAGTTCTTGGTTTTCAGTTGAATTTGTCAGTTAATATTCAATTGGATCTTTATATTACTTCCAAACAAAACCCAGTTGATCAATTCAACTCAAACAAAGTGTTTTCAACGTCAAAATAAGTTGTATCGTAAAAGTGATTGTTGACAAAATCTATCCTCTTGAATGTAGTAGACACTATGATTTGGCTGATTGGACAAGTTAAAGTGCTGTTTCTTGAAGTTAAAGTGAGTTAGAGTGAGATAAAGTGTTGCAGTACTGCAGCATGTTCACAACTCGGGATATAAATGACAGAAATATGGAACACCCTGCAGATATCCTGCTCTCTAGCATCTTGTAGAGAATTCAACACTTGTTTAGTGTTTTGATATAGTTTAGGCTTACAAATATGATCAATTTTCATCGAAATGTACTCAATTAAATGTAACGAAGGGCTATGTATAGGTGAATAGCCTTAAGAGCACTAATTACTTAATCAATTAGTTATTCTTATGGAAGAACTCTGAAGTAAGTTAAAAAAATGTTACAATGTTCATTGTGTACTAAAGATTTACGTTCGAAATAAATAGAAGCAGGATTCAGAAAGTATTTTAAATAAGTAATTTAGAAATGAGTTTTAATAATTAACTATCAAAAGGTATCCAATTTACTATGGGTTAAGTTAAACGTCCGTAGTAAACAATTCTAATCACATACATTGTATCATCGTCAACAACAAACTTCGAACAAGAGTTATTCCATCTGCTCTTAGAGGTCTTGAAGAGCCCCCAAAATATAGCACCTTTAAATAAAATGCAGAAAATGCATGTACTCCCAGAAATACGTAGTTATATGTTCAGATGGTTAAAGATAATCAGGGTTCTCTAGGTTTTAAACAACCCTGTATATGCAATGATTTAAACAGGACGTATTCAAGTTCTTCTTGAAGAGGCCATGTCATTTTTCATAAACAAATAAACTGTATTGAATTGTACTTCTTACTGCAGGTTTTTCTGCTAAACATAATTCTGCAACCCGTACAAAATAAATTACGAGTACAACAAAAATCTCTTTTCAATCAGTTAAAAGTTGAAATTGTTATGCAACGCGATTCAATTTCAGTTTTATGAAACCCAACTTGAGTGAAAAGCTGTGATGTCCTAGAAAGCAGTGATGGTTATACTACGGTCATAATATGACGGCGAACCTTTGTTTTAATGTAATCATATGGCAATGTTTGCTTAGAGAGTGGTCGTCACTTCCTCCATATGATGGCATTAAACGAAATATTACCGCCGAAAGAAATTTGTTAGTGATTTTCTAGAAACCTATTTTACACTCTATATTTTACACTAACTATTTTACACTCACACTGTTTACAAGACACGTAAATAACTGTGAAAAAATATAACATTAAAAATCTTATAAATCAATATTTAAAGTTTTTTTTTATTCATGAAGCCTTTCGACAAGTAAAGCTCTCATCTTCGAATAACTAAAAAATCCAAAACCCTGAACTTTTCAGGTTATTTGAAGATGACAGCTTTACTTATCGAAAGGCCTTATAAATTAAAGGTTTTAAATATTGGATTATATGATTTCAAATTTTATCTCTTTATCAGTCCAATATTAGAACTTTTATTTAAGATCAGCTGTGACAACGCAATATAATCTATGTGAAAGTTAGCTTTTAATATTAAATTACAAATATTGTTTGAACGTTTCCCAAGTGAACTATTCTTTTTAAAAGTTTCTCTGAACGCCTCAGTAACTTACCTTAATGGCAGTTTTCCTCAGGCGTTGTAATTAAATGAACTTCTGTAATCCGTTCAGTAAAATATTTAAGCACTAAAACCACGCCTGGCTTTGGCAACTTTTAGAAACCCTAATCAGCAGAAGTAACTAATGTTCACTGCCGTAAGACCATACTTTTGAACTTTATCTCGCAGAAAGTTCATAATGTTTAATGTGATAATGTATTCCCGCAAATTCAATAAAGCATCCAAGAGTTACTTACCTGCTTTTAAATTTCCATGGAATTTTATAGAATAACAATACTTTTGTTAGATTAAATGTATTCGTAATACACAATACAGGATTATTAAAAAATAATATCCTGCTTTCATTATTCTGAAACTTTTATATTATGAGTGCTTAATGGATTATTTATATAAAGTTAAAAGAAGTTCCAAAGTTTTGTTTACATATACTGAAAGGCCATTTCAACTGTTAATTACCAACAAGTTTGCTGCCCTTTAACACAACACATACGAGGGGACAGCAAAATTTGGACTTCCTCATTGGTAGAAAGGGCGTGATGAAGATGAAGATTAGGTGTTTGAAATGAAATAAGTTTATTCATCTATAATTTACAAGATTGAATGAGTACAATTTTGGCTTGAAAGTTCTTGGCCATGGTTCCCTTCAAGCGACCAAGACCTCCCGATCTAACGCCTTGTGAATTTTTCTTGTTGGGCTATATTAAGGAGAAAATTTACGTCCCACCACTGTCAAGAAATGTACAGTTCGTTAGGTAAAGCATGGCCGGTGGTCTTGAGATTTCCTCCTGCTGGCCGCTTACGGACCTATAGTCCATCTCACCGGTCATGCTAAACCTGACGAACTGTAGTTGACCTGCGGAACCGTATCAGAGCTGCAGTCAGTACCGTAAATCAATACTTGCTTCGTGACGTGTTAGAAGAGTTTGATTATCGGCTAGACATTATTAGGCACTTATTAGGCATTTATTCGGACATATTAGGCATATATACAACTGTACCAAGGGGACCAAACTTTGAAGTGCGCTCTTTTCCCCAGCAATTAACAAATAATAAAATAGAGTTCTCAGAAGTAAGTCATTCTTTTTGAGTAACCCTGTAGAATAGCGTAAAATAAATAACATGAACTGTAAATAGTGATTTTCTGTACATTTAAAATATCTTGAAACGAAATTTTAGGGAACAAACAGCTTTTAACGAAAGCATAAAACTCAAGTTTTTTGAAAGTTACAGTCGCTTGAGAGGCAGCAGGAAACTCTCCAAGTCTGGTCTGTTGATGAAGCAGGGATCAAGTTAATCAGTTTGAGGCTTTGGCTAACAAGCTTAAACTTTGTCATCAAGTCTAGTACTGAAGGTGAATTGACGGTAGTTTGTTAAGACACTTTTCTTTACAGTTTGTACGTTTATCGGAAAATATAAAATAAATTAAGATAAAATGATTGACCTTTGTGTGGTGCCTCTTGATCCTACAGATGTTGGTTTCTTCTTAATAACGGACGTGCGTTTAGGGGCAGTTGTGCCATATTGTCAGCGTCGCACTGTGGTTCTTATACTAAAAATATTTACATACTACATATTTATATATTTACATATATTAAGAAGAAAAACATCTGTAGGATCAAGAGACACCACACAAAATATCTTTACTAGATGGCCCTAAGCTGGGTCTGTATAATACAAAATTAGGATAATTTTAATCTAAAAGCCTACAGGTTGACTATAACACAGGATCTTTGTAAACAACTGGAAAATGTATTTTCAAAACAACACTTTAACTAAAAATGTGTTTAGAAATTCAAGATACCAGTTCCAATTACGTGGACGTAATTATTTGAATTTCAGCTCACAGAAAAGCTAATGAAATATACCATCAGTTCTTGGGTTTTCAGTTGAATTTGTCAGTTAATATTCAATTGGATCTTTATATTACTTCCAAACAAAACCCAGTTGATCAATTCAACTCAAACAAAGTGTTTTCAACGTCAAAATAAGTTGTATCGTAAAGTGATTGTTGACAAAATCTATCCTCTTGAATGTAGTAGACACTATGATTTGGCTGATTGGACAAGTTAAAGTGCTGTTTCTTGAAGTTAAAGTGAGTTAGAGTGAGATAAAGTGTTGCAGTACTGCAGCATGTTCACAACTCGGGATATAAATGACAGAAATATGGAACACCCTGCAGATATCCTGCTCTCTAGCATCTTGTAGAGAATTCAACACTTGTTTAGTGTTTTGATATAGTTTAGGCTTACAAATACGATCAATTTTCATCGAAATGTACTAAATTAAATGTGACGAAGGGCTATGTATAGGTGAATAGCCTTAAGAGCACTAATTACTAATCAATTAGTTATTCTTATGGAAGAACTCTGAAGTAAGTTAAAAAATGTTACAATGTTCATTGTGTACTAAGATTTACGTTCGAAATAAATAGAAGCAGGATTCAGAAAGTATTTTAAATAAGTAATTTAGAAATGAGTTTTAATAATTAACTATCAAAAGGTATCCAATTTACTATGGGTTAAGTTAAACGTCCGTAGTAAACAATTCTAATCACATACATTGTATCATCGTCAACAACAAACTTCGAACAAGAGTTATTCCATCTGCTCTTAGAGGTCTTGAAGAGCCCCCCAAAAATATAGCACCTTTAAATAAAAATGCAGAAAATGCATGTACTCCCAGAAATACGTAGTTATATGTTCAGATGGTTAAAGATAATCAGGGTTCTCTAGGTTTTTAAACAACCCTGTATATTGTATGCAAATGATTTAAACAGGACGTATTCAAGTTCTTCTTGAAGAGGCCATGTCATTTTTCATAAACAAATAAACTGTATTGAATTGTACTTCTTACTGCAGGTTTTCTGCTAAACATAATTCTGCAACCCGTACAAAATAAATTACGAGTACAACAAAATCTCTTTTCAATCAGTTAAAATTGAAATTGTGCAACGCGATTCAATTTCAGTTTTATGAAACCACACTTGAGTGAAAAGCTGTGATGTCCTAGAAAGCAGTGATGGTTATACTACGGTCATAATATGACGGCGAACTTTTGTTTTAATGTAATCATATGGCAATGTTTGCTTAGAGAGTGGTCGTCACTTCCTCCATATGATGGCATTAAACGAAATATTACCGCCGAAAGAAATTTGTTAGTGATTTTCTAGAAACCTATTTTACACTCTATATTTTACACTAACTATTTTCACTCACACTGTTTACAAGACACGTAAATAACTGTGAAAAATATAACATTAAAAATCTTATAAATCAATATTTAAAGTTTTTTTTATTTGAAGCCTTTCGACAAGTAAAGCTCTCATCTTCGAATAACTAAAAAATCCAAAACCCTGAACTTTTCAGGTTATTTGAAGATGACAGCTTTACTTATCGAAAGGCCTTATACATTAAAGGTTTTAAATATTGGATTATATGATTTCAAATTTTATCTCTTTATCAGTCCAATATTAGAACTTTTTATTTAAGATCAGCTGTGACAACGCAATATAATCTATGTGAAAGTTAGCTTTTAATATTAAATTACAAATATTGTTTGAACGTTTCCCAAGTGAACTATTCTTGGCGGTTTGCGGCTAAAGTTTCTCTGAACGCCTCAGTAACTTACCTTAATGGCAGTTTTCCTCAGGCGTTGTAATTAAATGAACTTCTGTAATCCGTTCAGTAAAATATTTAAGCACTAAAACCACGCCATTGGCGCTGGCGTTTGGCAACTTTTAGAAACCCTAATCAGCAGAAGTAACTAATGTTCACTGCCGTAAGACCATACTTTTGAACTTTATCTCGCAGAAAGTTCATAATGTTTAATGTGATAATGTATTCCCCGCAAATTCAATAAAGCATCCAAGAGTTACTTACCTGCTTTTAAATTTCCATGGAATTTTATAGAATAACAATACTTTTGTTAGATTAAATGTATTCGTAATACACAATACAGGATTATTAAAAATAATATAGCTTTCATTATTCTGAAACTTTTATATTATGAGTGCTTAATGGATTATTTATATAAAGTTAAAGAAGAAGTTCAAAAGTTTTGTTTACATATACTGAAAGGCCATTTCAACTGTTAATTACCAACAAGTTTGCTGCCCTTTAACACAACACATACGAGGGGACAGCAAAATTTGGACTTCCTCATTGGTAGAAGGGCGTGATGAAGATGAAGATTAGGTGTTTGAAATGAAATAAGTTTATTCATCTATAATTTACAAGATTGAATGAGTACAATTTTGGCTTGAAAGTTCTTGGCCATGGTTCCCTTCAAGCGACCAAGACCTCCCGATCTAACGCCTTGTGAATTTTTCTTGTTGGGCTATATTAAGGAGAAAATTTACGTCCCACCACTGTCAAGAAATGTACAGTTCGTTAGGTAAAGCATGGCCGGTGGTCTTGAGATTTCCTCCTGCTGGCCGCTTACGGACCTATAGTCCATCTCACCGGTCATGCTAAACCTGACGAACTGTAGTTGACCTGCGGAACCGTATCAGAGCTGCAGTCAGTACCGTAAATCAATACTTGCTTCGTGACGTGTTAGAAGAGTTTGATTATCGGCTAGATTATTAGGCACTTATTAGGCATTTATTCGGACATATTAGGCATATATACAACTGTACCAAGGGGACCAAACTTTGAAGTGCGCTCTTTTCCCCAGCAATTAACAAATAATAAAATAGAGTTCTCAGAAGTAAGTCATTCTTTTCGAGTAACCCTGTAGAATAGCGTAAAATAAATAACATGAACTGTAAATAGTGATTTTCTGTACATTTAAAATATCTTGAAACGAAATTTTAGGGAACAAACAGCTTTTAACGAAAGCATAAAACTCTACCGTGTGTTTCCCCTGAGAACAGAATGGATAGATATTTCCAGTCGATCTCAAGGTTTGAATGATTGACAACCCATTTACTGACGCTGGCAAAAAGTAAACGTCAATCCTTTAGATCTGACACTCGCTCACTGACTTAACGGATAATCAGATTTATTGACAACTTTAAGTAAAATGCTTTAAACAATAACTTGTTTATTCACCGTACGATACTTGGTAAACGCCCATTTAGGTCTCTCAATTCTTTTCGCCGTTTGGGGTTTTGGAACAATCAACCTATTTATGTGTCTTCTGATAGGGGAGCCGACGCATTGACAAACTACATTTTAAAGAGTATTTAATTGATGCAATAAATATTTCCATGGATTTTGTTGTTAAAATCTTGATAGGCAAATTAAATTTATGAGTATTTGTTTAGATTTATCCAAAGCGTTCGATTGTGATCATCACAACCTTTTAATAAACATTTTAAACGATCTTGGAGGGAGGGAATTATTCTTAAACTGGTTGAAAAGCTATTTGTCCAATAGAAAACAGGTAGTGTCTATCAATAATGCAATGTCCTACCCATTGCAATTAAAGTTATTTAGTGTTCCTCGAGGTTCTTTCCTTGGACTCATACTGTTCAATTTGTATATGAACAGTTGTAAAAATACTGTAGATAATTCTATATTTGTAAAATAAATTGAGCTATTTAGAATTATATCTAGAAGAAAAAAAGAAAAGGTTATTTATTTTAGGAAATTCCTAGACAATATTCTTTAGCCCTTCGAATAGTTTTTACCAGTAACATTATACATTCTTACATTGTAATTCACCCTCCATTTAACCAATTCTATATAAAAAGTCAAAACATTTTTTGTACACAGGATTTAATGAATTATTATAAATTCTACTAAAACACCTCAGTCTTTCTATTTAAAACTATATTTTAGGATCAGAACCGAACTCAATTGCGAGGTCTGCTTAGCATGGAAATTATGCAAATGCAAAGTTACGAGAATGTGTACGAAGCGGAGGAAACCAAGGAGGCCTAAACCAAGAGCCATTTATCTTTCTGATCAACAACATCTGCGCTGAAGCTTTGTGCTGATGACACAACAATATCCCATTCTGTTGTTTCATTTTAGAATATATTATATTTTGTTCTTTTTTCTTCAGTAAAAAAACGAGCCTTTCTTAAACATTAAAAGAGACAACATTAGGTAGGGTTTGTACTCAAAGTAGTAATTGTAGATTTTTGCTGCATAATCTAGATGGATTATAGAAATAAGGTAGAAAATATACGAACAGTTGGTAAATTCTAATTTTTTGTCATACACTGTAAATAAATTTTGAACTTTCCTATTTTCAACTAATTTTATGGTTAAGTTGAATTGAAATCTTTAGAACGTCTCGATAAGCCTTGCAATCTTTAAGCATTAAGTGCTGCACGTTTGTTTAATACAGGGATCAACTCCCTAAATTGTTTTACATTTAATGATAATAATATGTTACAAAACCTGTAGCCAACAGAGTTTTAAGGCTAAGTGTTAAAATAAAACCAGGCTGACACGCAGCTAAGCGCTAAAGCGCCACTGGCATGAGTGAATTCCCTCTGTAATTTGTTACTTTAATTCGCTCCTGTCACAGCCTTTTTTTTAGTGCTCTTTTTGGTTAGCTACACTCACACCCTTTGATTTCAGCTTGGCTTCCTGTTGCGTTACGAGGTTCACAATCTTGCTTAGGCCTTCGTGAATTACGTGCTCTTTTACTGCAAATCCTTTTACTCATAATACAAATTAAAAAAGTCACTTTTTTGGCTACCATTTTGAAATGATTAAATAAATTTTATAGTTTTTGATATATTAGTGTATATTATCAAAATATTGCTTTGGAAAACGCTTCGTTTACTAGATAGTTGCAAGCTTTCTTGACTAAAAATAATGTTAACTCCTAAATCACTTAGTTCGTGTAACATTAAAGTAAAAAAAACTACCACAATGCTCAAATTTAGATTTGAAAATATATAACGACCTTTTTAAGATATTTTCAGTTACTTCCAGCTAAAAAGTAGAAGCACTGCGTACTTTACAAAACAATTTTCTTTAGATATTAAACAAAATTGAAACCAAAATATTGAATATCCGGCGAGAAATAACTTATACCTTGTCTACGAAGGATCTCAGTAAATTCTCCAGCAAGTGCTGTCAGTTAGGAGAGATTGGTTGGTAAATCTATCACAAACTTGTGACATACATTAATTCAGCAATGTGTCAATGCGACAGAGGCTTCAAACTTGACCTATGCTGATCCATCTCGTTACCTCAGCTAGGTGAAATATTGTACTATACCCGTACACAAATATTTCTTGTGACAGAAAGTAAATGGAGAACAATCTTAGATTAGGTGAAATATTGTACTATATTCATACTTGACGAACATAAATATCTCTTGTGACAGAAAATAAATGGAGAACAGTCTTAGATTAGGTGAAATATTGTACTATATTCATACTTGACGTACACAAATATCTCTTGTGACAGAAAATAAATGGAGAACAGTCTTAGATTAGGTGAAATATTGTACTATATTCATACTTGACGAACACAAATATCTCTTGTGACAGAAAATAAATGGAGAACAGTCTTAGATTAGGTGAAATATTGTACTATATTCATACTTGACCAACACAAATATCTCTTGTGACAGAAAATAAATGGAGAACAGTCTTAGATTAGGTGAAATATTGTACTATATTCATACTTGACGTACACAAATATCTCTTGTGACAGAATTTAAATGGAGAACAATCTTAGATTAGGTGAAATATTGTACTATATTCATACTTGACGTACACAAATATCTCTTGTGACAGAAAGTAAATGGAGAACAGTCTTAGATTAGGTGAAATATTGTACTATATTCATACTTGACGTACCCAAATATCTCTTGTGACAGAAAATAAATGGAGAACAGTCTTAGATTAGGTGAAAATTGCACTACACCCGTACTTGACGTACACAAATATCTCTTGTGACAGAAAATAAATGGAGAACAGTCTTAGATTAGGTTAAAATTAAACTAATGATGTCTGACATAGTTCAGACAAAAGGTCTTGAAACATCTTGTTTTCATATATAGTGGGTACATCCAAAATACTGTTCGCATAAATGTCTCACGACTTAAGGCTTCGTCTGAAAATTAACAGAGATATTTACTGTAGGGACTGGGACTCTTTGCGTGGTCCTGTAATCCAGTTTCAAGGAGGTCAGGTTTTGAGGATGATATAGGTCTAAAGCGGCTCAGATAGTCTCAGTGATCATCTGATGATATCCGCATCAACTCCCACCAACGTTTAGACATATCAGACCATCACCTGCGTGGTTCGGAAGTCACGTTAAGCCATTGGTCCTTGTATTTCCATTGGTCATTGGGCTATTAATTAATGACCTATTCTAATGAAGAGACAGACGGCCTTAGTTTGTAACAAGACTACACATCATAACTCATTACTACCACTCATCACACTCATCCTTACCACAATGTCCTCTTGAGAGTGGTCGGCATCTCTAATAGTGATTTAGTGTCTCTTTAATACTCTTTTAAATCGTACATTTAATCATAATTCTCCTTAATAGGCAACAGTGTTTATTCTTAAATTGTAAAATGACAATTATTTATTGCTACTTATAACCAAATTCTTCTACTCGACAAACATTGAACCAAACTTTTCTTCTGGAAGTCAAGCTTGGTATAAATTAATATGTTCTTTATTTATGTTATATGTTTTTTTCAACACAAAAATATTTGTAAACTGACAAATAAATTAGTTATTGTCTACGGGTCTTTGGTAAATAACACAAAATACAGTTTAACTAATGGGGAGGTAATAAACGAATGTGGAAATTGACAACCTCTTTTCACCTGTCAATCAACTGAGAGCTTCATTTGACACCGTGACATTTACTGGTGATCGAATTCATCAACTAAACTGACGACAGGTGAGATAACAATAACAATAACGTTTAATGTCAAAATGATACAATAAAATTGACATTAAAGATGTTGTATCAACAGGGTGCTTTTTAACTGTGTCTTCTCCTCTACCGGAAATCATTTAACAAACAATGAAACAGGCTGATGTGAATTTGTAAAAAGTAATAATCGCTATCAGTTGATTGAATATTGTCCATCATGTTGCTTAATAAATGAGTTGTAAAAGAATTTAAACGTACAGTTCGTTAGGTATAGCATGGCCGGTGGGCCTGCGATTTCCTGCTTTATGGCCCTATAGTCCATCTCACCGGCCATGCTAAACCTGACGAACTGTAATCACTCATCAGTTATCTCATCTAAAGGGATATTTTAAATACTCTTAATCAGTTATACTGTCCCAAAAATAACTGAATGATATGGGTACAGGAGGTAATTTATATGATCGATACAAACTAAAACAATATAGTACAGTTCGAAAAGTGTTTTGGTGTTATTTAGCTGAAACTAGCAAAGGGAAAATAATATGGAGGGAAAGGTTAAAATATAGTCGACGACAGCGCTTTCGTGAGTCCTAGGAATTTCCTGAAACGGGTTTGGGGTGGAGTGAGGATAACGTACAACAGAAATGCTTTTTAGAGGCTGTGAGACGTTGTATACAGGGTTTCACAAAAATGTGTAGCGCGCCATGCAGAACCGGATTCTACATACAAAAGTTGTCGAAAACGTTTTGTAACATGTTTTTGATTTCGGCTTAGTGTAGATGTAATCTGCCATTTTGTAAATTTTTGAAAATAACTAATAATTCAAAACTTATTTTTGTGAAACTTGGTATAAACTTCAAATATTTGCCTAATTAGATTGTCCAAAAATGTCTTTTTACCTAACTTATCAAATTTTTAAATGGCGGCGATTTAAACCTTCTAAGCCAAACGGAATAAAATTGGAATTAACTTTGAAAATTTTCAAATGACCACCTTATTGAAATTTGATAAGTAAGATAAAAATATTGTTGGAAAACGTTATAAGGAAAACAATTAAGACTATAAAAGGTCTCAAAGCCGAAATAAAAAAAATGTTACTGGTCATTTTCGACTTTCTTTTGTATGTAGAAGCCGGTTCTGCGTAGTGCGCCCCACATTTTTGTGGCTCTCTGTATAATTATTAAGTGTTGTCATTCAACTCAGGAGGTGTTGATAAGTTTAAAACTGCTTTCAGCTTTGTTTTATGAAGTTTCGTTCTATAAATCGATAGACATGAATAGCACAAGGCCTACTTCCTATAAAGGACAATAGAATATATCGTGCAGGGATTAGAATAGTGAAGCAATAAGCAGTGAACAGTTAAGCCTTTCCCCATCGCGCTGAATGCTGTATTGACCCATGGATTTGAGAAGTGGGTTAAACCGGTCATATTAGTGCTTCATATCGCTTCCAGGGTTAATATGTCAGCTCATAACAATTCCCAAGGCATTAAACGGTTCTGTTCTGATCTGAGTTTACTTTTAATTTGTTTTCTCTTTTTCATTTACTTTAAGTAGCTTCAACTTGATCAAACATTTTGGGTGTGCAAAGTACTATTGAAATAAATTATATACATTCATCTACTGGATGCGATTCTATGCAATATCTAATGCTTTTCAGTAGTAATTTTTCTTCAAAATGTGCAAAAGCAATTCAGTTACAATATTCATTCATGCACATAAAACTGCGTGGATTCAGGCCTCGTGGCTAAAGCCTATGTAGCGGTAAATTGAATGATGGTGATTAAAGCATCAATTAGATACTTGGAGCTTCAGGGAGAAATGATGTGGCAACAATAATTGCTCAATGGTTTGTAATAATGGACGGCCATTGGCCACAAAATCACCAATCAACGGCCAATACAAGCTTCCAGGCTGATCACCTCTTAGCCTATAGTGAAATAGTTGTTAGCGAATGTCTTTTTAGGACAAAAGTAAACCTAAAACATAACACAGAACATTAGAGAACGAGCTAGCCTAAAGTAATCAGCGTAAGTTGACCAGGCAAACACAACCAAACAACATAATTATAGCTGTTGAAGTCAGAAAAATAAAGTTAAATCTTGTACAGTACTAAAAAACATAAAACACACTAAAAAATGAACAACGCGCAATAGCGATTGTTTATATACTCGTAGTTAATTCAGACAAATATACAATTGAATTACCATGAAGTCTTCGGTCTCTTAAGCTTCAATAAAAGCTGAGGAACAAAATGTACAAATAGGCTACATTTCAAATACTTTTGACTGGGGCTCATGGCGTGGTCCTGTAATCCAGCTTCATGGAGGTCAGGTTTTGAGGATGATATAGGTCTAAAGCGGCTCAGATAGTCTCAGTGATCATCTGATGATACATGCATCAACTCCCACCATCATGTAGACATATCAGACCATCACCTGCGTGGTTCGGAAGTTACGTTAAGCCGTTGGTCCCTGTATTTCCATTGGTCATTGGGCTATTAATTAATGACCCATTCTAAGGAAGAGTCGGCCTTAGTTTGTAACAAGACTACACCTCATAACTCATTACTACCACTCATCACACTCATCCTTCACCACATATTTGCCTTAAAATACACTCATGAGAGTGGTCGGCATCTCAAATAGTGATTTAGTGAATTACCATAAAGTCTTCGGTCTCTTAATCTTCAATAAACGCTGAGGAACAAAATCTACAAATACATTTCAAATACTTTTGAATGTTTCCAAAGTAATAATGATACAGGTGGAACTTTTGAGGCTTGAAACAAAGAGAACACTCATGTTTACTCATGAACAGCACTCACGTTCATAGTATGAGTCTTGAACTTCTTTCATATCGCAGCTTTAGCAACACTGCAGATGAGCAATATACCAACTGCAAGTGTTGTTCTGAGCTTATCACCTTCTCTTATGAGCCTCAGGCTACTCAAAGCCTCAAGTGTAGTTGAGTGTGAGTATGAGTTTGCTTGGCACTTTGACCAAAATCACTTTAGATCGAACCGAGAAGTAGCTTATGATCAACCAGGCCGACACGCAGCTAAGCCTGTAACTATCACTTGTAATAGTTTGTATATTGTAGGCTACTCTTTTCATCAAAATTACTATTTTCCATATGATACTAATGTATAAAAAGGTGTACACCGTTGATAAATAAATAAATAAATAAATAAGCGCTAAAGCGCCGCTTGCACGAGTGAATCGAATTTGCAATTTGTTACTCTTATTCGCTTCTCTCACAGCCTCGCTTCGGCCTTAGACTTATGTGCTCTTTACTGCAAGTTTTATTACATATCGTGAAGGTAAAACTTATTTTAAACTGTATTGAAATCGGACTACTTATAACGCTTTTATAGGGAAAAATTACTTTTTTGGACACCTCAATGAATTTTCATAATCTTTAGTACATTGGTGGATACTATTTAAATACATGTTTATTTCAAGTTTTATAAAAATAGGTTGACATTTACTGTTATAGATAATTATAGCCACGTTTTTGACCAAACCCCTTATAAGGGTACTTTTGGTAGCCCGATTTTTCTGTCTAACGAACCTGACCAAGATCTACAAGAATTATTTAAAAGAAGTGTCAAAAATCGTTATTTGTATTTTTAATTTACTCTATTTGTAATTCACATACAACTAGGATATTATAAAATAATCAATACGTTGAGGAAACAGTTTATAGTTAAACTTTTAACTGACACAAAATTAATCAACACGTACGGTTCAACAAATTTCTCACCTTCAAAGTGGAAACTGTTTTAACTAGTTTACTTCAATCCGAATCAACAGCAATTAGACACGTTGAAAGGACTTTGTTAGCAAAGTTCCAATTGTTAATCAGCCACTTAGAAGTTTGTGGTTTGAAAAGCTCCAAGAAATTACTCTGCTGTCGGATTCCTTAGAATGTTTTTAATTGAATGAACTTCAGCAATCAGTGAATTGAATTGGAGGTGTAAGTTTTTATTGGATTAATTTTGAAGAGGTTGCTCACTTAACTCGTAAACTTTACTATCAGAATTCACTGCACCGATTAAAAAAAGGTAAAGTTAAAGTTTGTCTTGTTAAATGAGGCGTAGGTAAGACTACAAAGTCCTCTCTACCACTCAACTTCGACCTTTACCTAGCGTTACTGTATAGTAACTTTACAAATGTAAGGGGTGACTGCGGGGATCGAACCCGTGCCAGCGGAGGGATAAGCTCTGAAGTCACGCACAATCCCAACCCGCCATGAGTCCGCGTATGATGATTACATTGAAACTCGTATTAATATATTTCATAAATAGGTTTGAATTAGTGTACAAAACATGTAGATTTGAATAGGTAATAAGGATTTCTTTAGTCAAAATAACCAGCAATTTTCAAAACATAAAAAATTATTCTTATTTGAAAAATTAGTTTTTAAGTCAAAAATCTAAAAAATCATGATAAAAGTGAAAAAGAAAGATAATGCAAGATTACTAAAAAAAGACAATCAGTGTTGCTTGGTCAAAATACCTTTGATGTTTAAAAATATTCCAAGAAATATTTGGTACTCTGTAAGTTGACAATTGAAAATCGGCAATTGCAATTTGGCGGGAAGTTGTGCGGAAACACGAACAGTGGAGCAGTGGTGGCAACATAAACACACTCAACAATGGCCATTGATCCCAGCATTGCCAACATTCCCGCCAGGAATATTCAGACTCGGCTCCCTTTCACAGTTGAGACTTGCCGTACATCTTTGTCACCGGAATTATTCTCTTCAGATGAATTATTGTCTCTGCTTGGGAACGAGATGAAGAGCAGTTTATAGTGGGAGCTATAAACTTTATACATTGCGCGAAAACAAATTAGACTCAAATGGAGACTGCAACTTGTTTGACAAATAATTTGTTATTTTCTAAGCTGTTTACAAACCTGTGTGTTTTATTTTGATGATTAGCTTTAAGTTGATGGCAAAGTTATATTAATTATAACTATACGGGTGCAAAAAACACCATGTATCTAGATAATAACATCACGGTACATTAAAAATTTCTCATAGTAGTATTTTAAATTGAAATTCCTTTACAAACAACACTGTTAGCTCATATAATCTCACGTTATTCTAAAACTCTCAAGAAGTCTTTGAGGCAAATTTGTATAACACAATTGTAATCATAAAAACAAAACAATAAAAAACTTCTCTAAAGTAGAGTTTGATGTTTTTTATATTATCAACGATTACTTGTGGCGTGGTCCTGTAATCCAGCTTCATGGAGGTCAGGTTTTGAGGATGATATAGGTCTAAAGCGGCTCAGATAGTCTCAGTGATCATCTGATGATACCCGCATCAACTCCCACCATCGCATAGACATATCAGACCATCACCTGCGTGGTTCGGAAGTCACGTTAAGCCGTTGGTCCTTGTATTTCCATTGGTCATTGGGCTATTATTTAATGACCCATTCTAAGGAAGGGTCGGCCTTAGTTTGTAACAAGACTACACCCCTTAGCCACATAACTTGTAGGTATCTTCAAAGTGTTCCATCGTGTTGCAGAGGGAGTGTAATGCGCGGCTACAATGACTACAGACTGCAGGAGACTCAGTTGCCTTACCCCAACACTACGCAGGAGCATGCGCCCTACCACAAGCGTGCGCACAGTCATCGTGCGCGCAGGTACAGTGCAGGCGCGGACACTGCGCGTCAGATCTACCGCACCTTCAGTGATGACCAGAAGATGCTGATACATGGCGCCGTGCACGCCGTGCCTGCTGAGGTGCACCCGTGCCCGGACACCAGGTAACGCAATATTGTGATCAACACAGCAATATCAGACCACTATGGCCAACCAATCGTTAACGGTTTCCATACAGTTTCATGCGTGCCAGTGAGCAACTAAATTAGAGTATGCAAAGGCAAAAAGTAAGTTGTTAAACACTTTCTCTCCATCGGCAGATACTACGGGTCGACACCCCGGCGGTCTCGGAGGTGCCCGGAGGAGTGCCTGACCTACGACCCCAGGGAGGTGACCCTCTGCTGCTGCGAGGACGACTGGTACACTCCGAGAAGCAGACCTCAGCAGACTGTCTACTTTGCCAACGACATCCCACCCTGCCCACCAGCGCCGAGTATGTCCAACCCCTCTCTGTACCGTGAGCATGTGCCCCGAGCAGTCACCCCCACCATGAGGTCCCCACATGGCTACAGAGAGCGTTCAGTCAGCCGCAGCTCCAGCAGGTAGTCCAAAATATTCTTTCAGTGTACTCCTATTTTAAATAGATCTAGAATGTTCAAAAATGTTGATTTTTCTTGCACTTAAGCTTTATAATTATAGCAATTTTCTGTCCAGTATCTTTCCAAATATTTTAGCTTTTAATAAATTACAATCTTTCTCTTGTGTAAGTTGTATTTCCAAACCATTCTGACTAGTTTCTTATCATAGGTATCTGTTATGTTCTTAGAGAGACAAAGATGAACGGGCACACCACAGCGCCCTACTGCCAGAGGGGTCACAGGGAGGAGACCGACTCTGAGGACGACATCGTCGCCATGAACATGACCGCGGGACATCTGGCTGCCGACTGCAGATGCGCGTGTGACCACATACTCAACGGCAGCTATCGCCAGCTCAAGGAGGTAAGGTATCTTCACAGAGACAAATTTATTACAGAGATCTAATGGCAAAGGAAACATTATATAGTGAAACCACTCCCAAAAGAGTGAAAATCGAGCCACTCTTTAATGAGAGTTACTGGTATGGCTGGTGATGGAACTGAGCACGGTGAAAGATTTGATGCTTGAATTAGCGGTGTCTTTAAAATGAAAAGCTGAACGCTTGTGAAAGTTGTCGTGGTGTCATCTTTAGAGGTCTTTTTCTAAAGCGCTGGCACAGTCAGAGTGACGAGAACACGCTGAAGTACTCCTAACACGAGACAAGCACGGAGTGTTAAACTTATTTCAAACAACTTGACAGCAGTCGATCGTGATCTTTATGATCGATCACTGAATTTGAACTTATAACGGTTTTAAATGTATTGCTTTCTGGCATTACTAGCTATTTATAAACTCCTTAAGCTCACATACATTTTATTCTTTTGATTTATACAACTGTAGCGTTAATCCGAGAAAGGCTATTCTCTTAACGTTTTACTAACAAAATTATAGTCATCCTCAAACTGTCTTCGACCTTCAAAATCCTAGTTACTGAAATGAAAAAACTTTGAAAAATGTGTATCTAATTAAAAACTGTAATATAAGTCTACAAAACAAACCAAGCACATATTTCTATTTACAAGTTTGCATCAAAATCTATAGATGTTAACTATTTTTCATTCACGCGGCAGACCAAAAGGAATTTGTTAGACGAACCTTCGGACCAGAACAAGGCCTCCACCTCTCGCAGGAGTTCTGTCGACTCTTCTTACAGATACATTTCAAGAGTTCGCTCAAAGTTCAAACCTATCCCAGAGGAGGTTTGTTGATTCCAGCTTGGTGTTCGATTCATTCCAATTCGCTGAATGGAAACAGCTTTTTCATCCATCAAAGTTGGCAACATGTTTGATCAACTCTTTTTACGTAAGATGTAGTCTTGGTGATCTTGTGTGATCGAGGTAGATTTCAGTTTGGTTGGCTATGCACTTTAACAGCTTGAGCTTTAGAAGTACAATACTCATAAGACAATTGAATTACTCTCCGTAGCAAATTCAGCAGGAGAGTAATATGCATAAGTTGTGTCAGCTGAGTTATTGCTTTGAGAACGAGGGGTCACGAGTTTGATTCCCGCGGAGAGTATCGATTGAAATAAACTTTAATCTACTTATTCCAGTTCAAACAGTGTCATAATAATCACTATCATAATAATTAGCTCGAGATATTTCGGTCTCGCTGTGGAGTACCATCTTCAGTCACTGATTTAGCCAATGAGAACATCGAGAGTTGGCATCTCTGCTCCAATGTACATTTGGCAGCCATGACGGATAGCGGAATAATAGCTCAGTTTCAGCCAATCAGTGACTGAAGATGGTACTCCACAGCGAGACCAAAATATCTCAAGCTAGTTGCTATGATGTTCTGACGTGGAGTAAACCGGAAAACTAGACAAGGGGCGCGTAAGTCTAAGACTTATGATAATACTTATCTAATCGCGTTTCATAACTTACCTTTAGACAAATCACGGATGAGGCCTTACTAGTATGAAAATTCTACCATGTAATATTAATGCCTTTGTGGCTGGTGGTTCCAGTGGTTTTGTCTCTAGTGATAGGGTCGCAAAATCGTCTAGCATAGTTAATTTCTTTTAGTTTATTGAACATTGTGATGATACTTTTCATCTCTTTACAATACGAATAAAAGTCTTTTCTATTTTATTACGAGCTACAAATTTGCAAATCAACGAGTAAAAAAATCAAAGTATTTCTTCTCGGCTTCTGTGAATAATCATTTAACGTTTTCTCCTTTTCTTTTTATAGAGGACTAAAGTTTTGCAACGCAAGGAAAGTTAACGAGGGACGTGCAAAGATCTCGGACATGCTTTGAATGATGAGAAACGACGGACGTGACAAATTGAAATAACAAGGAGAGTTTAAGCAGTTTAACACCATTTCTTTGGGAATTCACTTGAAAGAAATTCTAAACCTATTTCATGTTAATACTTTGGTTATCTTATTTTAATGTATTTAGACGAACTTATCTCACATGTTGTCATTTGTTAAGTCTAATAGAGTGGCCGTAGCCCAGTCGCATAGTGCGTGCTTCGCACCAAATTGGCCCGGGTTCGATTCTCGGGCGCAGTGATAACTTTTCACAACTGCCACTCTCCGTGGTTCGGAAGTCACGTTAAGCAGTTGGCGTTATAGGTCGTTGGGCTATTAGTTAGTGACCCAAGCTGGGAAACAGCCAGCCCTAGTTTGTAACAAGACTACATCTCATCATCCATCAAAACACTCACCACATTACCCATCATTCCATAATCACCTTAAAATACCCTCTGAGAGTGGTCGGTGTCTCAAAGCAAAATATCTAAGTATAGTTAAAGTGCACAGCTAACTGAACTCAATAAAATTGTGCCTGAACCATACGCCATTTTTTAGAACATTAACAAACCATGATCGGAAAGATTCACATCAATATATACATCAACATCTCATTCGTATGTGCATTGGAATTTGTCTTTGAAAATTCGTCTAATGCATTATTAATTGATCATCGGAAAACGCATGGTTGCTAACCTTTAATCAATATTTGCAGAATTGGCTGGACTACCATTTTTACTTGCATTTATTTTATTGAAGGATAATTGACCAAATCTCTTTGGCATGTTTGAGTTAAAGTTGTATAGCTTATAAGCTGGCTACAGGTACGTAGTTTATAGTACTGCGTTTCAAATCCTTCTATTACATGGTTCTTTTCTTTACTGATAGTCTGAAACTAATATGTTGGCTGTAACATTATTTTTTGTATGGTTTTTGGTAACTCGTTATGTATTTTTTTAATGATGAGCAGCAGGTGTTTTGTTTAGATACCATATGAGGAATACATATGAATAATTTAATCAAGCGAGCTGGTGACCTTTGTAAACGTTTGAGGGCTGAAACGTATTGACGGGTTTTTCAAGAGCTGCATTTGGCGGAAGTATATTATAAAGAACAGCTTTTTATTTTTGTATGGATATTAATAAAAGCTCAATTTAGGACTTTTAGAACTCACATACAGTAGAAACAAGTAATAACGTGTGTTTGTCTAAAAAACCGATAATATAAATCATGACACACGTTTGCTAATGTAATATAACTCTCATAGCGTTTGTCTTTGTCATAGATTTTTGAAACATAATAATTATAGTTTATTCCCTTCTTTTTACATGTATAAATCCAGGTTGTCGTCTCCGAGCATCGTCGCTGTGAAAGTGTTTGTCATCTTTAAGTTTCATTACAATTAAAGTCAATGTCTTGATGTCTTCACAAAAGAGTAGTCTTTTTATATTTGTATGACATTGAAGTTGATATTTAGCGTTTTAAGTTTGTTTAGTAGTTAATTACAAATTTGGCTTTCTATTTCAACCGCCAATGATTTTGCCAAGCTTACTTCCAGCCATACAAAGAGGTGGTGACGAAACATAAGCTTCTCATAATGGAATTAACCCAGACCCCTTCATAGCTTTTGCCCTTGTCAGTTCCCCATGAATTGTGTTACGTTTACCCCTTCTTGTACAATGTAAGGGTTAATGAAAAGCTAAACAGCGACGTGATCCCATTCTTAGACACACATCTAGATGATGGATGGTGGCGACCAAACATAAGCTTCTCATAATGTAATCAACCTAGAACCCTTCATAGTGCGCTTCTCATAGCTTCATGAGAAATGTTAAGCTTCTCATAAAACGCCTGATTTATGACAAATTATTGAAAAGTGAGCATTATTTAAAATTAGGAGTGATAATTTTGAAGAATTTGCAACTTCTGCTGACAATTTAGGTTTAAGCAAACATCCGGAGTTTGATACCTATAAGGGTTCAGTTTTCAAACTACTTTCTAGAGTGGGTTTTAGAATGGAGTTTGTAAAATCGAACGTTATATAAGAAAGGATACACATAATTTAAAAAATACTTTATCTATTTACTGAAGTTAAGTAGCATCGTTGTATCCTTGTACCTAACTTAACTACCTAGCCTACACAAGGTCCTTGGCAGAGCGCTCGCTTCATCTCGGTTTCATCACCTGGTTGGCGTTAGTTCGATCCCCAGTCACCACGGACAATATCGCTGACGTTCCTTTACGGTAACGCTAGGTAAAGGATCAAGATTGAAATTAGTATACTTTCTGAATTTCAAAAACGACTATAGTACTAAACTCTTACGAATATTTGCTTGCAAGATTAATCATTATCCAGATTTTAACACACTCTCTTTGCCATGTTACACAGGAAGACAGCACGCACTTTCCCCCAAGTGTAACGCAAGGCAGCAAAGAGGAAGTGACGTTTTACCCGAGACAGCCCCCCTCCACCACGTCCACCTCAACCACCACAGGTAAGTAAACAAACCTATCATTTGTTGAAAAAACATTTGTATCCTAACAGGTTATTAATTTATATTATTTAACCCCTTATTTTCCCTGTGCACAAGGCAATCATTACCTTTGTTACAGGCTGTATGCTCCTCACAGACTTGCTCAGTTGGGGTTCGGGGGCGGGGCGGGGGCGGCGGACGTGGCTGGTGGGAGTGGCAGTGCTGCTGGCTGCGGCGGCGGGGTGGGAGTACCCTTAGCTCTCAGTATACAGGCGGGGGCGAGCTACGAAGAGCGGCTGGAGATGGCCCACAAACTGCTGAGGGATACGCCACTTATAGACGGGTGAGTCATAAAACACATCAGGGAACAGCTCTGAGGATGGCCGACTGTAATGTGGCTGAAACGTCAGCAGAACTTGAACATAGTGAATATCTACGATACGTGATCAAACCCGGAGGCCCTAGTTAGTGTTAGTATCAAATATAGAAAGGGTATTGCACTTTTAAACCACATTAACTTAATTAAAATGAATGTTGTTTAGAAGTGCAATATGCTTTCCTCATTGAGTAATGATTACTACAAAGCCAATGGAAGTAACATAATTAATAATGTAAGTATCAGTGACGACCGTGGAAGTCAAACCATAATTCTTGTTTGCCTCTCGTAATTTTAAACGTTTAAAAAGGAATAGGATAATTGCATTTCTTACAATATATTGTAAGTGCGTGAGCCAACGAGAAAACACTTAAAACAAACAAGTAAGTAAAGCAGCACTTAAACTTTCACAGTCTAGTGACCAAGACTTCTGCTTCCATTGCAAGAGAGGCCGGCTTCAAATACAACTACAGATACACACATTTCTCACTTAATAATTAGCCCCAAACCTCTCACAAAGATCACACACGCATAAAAGTATCATATTATAAAAAGTTACATTTTATTGGGTTGAAAATCGATTATCTTCTGTAACGTGCTCCGTGAAGGTAAGCACTCTCAGAATGTTTGCCATTGACTCTCATCGCATCACTCACGTTTGACGTCAATAAGCAAATGCTACCTTTCACAGAGAACCATTAAACCTCGTCTCCGTGAAAGAAGCCGCTCGGCTTTGTCGTCAGAGAGCTTCTCCGTTCAATAAACGAGTTTGATTTCCATCAATACTTCTCTTTACTCCCATATTTGTAGCTAAGTTATGAGCCGTCATCGTGTTTTACTTTTTAGCTTCGTAGAAGTGTTCGGAGGTGTTTTTCCGGGAACACTTGTTACACTTATAATTAACGATTGGGATGAATTTGTATAATTTGACAATTCAATAGGAAAAATCTGATTAAAAATCAGGGATTGAAGTTTTTTCAAATTGAATATAGCTTTTCTTATTTAAGTGTGTTTTTAAAACTGTATTCTAATTGTAACATGTACTTGTGCCAATCCTTCCATTTGACTTCCATACGTATACTCCTTTAATTCTTTTGTCTAACAACTACACAACTTCACTGAACAACTAACTGCGCAACATGGTACGCATTATTACGCCAAACAAAAGTTGTATTTGAGTTAAAAGTTCTCGGTGAAGTTTTGGCGCACTCTTTTGGGATAACAAGCAGAAACTGGAGATTTCCGACTGTTTAAACAAGTTACCAAAGTTATAATTTCACGTTTTGTAGCGGCAAAGTGCTTATTAAAAGCACAAGATCTAATGGACGACATTTGGTTTGTAGTTCTGTTAATCCTCTTTAACGCTGACTTGTATGCTCTGGTTTGCTGACGAATTCAAAATTGCAATTGCAACAATTCGCCTACACGTTTACCTTGCACCTTAGCAGAAACGAACAACTAATAGTTCTGGTGACTCTAAAAAATATTAATTGACTATATTGAAAACAAAACTAAATTAGATCAAAAAGTGTTTTATAGCTTTTATGACTCACTCAACTTACCTATGTGTACATAATCTTAACTTCTTAAACGTAAACTCATACACGATTTACAACTATCATTTTCTTTACTCAGGCACAATGATCTGCCCTGGAACATCCGGAAGTTTGTGCACAACCGCTTGAACGAGTTCAAGTTCGGAGAAGACCTCAGGCAGGTACCTCCCTGGTCGCTGAGTGCCTGGTCTCACACTGACCTGCAAAGACTACGTGCCGGCCACGTCACCGCTCAGGTGAGTACCAGGCTCGCAAAACTGATAGTCTCGTATGTGGAGTTCAAAAGTTGAACGTGTATTTTGGTAAGAAAACAATCACGCATTGTTTGGTAAAGAAATAAAACTAATATTATTGGAGTAAATGTTCAATTATTTATACATTTCAATAAGACTGGACTTCAAGAATGACGATGGATGTAAAATAGGTCATCCGAGCATCTGAAAATAACAATAATTATAGGATCCATGTTAAAACTTAAATCAAATGAGTTAATTATTTACAGCTACTGGCTTAGTTCCGTCTCGGTTGTAAACGAGTATTATATCAGTACACTAGTTTTTAAGAGGTTTACAGCTACAATCAATTCTCATTATGTCATAAAAAGCATTGCATTTCAAAGATTGAACTAGAATAAAATATCCAGAAAGGCCCAGACTAAAATGTCTAGAAAAGCACTTACATAAGTTTGAATAAAAATAAGATAACCCCATTATTCTTTAAAATCCAGATAAAGTAATCTTTAAAATCTTGGCTTCAAGTACAAGATTACGAAGAATGAAGTTTATGGATCAAAAGGCATTTAGAGAATAATATTAACCCAAATAGGAATTGCACTATAAAGCTAACTTTCCTTAAGAGTTCATGTTTTAGGCTATGCAAATCTCTATAAAGTTCTGTTAGTGTTAAGTCTCTAGTTAAGTATTAAGGGGGTTTGTTGTAACTAAATGAACATAAGGGCTAACTCTTAACAATCTCATAAGGACATTTGAAATTATTTCCACTTCAACACTACAATGAACAGCCATAAATATATACCGAAGAAAGCCCACACGTGGAGAAACTGTACATAATTACACAAAGGTGAGTTGAACACGAGTTGGTTACGAACATGAATATGTTTGTGAACTTTTCTCTGTTCTAACCGGCACTCAAAGTAGGACCCGAGGTATAAAGACGAGCTTCTACAAGTTCAGTCGGTTGCTAATGTTATGCCTTTCATTATACACAAGCTCCGAGAAAATTGCTTTATGTAAACTTTGCCTCACCGGAACATTCAACTTTACCGCCTTCGAACTTATAATTAATTTTTAGAAACCTTGCAAACCTTCAAGAAAACTGGAAGTAGCGTTGAATTGCAAGTACTGTTTGAAAATACGTTTGTGATTGTAGATAGTGAAAATTAGTAAGAACAAGCTTAGTCTAATATGCCATGTTTTACGTGAACATTTTGTAACAAAAGCAGATGCGCCGCTGGTTTGAGTGAGTCGAATTTTCTTTGCAATATGTTAAGAAGTTAGGCCTTCGGCCTCGACTTGACCGAGATATTTACAAAAGGAACATTTGTACCATGTTTGAAAAGATATTGGAAAATTAGAAAATGCGCCCCTGAGAGTTATTACACATACATACATATACTTATAAAAAAAGTTTTTAAACAGTTTTAAATTTTAAAGCTTATGTGGATCTGTGAAAAGTCGAACGACACTTTTTATGTTTTTAATATACTTTTAATATGGTCAGTTGGAAAAGGTACAGCCAAAATATATTACTGGTAGTTTTAATAATTTTAAAAGTGTTCTAATTAATCTTGAAATCGAACGAAAGTTTTATGTTTTTAATATAAGTATAATTATATATATATATGTAAGTGTGACAAATATGTTTAAAACATGTTCTGGGGTCAGGATCGGTGCTTATTTCATGGTCTCGGGCCGTGTCTTACCATGCTGACGGCATGAATATCTCATTTGTTCAAAGGAAATAACTAGTAATAAAATAAGGCTATTGAACGGTATCTTTTGGTTAAAATTAATTTTCTCTCAAAATGGGTTGAATATTTAAGTTTTACATTCATTGATGAAATATAGGTTTACTTTTTCTGTTGTAGTCAAAAAATAAAAGAATCATGAGAAAAGCGGTACTGTAATTTTAAAAGGTTGGTTTATGTTGATAATTTGGAAGAACCTGCAAAGGGTTTGAGACATACGATTGTATAACGCACTTAAAAATAGGATTATTTATTTTACTCACGAAATCCACTTAAACCTAACGGTACGGTTAGTCTTTCACAGCTATTTAATATATTGCATATAACTATCAAATATAAAATAATTGATTTCTGGCAACTGGAAGGGCGAGATATCTCCGAATGTTTTAGATAAGTGCGCAAATTTGCAACGATTGCTGAACAGTAGAGAGTATAACGGGGCCACAAAGACCCAGTAAAAATGCAAATCAGTCCATCTTTTGCCAAGTTAATATCTTTATTTTGTTAGCGACCGATTCAATTCGCTTTATGGGGTCCCACTACTATTTCTGCCAACTCCGCTGAATACGAACTGACAGTAAATTATGTAATACTGACGATTTGTTTTGCAAATTTCATCACAGTTTAAAACCCCACGTGACCAAAAGCGAAATGAAAAGCTGCAAAAGAAAATTATCAGAAAAGAATCACACGGTATAAATAATTACCAAAACATTAATGTTGAAAGGAGTTGAATCTTATAGTTTCTTATTGGCATTAGGGAGCTTAGTTAGAATTATCTTTTTGATACTTTCTGAAGCATCACCATAAAATTCAATGTTTCTGTCATCATCAATTTGTAGCTAAGTTATGAGCCGTGTTATCGTGTTTTACTTTTAGCTTCGTAGAAGTGTTTGGAGGTATTTTTCCGGGAACACTTGTTACACTTATAATAAACGATTGGGATGAATTTGTATAATTTGACAATTCAATAGGAAAGATCTTATTAAAAATGTAGGAATTAAGTTTTTTCAAATTGAATATAGTCTTTTCTTATGTAAGCGTTTTTAAAACTGTATTGTTATAATTGTAACATGTACTTGTCCCAATCCTTCCATTTGACTTCCTTACGTATACTCCTTTAATTCTTTTGTCTAACAACAGCTACAAAACTTCACTGAACAACTAACTGTGCAACATGGTACGCATTATTACGCCAAACAAAAGTTGTATTTGAGTTAAAAGTTTTCGGTGAAGTTTTGGCGCACTCTTTGGGATAACAAGCAACTAGAGATTTCCGACTGTTTAAACAAGTTACCAAAGTTATAATTTCACGTTTTGTAGCGGCAAAGTGCTTATTAAAAGCACAAGATCTAATGGACGACATTAGGTTTGTAGTTCTGTTAATCCTCTTTAACGATGACTTGTATGCTCTGGTTTGCTGACGAATTCAAAATTGCAAATTGCAACTATTCGCCAACACGTTTACCTTGCATCTTAGCAGAAACGAACAACTAATAGTTCTGATGACTCTAAAAATATTAATTGACTATATTGAAAACAAAACTAAATTAGATCAAAAGTGTTTTATAGCTTTTATGACTCACTCAACTTACCTATGTGTACATAATCTTAACTTCTTAAACGTAAACTCATACACGATTTACAACTATCATTTCTTTACTCAGGCACAATGATCTGCCCTGGAACATCCGGAAGTTTGTGCACAACCGCTTGAACGAGTTCAAGTTCGGAGAAGACCTCAGGCAGGTGCCTCCCTGGTCGCTGAGTGCCTGGTCTCACACTGACCTGCAAAGACTACGTGCCGGCCACGTCACCGCTCAGGTGAGTACCAGGCTCGCAAAACTGATAGTCTCGTATGTGGAGTTCAAAAGTTGAACGTGTATTTTGGTAAGAAAACAATCACGCATTGTTTGGTAAAGAAATAAAACTAATATTATTGGAGTAAATGTTCAATTATTTATACATTTCAATAAGACTGGACTTCAAGAATGACGATGGATGTAAAATAGGTCATACGATCATCTGAAAATAACAATAATTATAGGATCCATGTTAAAACTAAAATCAAATGAGTTAATTATTTACAGCTACTGGCTTAGTTCCGTCTCGGTTGTAAACGAGTATTATATCAGTACACTAGTTTTAAGAGGTTTACAGCTACAATCAATTCTCATTATGTCATAAAAGCATTGCATTTCAAAGATTGAACTAGAATAAAATATCCAGAAAGGCCCAGACTAAAATGTCTAGAAAAGCACTTACATAAGTTTGAATAAAAATAAGATAACCCCATTATTCTTTAAAATCCAGATAAAGTAATCTTTAAAATCTTGGCTTCAAGTACAAGATTACGAAGAATGAAGTTTATGGATCAAAAGGCATTTAGAGAATAATATTAACCCAAATAGGAATTGCACTATAAAGCTAACTTTCCTTAAGAGTTCATGTTTTAGGCTATGCAAATCTCTATAAAGTTCTGTTAGTGTTAAGTCTCTAGTTAAGTATTAAGGGGGTTTGTTGTAACTAAATGAACATAAGGGCCAATTCTTAACAATCTCATAAGGACATTTGAAATTATTTCCACTTCAACACTACAATGAACAGCCATAAACACATACCGAAGAAAGCTCACACGTGGAGAAACTGTACATAATTACACAAAGGTGAGTTGAACACGAGTTGGTTACGAACATGAATATGTTTGTGAACTTTTCTCTGTTCTAACCGGCACTCAAAGTAGGACCCGAGGTATAAAGGCGAGCTTCTACAAGTTCAGTCGGTTGCTAATGTTATGCCTTTCATTATACACAAGCTCCGAGAAAATTGCTTTATGTAAACTTTGCCTCACCGGAACATTCAACTTTACCGCCTTCGAACTTATAATTAATTTTTAGAAACCTTGCAAACCTTCAAGAAAACTGGAAGTAGCGTTGAATTGAAAGTACTGTTTGAAAATACGTTTGTGATTGTAGATATTGAAAATTAAGGAACAAGGTTAGTCTAATATGCCATGTTTTACGCACATTTTGTAACAAAACATATTATTAAGTTATAAAAAGTTAAACAGTTTTAATTTTAAAGTTACGTAGATCTGTGTGAAGTCGAATGACACTTCTTTTATGTGTTTAATATAATTTTAATATGGATGTTGAGCGGGTACACGGGTCATTTCATGTCGGACCCGTGTCTTACCATGCTGACGGCATGAATATCTCATTTGTTCAAAGGAAAAGCTAGTAATAAAATAAGGCTATTGAACGGTATCTTTTGGTTAAAATTAATTTTCTCTCAAAATGGGTTGAATATTTAAGTTTCACATTCATTAATGAAATATAGGTTTCTTTCTGTTGTAGTCAAAAAATAAAAGAACCATGAGAAGCGGTACTGTAATTTTAAAAGTTGGTTTATGTTGATAATTTGGAAGAACCTGCAAGGGTTTGAGACGTACGATTGTACAACGCAGTTAAAAATAAGACCAGCACTTTTTTATTATTTATTTTACTCACGAAATCCTTTAAACCTAACGGTACGGTTAGTCTTTCACAGCTATTTAATATATTGCATATAACTATCAAATATAAAATAATTGATTTCTGACAACTGGAAAGGCGAGATATTTCCGAATGTTTTACTCGTAGATAAGTGCGCAAATTTGCAACGATTGCTGAACAGAGTATAACGGGGCCACAAAGACCCAGTAAAATGCAAATCAGTCCATCTTTTGCCAAGTTAATATCTTTATTTTGTTAGCGACCGATTCAATTCGCTTTATGGGGTCCCACTACTATTTCTGCCAACTCCGCTGAATACGAACTGACAGTAAATTATGTAATACTGACGATTTGCTTTGCAAATTTCATCACAGGTAAAACCCCACGTGACCAAAAGCGAAATGAAAAGCTGCAAAAGAAAGTTATCAGAAAAAAACACGGTATAAATTATTACCAAAACATTAATGTTGAAAGGAGCTGAATCTTATAGTTTCTTATTGACATTAGGGAGCTTAGTTAGAATTATCTTTTTGATACTTTCTAAAGCATCGCCATAAAATTCAATGTTTCTGTCATCATCAAGTTATGGCAAAATACCAATAACAAATAATTGATTTCAAGATAAGCTGTTCCTTTATTTGATAGCACCTCTTTAAATGTAAGAGAGCTGTCGTGTCTATTGTTTTAATTGTGATGTTGTTGTAGATTAGTTGAATGAGGAAGCATCAAACTTCCTGTTTTAATTTGAATTTAGAGCTATTGAAGTATTGAACTAACCTCAATACAAATCATAATAAACAATATTGTAACATAATTATAAGATGATAACTCTTCCCCAAACACATACGTATCGTCCTTCTAGAAAAAAAACTTTCTACGGGACCTTTTATGTATGTAAATGTTCAATTTTCAATAAAGATTATTTGAATTATTGGGGAAAGATCAATAAGATGTACGATGCATTTTCCAAGAGGCATAATGAAGAACACGGCAGTATGTGTAGAGCTTTAAAAATATATAAACTTCTTCTTGCTAGATGCAACTAAACCTGGATACTATTCTAAATGCCATAGCAAAAACCTTCTTTTAATCCATGTATTTAAAATTGGTTGTTGAAACGATTGTTACAGTTCTGGGCAGCCTACGTGCCTTGTGAGTCTCAGTTCAAGGACGCGGTCCAGCTGACCTTGGAACAGATAGACGTTATCAAACGCCTGACACAGAAGTACCACCCGCCTCTCACGTTCTGCACTTCCGCCCAAGGTGATAACATTTAGTCAGTCACTGATTGGCTGAAACCAATTCAGTGCCTGAAGATGGTACTCCACAGCGGTGCAAAAATATCTCAACCTAATTATTAAGTTTGGACGCGGTGTGAACCTGAAGAACTAGATCATAATTATTCATTGGGTAGCTAAAGAAAGGTTACAGAGTATTTTCAGGGTAAGTTACAATCGAGGGTACTCTTTATGAAAGCTCGGTCAAAGTACTGCTAGGGTTTAGTATCCAGTCTAGTGGGTAACTAGAGGTAGGTTACAGAGTACTTAGTTGGTAAGTTACAGTCGCGGGTTCTATTTACCACGAAAGCCGGTGATTAGAAACCTTGATTTCCCCAGCGGGAGTAATCAGACTCCCAACTATTGGAAAGCTTTTCATCGCAAATACTCTCCAGTTCTTTTGTTCCAGTATTTACTCAGGTCTTCCTAAGCTCTTTATTCCGTTCCGCTCTGTTCATTTACTCGGGGTTGGATTTGTTGCTTCAAAGGTTAAAATATACTTTTATTCAAAGTACATTTTATTTCGATTATACCGTATAGGTTTAAATTTATATCGTACAAATATTGAAGAATATAATATTTGTGATGCAACATCATATTTCGGAATTCTGATTTAAAGTTAATATTATTCACAACTATAATCTAGTTCTTCCGGTTCACACCGCGTCTGAACCTCATAATTAGGTTGAGATATTTCGGCCTCTCTGTGGAGTACCATTTTCAGTCACTGGCTTGCTGAAACTGACTGAAAGTGACTAAATATGGTACTCAACAGCGAGGCCGAAACATCTCAACCTATGAAGTTTGGACGCGGTGTGAACTAGGAGAACTAGATTATAGTTGTGACACCGGCCACAAAAGCCTAAAAGTTAAGATTATTTACAATATTTAGAAAAATATTTAAACTACCAATCGTTTAATTTTGTTGGTAGGCCTACATGTGTAAAGAATTTTTAGTTTTTCAAATTTTAGAAAATAAACTGACCGATATTAGAAGTTTGATTTAGCCTAACTGTAGGGCATTTGTTTGTGTAAGTGCTCTTAAAGTTTGCTATTTTGTTTGTTTCCCATGTTTTACTTTAAATCACTAAATCACAATTTGAGACGCCGACCACTCTCATGAGAGTATTTTAAGGCAAATATGTGGTGAAAGATGAGTGGGATGAGTGGTATTAATGAGTTATGAGGTGTAGTCTTGTTACAAAGGCCGACTCTTCCTTAGAATGGGTCATAAATAAATAGCCCAACGACCAATGGAAATACAAGGACCAACGGCTTAACGTGACTTCCGAACCACGCAGGTGATGGTATGATATGTCTAAACGATGGTGGGAATTGATGCGGGTATCATGAGATGATCACTGAGACTATCTGAGCCACTTTATACCTATATCATCCTCAAAACCTGACCTCCATGAAGCTGGATTATATCAATTAAATTATAAGTATATGTTATTTACAGGGCGGACTCGTCCTTGGTCGAGCTTCCAGGAAAGAAGGCTCAGCACAACGGTCTGACGAACTTTGGAAAGGTAAGTTAACCTTTCTTTGATCAATGACAAAACTACTGTACACGAACACTGTTAAATATATTTTGAACTGTAAGAAGAATTAAGAGGATTTTTATATTATTTTGTCATAAAATGTTATAAATATACATTCAGTAGTCAACGTAAAGTAATCAAGACTATGTCTAAATAATATTACAACATGGCAAAGAAATGTGAAGTAGTCAAGAATGAGATATAGAAAGGTCTCTCTTTAAAGAAAACGATGTATAAGATAAATAATATGTTTGGCTCTATACTTCTTGGTCATTTTTACTATGATAAACTAAATTGCAAGCATTTCTCGAACAATAATGTGTCCACATGGTCCTTATGGAAACCATCTGGGATGGGTTTTAAGGCGTCTTTACAACCTTAGGTTCTTATTAGCAAGAAGAGTAAGTTACGAATGAGCCATAAAGTCAAATTGGCGGATAATCCATTCCTTTTCCTCCAAGACAGAAAGAAAGTTCCTCATTATTTCTGCTGTCAAACTTAGTAGGATATCAACAGAACAGTCTCTTGGTAACTATTGTTTCTGGTAACAACAGAAAACTCTTCGATAGACGGTTTTCTCTGTAGAGGCTAGAAACCAGTCACCCTGCAGCGAGACAGAACCAGTGAACCACACAGAGAAGCTTTTGTACTGATCTACAGGCAGTTAGAGCAGCATCTGTTAAGCAAACAAACCCACAATTGAACACTGCTCCAAGCCCCATAAGTCATCTAAATTATGCCACGTATAATTGTTTCGCTCAGTTTCGTTGGATAACCAGTAGGTGTGGTTTCATCAAGGTAGGTAGATTGGGCATAGAATCAACATGCGCGCGCATCAATGGCTGTGCTTCAGACTCTTAAAGAAATCTTTCGTAGCGCTATCTGTGCTTGGGGTGCCGGACTAGGTTGATTTTCCTGCCTCTGCCATATGGCATCTAAGCGCAATCTACCTACCATAACACATCTTTAATTTCAGTTGGGGTTGAGTACTTTAGTGTTCACACAGAAATTCTCTGTTTGCAGACGATAGTGAAGGAGATGAACAGACTGGGGATGATTGTGGATCTCAGTCATGTGTCTCTGGCCACCATGAAGGCAGCCCTTGACGTCAGCAAAGCTCCTATTGTGTTTTCCCATTCGTCCGCTAGAGCTCTCTGTAACAGCTCCCGCAATGTGCCTGATAACATTCTCGCCTCTGTTGTGAGTAAATTGTTGCTTTTAAAAGTAAAATTAGATATTTAATAGTTTCAAATTGCAAAGTCTTATTAAAAACCAAATAGCCTTAACTTAAGTTGATTAGATCCCCACACTCACCACTTACAATTTTTAAAGTGACTATACGCTGACGCTAGGTAAAGGTCGAAGTTGAGTGGTAGAGAGGTGTTAAGAGGAAGCCCGTTACCACATATGTTAGAAGTAGTCTGATTCAATTAACACACAGATAATAATCCCAACGTGCTATTGACGTTATCATCAAAATAATGCTCACCAATTAAATCGAAGTAATTTGTATTCCCATTAATTTTGGTAAACTATATTTAGTTTAATTCGTGTTTTATTTTTGCCTTACATTTTATGTACTTATTAATCGATAATATAGATCTTAATTTGTATAAACGCTAAAAAGCTAATTTATTACTGAAGAAAGTTGAAGACAAATGTTTGGACCGAACCGGGACTTGAACCCGGTCTCCTGATTGCCGGGCGGTTATGCTAAACCACTACATCATCCGGCCCAACTATTTCTGCCTTCACATTTAGAGAAGTACTTAAATCTGAATTGATCTATAATATGTTAGTTTTAATTCTATTTTGTTTAGTCGGCACGTTTCAGAGCAACAATTTGTTTTATTCAATTCCTATCATCCTAAATACAGTTGGTATTTTAACTATTTTTTAAAGTTTACATTTAAATTTTCTGGTTTCTAGCCTCTTCTAAAAACGTTCAACCACGTTGTAACTAACCTTTAACGTATAGATCTTTATTCATTCTGAATAATGCCAGTGACTGGTAATATATTTTAATGTAGATTGATTTCCTAAAACTACTTTCAACGTTGGTACAAAGCCTGAAAAACGAAACGAAAACTGTATCTGATAGTTTATATTTGGTAATGATTCGAATCTGCAATGTCTGACATTGATGGATAGATTGTTGGCTTGGCAAAACTAAATCAACCTTCCTCTTTCTCTCGTGTGCTGAATTGTATTCTGAATACAAAAATGGAACAGCTGATAGCGAATTTAGTTTTAGAACTATTTTTATTCATCGTTATTTGGGTTGAAATAGGAAAAATAGAAGTCTCATAAAATTCAATGAAGTTCATTTATTTCGTTATACATACTTTACTTTAATACATTATACTTTGCTTTGAGACACCGACCACTCTTAGAGGGTATTTTAAGGTGAATATGGAATGATGGTGAGTGTTTTGATGGATGATGAGGTGTAGTCTTGTTACAAAATACTGAAAATAGGGCCGACTGTTCCCAAGATTGGGTCATTAATTAATAACCCAATGACCAATGGAATGGACCAACGGCTAAGCGTGACTTCCGAACCACGGGGAGTGGCCATCGTGAAAAGTTTTCACTACGCCCGGGAATCGAACCCGGGCTGATTTGGTGCGTAGCACCCACTATACCACTGAGCTATGACCACATTCTCTGGTGTTTGAAGCAAGTTAACATGAGCAACAACACGGTTTAAATCTGTAGGGTTTAAAATGTTTATTGGAAACTACTTTCTTCTTGCTCGCCAACGGTTAAGATGCCCAAGACTAATATAAACTTTAAACATATCTTGAAGAGCTGGATCTTATTAGATGATGAAGATATGCAAAACATCAAACTGTTTATTAATTAAATTCTGTTATTCCTGAGGCCTTTCAAATGGATTTATGGCATTGACCATCAGAGGCTCTCAGCAACTACAGTTCGATGTTTTTGCATATATATAAACTTTAAAATTCTCAAGTGTTCAAAGTCCGGTCCATAATTATGGAAAAGCTCCAAACGCTTTCATATTAAATGTAACCCATGACAAAATGAAAGAATTCCCCAGAAAGAGGTAAGAATTCGTTTCAACCAGAATTGTACAAGTGGAGATGATAAGACTATCAGCAATGTGGAAAAGGGGAGGAAAGGAGAGGAATGTAGAGGAAGATAACGTTTTACACAGGAACATATTCTTGACATTTACCACCGCCCTGGCCACATTACTGCAAACTCTGCAGACAAATTACTTTTTAATTACCTTCCTTAACTACGCGCTCTAATTTCACGTGTTCCCAACACCAACGACAGGTCATATCCTTGAGTACGAGCTCACCAGATTTAATCCCTCCCAAGTCAGAAATCACGATGTGCGTTCGAAGCAAAGTTTTAATTTGTAGATGCGTACTGATACTGTTGATGAGTGAGTGTGCTGTTGGTGTTTGTGATTCATTATCCCCCTAAAATCAATATGTTGACGTCTATCTATGTTTTGTCTACCTTTTGTGAAAAATGTGCGTTAAAATAGCTTTATCAGTGAGGAAAGACATGATAGTAAACTAATACGAACTGAGTTTGCACCTTTACTAGAGAACGGAATAGTATATTAGTTTGTAGAATATTATATCTTAGGGAAAACAGCTGCGTCGGATCTAAATAATTCAGTCCATTTTAAATAGCATTAAAGTATCGATCAATGATTAGTTGAGGGGAAATGAAACGAGTAGTACAAAGGATTAGACTACCGAATTTGTTGTACAAACACAGAATACTAGTAATTGTATATAAAAAAAGTAGTATATCTCAGGCTTAGTAATAAATAAATATGATAATAAATTAACTGTTTTATCTAGGTTGTTTTAATTTCATGAGAGCCCATTTCTGATCGAATTGTTCTATCATTTGAAAATGACCAGAAATATTCAAAATTGGTCACAAAAATAAACAAGTTTTATCTAACTATTGTACTAAAACTGAGATATTTTATTTTTTATAAATACAAAATTTAGATAGCCTACACTATGATAAAAGCCCGCAGGTGGGAATGAGAAATGAGTTCTCGTGTGATATAGGAGCAATATAACCGTAAATGATAACACTATCAGTACAGAGGTGAGAAGAGGAGGGTAGAAAGGAAATAACGTTTTATACAGGAACATACTCTTGACATTTCCCGCCGCCCAAGCAACAACACCGTAAACCCAGCAGACAAATTACTTTTTAATTACTTTCCTTGACTACGCGCTTCGTTATTATCTCTTTTTTGCAACGACAGTTTCATAAATAGTTTCATATGAGAGAACCAATACATGAGTCTTATGAGTCATCGGATTGGAATCGTGCGCGACTCTAGGCTGATCACTCCGCTAGCGAAGTTCGATCTACGCAGTCACCACTTACATTTGTGTTTGACTATACGGTAACGCTAGGTAAAGGTCGTGGTTGAGTGTAGAGAAGACTTTGTAGTCCTAACTTCGCCTCGTTAAACAAGACAAACGTTACCTTTTTACCTTACCAGTTTATATTTGGACGGTTCCATTCCAGAGTAAAATGCTCTTGAAAGTGGAACGAACGGATGGTTGCAGTAAAAGTTAAGAGAGGTTGTTGGGTCAAATAAGAGCCGGTGTGGAGTAGAGGCCCCTCTCTGCCTACCATCGCATCGATTGTCTGTCTCTCTTGTGTGTGTGTGTGTGTGAAAGTATCCTCACCGCTGAGCGAACAAAATTTAATTTAAAAACTGTCTCACTTCACATGTTGGTTTTGTGACGAATAGCATTGCCGTGTTTGACTTATTGCGCTGTATTTTTAAAGAAAGGCAGTTTGTGTGAGAAGTTTTCAACGCGATATATAACATATTTTATCACTAGGTTCTAAAATGACACTTTTACCATTCTTCTCTGAAAACAGCTGCTTTAGACACATGCATTGACGTGCGTAAGTGTAACTTTTACAACCAGGTAAATAAAGTATTGTTTTGAGATGCTTTTCTCGGTAGGGAAAAAGATCATTTTGAATAACTTGTTGTGCCAAACGAGTTTTGATTATTTTGAATTTTAACACTGACCTACGGTAAATCAGTGTAACGGTTGTTTCTTCAAAACATTATAATTCAAACTGCTGAGTTCAAAACAATGTTTATAGTGTTGTTTCTTTATAATATTAAAATATATTGACATTTACTTCTCATTATTGTTTGCATAGTGACAAAACGTATCGTTCGTCACCTGGCCCGAAAGTGTTTTTTTGACCCTCGGTCATGTAACGTCCTCGTGTTAAAAAGTGTCACTTTAGGACTTGGTGATGAAATATACTATTTTGTCTATTTGCTCTAATACATGTATTGACAAGGCTAAAGGGTCACTTTTAAACTCAGGTAAATAAAGAATTGTTTCGATGATATTTTTCTTCCTAGGGATGATAATCTTTTTGTGGAATGGGCATCAGCTGGTTCAACGAGTTTGTTTTGATTTTTACACTTATGTTAATCAGTATAACGGTGTTTCTTCAAAACAATATATCAGACTGAGTTCCAAGCACTGTTTACTTTCAGTTTTATTATTATATTAAAACATTTCCTAATATTCTTTGCATCATGGCAATAGAATTGTTTATCACTCAGGATATAGTGACTTTTAATCCTCGCTCATTTAACGTCCTCGGCTGCACCTCGGACCTAGTGATGATATATACTATTATATTTTGGGTTGATGGAATCGGGAGTAACAAATTATTTCCTAAATAAATCCCGAATTGGAATGGACAAAAATGAAATTTGGGAGTATTCAAGGTCGTTAAATTATGCGTAAAATAAGTTTTCATGAGTAAGAAAGTACTTGAAAACGTGCATAAACTTACGAAATGTATTTTTGACAATATTTTACAACACAAGTCGTTTTACAATAATGAAGATAAAACGAGAACCATCTTTGCTTATGAACTGTCAGTTTATCGCAAATTGCACAGGCGTGTTCTAAAAGGGTAACATAAAAATATATGAGTTTATCAAATTATCCTTTTCGAGATTCACAGGAACATGAGAATAAATTCTTCCAAGAGAGGAAGAAACGGATTCATGTTTCACACTCGATAAGTATGACTGATAACACTATCAAACCCGGAGCGGTGAAAAGTGGTTATACAGCGGAATACTCACGATAAATTACCGCAATAACTTTGTAACCAAATTTATTCGTCGTAACAGTTTTGTTATTATGCCATCAGGTGTTTATTTTTATATCTATATCAAAAGTTTCTTTAGTAGTTGCTTATACAAGCGTATTTACTTTCGGTCATATGTTAAACGTAAAATAGGTACGAATACTGTAAATATGAAAGAGTGAAAACCACTATAATTGAGTGAAAATAGAGCCACTCGGTTTCATCAGCTGGGTTTGAACACCCAAAAGAGCGAAATCACACTCTTTCTGAATAGTTTTCACTCTTTCATATTTAGAGTGAAACTACTGTCCAAATAGAAACTAAAGTTTAAATTTCATATTAAAATAAATAAATTGCTCAAGTAAGAAGTAATACTGATAAGGCTCAATTATTTAACTTCTCCTAAACAAGCAACGGATCCGTGGCGGATTGGTATCGCGAGTGACTCCGGAGCTCATCACTCTGGTGGCGTGGGTTCAATCCCCGCAGTCATCACTTCCAATTTGTAAGTTGACTATACGGTGACACTAGGCAAAGATCGAGGTTGAGTGGTAAAAAGTATTTGTAGTCCTAACTTCGCTTCGTTAAACAAGACGAACTTTACCTTAAGTTTCTTAAACTTGATTGAACAGAAAAATAATTTGCCTTTAAAGCAAAAAAGACACGTATTAAAGAATATTAAAACTGTCCGTAAAATACAAGCGGAAGCATTGTCGACTGATGCATTTTTAGAAGACGGTCCGAAGAGAAAATATGGAATACTGAAACCTAAATTTAGTGTTTTATGTCGTCCTATACAAGTTATTTAACTTTAACTATCAGTCCTATCAGTTATTTTAACTTATCTTTTAATTATTTTGTTTTTGTTGTATCCCATGCAAAGATTTACCTCTGTCAGAGGCTAATAAAGTATTTATATTTTTACACATTGTAAAGTTACTACAAATATATGTAATTTATTTAAGAACATAGATTGTAACTACTCAACCATAACGTTAAAACAAACAAACTAAAATTGAAAAAAAGTTTTAATTGCTTAAAACTATAATACATTTTGCAGTAAATAAACGTTTCAATAAATATGCAGCGTGCTAGAAGTCTGATTTCATAATGTTTACAGACGTATAAGACGTTTAATCCTCAACGCTTTTACTTATTCACTTTAAACCGAGTAAAACTAGTTCAAACTATCAATATTATAAAACTGGTTTATGCTAAACACAGTAAAGAAGAAACGTAGAGTTTCACTGCTTATGAGAGCAGAGTTTACGACCCATGACAGGAGAGCAGCCTCGAGAATGTGACAACGAATCTGTTAACATTTCCCATCAAGATAGCAAAACTCGTAAACTCAAAATAGCAATGAAACATTTTATAACTTAGAGTAAAACCAAAGAACACGTTTTGTGAGCCATTGGTTGTGCAGTTGGTGTTTTGTAATGGTGATCTCTTTCAATTAGAGGTCCTTTATGGACCCTATTCGTTAGGCTAACGAAGTAAAATGAAACCAGCCGTCGAATTGATTTGAACACAACAGAACATTTTAGGACAGTTATATTTTATAGGTTTTATTATATATTTTAAAATAATAATGCATTTAAAACGTAAATAAATTATTTTAAAATTTGACGTGATTTATTGAATCTTTTTGAAAGTCTTATTTGCAGGGTGAGTTAATTAAACCGACATTCATCCGTGAAAGACCAATTTATGTTTTTAAATTTTGGAGTATTTAGATCTAAATGTTTGTCCTAAACAAGTGACTGACAATAGCGTCTAAACTAACAAGCTCGAAATATTAAAAACAGATCCAAACACTCTGTTTAGTAAATTATTATGAGTATAGACTAGTTTGAATTGTGTAAACATTCTAAATAGCTATTTTATAACTAAAGAAATTTGAAGACAAAACAGTTGGGTCGGATGGTGTAATGGTCAGCAAACTTACCCGGCAGTGAGTGATCCAGGTTTAAATCCCAGTCTGGTCCACAAATTTCTCTTCAAGTATTCTTTAATAATAAGTTAGCCATTTAAACAACATTAAACATACCCCAACTACAATGGCTCAATAAAATGGTACACTTTAATATTAACATAGAAATACTTTTGTTGAATTTTCAACACTAACTTAGTAATTTTATTAGTAAATTAATCCAACATATACATACTTCAGTATGCTGACGCTACATTCAAACAGCAACCGAACAACTAGAAAAGTCCAGCAATAAACATTTTAATGCATGTGTCCAGTATTTCGAAAACTTATACCTCAAAACAAATCTGGCAAGAAACCACCTGCATAAATTTTAATTTGAACCAATTGATTAATACCAACAATGCCTTGGCTTCACTAGGAGATCATATCGAAATGAGTTGACAGGACAGGTGTTCAGGGCTGTATATTGATAAACCTTATGCTGGGATAGCAAGATGGACCATATTTGTAGAAAGATGTCTTCTGGTATATTTCATTTAAGACAGATGAGATACCTATGCTCCGTAGATGCTCTTAGAGTAGTCTAATCACGGAGATTCAACTTAATTTGTCTTATGGAATTATATTTTGGAATTAGCTGTGCTGAAACAAAACAGAAACGAACACGTATCCTCAAAAAGAGTGGTCGGCATCTCAAATAGTGATTTAGTGATTTATATTATAAATTGCATTATGTTTCAGGGGTTGAACGGAGGCCTGGTGATGGTGAACTTCTATTCACAGTTCCTCACTTGCAAAGACACCGCGACAGTGGCCGACGCAGCAGGTAACCAACTTAACAACTTTAACCAAATAATAAGTATACTATGTAAAAAACAAGAAGAAAATAGCAAAATACACAATGTTTGACATTAACAATAAAGATGTTAAATTGGGTTGATTAAAACTAGAATCATGTTTTTGTGATCGACAAAAGTAACACCTTTGAAGAATTATTATTTTGATGTTAGAAAGTCGCTAGAAAATAACCAGGAAATCCAGGAAATAACCAGGAAATCAGGAAATAACCAACTACTGGTAGTTAACAATAAAGAAATAGAACAGGTTGATTATTCCAATACTTGGGAAGTATTGTATCAGACGGGTGGAACGACGAGATGTCGCTAGCAGAATAAGGAAGGCCAAAGGAGCGTTTCGCAAACTTGCACCTGTTTGGAGATCAAGCCAGATAAGAAGAAAACCAATTGAAGATTTGCAAATGTCAAGTCAGTACTATTATATGGCTGCAAACTTGAAAGTAACAAACTATAGACAAGCTGCAGGTATTCATCAACAAATGCCTAAGAAGAATTTTCAACATCCATTGGCCAGAAACTATCTCAAACGAAGAACTTATGAGAATTGCAGTCAAAGTCCAGTAAATGCCACAATCAAAAAAGTTAAATTGATGGATTGGCACACATTGAAGAAAACCACACCAGAATCAAGCGCTTGAATGGACCCTCAAGGAAGGAGGAAAGAGAAAGACCAAGGACAACCTGGAGAAGGTCGGTGGAAGGAAATCGAAGAGGAGGCAACAAGATGGTTAGATAAAACAATGGCCCAGAATCGTGTACGGTTATGTTTGTTGCGGCCCTACGTCCCCACGGATATGAACTAAGTCAAGTAAGTCAAGAAAGTCGCCTGGATGCTCATTTAAAGTACAGGGTTTCAAATTAGAGCCAAAGATGAGTGTCAAAAAGTTCAATCACATGTTTAATTAAAATACATGTGTCATACATAGTTGCAAACATTATTTAAGACCTCCTTAGGAAAATCTTCTTCCGTAAAGAGACTCCACAAAAGAAAGGAAAGGTATATTTTTAAAAATTCAAGACGCTGTCAAGATGTTTACTCAACGCTTTAACATTTCAAGTGTGTATTTGTAGAATCTGGTTTGTAAACTTTGTGTGCTTTGATCAAAGGGTAATGTTAGGTCAAGGTTAAGTGGTAGTTGCCGGGGACTTATTCGTTTAATAACACAAATTTTACCTCTATTTTTTGACTTTCAGCTCACATAAACCATATCCGGAACATCGCTGGGGTCGACAGTGTGGGGCTGGGGGCCGGGTACGACGGCATCAATTTGTAAGTACTATCACAGTTCAGTTTGTAAACAAGTACTTTAACACTATTTAAGCCATATGGTAATACACAACCAACACAGGTAGATTATATTACTATTAACTTTATACGAGTAGTATGCATTTTCTCAAACCAGTTACAAAAGTTTGTCCATGTTATGTTAGGTTGATCCTCAGCATATTGGTACTAAAAACATCATTCAACCCCAATCATTGCCTCTATTTCATTCAATACCTTTTAAAATCTACAAATTGAAACAGATAAACAAAAGGAAACATTAACAGACATACATCCATATACTTAAATACACTAAATACACTAGGACAAAGCTAAAGAAAATAAGAAAAATAACAAAAGCTCCTTGAAATTTTAAAAATTTAAACGTAAAGTCCTCTATTTTATTCCCTACGTAGGATTTAAATCACAGTTTAATAAAACACAATCTAATTACTATTTAGACCAGAGGTTCTGGAATGAAATTCCGTGGAATGAATTCAATTAGTAAGTTAATTATATTACTGTCCGTTCCACGTTCACCTTACAATGCGCGGTTGCCGCAAGCAATTCTATTCATATCGAAGTTTGTGAGCTGAATCGATACC
Organism: Matsumurasca onukii; assembly: GCA_018831715.1. NCBI lineage: Eukaryota > Metazoa > Arthropoda > Insecta > Hemiptera > Cicadellidae > Matsumurasca > Matsumurasca onukii. Next base: position 10,274,997 of record CM032065.1, read on the forward strand.
AAATATTCGATATTCAGTTATGAATAACCAATATTGAAATTGCGATATCTTGGTGCAATAGTTGATGACACTCTCTATAGCAAGACCAAGCAGACTTCCTTTGAGGCAAGCTCAATAGAGCTGTACCGTGTGCAGTCAGGGAATAAAGACCTATCAACATATGAGGTTTATTTTGAGAGTATTTTAATAGTATTGTTCTATGGAATATATAATCCATTATGAGTTTAGAAAGAGTGATAGTACTAAATTTAAGTTGGTTATTAAAGAAGACTATTATGTTTGCTCTGTCTGCGCAGCACGCCGAAGGGTCTGGAGGATGTGTCCAGCTACCCCGCCTTGTTCGCTGAGCTCATAGCCTCCGGCTTGTGGAACCTGGAGGATCTCAAGAAACTCGCAGGCCTCAACTTGCTCAGGGTCATGAAGCAAGTGGAGAAGGTGAGTCAACCACAGAGAACAGAACTTCTACAGAGGTACAATGGGATAGGGATGTGAGGTTAAGTTGTCACATCCATCACCAAGCGTGGTTGCCATATCGTGCGGTTGATTGCAGAGTGGACCTTTACTGCGTGAATCATTCAGCGATTAAACTAGCCTTTTCTTGTAACGTAGTTCTTCCGGTTCACGGCACGCTACAACATCATAATTAGCTTGAGATATTTCGGTCTCGCTGTGGAGTACCATCTTCAGTCACTGATTGGCAGAAACTGCAGACAGCAAGGTCCAAAGGATCCGGGATGCCAACTGTCGTTCATTTGCCTTTTCTTTATTATAAAGAACTGAACTCCCATAGAGATTTGTTATTGAGTAGATTAGTAATCTTTGTCATCCAAACGGCCGTTAGTGGCAATAACCATTCAATGGCTTTAAATTTCCCATTACTAATCTTGTTTGTATGTGCTAGGTACGGGATGACATGGCCAAGTCAGGGGTTGATCCGTACGAAGACACCATTTCACCGCGGTACTTGAAAGGACGGACGAACTGTACATCCCAGGACCCTTTCTAGAGTTTAGAGTAAGTATTCAACATGATCGTTCAAACAATGTACTGTATAACGCTCCAGTAAAGTAACTGATAAACATAACCATAAGTAGGACTACTTATAAATAGATTTGTGAAATATTAATACGTAATATTTGTATTAATTGAAACTGCTCATAAAGTCAAGTGAAAAATCTTACGAACAAATTATTATTTTGCTTGGTCAACGTGAATGTTTGATAACTTTATAGGTAGCGAGGAACCAACTAGGTATTTTGCTTTCAGTTGGCAGGTGTTGAGGTCAAGCAAGTTTCACTCTCTTTAATTGACGGTTTTATAACAAGTAATATGTTTGCTACAATAATTATTAAAAATGTTATCAATGATTGCAACTGATCATCAGCTTTATCAAAATTTTATCAGCTTAACACCTCACCTTATTGAGCCACGTTCTGAGGGTTTCTTGTGGTGCATAAAAATCAATGTTCTTTTTTTGAAAATCCAACCGGTGATTATTTTAAGCGTATGTTCATACTTCTAATAACGTATTTACGCCTGAGGAAGTCTCCCAAGGAAAGAAAATGGAACACGTGTAGCGTTGTAAGGCTGTAAAATTTGGATTACTTGACTGACCATAAAGTAAATAGCCCACTACCGATCATGTACACGACCTAAAGTAAAATAAACATGACTATAAAATAATTTTTATACACATCTTGGACGTTTATGTTTCAGATTACTGCCTTGCGAAAGCAATACTAGTGTAAGCGACGTGGGTTCGAATCTCCTACCGTCAACATTAACAGCCTTCCCGGCCGCCTATTGTGACGTCACTGTGACGTTAGTTTTGGTGTTAATCTGACGTTTTGGCTCGAGTGACCTTTCTCATAAGTTGTAACAAGAATACCTACAACGTCATTATGACGTTATAATTACGTGTATACTGACGTCATTGTCATAATAACGTTCACCCTTATGTAAATGTTATATTTGAGTGACGTTTATTGTGATACCACTGTGATGCTGTAAATGACGTTAAACGTTAAAGTTACAATAAAAACAACGTTAATCTTACGTCATCCTGACGTGTTATAACATTTGTTCAGGTGTCACTATGACTTGATGTCACGTTAACATTTACCCTGACGTCAATGTAATGTAATAATAACGGTTGTATAAATGGCAACATGACATTTTATTAAGATACTATTATGTTTACCTAAAGTAACCTAAACGTTACAGTGACTTTAATACTGATATAATAGTAACTTTAACAGAACGTTGCAATTACGTTATAATGACATGATTGCATTGTTTATACAAACTTAACCTTGATGCTATAATGACATTAATACTGACGTTATCCTGACTACGGCGTCAATTACAACGTAATCATAACGTCAACGTAAGCAGAATGATGTTGTATGATGGCGTTGGCAAAGATATTATGTTGTGTTTAAAGAGTTTATCTACGATAGCCATGTTTTCCTGGTAGGTTTGCTGTTTGGCAGTATGTGTGTGCTGATTTGATTTGTTAGGTGAAAGCTTCTTATTGGAATTTTTAAAATAACAAAGATGTAGATCAAATACTCTAATACAAATTATATTTTGCGTGAGGTCTTTCAGAAACAAATTTTTATCAGTTGGTATTCGGTCTCAGGATAGAAACCTTGTTTCTGAAATGTGTTACTCAAAATATAAATTTTATTGGAGTACTTATTCAAATCTTCATCATTATAATTTAATTAATTTTGTGCTTATAGCGTTAATAGCCTATTAATTTCACGCGAAAGGAAAATTTCTTTTGACAAATTGATGTTCATAACCAATTTCAAAAGCTTTCTAAAGGGCAATTTTTATTAGCTTTTATCATTTGTATGGTACTTTTATATTAATAAATAATAATAAATATTTTTTTATTACTTTTTTCTTAACTTATGCAAATTTATAAAGTGCACACATATTGTTGGTTTGTTAAGTTTGAAAAGGCTTACCTGGCCTATAATTAAATGAGTGAACAGATTATTTAGCGGTTTGGTAAAAGCGCACATACATGTTGAGGTTGTGAATTTTTCTAAGCCAAATTTGCAACAACAAGTCTGTATATTAGTAACTGTAATATTTAACGTAGGAGTTATGTGATATAACTTTTAATACTGTGAAAGATAAGTGAATTTAAAGTTCCAGCAGTTTAAATATTTAAATTTTATAGAGTTAGATCGGTTTTAATATATGTATATACTGGAAACAGGGAAATGGATTTGCTAATTAAGACTAAGAAAGACCAATTTTTAAAACTATTATTTAACGCTATTACGAACAACTTTACCTACTGTTAAATTAGATTTTATGAATTTATTGTAAAGTTAATAAACTTGCTATACTAACACAACGGTTTTGTACAAAAATACTAGTCAGTGGACATTATTATAGCCTAAGGTAAAGCTGTGCTAATTGCATTGTGTTTTAATACGTATTGAATTCATTATTAATTGCAATGGACTTTCAATAGGAGAAAACATAAAACTGTTACTTATCCAAAGAGTATAGAATTTAAATACTATGTTTTAGATGTTTAAAAATGTTAAACATATCAAAGCTAGCCTAATTGAGAGTAGATTTTCAATGTTTATATGTTATGTTTTACTTAATACCACTAGGCCTACTTACAGGTTTTGAAATACTCTATGTTTAAGCCTACCTAACATATGAGAAATCTTAAGGGTACACAGCATGGGTGTTTCATCAATTAGTAAGTATGAAACCTTGAGACGAATTTTATATATTTTCTTCCCTCTACAAGAGTTAAATAAATAAAAAACACTGTTTTCAATTCATGAATTTCTTTTCAGAACCCTGATAGTGGCCATGATGAATTTCTGTATCATAATAAAGTGTTAAATTTTATTTTTAAGTGAAGTGTATTGAATCCCATGATTTCACAGTTTTTAAGTATTCTTCTTAAAAAATTAAAACTGGGGAATTTGTTGCCAATCCAGCCTGAAGAATAAATAAATACTTTTATTGGAAAAATGTTATAAGCAATACAAACAGTGTTGTGGCGTTATATGTGGTTTGTTTTTTGTAAAAAGTCGTTTTTTGAGGGGGTAATTTTAAACAGTTTTTCGGTCGTCATAGGATTCGCAGTGCTCAAATTCAAAATAAACAAATTAACTTTTACAACTTTAAACGTGTCATAAGTATAAATTAAAGGAAAATTGTTGGTTCAAAAAATGTCGTTACATGACTCTCTTCTTGGTTTCGAAACTATAGTTCTTATTTGTAACTTGAAGATTAAATTGTTTTGAAACATACCCCCAGTTAGAACAGCATAGCTTGGTTGACTGACTATCAATGAATGATATATGGTCATTAAAATTTAATTTGGGTATGTTTTAAATAATCTTCTTAAAATAAATAAGTTGTTCAAAAACTAATATTTAACTTCTAGTTATATATTTAAACTCACCCTAACAAGGCCGATTTATAACGGTAGCGTATTTAAACTGTAACAAAAAAATCGTCATTTACTTTCACCCTTTCTATGCACCCTTAAGACAGTGTAAAAGAAGTATCTTAATAAGTTGCGAGATGAGTTCACACTCAATGTTATCTCGAAATTCTATGTAACATTGCAAACATGATTTAGCTCATGTTCAAAGACAGTTTCTATCTTAATGTATCTTTACAGTTTTATTTACTTCAATAACCATAAATGGTGCTAGAACTGTTATCTGTAATATTTCACTCTTTTTAGAATTGGTTAGACTTTTGAGCTTATTTCTAGAAGGTTTATCACCAATAACATAAAAGGTTGTATAAAAATAATCGTGATAATAAAAGTTTAATATTAATTTTGTACAATTTCGTTTTATTTACCTTGTGGTTCTATGTGCCCAGTTAAGTAGGGTCTTGTATAGACAAGATTGCACAATATTTTAAAAACAAGGGCTTTCCGTTAATTTCGAAATTCTTTTTAAAAACGAAGATGTTATACAAAATAGAGTCCGTGCGTTTCTTCGTGGCGCTTGACCTTGACGACTAAAACCAGTTATAGCTGGGTTTTCAAGGGTGGGGTAACCATCTGTTCAGTCCTTCCATGGCACTCGTACTGCGAGGAAAGGCGACTATTGTACTTTTTGAAAACTTTTTGTCGTCGATTTGTTCCCCCACTCTGTCCCCTCACTTCCCCTCACCAAGCACCACGAAGAAACGGACGGACTCTTTAGTGTTATTTTTAGTTCCCATTTAGAATTATTTAAATAATATTATCAACATGCGAGTAGCTTGCTCTTTTTAAATATTCTGATAATTTTAAACCATTCAAAAATAACTACAAACTCAACAAACCTGAACAATTTTGGTAAGTTAAAATCCTCTTTGAAGAAATACTATGATTAATTAGAATGAATGAAGGGAACATAGGTAGCCTTGGATTAATTTTAGTTAAAAAGGTTATCTGTTAGACACGGCTATGATGGGATTATTCTCGAAACTGGTTCTGTTTTTAAATTAAAATTAATTCAATGACACTTATGTTCCCTTTATTCCTTCTCTGTTAGTTCCCCTTTACAGCTAAGCGATTAGGAGCTTGTGTAGCCAGATGGTAGAGTAAAAACACTCGCAATCCAAATTAAAACTTATGTTATGTCCAACAAAATTTATGGGAAGTTAAGTTATGTCCAACACAAACTAAGAAAACAGATAGAAAAATCCACATTAAAGTGACCTACTACTATGTGACCTACTATAAAAGGCCATCGTCACTGGACTCTAAGTTAAAATGTATTAGTACTAGCAACTTAAAGGTTTCGGTATTAAGAACTGAGTCTAACTATCTAAAATAATTTTAAATAAAATGTAAGCATGGGTAAGAGTATTATTAAATGAAATTAAATAAATGTGAAACAACTAGAACTGCACGAGCTAAGCAAATAATCTTTGAAAATAAATTAAAATAATATAAAAACTAACGTTGAAACTAAGGTTGGGATTTTGATTGGGACCTACCTCCCCAAGGGCAGCATCGTGGATGGAGACCTCCCCCACACGCAGGGATTCTCCTAGGCAACTGCACCTTGAGGAGCTGAACCAATAACCTTTTATTACTTGCTCAGCATAACCTTGACTATCAAAACAATCTGGCCAGCATTGCTTTAATAACAATGGAGGCAGTTCTGCAGGTTATCAGTACAGCATTGTGATCTTGTGTTACAAGAACAAATTTGTTAGTAATAGGTAAAAGAGATTCTTTTCTAACTTAAAAAATATTAAAACCATGAAAATTCTAACCATTGTTACAACTATATCATTTTACTAAAAAAGGCTGAGAACTTATTTAAGCGGATGGTTATAATTTGACTTTGAATTCCTTGTGCACTTATTTACACTGATTTTTTGTTCAGTCCTTAGGTTGCATGAAGAGAGGTTTTATCGTTCTGTTGAAAGTTGTTATTTTTATTATCATTTCCAATACATATTGGAATAAAATCCATGGAAGTAAAAATGGTCTAGTTGTTTACATTTAATTGATAAGAAAAAAGTAAATACAATAATTTATTTCACATGTGATATTAATTTCATTACTTTTGTTTATCACGATTTATGCGAGTAACGATAAACAAAAGCAATAAACTTGGCAAGTAACAAAACACGGTTTTATCACATTCATCCCACATGACAGTTATATTATATCGTTCTCATTTCCATGTGTATCTTTCATCAATGCGTTACGAGCTGGATGTTGATAGACTAAACATGAAGCTGGTCAGTTGTCTTGTGTTTTGCTTGTCCAGTGAGTATACGTTTTGTGTAGATACAGGTTCGATCCTTAGGCAGTTCAGAAGCCTTAAAAGTTTGCTGTAAGGGAATGAACTGGGAATTGACTGGGACTTGTGACGTGGTCGAAAGCTTCATGGAATTCAGGTTTCGAAGATGATATAGGTCTAAAGCGGCTCAGATAGTCTCAATGATCATCTGATGATACCCGCATCAACTCCCACCACCGTTTAGACATATCAGACCATCACCTGCATGGTTTGGAAGTCACGTTAGCCGTTGGTCCATTGGTCATTGGGCTATTAATTAATGATCCATTCTAAGGAAGAGTCGGCCTTAGTTTGTAACAAGACTACACCTCATAACTCATAACTACCACTCATCACACTCATCCTTCACCACATGTATCTTAAAATACCCTCATGAGAGTGGTCGGCATCTCAAATAGTGATTTAGTGAACAGTTAATCGGAGCATTTATCTTCTTTGGTAGTCGTGGATTCAAGACAAATTGTACACAGTTTGAACATTCCTATAAGATGTTTCATACTAAGGAAATAATAATTGTGAAAACCTACGTCAAGCAATGCCACGGTTTGATTTCACAAACATGGTCCACTATACAATGTCTTGCAGAAGCAGTTGAAAGTCCTGCTGATACTCATTTGATGATTCACTGTACCACTATTTGAGATGCCGACCACTCTCATTAGGGTATTTTAAGGCAAATATGTGGTGAAGGATGAGTGTGATGAGTGGTAGTAATGAGTTATGAGGTGTAGTCTTGTTACAAACTAAGGCCGACTCTTCCTTAGAATGGGCCATTAATTAATAGCCCAATGACCAATGGAAATACAAAGACCAACGGCTTAATGTGACTTCTAAACCACGCAGTTTAGGGTCTGATACGTCTAAACGATGGTGGGAGTTGATGCGGGTATCATTATTGAGACTATCTTCTTTAGTAGTCGTGGCTTCAAGACAAATTGTACAAAGTTTGAACATTCCTATCAAGATGTTTCATACGATTGTGAAAACCTACGTCAAGAAATGCCACGGTTTGATGTCACAAACATGGTCCACAGTGTCTTGCAGAAGCAAGAAAGTCCTGCTGATAATAAATTGATACTCACATAAGAGTCTAGTATAAAAACATCTGGATTGAGTTCAGTTTCACCAAGGCAGTGATTCTTCCAATACCAGAAAGTACTTCTAGTGATGTTAACTTGTTCGCTCACAATCACTTCCTACCCCCATAATCCCCGGGGGAGAAACTAAAAACCAGTCGACAAACTACATAACGGTATAGTCCCACGGAATAAAGACTTAAGATCTAAGAGTTGCCGTGGAAAAGCCTGTAGAAGCTGTGGAATCTAATTTCAACACTACCATTTCAAGAGTAACTGTAAATTTTGAAAATATAACAGCACTAGCAGCAACTGGCCTTTGTTACAAAGGCAGTAAAATACCAGAATAACATTTCTAAGTAGACTAAAAAGTCTTATTGGCAATATAGAAGCTACCACAAAAACCTATCTCGTGTAACTTGAGGGTAGTTGTTAATGGGTACTTATTCTCCTCTAAATGGGTGTATGGGAATAACTTTTCCTTTGACGTTAATTTTATTGCTAGAAGGTGGGAAATGAAAGCATATAATGACAATTCTAGAACAAATTTCTTTAAACTTTAATTTATGAAAATTTGAGTATGAAATCTTACATAATTTTCTTTGAAACAGGATTAGCACGAGTCTGTACCGTTTGCCTAAGATACATGTACCTTATACAGAACCTAGTTTCAAAAAAATACAGCGGGAAAATCAGTTCCTAAAACAGTTGAGAGAGCTTTTCCTATTTAGATTTCAACCAAATCGCACAAAATATATGATTGAATTCATAGGGCAACAAACTCGATTATTGACATTGGTGACTCAATCACATGAAACAACAATACAGCTGGGTCCATTAAATGCCAGTAACAGTTGTGTTTAATCGTTCATAAACAAGAAGAAACGTCACAGGTACAACTGTAATGGCAGTAACGGTTATATAACTGCAACTGCTGCTTGTAACGGACAATACCACTATACTTCTATTCACGTTTCATTGGCTGTTTTTCTTTTATTGTACACTTTACTAACGTACTTACTTTGTCTACCTTTGATGTTCAGGCTTTAGTTTGTTTAAATTTAAGATAGTGAGTTTATGACTTGAGTTTCATGTTATATTTACGGTATGAACACTCTAACTTCTTCAGACTAAGGATTAGTTCTGTGTACGAGATATATAAATTTCTTGCGAGGTTTTAAACACTCTATGTAAATGCTATGCATTTGCAAAACATTTAAGGCCACCATACAAACGTATGTTATCCGGAGTTCATATTTAAAAGATGCTTTTGACAAAGGGAAATGTAACATGAAAAAATGTCTCGTTTCATGAGGAAACCTTAGGATGGCAAAGTCATACCACTGAACACCTTATAAACTAACCCCAGCGGGCAGTTTAGGTGTTTCGGTCAAAATTTTGCTAATATAGTGAAAACTATATCTAAAAAATGATTTATCAAATAGTCAGAACATGAAATAATAGTGTTTCTGTAAAACCATAAGCTTTGTGGCATATAAGTTTTCATGTAAAATATAGATCAAATCAGCAAAACTAACACAACAATAAGGTATATTTTTTTATGACGACTAATTCTCTTTAAAAACAACCGCTTTTCAAAGTAGTTCATTTTATTTCAAAAACAGAACACCTTTCATCATATTAACCAAGTCAAGAGCCTGAAACATTCATAATCAAACTCGCAAACTCACAACAAATTAAAAGTAGTTATCCAAAATTAAAGACTTAATAGATTTCTACAGCATTAGTTTCATAAAATGTTCTTTTTTCAGTTTAAATAAACTATAGTTTTGTAGTGTTCAATTCAATCCTAGGGTTTAAAAGTAACATCTCACTAAATCACTATTTGAGATGCCGACCACTCTCATGAGAGCATTTTAAGGCAAATATATGGTGAAGGATGAGTGTGATGAGTGGTAGTAATGAGTTATGAGGTGTAGTCTTGTAAGAAACTAAGGCCGACTCTTCCTTAGAATGGGTCATTAATTTATAGCTTAATGACCAATGAAAATACAAGAACCAACCGCTTAACGTGACTTCCGAACCACACAGGTGATGGCCTGATATGTCTAAACGATGGTGGGAGTTGATGCGGGTATCATCAGATGATCACTGAGACTATCTGAGCCGCTTTAGACCGATATCATCCTCAAAACCTGACCTCAATGAAGCTGGATTACACGACCATGCCACGAGTCCCAGTCTATTTTCCTCAAGATTTTCTCAAGCATCGCGACAATTCGTGACAATTTAATACATAGGCTGGTTTATACTTATTCTATATCAAGGTACAAGCAAAAATGCATTGTTAAAACCACACAGGTGTTATACGAAAAGCAATTTTCTACCACTCATCAATGTGTTATAAAAAATGTTTTATAACATCACCATAACAATAAAACAGATGTAATATTTCATAACATTGAATTGCCACAACAGATACAGCAGCAAGTTTCAGAGCCTAAGCTCAAACCATTACAATGCTTACATGTAAGCGAGTAAGTAGCTTACATGTGATCCCTACAAGCCAGTGCCAGGTAGGTCACGCTATATTACATTACATACAGTTTTGCTGCCAAACAATGCTCTATCTGCCTCTGCTGGCGATGCAGTTACATTACAATGCTTACATGTAAGCGAGTAAGTAGCTTACATGTGATCCCTACAAGCCAGTGCCAGGTAGGTCACGCTATATTACATTACATACAGTTTTGCTGCCAAACAATACTCTATCTGCCTCTGCTGGCGATGCAGTTACATTTACTTTACTGTTAAGAGTAATACAAATATAGAGATCAGTTTTCATGTTCTTCTGTTCAAACAGATAAATATAAAAACTATCCGTCAAAAAACGAATTGAACTTGAACAGCAGGTATTGTTGTATTAATTTACCAAGCTTAGCTAACATCAAGGTGTTTATAAAAACTGTACAACACAGGTTCTTGGGTTTATTATTAGATACGGGAACGTCGTTTTATGTGACAGAGTGATTTAAAAAGTTTTACTGGATACGATTTCGTTAAGATTATTGTCTTGAATGGTTGGCTGTTAAGTCAAATACAAAAGCCTATGAGTCGACGCACACGATTTTTCTACAAAGCTTTGAATTAAAAATATAAATTACCAGAATAAAAAAGTAAAACAAAATTTTATGTGTCCAGGCTAGTATTTTTAATTCTGCAAATCACCCAAAACTAACAAATAACTTATCAAAAATCACTACTTTCTTTTTGCTAAGCTTATTGTTAAGTAGTAACAAAGTAATACTTCATTCATCAATGTCAAATAAAACATATAAAGTCACTCTTTTAGAAATCATTGACCAGAGATTTTCATCTCTAATAGTAAATAAAGGAAAAAAATGTTAAAGTTTTAAAGTTCTTATATTAACATTCTGTGTGTTATATGATAAATACATGTTGTATAAGGGTATTTTAATCATTAGTGATAATGTTGAAAAGAAAATTGCATTAGAGAATTAAAATGACATGACGATAAGTATTTTGTATGATTAGACCAAATTAATTTTTAAATGTATAAACCATTCTAAAACTAACTTCTAGATCTCAGAACCTACACAAAACAAAACTTAAGTAGGTATGGATTACTACTGATTTTCCACACAAAATATTGACTACGTATTAAGTAGCCACTGTTTTAATAACAGAGTTGTTGTTTTTTTAATATTCGTATACGTATCATTGATAGCACCATATTAAGTTTCAACAATGTGTTACGATAAGTAGATTGCGCATATATGCCACATGGCTGAGGCAGCAAAATCAACATAGTTCGGCAGCCCAAGCACAAATAGCGATGCCATCACTTGCCGGCTTTCTCCCTTTGGCACCACAGTCATGTTTGTCCGATGTCGATGACTTAAATGTGACCAAAACGTGCAATTTTCGAGAACGAACGAACTTGCACGTGCGTCAGTCGCTCTACTTGATACTATTAAAAGAATTCCCTCTAAACGCTATGTGTGCTTGGCCTGCCGCAACTATGTTGATTTTCCTGCCCCAACTATTCGGCATCCAAGCACAACCTACTTACCATAATATTTTCTTTGGTTTCAATTTACAATACTCAAAAAGTGTTAAAGAGGTATTTGACTGGGATTCTAGGCATGGTCCTGTAATTAAGCTTCATGGAGGCCAGGTTTTGAGGATGATATAGGTATAAAGCGGCTCAGATAGTCTCAGTTCAGTGATCATCTGATGATACCCGCATCAACTCCCACCATTGTTTAGACATAACAGACCATCACCTGCGTGGTTCGTAAGTCACGTTAAGCCGTTGGTCCTTGTATTTCCATTGTTCATTGGCCTATCAATTAATGACCCATTCTAAGGAAGAGTCGGCCTTAGTTTGTAGCAAGACTACACCTCATAACTCATTTCAACCACTCATCACACTCAACCTTCACCACGTATTTGCCTAAAATACCCTCATGAGAGTGGTCGGCATCTCAAATAGTGATTTAGTGATAACTAATTAGAAGTAATTAGATTATTGGCAGCTGAAAAGGTTTGATGGATTCAAGAAAAACAATACAGTAGCGTTGTCAGCGAGAGTTTAGAAACTCTGTATAACATATTTGTGTCAATGGTTAATCATGCCAGGCTAAATGAGCAGCATTGCTTTGTTCAAGAGACAGCGGAATGAGTTTCCCTCCTTGTTGTTTAGAAGCGGGATGCATTAATTAATTCAACAAAGAACTCTGTGTTAGTTGTCAACGAATGTTTGTTAACAAATGTAGTTTAGAGAAGTTTCTGCTCATACATTGTATGCTCTGTAACAAATGTCGTCTGTACAGTTTGTTCCTGTTGTTTTTATAAAGTTGTAGCAAAAATTATGTTATGGTAGGTAGATTGCGCAATGCGAATAGCTACCATCTGGCTGGGACAGGAAAATAACATAGTTGAGGCAGCCCAAGCACAGAATGAGGGAATTCTTTTATGAGACTCAAGTAGAGCGACTGATGCAAGAGCATGTTTGTTCGTTCTCGAAAATCGTACGATTTGTTCACATTTAAGTAAGTGACATCGGACAAACACGAACAAAGGGGAGAGAAAGATGGCGAGAGATGGCAGCGCTATCTGTGCTTGACTGTCGCAATATGTCGATTTTCCTACCTAAATCATGTGACATCAATGCCCAATCTACCTACCATAATATAATCTTTGGTTCTAGAATTTTGAGGCTGGGTAAATGTGTGATGAAAAAGTATCTTCCGTTGTTTTTTTTAAAATAACGTTGTATTAAAACGTGTTTTTAAGAATTACAAATTTAGGTTTTACTATATTAAATCATTTATCGATAGTTATAAATTAGTTTTTAGCATGTTTGTTTTGATATATTTAAAGCTCAATTGTTTCCTTATCCAATAATGCAAAGATAAAGCACGTTTTAACATAAGACTACTACTTGTAAAATACATTTTAAATAAAATGATGTAACCTACCCAGAGCTATTAAATTAAAGCCTAACTACAAGTACACAATGTAAAGTTACTGTTTCATCAATATGGTGTTGTTGTAGAAGGCGTATTCATTATTAAACACTAACTGGCTTCACACCTTCTTTGTTATAAAAACCGTTCTAATAGCCATAACAAATAAGACATTTCTAATAACCCCAAAATAAACTACCGTAAACCCAATTTAAATCAACCTTTGAAAAGAAAATTAAAAATATAATCATTATTCGGACAAATTCAATAGGTTATTTCCCTTTTCTATATTTATCATATGACTTTAATTTAGAGCTATTCGGTTTGGTAAATTGCTTTATTGTTAAACTGTATTTAAAGTGAACGTCTGTTAAAAGTCAAATAACAATTTAAATTTAAAATTGGTTAATTTTTTATTAAAAAAGAACGTGTGAAGCCAATAAGAGTTAAATAACAAAGTTACCATGTTTACTCAATAATATGCAAAATCTTTAGGTTTTTTCTGACATTTGTTCATAAATAAATAAAACGCCTATTTAATCAGCTTTTTAAAGTATCAAACACGTGGTTATTAAATGTGTTTTTGAGAGCCACAGTAAATGATGATCAAATGAACCGTAAACTCAAGTGATAAATGATATTTGATCGTTCTGTTTTGTCATAAAACCCCCAATCAGCGGCCTTTAACCGTTATAGCGTTCGTAGTCGGTAATACAACCTCATGAGGTTCTTAGCTTTAATAGGTTAATAAATACCAACTTTAACTACCAAATAATACTGTTTGACAACGGTTAGGTGTATTTTAGGAATTTGTTTGCACGTTTGTTATACAAAATTAGATAAGCGGACTAATGTACTGATTACTTAGTTTTTAAGCTCGTATTCGTATGTTGCAAACAGTACCTGAGCTTGAAATATTATTACGGAGGTGCTCCACAATTTTTTAGTAAACAAGAAAACATTCATTGGGTGTGCAAAAATAGGTATTTTCTATTCTTTGTTACTGTTGGTCAGTCTGATTCTCATCTGTTATTGGTCGTCCACTGCTCGCAGCCAGTCAGGCAGTCAGTCAGTGGGCAGCTGTAACTGGCCGTAAATGAGCTTGATATCTCTCTTTAAATTTTTAAAGTTTTTGTGAATGTTCTATTTTTTTCTAGGCTAGTTGTTGTAATATAATAAGTTTAGTAAAAACAAAGAAACAAAAAGATAAAAAGACTCAGATTATTTTGTGGTTGGTAACTGGTCAGCTTACTCTGATTACGTACTTTTAGGCTGGCTCTTTTTTATATTTTGTGTTATGATTTAGGCTACTTTTCACCTGAAGAAGAGGTCAGATTCCAGATCACGAAACATCGTCTTCTTCTTCTTCACTATCAACGTCCATTATAATTTTTAAGCTCAGAACAACCAACACTAAAATCGAACAAATGACTGACATTATATTGTAGTTGTGACTATTATACAGTAGAGTCGAGTCAAGTATCAAGATAGTGGTTACATGGAACACAGCTTACAAGCTAATACTCAGGGCCAGACAATGATCATGTGTTGTAGCAATTAGCATTGCTGTCAGGCTCAACACTACTCCACACGATTACTAATCAGCTAGCTAAAACTGTGTCTCGTAGTTAAGCTAAATTTGTTGATGGTTATAACTTAGAACTTTAGGTAATACGTGTGTGATGGGTTATAAAAGTCTGAAAGGTAGAACCAGTATCAAAATTAAGTGTTTGGCTTTTGCAGATGAACTTCCGAAAACCCCCCAAAACCAAATTGAACTGGGACTCGTGGCGTGGTCCTGTAATCCAGTTTCATGGAGGTCAGGTTTTGAGGATGATATAGGTCTAAAGCGGCTCAAATAGTCTCACTGATCATCTGATGATACCCGTATCAACTCCACCATCGTTAAGACATATCAGACCATCACCACGTTGCTTTATTATACAATTCACTTGATAATTGTTTACAATAAAACATAGAGCCCTGACATATTTTAATTTTCACGCTCAGTTTCGGAAATGATTTATTTTCAAGTGTGCGAATTTGGCCTAGAACTACGATGTATAAATAAACAAATATAAAATCAAATTTTAAACATCTGGAATCATAAATATGAGCTTGGACAGATTTGTGTACGTTTACACAAACTAACTGCTTAAACGTACACTGACATTACTCACTATTCTGTGGACACTTGTTGTGATTAAATATATTGTGATTCCAGATGTTTAAAATGATTTTATATTGTTTATTATCATCATTCTAGGCAAATAACATAATCGTCATTCGTGTGAAAAATAAAATATCGAAGATATGACTTTATTGTAAATTCTAATAATTAACAAGTAACCTTATAGTGAACTCGTCCTTTCGAATTCAACATAAATAAATTAAAACCCTTGATAGCATCGTTATATAAACTGTGAAAGAAAACTCAATCTTAACGAGAGAAAGCAAATGCTAAATTGTGCAGCGTTGGGGTTGATGTAGTTATTACATACAAGTACAAATCTTGTTATTAGTGTTCGATACATGTAAAAAACACGGTTTTTTATATTTCAAGCCAAGTTCTATCATATGATTACAAACCTTTACTAAAACAAGAATTATGGGCCATTTGATCAAAATTGGTACGTTTCACACACGTATGCTTTTTAAAAGGATAGATTTGCTTTTTAAAACGAACAGTATTGATCTTATTTGTCCACTTTGATTGCTCAAGCTTGGATAGCTGGTAAATCTGTTATTACAAGTACTTTTGTTCAAGAAATGTAATAACGCAAAGACAAATACTTTTAGAAAAACCAAAAAGTTCTTGAAGGAACTAGTTTAACATCTTTAGGTTAAAATAAAGTTTTCGTGTTTAACTAGACGAAGTTAGAACTTCAAAGTCCTCTCTATCACTCAATCTCGACCTTTGCCTAGCGTCACTGCATAGCCGTTTCACAATTTTTCAAAGGTGACTATGGGAATTGACCCCACGCCACCGGAGGGATGAGCTTCGGAGTCACGCACAATTAAAACTCGCCCTGTGTCCGCTATTTAGCAAGCAAATTAGAATTATAGGATGGAATAATTTTTTTGAACTGCAAACGGTTCCTAACGTAGTCCTTAGACATTCGTTCTAGAAAAAAGGGTACACAATTAAAATAAATGGAAGAAATGCTAGATACACAACATCGTATCATAACTGAAACAGTACTTATCATACACATCAAAGTTTGTTCCCCAAGGAAGCATGCTATGCCAGTATGTTTGCAGGTAGGCTAGTAGCACATCAGTCTAGATCCCTGGTGGTTTAGCTGGACAACTAGAGCTCAGGGAGTACAACACATTAGTACCAGCTAGCTTGGAGCTTACAGATTACACAATTGTATACCGACACACTCATTGTGCAAGTCACATGACTTCCCATATTAGAAGCCTCTTACAAAACAGAAAGTTGTTGTGTGGAAGCCGGCCTGCTGTGAGAAGTTAAATAGTAGTGGTGTGAAAGTTGTGCTTGTTTCTTCTGGTTGCTTTTTGTATTACTTTTAAAGTTAAAGCTCTTAAACGCGAAACCACCATGACCAGTACTTAAGCTCACTAGAATGGATTATAGTGGTTCATTGTGAGTGATGACTGCAGGGACTCGTGGCGTGGTCCTGTAATCCAGCTTCATGGAGGTCAGGTTTTGAGGATGATATAGGTCTAAAGCGGCTCAGATAGTCTCAGTGATCATCTGCTGATACCCACATCAACTCTCACCATCGTTTAGATATATCAGACCATCACCTGCGTGGTTCGGAAGTCACGTTAAGCCGTTGGTCCTTGTAGTCCATTGGTAATTGGGCTATTAGTTAATGACCCATTCTACGGAAGAGTCAGCCTTAGTTTGTAACAAGACTACACCTCATAACTCATTACTACCACTCATCACACTTATCCATGACCACACATTTGCCTTAAAATACCCTCCTGAGAGTGGTTGGCATCTCAAATAGTGATTTAATGATCCATAACCCAAACTGTGCGGAAATGGGCTCAAGCTTACGCAAATGATATACGTAGACTGCTC
The DNA here is from genome assembly GCA_018831715.1 of Matsumurasca onukii. Lineage (NCBI taxonomy): Eukaryota > Metazoa > Arthropoda > Insecta > Hemiptera > Cicadellidae > Matsumurasca > Matsumurasca onukii. Next base: position 10,292,392 of record CM032065.1, read on the forward strand.
ACGTACAGGGTATTGGTTGTACAAGCTACTGGTTTTAGTTACTCAGCCAACAACCTAGGCTGCGCCACCGGTCTCCCGAGTAACTCACAGGTTACCGCGGCGTAGTACCAAGTGTCTCCGTATGATAGCGCCTCTTCGCCTTTCTTCCCCAGTACTCGAATAATAACTTTGAGTGGACATTAGATGGATATCTTCTCTCCACATATTGCGGTGGTAGACACGTTTATAACCCTGAAAGCGTGGGCTTATTTTTAATGTTTACATTTTCGTTATTAGCAGCTTTTTTATACCTTTTTACATCAAATATTATGTAGTAATAGTTAGATCGCGTATAAATGACAAATGGCTGAGGGAAGAAAATCAACATAGTGTCGGCAGCCCGAGCACAGATAGCGCTGCGAGCGCTGCCGTCTCTCGCCGTCTTACTCTCGCCTGGCCACCAAATGCTCGAGTTTGTGTGATGTCGATGACTTATATATGGCCAAATTATACGACTTTCTAGAATAAATGCACATTCGCTTGCGTCAGTGGCTCTGCGTGAGACGTGTGAGGGCTGCCGGAACTATGTTGATTTTCCTGCCCCAGCCATTCAGCATTTACTCCATCTACCAATTGGCAGTTAGTGTATATAGCATAGTAGAATGTGCTTAAACAATTATTTATCAACTGCTTAGTAGTCACGATAACTTAGTAGATGGTGTACGTGCATTATTTTTAATTAATTGATTACTAGGAAATAGAAATGATTTTATTATAATTAATAGTTCACAAATTTGAGTCAGTAACGTCGACGTTTTTGGTAATATCAAAAGGTTTAAAACTGTTACTGAACGTCGGCAGAGTTGGATAGATATGTTACAAGACTGGTTGATAAATGGTGAGTCTGTCCTCCATTGATTCTCTACTTGTCCATTAATTATCAGCGTTTAAACCAACAATCAGTCGCATTGTACCACATTTACAAACAATAAGCACAAACATTAAGTGCATAAGCATTTACAAACAATAAGTGTCCATACCCAACCAGGGGGCTGTGAGGAATGTAAAAATGTAAAATAATTATGTAAAAATCTTATAGTGCAGTGAATATTTTTAAATTACAAAACAACAGTGAGTTTTATCAACTAAATTTGCGTTTGTATATTTGTTACCCATTGACTGTAAGCTGTAAATATCGTATTTGTTGATGGTTTAAACGTGAATAAGTTTTCACGCCTCCGAAATGAAAGTGTTGCGTGTTGAGTTTTACTTTGAGGCTTGATGGGTTTCAACAATATTAAAACAATCAAAACCACTTGCTACTTCTAGGGTCTACTGTCTACAGGCTAACTTGCACATTTTATCATAAGGGGTTTCTACTGGTTTGTCAGTATTTTTAATCATCTATGAACGTCGTACAGATTTATTCCTGGCTTTTATACTAAATCGACATGGCAAAAAAATCGTAAAAATCAACTTTTCTTTAAAAAACTAAAAAATTGCAGTCTGTGGAAAATAAATAATTTCTCCAACCCTTTCACAACAGGTATTCTTTATCAATTTGTACATTTTGAGTTAACTGTAGCTGTACTTAGTTCTGTACGTTAAACCCCCATGAAAAGCTTCTCAAGTTGAACACGTGAAAGACGCTACAAACAGTGAACTGAGCCACACAAAGCGTATGCCGGCAAAGAGTGTTCTGATTCTTGGTGTTTTACAGTCTGCCGTAAAACCCGCATGAAACGTACAACAAAGGTGGAATCCGCCAGCTTTTCTTCTCTTCCATTCAAACAATGAACGTAAAACCCTCCAGGCTTTGAGCTCAGAGAACACTAAACACACGATATATCCGCTACTCAACCGGAAATATAGAGTGACACGATATATCTGATACTCAACCAGAACATATAGAGTGACACGATATATCTGCTACTCTACCGGAACATATAGAGTGACACGATATATCTTCTACTCAACCGAAACATATAGAGTGACACGATATATCTTCTACTCAACGGAACATATAAGTGACACGATATATCTGCTACTCAATCAGAACATATAAAGTGACGACATATCTTCTACTCAACCGAAACATATAGAGTGACATGATATCTTCTGCCGACCGGAACATATAGAGTGACACGATATATCTGCTACTCAACCGGAAATATAGGAAGTGACACAATACATTTTTTTCTATCTCTTTTCCACAAGACATCATTTTAATTGTCATATACAGATCGCCATTAGGTAATGTAATTACGTTTTTTTAACCTGGTACGACAATTCTTGGAAAGTACTTTCAAAAACTTTCTATTATGTAAATATATGAAATCGTAAATTTTGATATTTTACTGAAAGGTATCCATTAACATGAGATGAGGTGAAGATCCCAAGTACTAATGGTAACTGAGCATGTTAGCAACAAGCCATGGAATCGTGTTAAAAACTGAAGTGCTCAAAATCACCTATCCGACAAATCATAAGGGAGCCGATAAAATTTTACAAGAAAATAAACCAATCAACCGTGAAGATAGTTAAAACTCCTCAGAGCCTGCGCAGACATATAAACCAAATTAAATGTATGCGTAATTATAAAACAATTGAGCCAATGGATTGCAGAGACATTTTTGGGTCGTACAACAAAGTACGTCGGCGTCCATTGACTGTTAGCGGCAGCTTCGGCCATCTCGCCGTCCTGCTGCCTAGCACACCTGACTCGCAAGCTGGAAGCAGGCAGCACTGCGACAGAAAGTATATAAGGAAAGTAAATATCACCTGAACCAGTCCAGCAAGCCCATTAAGGAAGCTTGATTTAAAATGATCGAAACTTTAACTGCAAATTGTATAAATATTGTATTGCTGCCTGTTCAAAAGCTTCGGGATGATATCCACTAACGGCTAATGATTATATCACTGCAATATTTTAAGCCCCGTTTTTACAAGAATTTCATGAAAAAGCATTAAAAATTAAATATAACTAACGAAATTGTTGGTAAGTGTGGAAAATTCTGCAAACGCTCATCACGGCATTAATGAATTCACCAACACTGCCGCCGGGCTGTGAGGTTGACATGGAATACATTAGTTATACTCGTACACAGCTGTTCTTGATATTGTCCTCTTCACCTGCTCAGTATTGATATATGCATTCCACACGTTATAATTATTCTTGATTTTATTTATTACTCCTAGAGGGAAAACATTATTGAAACACAAATTTCAATTAGTTATAGCAACCAAAGCACCTGGCTATGAGTAAATGGAATTTTCAATTTTGTTGGCTGCTTACTATGGTAAATCACCCTCACTTAGCATATGATGTACCTATTTGGGGTACGAGAACCAAAAGAAGAGATTCCTTTTCAAACTTCAAAGATGGATCGTGAGGACTGTCTTTCTTTACGTAGGCGCCAATCCTGTAGAGATCACTTCCGAGATTCAAAAATCCTCACTTTGCCTCTCTTTACATTCTGGAAACTCTAACTTTCGTCAAGCAGAACCCATCCAAATTCAACTTTCAATCCAAACTCCTTCCGTAATTCCAGTCTTTAACAATCTCTCAACACTCAACCTCCTTTTTCAAAAAACACCTAGTGTTCAATGGCATAAAGCTGTTCAATAGCCTCCCCATCCCTCGAACAGGAACCAAATATCTCCAAATTCAGGATGGTCAAAACCGGCTGTTGAATCTCGCTTGTTACAGTGTCCAAGAGTTCTTAACTCAAAATGTACACAGTGTAAAATTAATAGACTAGTTGCTGCCCATTATTAAGAAAGCGTTGTATTTCTTTTGTGACTTGGCTAATGCATTGTTTGTTAATTTTGGCTAAATAAAATGATTTCTGATTTCAATTGGTTACGCTTTAATTATTCCCACCACAGCCTCGTTTCGCCTTCGGCCTCAACTTGGCCTCCTGTATGAACACGAGTAAGGAACAAGGCGTGTAAGGTAAGGAAAAGCCTCGTAAACCTCTGGTAATAGGGAAATTCTCTTCACTCATGCTAGTGGCGCCTTTAACACTTAGCTGCGTCCCGGTCTGATTTATTAATGGAACCATATGTAACAAGAACACATTTAAATATTACATAAATACATATTTTTTTACGTTTGTCACAGTTGATATTCTTCAAAGCTTGTGGTGTAGAGTTTAAAGTAGATTTACAATGTAATGAACCAATGTATGTCGAGTTTCACATACTAAAGCCCGAGTCAAATGTTGTGCTTCATTACTAAGCGGGTTAAGCTTATCGACTCAGCCATGTTTTCAGAGTGCATAGTACATTGATGCAATACCACAGACCAATCCGCATTAACATCTTCACTACCAGGCTCAATGGATTTCATTGCATCTACAATTCCACCAAAAATACCTGTACTTACATACAATGTGATTGAAATTTGGTTTCTGAATATAATATAACATATTTTACATATTTTATTAGGATATGTTTAATTTTTTACTAGTTGTTTCCGTAAACTACCTATCACAAAATTTGTTGACATCGTGTAAAACTTTAAGGAAAGGTTTCCAACCCATGTCCCCTACCTGGAGTCACACCCGTGACCGTCCACCTACCTAAGTTGAGGACTTGCATTTAGCCACAAATACGGGCTTGTTACATTATCCCTGCTAAATGTAATCTGTAAGAGCCGTACACTCTTATAAAACCAGAGACAGGAGAACTACCGAATTGAGAGACACAGAAATGGTTCATAATGTTTGCCCCTCAGGCAGGAGTTGAGTTCAACAGGCTTCAAATTCGTAAGTATGCTATACATTCCTATTTAAAAGTCTTATAAAAACTGACGTTTAATTTGGTTGCAACCTACCTTTTAGATGATTTGACAATGCCCTATGATCTTAATAAGATTTTCCACCGACTCTTAGTGGACCGTTCCCCAAATGTGATCCAATCGAAAACTACCATTTAAATCACCAGTATTGGTGTAGAAAATTTGAGTCTCCACCACCCTTTTCAAAAAACGTATAAAGTCCCTGATTTGTTTGTTCAGACAGATAAACTAAGTCTGTATTTGGTTAATGTTAACAATTGTAAAGTAATAAACCTAGACCCTTTATAACAATAAGTACGAAATACTTAACATCTTATATTTTAGTACCAATAAACATCTAACTATTTACTTCTTTCGTTTGAGTTTGTTGTTGACGATGGAATAATATCTGAGGTCAAAATATTATTACGGACGTTTTCCATCGTTTTAGTGAACAAAAGTACACGACGTTTGGGTTTTTGAATCTGATCCCAGATTCAGGTTAACAGGTCCAAACTGCCACAAAACAATCTATAGAAGGAAAGTTCAACCGTTCTGAAGAATTTGTTGAAATTGTGTTGTGTTATGTTTTGTATTATTTTAAACTAATTTAGATACCAGATCCCAAAACCTAGTGTATTCTTTTTTCTTCACCCAAAATTATCGGTCGAAATTATGTTTTGAGCTGACCCTTTATGGGTTGGAATCTTGCACGACTTCAGAGCTCATCACTCAGCCGGTGCATATAGAGAGGACACGATATATCTGCTACTCAACTGAAAATAGAGTGACACGATATATCCGCTACTTAACCGAAACATATAGCCGTGACACGATATAACTGCTACTCAGCCGGTGCATATAGAGGGACACGATACATCTTACCAACTGGAAAATATAGAGTGACACGATATATCTGCTACTCAAGCGCAAGATATAGTAACACAAGACATTGAACATTACACACTATGTATCCACTACTCAACAGCAGGATATAGAGTAAATAACGATGTAATTAACTGAGTAGCGTCGGTATACACTAAAACTGGTGGAAAATTTAAAGTGATTATATAGGGTGAGTTTTAAACGTCCCCCACCTTAACTCTTGAAAAGAAAATTAACATTTCATGAAAAAGCATCAAAACTAAATATAACTAACGAAACTGTTGAAATAAGTGTGGAAAATTCTGCAAACGCTCATCACGACATTAATGAAGAATTCACAACACTGCCGCCGGCGCTGTGAGGTTGACATGGAATACATTAGTTATACTCGTACACAGCTGTTCTTGATATTGTCCTCTTCACCTGCTCAGTATTGATATATGCATTCCACACGTTATAATTATTCTTGATTTTATTTATTACTCCTAGAGGGAAAAACATTATTGAAACACAAACCAACAGTTAAAATTAAAGGCAACTAAAGCACCGCTGGCATGAGTAAATGGAATTTTCTTTTCAATTTTGTTGGCTGCTTACTATTGTGTTGTCTACCCTCACTTAGCATACGATGTACCTATTTGGGGGTACGAGAACCAAAAGACGAGATTTCTTTTTAAACTTCAAAGATGGGTAGTGAGGACTGTCTTTTCTTTACGTCGGCGCCAACCCTGTAGAGATCACTTCCGAGATTCAAAAATCCTCACTTTGCCTTCTCTTTACATTCTGGAAACTCTAACTTTCGTCAAGCAGAACCCATCCAAATTCAACTTTTCAATCCGAACTCCTTCCGTAATTCCAGTCGTTTAACAATCCCTCAACACTCAACCTCCTTTTCAAAAACACCTAGTGTTCAATGGCATAAAGCTGTTCAATAGCCTCACTTCATCCCTCCAACAGGAACCAAATATCTCCAAATTCAGGAGCTTGCTAAAAAACCGGCTGTTGAACCTCGCTTGCTACAGTGTCCAAGAGTTCTTAACTCAAAATGTACACAGCGTGTTAATAGACTAGTTATGCCCTATTATTAAGAAAGCGTTGTATTTCTTTTGTGACTTGGCTAATGCATTGTTTGTTAGTTTTGGCTCAATAAAATGATTTCTGATTTCAATTTGTTACGCTTAATTACTCCACTCACAGCCTCGCTTTGGCCTTCGGCCTCAACTTGGCCTCCTGTATCACGAGCGTTACAAGGCTGTAAGCGTAAGGAAAAGCCTCGTAACTCCTCTGGTAATAGGGAAATTCTCTTCACTCATGCTAGTGGCACCTTACCTCTTAGCTGAGTCTCGGTCTGATTTATTAATAAAATCACATGCTAAATACAAGAATACATTAAAATATTACATAAATATATGCTCTGTTTTTTACGTTTGTCACTGTTGATATTCTTCAAAGCTTGTGGCGTAGAGTTTAAAGTAGATTTAAAAGGTAAAGTTTGTCTTGTTTAACGAGGCGAAGCTAGGACTACGAAGTCCTCTCTACAACTCAACCTCGACCTTTACCTATGTCCCCGTATAGTCACATTATAAATTGTAAGTGGTGACTGCGGGATCGAACCCACGGATCCGCTACGGATTTACAATGTAATGAACCAATGTATGTCGAGGTTCACATACTAAAGTCCGAGTCAAATGTTGTGCTTCATTACTAAGCGGGTTAAGCTTATCGACTAAGCTAACTGATGTTTTCAGAGTGCATAGTACATTGATGCAATACCACAGACCAATCCGTATTAACATCTTCACTACCAGGCTCAATGGATGTCATTGCATCTACAATTCCAACGAAATATACAAATATACTTACATACAATGTGTTTGAAATTTGGTTTCTGAATATAATATAACATATTTTACATATTTTAATTAGAATATGTTTCATTTTTACTAGTTGTTTCCGTAAACTACTTAACACAAAATTTGTTGACATCGTGTAAAACTTTTAATGAAAGGTTTCCAACCCATGTCCCCCCTACCCGCCAGTCAAAACCGTGACTGTCCACCTACCTAACGTTGAGGACTTGTATTTAGCCACAATTGCGGGCTTGAAGTTACATTATCATTTGGTAAATGCGGCATTGTAAGAGATGTACACTCTTACAAAACCAGAGACAGGGAGAACTACCGAACTGAGAGACACATAAATGTGGTGCATAATGTTTGCCCTTACAGGCAGGAGTTTAGTTCATCAACAGACTTCCAAATTCGTAAGTAGCTGTACATATTCGTAAATAAAAATCTTAATATGAAAACTGACGTTTATTTTGCGGCATTGTTATCTTACTTTTTAGCTGATTTGACAAATGGCCTATGATCTTAATAAGATTTTCCACCGACTCTTAGTGGACCGTTCCCCAAATGTGATCCATATTCAGAAATTACCATTGAACATTTGTTCACTACCACCAGTATTGGTGTAGAAAATTTGGAGTCTCTACCTTCCCCAGTTCAAAATTTATAAAAAAGTCCTTGATTTGTTTGTTTAGACATATATATTAAGTCTGTATTTGGTTGATGTTAACACTTTTAAGGTAATACAACCTAGACTTTTCATAATAACAATAAGTACGAAATACTTAACATCTTATATTTTAGTACCGATAACTTCTAATTATTTATTTCTTCGTTTAGAGTTTGTTGTTGACGATGGAATAATATCTGAGGTCAAAATATTATTACGGACGTTTTCCATCATTTTTGAGTGAACAAAAAAGTACACGACGTTTCGGGTTTTTGAATCTGATCCCAGATTTAGGTGAACAGTGACCGAAAACTGCCACAAAACAATCTATAGAAGGACAGTTCAAGTTGTTAACTTCTGAAAAGAATTATTTGTACCTTGTGTTGTGTTATGTTTTAGGTTATTTTTGACCTGAAGACGGGATCAGATACCAGATCCCGAAACCTAGTGAACTTTTCACTCAAAAATAATGGGTTCGTAATTATGTTTTGAGCTGACCCTTGGCGGGTTGGAATCTTGCACGACTTCGGAGCTCATCACTCCGCTGGTGCGGGTTCGATCCCCGCAGTCACCAATTACATTCGTAACGTGACAAATCGCAACGCTAGGTAAAGGTCGAGGTTGAGTGGTAGAGAGGACTTTGAAGTCCTAACTTCACCTCGTTAAACAAAACAAACTTTACCTTTTAACCTCAGGAACTTATGTTAGCTTTAAAAGGGAACGTCATGAAAAAACAAGAGGCAAGTAGTAAATTTATAAAATAAACCAAAATGTTGAATCAAATTTGAACCAGATTTCACGCTTTAAAAGAGTATAAAAGCTCTACAAATTCCAGAGTAAATAAACAGCGTCAGTCCGTGGCAGTATAATAAATAGAGCACCAGTTAAAATGACTTTTGTAGCAGTTACATTTGTTGTATTTTGCCCTTTCTATTTGCTCCCAGTTGTTCACATGTTGTAAACCAACCTTTGCACACAGTTAAACCTTCCTTTTGTAATTACATGTTGACACATTTCTTTCGGCTTTCTGAAAACAGTAAAATAACAAACAATAATTAATGATCGGTTAAAATAATTCTACTAATATCTTGATGAATTAAGTAAAAGGAAAGAACGGACTTTTCCAGCCACTTCCGGAGAAAACTACTACATACCGGGCTGTCAACTACCGGCCTACTGGGATGTTAGTTAGTGCGTGCCCCCCGTAGTGCGAGGTTTATGAACTTTCAAACTAACATCTTGATGAAGTTAAGTAGTACGATGATGAAACACGACCAGTTTTACAACTCAATAATGTGCGTGCAATAAATATACTCGTAAGTTATGAATAAAAAATGATTCAGCTGTTTAATATATTTAATAAAATAACTCATTACATTGATTTCTACTTTGTGAAGAGAATGATTATTGCAATTGGACGCTACTTCAATAAACTATTTGATTTGAAACCGATTGGATCTCGAACAATAAAATTCCACAATTAGTTTTCTATTTTTTCCAATAAAATAACAGTAATTCTATGTTATTACTTTTAATCCTGATTTCGCATCTACTTCTAGGTCAAGCATTACATTATAGTTATTAATACAATATTACTTATAAAAGGTTTACGATGAAGTACCCTGAGTCAACTTTTATTACATGACGACTAGTTTCAGGGCTGAGCCCATTATCAAGTGTATGTAATAAGAAATCGTCTTGTACATCTACGTTATAACCTTGTCGATAATGGGTTCAGCCCTGAAGCTAGTAATGAAGTAATACAATTTAATTCAGAGTACTTCATCGGTTACTTTTCATTATATTCTACTAAAAGAAGCTCTTTTGTGAAGTAATTTCTCCAAATATTACATTATTTATAAAGTAGCAGTATTTGGTTACCAAGCAGTGAGCGCGGACCAGAATACTGAAAAGATATTGCATTAATCATTTCCATTTGTTATTTCCGAGTTCAATGGAAACACGATGAGATAACAAATGACCTCCATTGAGTGATATTCGAGTAACAAAAGAACTGAAACATTTGCTAAACCTACCTCGTATTGTTAAGTCCCGTTCTTGTACCTTCAGTATCTCCTGTAAAGTAGAAAATACTAATAGTTTTCAAAAGCAATGTTAGTTAACAGTCACAAATCTAAATATAAAAACTATAGCTTTTAAGCTGTGCCAAAACTATACAATTAAATTAAAACAATACTTGTTAATGCAAGATACGTTACTGCATACCTATATTATGTACTAGAAGTTTTGTCCTTTCTCAAATTCAATGGAAAAAAGATGAAAATAATAAACAACTTCTTGTGAACGATATCAGAGTAATATCACTTGTACGTAACGAAATGTTATAAAAGATTTTAATATTTTTTACTTTTAATAAGTATAAGTAATTATAATATTTGAGGGGCTAATACTTTAGATTAATCAGGGTTTGTAGGATATGAGGAGCTCATTTTTGGAAATCGCAACGGGATTTTGAATAATTCTCAAAACCTATAATACTCATATACATTTTATTTGTGAAGGACATTCTTTGGCAAAAGAAATATTCTAGATGATGCATTAATAACTGAAAAATAAAATAAAATGAGTTATCATTACTTTATAGGAGTCATGGTTTTGAAACTACATAGAAATGTTATCTAAAAGAAACTCATACGACAAAAGCTAGTAGGAAATGTACTTAGGGTTGTTCTTGAAATATAAAACCCACTGTGTAAGGTATAACACAAGGACCGGTTTAGGACCAAGCAATATGTATACTGTGGATGTGATGTGCTTCGTTTTAAATAACAATTATCCAACTTTTTCTCTGAAATTTTCTTTTAAGAAAGCAAATCCTTTTGAACTACGAGGTGGATTAAGATATGGTTTAAACCCTATGAGATCAGCTAAACCTCTAGAGGTACATCAATAGGTAGAAAGTACATCAATAATCTATGTATTTATTGAAAAACAACATAAAACGAAATGAATAGTTTTCGTAAGAAATGTTTATGTTATCAATTACTGAAAACACTGGAATGCTCCTATAAAAGCATTCCCCAAAGGGGTTTAAAATTGATGTTTTCTTTAAAAAGTTAAGGTGGGGTAGGGGACATTTGAAGCTCACCCTGTATACACACCAGACAGGAACATAGGGAACAGACTAGCGCACTAGATCCAGGTGTAGCGGATGAACCTAAGCCTGTGTAAGAAGCTGAGATATATCACCAAGGTCTAGGGGTAAGTCAGACTCTACAACCCTCAACATTGTAATGTTCCAGTTCCTTCCTACCTCTCTCCATCTCTCTTCTGGAATATAATCAGGAGGTTTTGATACAGTCAGTAAACTTAATTTTATTTTACATGCTATCAAATATGAGGGGTTTGTCAGTAACTTTCAAACTAAGATAGAGCGTTCATGAATATGTTGCTAAACAATTGACTTAAAACGTTTTTAGGTTCAAACTTCAAAGTAAATTTTCTCTCATCTTCTCAGTTTTGTTGTAGGTGGACTAAAAAGTAAAGTAAAGTTTATCTTGTTTAATGAAGCGAAGTTAGGACTACAAAGTCCTCTCTACCACTCAATCCCGACCTTACCTAGCGTCACCATATAGTAAAATTAAAAATTCATGAACGTTTGCCTTCTCAGGCAGGAGTTCAACTCGTCAATAAGTTACCAAATTCGATTAAAAGTGCCCTAATGCCTAAGGCTTTTAAACCTCGTCTCAAAAAAGGTTTTACCGCAAAAGCATTTTATAGCACCGACGAGTTTATGGCTAACGACTGGGAGAACCAATTAGAAAACGACTAATTCAACCAAGGGGCTAAATTGGGGAAATTTGAATGAATGAATCGTGTGATTGAAAATTCTGTATGTCTGAAAGAGATCTAGATGTATGAGAAGAAAATTTTAGCTACTAATAACTGACAATTGCGATGCATGTATAATGTTGTTATGCAATAAATTATTTATTTATTTAAGTAGTGACTGCGGGGATCGAACCCACGCCACCAGAGTGATGATCGTCGGAGGCACGCGCGATACCAATCCTCCTCGGATGCGCTAGCTGAAGTTGTTTGAGAAAATTGAGAAAAATCTTTCATGAAAACTACTGGCAAGAACAGTCTTGATTAACAAGGTGAAGTTAGATCTCCAAGCTCCTCTCAAGTATTTAATTTCGACATTTGCTTAGCGTGACCGTACAGTCACTTGGGAAAGATTGTCAATGTAATTGCGGGCATGAAAACCTTATTGGTCGATGGTTTTGGTTAAATTAAAAATAAAATAAATGTAAATATTTGGCGACAAGATGGTGAAAATGGATTAAATATTAGACTTTTATTTGTCACTAATCTTCTAAGTTACAGAAGAAAATTGAGTAGAAAATTCTCTCTGATAATTGAGTTATATAATTTAGAAGATGAGTGCCAAATAAAAGTCTAATAAAAATGTAACTTTATTAATTAATTAACTTTAAACTAACCTAACCTAACCCCTCTTATAAAGTTTAATGCTAGATCCAACAAACTAAATCCAATCTGAATTCTGGATTTTCCACCTGAGAGCTAAGTAATAATTTGCAATAACTTCTGAAATTAGCTTAATAAGTAGAGAGCTTGTTAATACAAACTCTTTGTTTGTAGCTGAAGCCTAATGAAATGAGATGAACACGATAATTAATCTCATCTAGAGTATAGACGAACTCTAGGTAATGTTGCCAGTAGACTGAAGCTCACAATACACGTATTTCATGTATTTCTATAAGTAGTTGCTTTTCAACTTTGACTAATCATGTTTCATTGTAAACTACTTTCGGCCAGGTAATTTTTAGGACTTCTTACAATAAATCACTAGTTGATATGCCGACCACTCTGATGGGGGTATTTTAAGGCAAATAGGCCTATGTGGTAAAGGATGAGTGTGATGAGTGGTAGTAATGGGTTATGAGGTGTAGTCTTGTTACAAACTAAGGCCGACTCTTCCTTAGAATGGATCATTAATTAATAACCCAATGACCAATGGAAATACAAGGACCAACGGCTTAACGTGACTTCCGAACCACGCAGGTGATGGTCTGATATGTCTAAACGATGGTGGGAGTTGATGCGGGTATCATCAGATGATCACTGAGACTATCTGAGCCGCTTTAGACCTATATCATCCTGAAAACTTGACCTCCATGAAGCTGGATTACAGGACCACGCCACGAGTCCCAGTCCAAATCCCCGTTTCTGAGACAATGATCCTAAAACAATATTACCTATCTATTAAATTATTGTCACTATCGTTATACTTTTGTATCTGTTTACTACAATTGTAATGTATTTAGTATAGTGATTAATTTCCACCATTATGTATATACTTTGCATAAACTTCAAACTGTTCTAGTTTCAATGTACTTTAGCATGTCATGTGCTCATTAAACCAGTTTTTTAGTTATATAAACCAAAGTTAATCGTTCCTTGACTTTCTCAATTGTTAAATTCAATATATACATACACTTCAATATATGTTTAACGATTTAAGAATAAGAATAAGAATGAATAAGAACAAGACTGAATTTATTTTCTCAAAATATGTACAAAATAGTTGTTTACAGTATAATCTACAATGAATATTCTTTTTACACATATGCATACGTTATATAAGCATATTCATAATTAATAAAATTTAAAAATATACATTTAACATAGTTTTAATATTCATATAATAGTAAAAAAATATAGTTATTTGAGAAAATATTAGGGCCTCAGTGGGCAAAAGCCCGTGTAGGTTCCTCCAAAAAGAAAACTTCAACTTTTGGCGCTAAAGAGTGCAAATTAATCTGGTATTAAACACAGACATTGTAAACAAAGAAAGGAAAATAAATATATATACATAACACTTAAAAGAAAATTACTGATTTATCCTAACCCTTAGTTTAATTACAACTGTATATTGGTAAGTGAGTCAATGTTCTCACAATCCAGTAGCCAAGCCTTAACATTTTTCATAAAAACTCTCACATTTCTAGACGTTGAATTCTCTGTTGATTTCTCCCGAAAGAGTTTCAACACAGATACAAGCAAATTGATTTCTTTTTGTATCAGAACGTCTGATGTTAACCTCTGTGTACGAGTGGAGAAATATGGAGCAACGCAATGCGCTACAACCTCCAGTAGAACGAGCTGTCATAAATATCTAAAACTGCATCGAGACCACCTTCCCGTCTCAACTTGTGGAGGTGTCTTTTCAATTGAACAACAGATAATAATGATTCATAAATCACTATTTGAGATGCTATTTGGAAATTTAGTTTCCTAAAACCCTTTTATGACCAGAATTTGTTCTTTAGATGAACTGTTAAGAACCTTGTCAAAAAGAGCAAAATACTCATATGTAAGGCAAGAACGTTTTCTTTTGAAAACTACTGACTTTTGAGAGCTAACATCTCGAAAAGAAATTTATAAAACTGAATAAAACTTCGCATATTTCCAAAATTGTTATTACAAAATGCACACTTCAAAAGCAAACATTTCGCGAGTCATTAAACATTTCCAAGTAACTAATTCAGCTAAGTTTGCCCTCAAGATGAATGCCATTTCCCGCTGCTTGAGTTTTGATTAATTGCCTGGAAATCATTCGGTTTTATGTATCTCTCTCAAAGTATTTTATCCTAATGCTAATAGAATACTACGAATACTTGGATACAATACTATCAACGAGGTAGGAAGGTACGTTTCTACAGTGTAGGGTTCACTTCAGCTTTGCGGCGACGTCTACTATATTTTCACTTTTTAAAATAACCTTTACATTAATAAACATAATATATTCGGAAACTAGAGGAGTTTTCCAACATGCGTACAGTCACGAGATGACTTAGGTCTTTCTAAGTATAAATTTTATTATTAGATAAGGTTAAAAAAGAATTACTATTGGCCATGAAATAAATTATATTTTGGTTACTTTTATATATATGAAAAAGGCAACAACGTTAAAATTTTAGTATGTTTTTCTTGTCAAAAATAGTTTTCTCGCCCTGTTTTTCCACAAAAGATTAACCTATCGATCAAAAGACATCTAATAGTAGCTACATATCCTACAATTGATCGTTAAAATGCTTCAGGCTGTATTATTTCCTTAACAGCGTCAAACCTAACGTGTTTTGTGAACTAACAAGACCTTAACAATCCTATTAAACCTTTTGAAAACGAGGTTGAACTTTTTACTGGAATTAGCATTTTTCATTTCACGCAGCTCTGACAGGCGTAAATTAACAAGATTGTGCGGAGGCCCTGGTTAATCCGTCACCTCGGCTAGAGAGGGAGAGAGAGTGAGTGGTGGGAGGGGGAGGGAGAATATGCAAAACCCAGGGTTGTGGGAAAACAACTCACCCTCACAACACATCAACCTCCATCCCTTTCAGACAACTGTCTATACCAAGTTGTATTTAACCAACTCAGTTAGAAAGCCAGGCCGACACGCAGCTATATACTGCTTGCACGAGTGAATCGAATTTCCTTTGCAATATGTTACTCTATTCGTTCCGTTCACAGCCTCGCTTTGGCATTCGGCCTCGTCTTTACGTGCTCCTTTCCTGCAAGTTTTATTATATATCGTAAAAAGAAAAACGTATTTAAATTTTTATTGAAATCAAACTACTGGTAAGGTTTTTATAGCGAAAATAACCTTTTTGGCTGTCATTTTGAAACGACTAATTGGATTTTCATATTTTTTAGTTTATTGATAAGTACGGTTGACATCAATATTTTTTTCAAATTTTATTAAAGTCGAATGAAATGTACTGTTTTTAAAGCACTTAAAAACTCCTTTTTTTTACACTCCCTCCAAAAAGGAGGTGTGTGGAGGTCCGAAGGCTAGTATGTACTCGTATATAAAGTGTGAAGAAAATCCTCCAAACGTGTTTTGGGTGGCAGGATGGGTGCATTTCATGGTCCCTGGTCTGGGTCTTAACTATGCTGACGGCATGAATATCTCATATTTCAAAAGAAAATTCGATAATAATACGTGTTTTCACATCAACATTTGTAAAGCATTTGTCCTCTATGTGTTCTGATTGTCTTTCATAGGCTAATATTTTAGGTTTGAGTTCAATTAACCAACCAAAGAAAAGAAGTGAAAATGGACAGGGCAAACTGATGAAGAACTT
Source organism: Matsumurasca onukii (assembly GCA_018831715.1). Taxonomy (NCBI): domain Eukaryota; kingdom Metazoa; phylum Arthropoda; class Insecta; order Hemiptera; family Cicadellidae; genus Matsumurasca; species Matsumurasca onukii. The sequence continues at coordinate 10,308,685 of CM032065.1, forward strand.
CAGTGAAAAGGGCCCTAAACAGAAAACCCACAAGGACAGGGAAGAAAGGGAGACCAATAGTGACATGAAGATGGACAGTAGAACGAAAGGGTGGCGAAACTTGGATGAAAGTCAAGGGGTTACTCCCAACAGAGTGCGATGAAGAGACCTCGTTGTCCCATGGAAGAAATAAGAAAATCAATGATAAACTGTTATAACGCATAACAAAAGAATGACACAAGGTAAATATCTACCTTTATATAGAAAATGAAACAAATATTTGTACAGAGAGTATCCTTCATAATGTTAAAAGTACAAGAAATAAACGAAGGAAAGATGGTCGAAGGGAACAGATAGCCGAATGTATCAGATGAAGAATCAGACAGATGTCAATGTTTGTTGCTGGGGGGGGGGGCTGTTGTGTCCACAGAGATTGCAGATATTTCCAGCTGTTCTCTTCTTTAATTTTGAGAGGCTGAAAATATCAAAGAATTGTTAAAAAATATTCATCATCAATATTTTGGTGTTAATTACGTACATTTTAATGTTTACAGTTTTTATTGAGTAGGGTAAACAATTCCATTCACTACAAGATATTTTTTATCTTTCTTATCAATAAAAGTGTGGTTATATGGACTTATAGTTCTAACTTAGCTACCGAAAAGACTTTGTTAAGTTTTATTTAACTTCATCAAAGGTCTTGAAACTAGATTGATATGGTAATAAATACACTTAATACAGCTTATTATTTATTGGCTTACGTAGAAATGAACCCTTAATTCATAGTAATTTGTAACTTACATAAATAGATTAAGTATTTGTAAATAATTTTCACAAAATTTACTTTATTTTTTAGTGCTGAATTAGTTTTTGAAAAGGAACCGGGCAGTTATTCAAGATATCCTTGGCATCATTGTGTTTTTCTTCAGCGTTTTTGCGTATTGAGCATATTTATATTGGACTCTAGTCCACTGAGTTCTGTCGTCATCAACTCAGCAGTTTTTGAAAATTTAGTTAAAAGAGATCATATCACTAAATCACTTTTTGAGATGCCGACCACTCTCATGAGGGTATTTTAAGGCAAATGTGGTGAAGGATGAGTGTGATGAGTGGTAGTAATGAGTTATGAGGTTCAGTCTTGTCACAAGCCAAGGCCGACTCTTCCTAGAATGGGTCATCAATTAATATCCCAATGACCAATGGAAATACAAGGACCAACGGCTTAACGTGACTTCCGAACCACGCAGGTGATGGTCTGATATGTCTAAACGATGGTGCAGGCATCATCAGATGATCATTGAGACTATCTGAGCCGCTTTAGACCTATATCATCCTCAAAACCTGACCTCCATGAAGCTGGATTACAGGATCACGCCACGAGTCCGAGTCAATCAAAGTTACTTTATTCAAGTTGGCCGCAAATAGGTATTAACATTCACTGTGGCTTCTATAATTATATCAACGCTTTGAGTCACTATTAAAAATGGTTGACCATAGACAAGTACGAACCATTTATTAATTAAACGTATAAAAAATGTTAACAACAGAACAAACATGTATGTGTGTGTGCGTGTGTGAGTGAGGTCTACATTGATCTCTCTGATGTGGTATGTGGGCCTCCTACAGCTGTTGCGGTATTGTTGAAAACATTCTGTACAGCCTTTATCAGTTCTCTGTATGTTTTCTGTATGATTGTCTGTTGTGTTTTGTCTCGTAAAGAAAAACACTGTTTCACAAATGCGTATTAGCGATCGATGTAATGTTTCTGAGGTTTAATATATTGTTACGGACTTTTTCATTTTCTTACGTGAAAAAAGTACAAGACGTTTCGGATCTGAAATCAAACCTCGTCTTCAAGCGAAAAGTAACCTAAAACATAACACGAAAAATTGTGGAAAGAGCTAGTATATCCTGAAACGTCGTGTACTATTTTTTAACTCTAAATCGATGGGAAACGTCTGTGATACTATTGCAACCTCAGAAATGCGCATTGATATGCAAAAGACGCTATTCTGTATGACAAATAAACGGGTCATTTAAATAAACGTTGATAGAACAAAACCATACAACATGTTTCTGCTGTACGTGTGCTTGTATTATTATTATGCTGTATGGGACTCGTGACGTGATATTGTAATCCAACTTCATAGAGGTCAGGTTTTGAGGATGATATAGGTCTAAAGGAACTCAGATAGTCTCAGTGATCATCTGATGATAACCGCATAAACTCCCACCATCGTTTAGACATAACAGGCAAATCACCTGCGTGGTTCGGAAGTCACGTTAAGCCGTTGGTCCTTGTATTTCTATTGGTCATTGGGCTATTAATTGACGACCCATTCTAAGGAAGAGTCGGCCTTAGTTTGTAACAAGACTACACCTCATTACTCATTATACCACTCATCACACTCATCCCTCTCCACATATTTGCCTTGAAATACCCTCATGAGAGTGGTCGGCATCTCATATAGTGATTTATTTATAGCTATTGAACCATAAATTCAGCTTAAAAACTATCAATCTAATTTAATAACACTAAAGAAAATCATTAGTTTTATTCATTGCATAAATAGCTGTGCTAACTGTCGATTCTGTGGTTTGATGAGTTTCAAATACACATTTGCTATAACAAAAATAATGTTGCAACCTTAGTACTAAATTCAGAGAAGAATGAATGGTTTCATGACCAAGTCACCTCTCGTAGAGGGAGGTTTATTCAAGTGCTTCTCTCTAGGGTTGATAATGAAGATATTCAGAACAATAACATTCATCTCTTCAGATGATTTGGTTACACCATCTCATTTCATTGTTGAACATTTCACCTGCTGGCTTCTCAGCTCGTATTCCTCGGTTTATTAAATTAATAATAATTCACAATGACATGGGTTACAAAATCTGCTACAATAATCAACTGTATTTATCTTGGAAGACCGCATGTGCTGGATGGAAAATGTTGTATTTTATAATCTAGTTCTTCCGGTCTACATTGTATCTAAAGTGATAGTAAATAGCCTTACGGTTTCTCTGTGGAGTACCATCTTGAATCACTTATTGGCTGAAACTGAGTTACTTGTTGTCTGCTATCCGCTGTTAAAGCAAAAGTAATTTTTTTGGCCGCCATTTTGAAACAATTCGATAGATTTTATTAATTTACTATTTAAAACTGAATAGTATTAGAATGCATGTCTATTTCAAATTTCATCAAAGTCAGATGAAATTAACTGTTTCTGAAGTACAAAAGCCCCGATTAATTAAAGCTTGAACTCAAACAATCTTTTATTTGCTGGGTGAGGCCTTCAGAAACGATGTTTCTATCTTCGGACCAAACACTATTCATATGGATACAGCTTCTTATTGAATTTAGAATAAATTAAAGTTTGAACTCAAACAATCTAATAACTTTATTTGTGGGTGAGGTTTCAGAAACGATGTTTCTATCTTCGGAGTTGGTGTTTGGTCCGAAGATAGAAACATCGTTTCTGAAAGGCCTCACCCAGCAAATAAAAAGTGTATTGGATTGTTTGAATTCAAAATTTAATTAGTTGTAAATTCCAATAAGAAGCTGTATCCATATGAGTTTGACACTAGAGCCCCTTTTTTACAGAAAACTCTCACCCAATAGAGAATTGCTATGGTCCGATTTTTCCGGTTAACAATCTTGCTCAAGATATTTACAAAAGGAGCATTTGTACCAAATTTCATCCCGGGCCTGGATCTTACTATACTGATTATCTCACATTTCCTAAGGGAATTCAATAAAAAGAGTAGTAAAACACATTTACATTGGGTTATTTATGGTTTTATCTATTCCTTGTTGCACCATCAAATGCAACACAAATCTCATCTTTTGCTAGAATTTCCCAACAGGCTACTTCAACACGGATATTATTTGCACCGAGTGAAAACTATTGTAATTTAACTTTTAGTTAGAATATAATCAAAACATTGTTTCGGAGTTTTATTTTTAAATCTTGTATGCGTTTTTATGTACCCGGTGTTTATTTTGTTTAGGAAAGCAGACCGATAGTTCACGGTTGAAGCCTGGTTTTATGGATCACGGACTGTATGTTTTATGTGTGCATGCACCCAAGCCGCAGCTGAGCATGTGAGCATTAAACTGACTAAGATTTAAACGTGACGAACTTTGATCACGACACTCGGTTGTTTGTTTTCCTATAGATTTTAAAAACTAGTCATGTTTATAAGCTAGACAGAGAGACTAAATACGTATGGAATATATTTCTTTGAAACTATTACGAATGATTTGAAATGGAGGCTTCTCCGCTGTTCATGTTTTTGATCGCGATAGCCATCGCTACACGCAAGGTGAGATAGAGTAGGGATAAAGATAAGTTGTTGTTTCATACAGCACAACGTAAATAACAGCTAAACAATTTGCGAGTAAACATTTAGCTTTAGTGTCGTAGAAGAACTTGAACAAACTATGAACATCACTTTTTAAACCTTGCTGAATTGAATTTGAAAATCCTGGTGGAAAAGAATTAATCAAGCTAAAACACAGTTTACGGTATCGAAATATGTTGTAGCCACTAAATCACTATTTAAGAGGCCGACCACTCTCATGAGGGTATTTTTAGCCAAATATTTGGTGAGGGATGAGTTTGATGAGTGGTAGTAATGAGTTAAGAGGTGTAGTCTTGTTACAAACTAAGGCCGACTCTTCCTTAGAATGGGTAATTAATTAATAGCCCAATTACCAATGGAAATACGAGAACCAACGGCTTAACGTGAGTTCCAAACCACGCAGGTGAAGGTCTGATATGTCTAAACGATGGTGGGAGTTGATGCGGGTATCATCAGATGATCACTGAGACTATCTGAGCCGCTTTAGACCTATATCATTCTCAAAAACCTGACCTCCATGAAGCTGGATTACAGGATCACGCCACGAGTCCCAGTCACTATCCTGTCTTTCTAGACAATCTAGAATTGTGAAATTATCTTTTGCAGGCAAGATTAATATTAAAATCGATACGAAATAAAGGACCAATCTTTTAGTAGTTTATGTAACATTTCAATTCACTGTTGTCATTTGACGTTATTACTTTCTTGTGTAAAATGATAAATACACGGGAAACAGTTTGAACAACTAAATTCTTTGTTTGAAACTAAGTTTTACATTTTAACAAGTCAGTCAGTTCTGATTACTTAGAATTTGTAAATCTTCATGACCATTCATAATTCATAAGTGTTCAACGTAAATATGTTTTTATTTATATATTCAAAATAAATAAAACATTTACTTTTCTTTCAGAGTGAATCCAAACCAGCGCCCAAGGTGAGTGTTTTTTCAAAACATGAGCTCATCAAACTCTCTTTTGATGAGTAGTAAAACATGCATCTTTAGGTTATTTTATATAACTTTTCACAGTTTTTATTACAATAATTGTAGACAGTTTAAATGTTACTTTCGCAACACACTGCGTGATATTCTATAATTAGACAAAGTAATCATATTAAAACCCTTGTATGCTGAAAATTAAAAGCCAAAGACGTGAAACTGTAAGGAAAGCGAGTTTATTTTTACTGGCCAATCAATTTGATAGACGTACGTAAAGTTTCAAATTTAAATACGTAGTTCCTAAGGTGTAACTTGAGAAGAAAACATTGTTTTAGTTATTGTGACTAAGTTATCTGTTGTGGATTTGACAAACTACGGTTTATTTAAACCCATTCAATATGATATTTTAAGACTGATTTATTGGTAAATGAATTGAAATTAAACTTATTAAGATAAGGTAAACTATTTAAATGGCATTAAATGTACATGAAGTATCGAATCTATCACCCAATTTGTACACAGAAACCATAATTATCTTGAACGGTTATATAACCTATATAATAATGAATAAATAAAATAAACGTAGTACCCTGTTAATATTTCTATATAATATTTCTACGTTATTTGTTGATAAACATGTTGTAAAAGGGTGTTCCTTGGCACATCCAGAAAATAACCACGTTTGTTGAAATGGGTTGTTAAATAAACGAGTTTTTTACCCAGCAAGTTTTTAGTAAGTTTTGATTAACAATTACTGTATTTCAAGTGTATCGTTTTATGTAGCCGCCTGTTCATAAATAATTGGTTTTCAAAATTTATAACTTTTGCTAATACATCTTATGTAACTTTGTTCAAAAGAATAACAACTTACCCAATTAGGGTTTGTTAAAAACTAAGTAATATAAAAAAACAATAACAATATGAATGACTGTAAACTTAGATTTGGTTTGTGTTATAAAGATGATTTCTGAGAATATATACTGAATATTTTAAAGCTGTTCTTACAATTTCTTCTGTTATAGACTTTGGAATTTCGAATTTGGAAAAAATGCCATTTGTAAATTTGGGTCTTGTTCCTCTTGCGCCAATCATTATACCAAAAATGTCGATTAGTGTAAGGTTATATTTTGTTTGGTAGAATTTAAATGTGCTTCGATAAATTTTGACTTTTTCTTTGTTAATTTTGATTGGTTGGTTTTGACCAATTTCAAATCTAAATGTGGGATCTAAAATTTTTCCGGTAGAGTTTTTGATACAAATTATGTCGATTCTTCTGGTGCTTCCGTTTTCAGCAAAGCCGTTCTCCATAGATGTCAAACCCGTTTTCTTTTAGACTAGCGGCTATGAGACTTCGGATTTTGTGGTACCTCGTGTTCCTCAATCTTTTACCAAAATGACAGAATCCCAAGACATATGCAAGAGTTTCAATCAAGAGTTTCGTATTATATATACTTTACTAAAGATGTTATATATACTTTACTAAAGATGTTATATATACTTTACTAAAGATGTTATATATACTTTACTAACTAAGTTTCAAATTTAGTCGTCAAATATTGCCTGATCTTAGAATTATTAGTAAACAAACAAAATTACGGCTACCGCGTGAATAAATCATCTGCAAAGGACTTTGCCTTGTTCATATTCCTGAAAATGTCAGAGTGCTCAACAAACACCATTTATTGAAACTTTTGTAAATCATGCAACATTTGTGCGCTTGTCGTAGGTTGGTCTAAGTGACCCGACAGGTGAATGGTGTCTCAATTTGAATGCTGAGAAAGGGAAACTTGAAACTGAGGTAAGTGTGGTAAAAATTGTTACTAAATTAAGTATTTTTTTTTTTAATATTTGCTTTAAACTGCTAATCTTGTATGTAAGTTTGACAATAATTACTATTCTACAGACTCGTTTATACACTAAATTCACCTAACTATTTGTTAATTTTAAATAACAAAAATAAAGAATGTCTGACAAATTTTTTTTAAATTTTTGTCTTTACGGAGGTTGTCTACGTCAAAAAAATTACTTGTACAGTTTGATTATTTTGCAATTGTTTGTAAAACTAGTGTATAATAGGCGTATGCTATTTAAAACAGTATAATACATTTAACATTACAAGTAAAACGTTCAATTTATTAGCACCATCCTTCATATTCACGTTCTTAAAGCAATAAAATCCAACACTGTTTTTTGTTATAGTACAGAGTTGGTAATGTGCATATTTTGAAAGTCTGTAAAAAATTAAGGTACCTATTCCCAATCTGTACTGAAGCTAGAGCTTTAACATTTTAAAAGTAAATCATTCAAACTTATAACAGCTTACTGATCTGACTGACCATGTTTTAAATAAAATATTTAAAAATCGGTTTATTAAAGTCTTTGAAACGGTTTTAACTTACCTAGAGGTAAATATTAGGCACAACACACTATTCAGTAGTCTTCGTACAGTCGTGTAAAATTTCAAATATCTAGCTAGCTATTAGGGTTTTCTGGGCTTTGTAGAAAAGGTCCATTGAACCTGATTAAAATAACAATGTTGAAAAAGGAACACACGAAACCTTCTTAAGAATTTTGTATTTTATTTGTTATTTAAGGAGACTTTATTTATCAAAATTGCACCTATAATGTTTGTAAATATGGTCACGACATAAGCATTTTAATTCTTAGAAAGTAATGCACGTCTAATCTCATAGTTTTATTTTCTTACCTTATACTTTATTTATATCAAATGTACATGGATCTTTATATGGGTTTGTTGTTTTCAGATTTGTACACCAAAAGGTGGTTTATGTTTTGGAATAACACGTGGAAGTAAAGTAAGTATGACAAAAAATAAGTAATTAATGTGGAAATACAGGGTGAGTCCCCCCAACTTAACTTTTGAAAAAGGAAATATTTTGAAAAACTCTTTAGGGTATGTTTTAAAAAACTTGATAAAGGTTTTATACAAATTCATTTTGGACGTATTTTACTTTGTGTCACCCACCCTTAACGCAAAACCCGAGGGGCCCAAATGTTTTAAAAACAAACCCTTCTCTTGTGACACCTCAATAGAAAGGGAATTTTAAAACAAACTTATCGACGCAAAGAAAAACGTTTTATCTCGATTAGGTGTTTTGTAATATCCATTTAAGGATTACAAGAAACAAGGTTTATAATGTCACATTTCTCATACAATTTTACCTTTGACAAATTATTCATAAACATACTCTGGGATTATGTTATAGGGCTATGATGTTCCCTCAGAGAATTTTCAAGAACCATTTGTCATTATGAAATGTGTAGTTTTAAATCAAATCTCTTGTAATTTTTTGTATGGGTATTACAAAAAACGAGTCGAGATAGAACATCTTTCTTTGCGTCGCTGGATTTGTATTAAACCTCTATTTCTTTGAGGGGCGCGGGGGGTTGTTTTTAAAAGTTTGGTGGCCCCGTAACGTTTTTATTACGATGCGATAAAACTAGCAACAAGTATTGTTGCTAAGTTTCAAATATTTTCTAATCCGAAATTACACCTTGAACTTTCTGTACACGGTTATCTTACGATTCAAGGCATAGATTAAAGCCTTTAAAAATGTTATTAGTTGTTTGTTAGTATTATTTAATACTTTGGAATCCCTCAAAATTATCACGTAAAACATTTCCACCTGCACCCTAAATGTCCTATTAAATGGAAGGAAAAGCTAACCAATAATATCAAGAAAAATGCAGATCACGCATAACTAAGTTGTAAAGATAAGTTTGGGAATTACCAGTTGTTCAAAACGTGAGGGAGGGAGATTACCCTCTCAACAAACACAGTGTAGAAAGATTCTTTTATTATCAACATGCGTTTCAATTGGCTAGTATTGTTTCAACATGTTTGCATTTTTTGATTGCAGGACGTTGAAGAGTGTAATGTATGTGATGGTAAAACGAAAATGAAGACCGCGATGGGTGTGGATTGGTTGACTCTGTCAGTGGTTTGTTCGGTAAAGGTATTGACTTTGTCGGTACAAAGGCAAAAGACTGTGCATCTAGCATAAATAATGGAAAAGGCAATATAGTTGGAGTTTGCATGGGAATAGGAGACGAATTTCAAGAGGGTAAAGATTATATATGTGGTCAGGGAACTGGCCAAGAGGGTATACTTGACGTCTGCGATACAATAGGACAGGCGTACAATCATGGAAAGGATTACATAAGTGGCCAGGGAAATGGAAAAGAGGGTATACTTGAAGTCTGCGATACAACAGGAGGGCGCACAACCATGGAAAGGATTACAAGTGGCCAGGGAAATGGAAAAGAGGGTAACTTGAAGTCTGCGATACAATAGGAAAGGCGTACAATCATGGAAAGGATTACAAGTGGCCAGGGAAATGGAAAAGAGGGTGTACTTGAAGTCTGCGATACAATAGGAAAGGCGTACAACCATGGAAAGGATTACATAAGTGGCCAGGGAAATGGAAAAGAGGGTGTACTTGAAGTCTGCGATATAATAGGACAGGCGTACAACCATGGAAAGGATTGCATAAGTAAAGGAAATGGAAAAGAGGGTGTACTTGAAGTCTGCGATACAATAGGAAAGGCGTACAACCAGGAAAGAATTGCATATGGCCAGGAAATGGAAAAGAGGGTGTACCTGAAGTCTGCGATACAATAGGAAAGGCGTATAACCATGGAAAGGATTACATAAGTGGCCAGGAATTGGAAAAGAGGGTGTACTTGAAGTCTGCGATACAGTAGGAAAGGCGTACAACCAGGGAAAGAATTGCATAAGTGGCCAGGGAAATGGAAAAGAGGGTGTACTTGAAGTCTGCGATACAATAGGACAGGCGTACAACCATGGAAAGGATTGCATAAGGGCCAGGGAAATGGAAAAGAGGGTACTTGAAGTCTGCGATACAATAGGAAAGGCGTACAACCAGGAAAGAATTGCATAAGTGGCCAGGGAAATGGAAAAGAGGGTGTACTTGAAGTCTGCGATACAATAGGAAAGGCGTATAACCATGGAAAGGATTACATAAGTGGCCAGGGAATTGGAAAAGAGGGTGTACTTGAAGTCTGCGATACAGGAAAGGCGTACAACCAGGGAAAGGATTACATAAGTGGCCAGAAGAATATCAATGACAATTGTGATGATGCTTGCAACACGAGAGATAATGTATATAACTGTGGAAGGGATTCTATCTATGGCCAGGATTATTGTAATGATAATTGTGTTGACACCTGCAATACAAGAGATAATGTATATAACGGTGAAAGGGATTCTATCTATGGCCAGGATTATTGCACTGATAATTGTGTTGACACCTGCAATACAAGAGATAATGTATATAACGGTGAAAGGGATTCTATCTATGGTCAGGATTATTGTAATGATAATTGTGTTGACACCCGCATAAAGAGATAATGTATATAACGGTGAAAGGGATTCTATCTATGGCCAGGATTATTGTAATGATAATTGTGTTGACACCTGCAATACAAGAGATAATGTATATAACGGTGAAAGGATTCTATCTATGGCCAGGATAATTGCACTGATAATTGTGTTGACACCCGCAATACAAGAGATAATGTATAACAGTGGAAGGGATTCATCTATGGCCAGGATTATTGTAATGATAATTGTGCGACACCCGCAATACAAGAGATAATGTATATAACGGTGGAAGGGATTCCATCTATGGCCAGGATAATTGCACTGATAATTGTGTTTACACCTGCAATACAAGAGATAATGTATATAACGGTGAAAGGGATTCTATCTATGGCCAGGATTATTGCAATGATAATTGTGTTGACTCCTGCAATACAAGAGATAATGTATATAACGGTGAAAGGGATTCTATCTATGGCCAGGATTATTGTAATGATAATTGTGTTGATACCTGCACAAGAGATAATTTATATAACGGTGGAAGGGATTCCATCTATGGTCAGGATTATTGTAATGATAATTGTGTTGATACCTGCAATACAAGAGATAATGTATTAAACAGTGGAAGGATTCTATCTATGGTCAGGATTATTGTAATGATAATTGTGTTGATACCTGCAATACAAGAGATAATGTATATAACAGTGGAAGGGATTCTATCTATGGCCAGGATTATTGTAATGATAATTGTGTTGATACCTGCAATACAAGAGATAATGTATATAACAGTGGAAGGGATTCTATCTATGGTCAGGATTATTGTAATGATAATTGTGTTGACACCTGCAATACAAGAGATAATGTATATAACGGTGGAAGGGATTCTATCTATGGTCAGGATTATTGTAATGATAATTGCGTTGATACCTGCAATACAAGAGATAATGTATATAACAGTGGAAGGGATTCATCTATGGTCAGGATTATTGTAATGATAATTGTGTGACACCTGCAATACAAGAGATAATGTATATAACAGTGGAAGGGATTCCATCTATGGTCAGGATTATTGTAATGATAATTGTGTCGGCACCTGCAATACAAGAGATAATGTATATAACAGTGGAAGGGATTCTATCTATGGCCAGATTATTGTAATGATAATTGTGTCGACACCTGCAATACGAGAAATAATGTATTAAACAGTGGAAGGATTCTATCTATGGTCAGGATTATTGTAATGATAATTGTGTTGATACCTGCAATACGAGAAATAATGTATTAAACAGTGGAAGGATTCCATCTATGGTCAGGATTATTGTAATGATAATTGTGTCGACACCTGCAATACGAGAAATAATGTATTAAACAGTGGAAGGGATTCGATCTATGGTCAGGATTATTGTAATGATAATTGTGTTGATACCTGCAATACAAGAGATAATGTATTAAACCGTGGAAGGGATTCCATCTATGGTCAGGATTATTGTAATGATAATTGTGTCGACACCTGCAATACAAGAGATAATGTATATAACAGTGGAAGGGATTCTACCTATGGTCAGGATTATTGTAATGATAATTGCGTTGATACCTGCAATACAAGAGATAATGTATATAACAGTGGAAGGGATTCTATCTATGGTCAGGATTATTGTAATGATAATTGCGTTGATACCTGCAATACAAGAGATAATGTATATAACAGTGGAAGGGATTCTATCTATGGTCAGGATTATTGTAATGATAATTGCGTTGATACCTGCAATACAAGAGATAATGTATATAACAGTGGAAGGGATTCTATCTATGGTCAGGATTATTGTAATGATAATTGCGTTGATACCTGCAATACAAGAGATAATGTATATAACAGTGGAAGGGATTCTATCTATGGCCAGGATTATTGTAATGATAATTGCGTTGACACCTGCAATACAAGAGACAACACATATGACAGTGGGACAAATTCTATGTATGACCAGGACTTTTTTAATGACTTTGGTGTTGAAGGCTTCAAGGGAACAGATTGCGTTTCTGATTATTGCGATGATTACCACACTTGTAGTGTAAGTATTAACAGATTTAACAGGGCTCAATATGTACTTCATTTAACTATTTAACATCTATTTGGTTTTATATTAAACAAATTCTTTGCGATTTTGTGAGCTATTTCTATATGTTTTACTGACACAGGAAGATCTTTGAGACACACGTTAAGTTGTATAAATAAATCAAACGGTCAGAACAATTTAGAATAGGCTTTTAATTCACTTATTTTCAACTTCAGGGTCAAAAGTAACGTTGTATTGCCAATGTTTGGTATCTTGACTATTTAGAATAGCTAAAGTCTTAGCTTATACGATATGTATACGAGTACACTGTATTGTAATTTTGTTCTGTACGTGGAAAAAATAAACAAAACATTAAAGTTCTCCGTAGTTAAGTACCATTTCTGGGTTGTAGGAGTCAAGTGGTGGTGGCGTCTTGGAAAAAGTTGTGGCTGGGGCCAAAGCAGTTGGAAAGGCAAGTAAACATATGCGTTAAAATAGTTATAACCTCATATAATGATCTTGTAATCTCATAATTTATTAGATTCAGGTTTGCTTAAAGGTTATTTTTAAAGTAGTATTTTTATTTTTAGCACGTAACAAAATGACGTATTTATCTTGTAATAAGGACGGTCTACTCTCCATTTTTAAAATTGTTAAAGTGTATTTTTACTGTAGTTTTGTTTTTGGGACTTTTGAGGGTACATCATTGCATTACGAACAATAAAATACATTTTTAAATTCAATACACATGTAGTTAGATTTTAATTATAGGAAGAGTCAAATAGGTTTGTAGACCACCAATAAAAGAACTTTAAAATGGTTAATATATGCAGTTATTTTTAAGATTTGAAGCATACAAATTACGGTCTCCAGATGCTTATACCTTTCCTTAATTTAGGCTTATATGTGTAAAACATTTTGGAAAATATTTTTGTAGTACATGATGTAGTAATAAATATTAAAGTGAAGCAGTAAAAAGTAAATATTGATCTAACAAAGGTTTAGCCAGAAGTACGAGATATTTGTAAAATGATTGAGCCGTCTTATGAGTTTGTTTCCTCCTTGAAAAACACGTTTACTTGTTGATAAATATTTATTTTTATTTTTAGGAATTCAAGAATGGGTGTGAAGGTGGAATTGTAAGTACAATGCTTTTGTATAGTTTTATGTGTAAGGTATCAATCAGCATCAAGATTAAACATTATCAAATTCTAAGGTTCACTAATGTCGTTCTATATATTTTATATCTGCTCTCATTATTGCAATTGTCAAGTTATTTACCCAATAACTCTAATGTTGCCAGAAATACAGATTGACTTATGATTTTGTGTCAAATGTTTCATATTCAGTAATTTTTCAGGAAACTGTTGCAGAGTGTGGATCAAAAGTGGTAAGTTAGAGATTTAATTATAAATATGCAGTATAAATTACATAGTCTTTAGTAAAGAATCAGGTAATATAGTGGTTTGTAAATAACCAAAATATTCTGTCTGGTCCATTAAATCTGCAGCGGCACCATTAAGACAAACATGACTCTGATCTATTGTGAACTTTCAGGGGAAATGGTTAGGCGGCTGTATAAAGTCTGAAGAAGATTATGATTATGAAGAAGAGGAATATTGCGAAGGAGTAAGTTATATTTTAAAACACAACTTTTCAAAACCCGATCAATTCGTTTTCACAACCCACGTTTATTTCTTTTAAAAGAAATGTTTTATGTTGTTACTTATGTATGCATTATTATTTTCTATATTTTAGCCTTCTTATTTACTTTAGTTGTTTGATCAAAGTAAATAATATTAAATTTGTTAGAGTCATACATGGTGATGTGTTCAAACTATGTTAGGTTTTAAGTGTTTTGTTCATACAAACACTATCGTAATGAAATTATTAAATGCAATAAAAGTAAAAGTGCATAACTTGATTGCAGGATTCGAGTGGGTGTGGGGTTCTGAATGCAGTGGTTGCTGGAGTGAAAACCTTTGGAAATGTAAGTAAAACTTGTGGTTCACATAGGAAAACACGATATTTAACTGTATATCATACAGGGTGGCTGAAAAGTGACTTTCCTTTTGTTGAGATATTTACGTTCTGATTGCCTGTTTAAGGTTTGAGGCTTCGAAATTTCATGCTTTTATCTGGAGTTTTCATATTTTATACAAGATGGTTCTGAAACGACTCTCGTATTCATCGAGAGGTCTTGTTAATATTGGTGTCAATTCAAAGATATTGTGTAAAAAACAGTTTGACGGATATTCCAGGTAAAAATAATATTCTAAGCAAAATGGTGACCACAAATGTGTGTGAACTACTAAAATGACTGCCAACGCTCAATTTTACAAGATATAAAAGTTGAAATTAGGATTTTACTGCAAATCATACTTCTAAGCCCATTAGAGCTTTAAACGATACGCTAGGCCAACTACTTTATTTGTTTTGAAGACATTGAAAGATTCGCTGGCAAAATGTCGTAAGTAGTTATCGGATTATATTTTGAGTGGAAGTTATAGAGTGGCATATCACCTTTAAGCTCGTACAGCAATACAAGCTCATTTATACAGTTATTATTTTTTATATCTTGTTAAATGGGGTTGTTTGTCATTTTTGGAAAAATGGCAATATTTACCTGAAATTTACATAACAAGTTTATTTTAAAACTATCTTTAATAGCAATATCAATAAGGCTTCCAGATGATAATGATAAAGTCAACCCAAACCACTCTGTATAAAACACGGAAGATCCAAAATTTTGTACAACCCAGAAATCTATAATCACAACACAAATTTATCAACAAATAAAACAGTAAGGCTAGGGTGGAGGGTGGTGTAAGTTACGTTACTCTACTAGCGAGGCCAAAGGCTTTGCCCATCGATTTGGTTTTGTTGTATAAACTAGTTCTCAGTGGAACTTGAACTAGTTCTTTGTCTTGTGTTATACGTGTAGAATAAACTTACCTATTCGTCTTTACATTGTTGGGTCCAGTCAAAAAATATAACGCTTCTGTCACAACGAACAAATCTTTTACTGCTAAGGCACCTGCGCATTTGATATTAAACAATTATTTGTCTCTTTCAGGAAGTCAAGAAGGGCAGTGAGGCAGGAGTTGTAAGTCATGTTGCATAGTTTAATTTTTACTTGAACATTTTTAATAAAATTTAAGATTCAAACTGAGGACTCAAAAAGATTCAAAAATAAATCAAAGATTAAGTTATGAACCATGAGAACGGTTGAAATACTGATGAGTGAGCTTGATTGTAATTAAAGTTCTTTTAAAAGCTACGAAGTCAGACTATCTTGATTTTTAATATTTTCGATCTAGCTCCCAAAGCAAATTGTTTTACTCGCCAAACTATTTTACCTAAACAACTTTTGACTACTGTAGCCCTAATGACGACCTACGGAAAATCCCTTACGCCCCCTTAGGATCGTCCCCTGCAACTTTCACGAGGTACAACATCTTATAAATTACTAATAAGAACAGTCAAAGAGTAGTATAGCCTATAAACCTTACGTGTGACTTGGTATCAGAGGTATTGTAACTTGTGGTACATTTCAGGACGCGGGTGTGAAGGTGGGGTCAGAAGTGGTAAGTTAAAATTATTCCAAAATAATAATTCCTAAAATACTCGTAAATAAACCAGGAAGGGAATCAATCTATAGGACCATTTATTCGTAAAATCAACCAAAATCACCAACAGCCTTTAAAAAAAATTCAAAGCTGAAGGTCTTGAATTCCTTTCTCCTTTTTGGATTATCTAAATCTGTGTTTCTATTGAGAACTAAGATTTCTTTCGTAAACAGGCTTCTTAAGGTACTGGGTAAGGTACTTAAATTGACGACCACTTTTAGTTTTACCGCACTTAATGTTCAAATATTAAGAGAAAGATGGGATAAAAGAATTTAAATAAATTGTATACACATATGAGAAAGGTATCTTTTAAACGTTTAACTATGTAGATTTGTTTTTAAATTTCTCAACTCATTATTGACATTCTATTGTTTTATAACAGGAGTTAAACGGTTTACTTTTGTATAGGGATCACGCGTTGGAGGAGCCATGGGGTCAGTGGTTGGTGGAGTGACGTCAGTTGGGGAAGTGAGTGCCCTTCTGTTTTTTTTAGTTAGAGAAATACATCCCTTTACATTTTGGTCCTGTAGTTTTAAATTGTAAAATATTCTATTATTAAAATGAAAGTAAGTATTTTTTTTAAATTTGTTTCAAATTTCGTAGTTTGTGAAATATCTCTAGTGGCAGAACTTGAAAGCTATCCTTCTAAAGGTTATGCCCTCAAAGATTGTGACACTTGTAAACCAAAATGTACCATACAAATCTACACGGAGTATAAAATTCAGGTATTGCTATATTTCTTCCTTACCAAAGATAGATTTTGTACGAGCATAATAGCTTCATTAACGGAAATATAAATGTGAGATCGATTGCATCTTTTACTAAAATTTTGTTATGTCCTAAACAACTTTAATTGAAATATGCGAAACAGATTTAGCTCGAACCTAGCTCGATGCTTTAATAACTAGCTTATTACAAAATATCTACAATTTTGAAAAACATGATGTGTTTTATTTTCAGGGAGTCAAAGAAGGGTTGTAAAGTGGGAGTTGTAAGTATAATCAGTTTTTAATAATCGAATACTAATAACCTATAAGCACACACAAAATTAATAAATCAAAAGCTACAACTACACGCATTGTGTATTGGTTATCATAAATTCATCACGAAACAACAACAAACATAACAATGAACATATGGTAAAACAAATAAAACTTAGGTAAATAACAAATTAACTCTACCACGGGAGACAGCAAACCCATAGGCTCGCATATTTCTCACGATTTGTTTTTAATTCATAGTGCTGTTTTATAACAAAAAAATCATTTAATATGTGATGTTAACAATAAGTTAGTGTGTGAAAATTTGAATACATGAAAAGTAGACTACAACCAAATCAATTGACTTACTAATCTGTTTACATAACTCGAACTTAGCTCAAACATTGTGTAAATTTCAAGTCTTTAGCCGGAAACAACCGAAAAACTCTGGGTTTCATGACAAACGTTACAGCTTAACTTTTGTTTTCAGGACACAGTTGCAAAGAAGGGATCCAAAGTGGTAAGTTTAAGTTTGGTGTAGTTTTGAAAAATACGTTACAATAAATATATAAAAACCTAGTTATTTATTTTGGATACAAATTGAAACCTTTAAATAATACGGTTCGATGTAAGTTTGGGTGAACACAACAAAGAAGAATTATTATGAAGCCAGTAAAGAAATACAAATTTCATACTTAAACAATAAACAGAGCTAACAAACGTTTTACTGCTTAAAAAGCTCATACGACGTTATTATACATAGCCCCTAGTAAATCTTCATGGAAGATAAAAATATAAATTCCAAAATAGTGGTTAGAGTTACATGTTAAACATATTGTTTTTATATTTGTTATATATTTTGTTGATTTTTTAACAGTAATTAAATCGATATATTTTGTCCTAGTGTTGATTTTCGTTTAAAGAAACCATACAAGTTATAACATTAACAGTGAAAGATAAACTAATAATATTTTACACGATTAGTAATAATATTATATTTTGCAATTTCTTCAGGGACAATGGATAGGGGGCGCTCTCAAGGGTTCTGATGATGATGATTGCGATGACTATGGTGATGTAAGTACTATTTTAAGTACCAGAGCAAAAGTTAATTAATTTTCTCAATGATTGTATAATCTATATTTTTTGTAAAAAATTTAATCCGGCATACTGATGGAAACCTAATACGAGTTTTAAAATCTTGGATCGCTCGTAGGCATTTCTAACCTCTACTGTTATTTGAATAGGAGTTGTTTTAGGAAAGCTTAGACAAAGAATTCCCAAAACCCCCAAGTTGCTTAATCACATTCAACCTAAAATTAAAGTATTAAGACGATTAGTCAACCAAGAAAGAAACCATGTTTACCACAGAAATAGCGGAATATTGATAGGGTGAGTTTTACTCACACCATTAACTTCGCCATTATGTTATACTCACTAAAAGGAACAAAAGTTCCAAACATGGGTCCTAAAACTCTTCGTTACCCCGGTAGCCGCCATTTTGTTTTTTACTTTAAAGTTAATATCTCCAGAACGTTTGACCGATTGCATTCAAACTTGGAAGGGTGTTTATGTGTCATAAGGTGAATTTAAGAAAAAGATTATTTCATAAAAATCCGCAGAAACAAAATGGCGGCTATTTAAATTTTCAAATTAAAATACCATGAAAATGGCGCATGATAAAAATTTTACGAGAAAAGTTGTATTTTAATTTTACATAAAGATACAAACTCATTTTTTAATTTTACAATAACATTTTAATTTTTTACGTCTTTTACAACTAATGTAATTTAAAATTTTCATTGAAAATGGCGATAATAAAGAATTTAAGAGGAAAAGTTATTTTATATTTTATAAAGATAACTCATCTTTCCAATTTTAACAATTTTTCATTTTTACAACTGGTAAATGAACCAGTTGTAAAAGGACGTACAAAATGAAAATATTAATGTAAAATTTGGAAAGATGAGTTTATCTTCATGTAAAATTATAATACAACTTTTTTACCTTTTAAAATTTTGTATTATGCGCCATTTTCATGGTATTTTAATTTGAAAAATTTAAATAGCCGCCATTTTGTTTCTGTGGGTTTTTATGAAATAATATTTTTTTCTTAAATTTACCTTATGACACATAAACACCTTACCAAGTTTGAATGCAATCGGTCAAAGCGTTCTGGAGATATTAATTTTTAAGTAAAAAATACAAAATGGCGGCTACCGGGGTAACGAAGAGTTTTAGGACCCATGTTTATAGGAACTTTTTTGTTCCTTTTAGTGAGTATAACATAATGGCGAAGTTAATGGTGTGAGTAGAAACTCACCCTGTATTTTATTCTTTTAGGGTGATTTGGGTTTTTGAACTGAAAGTAATTTGAATGAACTTCGTATAGTTATACCTTTTCAGGGAGGGAAGGATTGGCAGGTCGGCGTTTCTCTAAGTACTGTAAGTATAACAACAAAGCAAATTTAGATGGCTTTGCAGCTTTAGTTGTAAACATATCTAATAAAACAGTAACACACTTGTCAATATTCAATAACACGCTTTTAACTTTCAGAGTGAATGACATAATTATTTGGATAAATATACTCGTATAAAACGATAAAGCGCAGTTTGATTCGCATTTAACTTTAAGCTGAATCATAACTTATCTGTCAACAAGGAAGTCTTAAATAAATGAGGGGAAATACCAGGTTTTATACCTAAATGAATGTAAAGATGTATCATAGTGGAAAGTCTAATAAATATCAGCTTTTAATTTTATGTTGACTGCAATATCTAATTAAGATTTGTCCATTAATCTTCAACCTTTGTAGAACAGTATTTAACAGTACGAGTAAACAATCTTTTGAGCTCAGCAGTCTTATTTATATTGTTTAGAAGAATTAGTTAATGCAAAGTTTTACTATTAGTCAGTGTTAAATTCAAAAACTCATTAAGACAGCTAATATGCAGCACGCCAATACACGTGTTTATTGCAATATGATAAAAGGTGCTTTACTGTAACATTCAATATCAAAGATCTAATATTTTGTTTTGTGTTTCAGAAAAAAGGCATTCGTTTCATAAACTAAAGAGGCGGTGTCCAAGTGAAAGGGTTGCTGCTTCATTCATGCGTCGCAGAAAGCTCAACCCCTTCGAGGATTTATTGGACTCATTGCAAACTGTACAATTTTATACATCAATAAACTTTAGTTTGGTTATTTGTGAGTAAACCTCATTGTACCTTTTAAAATCTATTTGATAAAACCAACGCAACAGATGTTGCAGGTCATTTGTTGTAGAAAGTTTCCACTTGTGTTTGATTATAATGTGATGCAGTGCGTCAAAATAAAAAAACCAAACCGAGTTGGTCTTGACTTTAAATGTGTGTTTTTAAGCCCCTGAGGGTTAAATGTTATTACGGACGTTATCCATAGTCTTTGAGTAGACAAAAGGTACATCATGACGTTTCAGGGTCGGTTTCTGGAACCTGATACCGTCTTCAAGGGAAAGGTAGCCTAGAACATTAGAAAATAAGTTAGCCTTAAGATAATCAGTAGCGCAAGCTGACCATTTATAACACAAATAACATTAATTTTCCCATAAATCTTATTTAGTTTTATAATATCTGAATAGAAAACAATACAACATATGCGAACACCTGAAGAAATTAAAGAAACAAATAGAGAAATCAAGCACATCCACGTCCAGTGACAGTTGCACACTGACGACTGTCTGGCCAGCTGAATCGGCTGGCTTGGAACAGCGGACGACCAATCACACCCGTTAATCAGACTGGCCAAGGGACGTCCGTAATAAAATTCCAACCTCTGAAATTGTACCATCGTCTACAGCAAACTTCAAACAAAGGTTGTTTTTTCTTGTATTAAAAAACAAATAGGTTTAAAGTGCTTTTTTTTGTTATTCCCACACATTTCAAAACTTCCAAAAGTTTGGAAAACAGTTTTAAAACTTGTTGAAATTGGTTGACAAATAAAAGATCGCTGATTTGAAATATAGTTTTAGAACAAACACGTGGACTTTTGCCAAAACACAAATGTGCTACAAAAGCACCGTATCTTTGCTGGCTTTTGGTTATTTCAATTGAAAAACTTTTAATTAGCGCAGTGTTGAAACTAGCAAAGTTTTCTAACTGAAAACTCTTTCGATATTTAATATTTATTCGACATAACTTTTTGTGAAATAATTTAGAAGTTGAATCCATATATACGGGGTGAGTCTCTACTGAGTGCATTAATTTTAACAGTGGATTCCACACGTTGAAATGGACCAAAAAGGCACCTGTATGCCTATACCTAACTTCAACCGTTTAGCTGTAATGGCGTATTTTGTGAATTTTTTTAACTTCACGACTTTCTACTGTTAATATGTCAGTAAAGGCCAAAGTAATGTGTTAATCATAATAATGATGATACCATTTGAAAGAACCATGAATTTCCTATAAAATAAATACTTTATCAAAACAATAACGTCTTTTTTACTATATTTAAAATTACTTTTAAGTTAAAAAATGTGTTTACATATTTGTTTCTTCAATTTTCAAGGCTTGATTAAACTAGTTATACTTTTGTGTCATGTCAATTACATTAAAAGCTGCCTTATTTCTTCATCTTTAAAATGGTATAAGAATATGTAGGGGTCATTAGGAAAGAAATTCTAAAGAAGTGTTGCCAAAGTACAGAATTTAAAAAAATAGTTATAAACATCAAACTAATAACTGAGCATGTAATATGTCTTACCAGCTGAATATCTTGACTACATCAGCTGATTGTAATAATTCATATAATCAGCTGACTTCCACTTGTTGTATTGTTGAACTGTACCATACAGCCCCATAACAAGAGACTCCCCATAAGAGTTCTGCCGCTTGATCCTGCAGTATGATCGATTATTTAGAATGTATTTACGAAAACGATTCTCCCATAAGAAACTCGATTTCGTAAATACATTCTAAATAATCGAAATTTACAGCTACAAACTTTTAAAATGGTTTGTTTGCAGTGGAGGAGTTAGTTATTTAATCCGACAGTGGCACTTTTCTCAATTTGTGCCAGGGCTTTGTGAAACCACAGTGTTAAGAGTTTGTCCCATGTTATAAGCGGCACTCGCGGCGCCCGGCCTCGGATCAAGTACAGGGGCCTCTTAAGTGGCATTCAAAAGTTAAATATTCACTTAATGGTTTCGAGTTAAACGTTCTTATAAAAAAGCCAATTTCTAATTTATTTACTACTAAAAAGAATAGTGTGTCAGTCTATTGGCTTATGTTTACTTTTTTCTTTACTACTAATTTATGCATGGACGAAAGTATAGATAGTAAAGATGGTAAAGATGATAGTAGATCTGATGAAGGAAGCTTACCTTCTGAAAGATCTAGTAATCCTAAATAAAGTATAATATTGGCGTAGACGTGTTTAAATTATATTTGTAGGTTTTAGTGTTTGTAATATTCAGCAGTATCAACTCTATCCTTTGACTACATTCTCAAACACTTTCAAAATTTAAGTGCGACAGCTAGCTTAAAAAGACCCCTTAAAAAGTCTCACCACCACCCAGCCTAGAAGTTTGGCGTAATCAGCAAATTAATAATTTAATAAACCGTGCAATTTATATCTCAGTTTTGGAAAATTGTAATGAAAAGAAGAAATTATTACAAAACCCCTACAGGAAAATGGCTACACGAAATCACAGATAAACAACGCATTTAAAATGCAGCTTGCAAAGACCAGTGGACCCGCTCAACTGTTGGACACAAACCAGGAAGAGGTTCGTCGGAACACAGTTATAACAGACTTCATATTTTAAAACATATTGAGTTACATAAATATCTTTATGTAAAGTTTGTTATAACATATCTACATAAATCTCGACCAACATTATTACGAAGTAGGGAGATGCCTGTCGGCTGGTGTTTACATAAATCATAACACGCGAATAAACAATTGCTTGAATGCGGCTGCTGATGTTACCGCCTCAATAAACAAACCTGTTTTGTATCTTCTGTCTACAAACAACGCTTTTTATCACATGTATTGCTTTTACGCAGTATTATATCGCACGAAATAGCATTAAAATATAAATGGAAAATTAATATTTTTCTTTTGAGTGCACAGGTCAATAACAAATTACAATTTTAGTCTGACTAGTACACGATGTTCACAAGCTATTATTAACTATAAAACTTCGCGTTAACCTTGCAGGCTTTACTTTACAAGGAGTTGCTGTCCGAAAAATTGAGCTTTAATTTAATAAATAATTATAGGGGCCTATAACTTATAAAGAATGTTTCCTGAGGTGCATGGATTTATATTATTCGCGTATTTCCCTTAAAAATACATTGACGTATCGCAATATAATATTACGTAAAAGTAACTGATTTGCAGTTTTGAGTTTCTAAACATCTCCTGAGTCAAACGAAAACATTATATATAGCCTATATTTTAAAGTGTGACTACATTTTAAGTCACATTTGTTTCAATTTTCATAAAATTTGGTATCACTTCTTTCCTTTTGTAAGCCTCCAAGACGAATTCGGTAATGTAATTTATCATCCGATTTTAATTTAACGTGGCGTTAACATTTATTTGTGATACACTGTTTAGTACGGTGTCATAATTGTTAATAATAAGTTAACTCGAAATTAAATCATGAACACAGTTTTACAGGAAAGAGATAAAGAAAGAGAGAGGGTCGAAACAAAGGTGGAAAGTTGATGTTTTGATACGGCGGAGTTGATAAATGTTAGTATAAATTACTGCAGGAATGAACAATTCCCTCAACACACCAGCTGACATTCCTTCCCACTTTAACACACCACTTTCATATCCCCACTCCCAGTCTTATGTTGTTGGAATGAGAGACTGAGGAGGGAATATTTATGTTTGATATGGCAGAGTTGGTTGATGTTAGTATAAATTACTGCCCAGGAATGAACAATTCCCTCAACACGCCGGCTGATATTCCTTGCCACATTAAACACACCACTTTCATATCTACCACTCCCAGTCTTATGTTGTTGGAATGAGAGACTGAGGAGGGAATGTTTATGTTTGATATGGCAGAGTTGGTTGATGTTAGTATAAATTACTGCCCAGGAATGAACAATTCCCTCAACACGCCGGCTGATATTCCTTCCCACTTTAACACACCACTTTCATCCCACTCCAAGTCTTATGTTGTTGTTGAGAATACTGAGGAGGAGATATTTATGTTTGATATGGCAGAGTTGGTTGATGTTGGTATAAATTACTGCCCAGGAATGAACAATTCCCTCAACACACCAGCTGACATTCCTTCCCACTTTAACACACCACTTTCATATCCCCCACTCCCAGTCTTATGTTGTTGGAATGAGAGACTGAGGAGGGAATATTATGTTTGATATGGCAGAGTTGGTTGATGTTAGTATAAATTTGGGAATGAACAATTCCCTCAACACACCAGCTGACATTCCTTCCCACTTTAACACACCACTTTCATATCCCCACTCCCAGTCTTATGTTGGGAATGAGAGACTGAGGAGGGGTATTTATGTTTGATATGGCAGGAGTTGGTTGATGTAAATTAGATAATTCCCTCAACAGTGATTCCTTCCATTAAACCACCATTTCATATCCCCACTAGTCTTATGTTGTTGGAATGAGGACAAGGGAGAATGTTTATGTTTGATATGGCAGGTTGGTTGATGTTAGTATAATTACTAGAATGACAATTCCCTCTTACACGCCTAGTATTCTTACCATTAAACACAACATTTTCATCTCCACCAATCAATCCCAGTCTTATGTTTGAGAGAGGACTAAGGGAGAATGTTGATGCTTTGATACGGCGGAGTTGGTTGATGTTGTTATAAACTTTTCCAGAAATGAACAATCTTCTTGAACACGCCAGCTGATATTCCTTGCCACATTAAACTCACCATTTTCATCTCCACCAATCCAATCCCAGTCTTAAGTTTGAGAGAGACTGACTAAGGAAATGTTGATGCTTTGATATGGCGGTTGGTTGATGTTGTTATAAACCACTTTCCAGAAATGAACAATCTTCTTGAACACGCCAGCTGATATTCCTTGCCACATTAAACACACCACTTTCATCTCCACAATCAATCAGTCTTAAGTTTGAGAGAGACAGACTAAGGAGGAATGTTGATGCGTTGATATGGCGGAGTTGGTTGATGTTGTTATAAACCACTTTCCAGAAATGAACAATCTTCTTGAACACACCAGCTGAAATTCCTTGCCACATTAAACTCACCATTTTCATCTCCACCAATCCAATCCCAGTCTTAAGTTTGAGAGAGACAGACTAAGGGAGGGAATGTTGATGCGTTGATACGGCGGAGTTGGTTGATGTTGTTATAAACCACTTTCCAGAAATGAACAATCTTCTTGAACACACCAGCTGAAATTCCTTTCCACATTAAACACACCATTTTCATCTCCACCAATCCAATCCCAGTCTTAAGTTTGAGAGAGACAGACTAAGGGAGGGAATGTTGATGCGTTGATATGGCGGAGTTGGTTGATGTTGTTATAAACCACTTTCCAGAAATGAACAATCTTCTTGAACACGCCAGCTGAAATTTCTTGCCTTATTTAACACACCATTTTCATCTCCACCAATCCCATCCCAGTCTTAAGTTTGAGAGAGACAGACTAAGGGAGGGAATGTTGATGCGTTGATATGGCGGAGTTGGTTGATGTTGTTATAAACCACTTTCCAGAAATGAACAATCTTCTTGAACACACCAGCTGAAATTCCTTGCCACATTAAACTCACCATTTTCATCTCCACCAATCCAATCCCAGTCTTAAGTTTGAGAGAGACAGACTAAGGGAGGGAATGTTGATGCGTTGATATGGAGTTGATGTTGTTATAACACTTTCCAGAAATTAACAATCTTCTTGAACACACCAGCTGAAATTCCTTGCCACATTAAACACACCATTTTCATCTCCACCAATCCCAGTCTTACGTTTGAGAGAGACAGACTAAGGAAGGGAATGTTGACGCTTTGATATGGCGGAGTTGGTTGATGTTGTTATAACACTTTCCAGAAATAACAATCTTCTTGAACACACCAGCTGAAATTCTTTCCACATTAAACACCACTCACCACTCCCAGTCTTTGTTTGATAGAGATAGACTAAGGAGAGCATTGAAGCTTTGATATGGCGGGTTGGTTGATGTTGTTATAAACCACTTCCCAGGAATGAACAATTCCCTCAACACGCCGGCTGTTATTCCTTGCCAAATTAAACACACCACTTTCGTCTCCACCAATCCCAGTCTTGTGTTTGAGAGAGAAGACTAAGGGAGGGAATGTTGTGTTTTGATATGGTGGAGTTGGTTGATGTTGTTATAACACTTCCCAGGAATGAATAATCTTCTTGACACATGGCTGATATTCCTTACATTTAACACACCACTTTAGTCTCCACCAATCCAATCCCAGTCTTGTGTTTGAGAGAAAAGACTAGGAGGGATTATTACCACGAACACCTGTAGGTGTCAATATAAAATTTCGTTAGGCAGGACCGGTTTCGGGTCAATCACAACCATCTTCTGCTGCCTTTTCTTCTTATCTTCTATATTTCAATGGATTTATTTGTCACAATTTTGTAAATAATTACGTCCTATTTCATGTGATTGTCATGTTTAGAATTAAAATAAATAA
This sequence comes from Matsumurasca onukii, assembly GCA_018831715.1. Taxonomy (NCBI): domain Eukaryota; kingdom Metazoa; phylum Arthropoda; class Insecta; order Hemiptera; family Cicadellidae; genus Matsumurasca; species Matsumurasca onukii. The sequence continues at coordinate 10,335,670 of CM032065.1, forward strand.
ATAAATCGTAAATTTATTATTTATTTTATTTGCTATGACTCCAAAATGTTAAATTATTGTAAAACAATATTAACTCTATCAGAAAATAAGAAAACAGCAGGTGTTTTCAACCCTATAAATATTATTGCATAATAGCTACTATGTATAATAAAAAAACTGGTGTCAAGGCTACTCATTTATTTAAGGAGAATGTTGTGTTTTGATATGGTGGAGTTGGTTGATGGTTTTATAAACCACCTAGGATTAAACGAATTGTGGCTAGCATTCCTGATAACGATTCAAATAAAGGGTCTTCTCTGAGTTTCAGAATATAACTGTATATTTCTTTCACTCTGGTTTTGAAAGATTAAACTTACCATTTAACTCTAGTTTCATTTTTCACTGGTCCTAAGAAGGACACGAGGTTGTTATGTTTAGTGGTTGCTCATTTTGGGTGTAATATAAATTTATCAGTTTTTCACGGAAATATCCTAATCCTTTTATACTACGGATAAACGGTCAGACCTTTTAGTGTCAGAGACCTTAGCACCTTTTTCTAGTCTATGTTGACTTTGGTCCAATATAAGTTCATTTTACTCGTACTTATATAGTTACACAAATCGTTATCAGTTTAAGTCAGACTTTAGTTTTGCAAACATTTCTTGAAGTTCTTCAAAGATTTTTTCGTTGTGGTAAAACCTTTTCACCGATGGAAGTGTTTTCCCGGAAAACGGTAATATCAGAAACTTTGTTTCTGTACTTTCCTTATTGTTCCTCATTGCAATGTAGACAAAACTTAAGGAACAATAAGGAAAAGGTGAAGTTATTCTCTGACATTACTGGATCTTTAACCAGGATAACATAGCTTAACAGTTTCTAGTAATTGCATTATTAAGAATGCATTCCACGTAAATATTCTTACGCTATTGTATTATTAGAGCTTTGCTAGTCTTGTTGCTTTTCATCCTGCTACTTCCAAAATTAGGAAACAATAACTCGGTATATATTAAACATATGTAAGACTGATAGAAGTTTGTCCTCCCAGGTGAACAGTAGAGCGGAAGAACTAAATAGAAAAGTAGTTTAATGTTTCAAGCTTTTCTAAATGAACTAATGATTAGCTTTGAAGGCATAAAGTATTTAAATAACTCTTTTAATACCGGGTTTTTAATTTTGCTTGACATTGAATCTGAATATGACGTACAGTCAGAATGAGTTGTTGCTTTTCATCATCGCAGAGGTGACGGATTAACATGTCCAGCACTCTATCTTCTATTTTTATTTTCATTTCATGAAAATCAAGAAAACTCCTCCATATGTGACTTAACGTGATAATTCGCTTAATTCATAAATGTAACACATAATCAGTTCAACGAAAATGTGTTGCTGTAATTATTATTCAAGGCCTCGTCAGGCACGGAACATTAAATATTTTGGGTTGAAAATTTAAAAGATGACATCTTGATTTTCGAACACGCTTGGTTATCGTGTCACTATTTGAGATGCCGACCAGTCTCATGAGAGTATTTTAAGGCAAATACGTGGTGAAGAATGAGTGTGATGAGTGGTAGTAATGAGTTATGAGGTGTAGTCTTGTTACAAACTAAGGCCGACTCTCCCTAAGATTAGGTCATAAATTATAGCCGAATGACCACGAGTCCTAGTCCAAATACGATTTTTAAATACGATTTTAGTCCTTAAATTCTGACTTTGCCATCTGAAATGTACACGTTTCATTTAATAGGTTGAAAAGAGAATTGACAAAAGAAGAAATTTCCGCAGGGCTAATTGTACATTCGTATATAACATTTGTTGTGTCAATCTAGAAACCTGCAGAAAAAGGAAAAAGTACCACCATGTACTAGTATAATAAGTCTTTTTTGTCATTTTGATCTAAAACAGCTGCTTTAGACACACGTATTGACGTGCTAAAGTGCCACTTTTAAACCCAGGTAAATAAAGTATTGTTTTTATGATGTTCTCCTCCCAAGGGCTGGGGAAACGCTGGTTGAACGAGTTTGTTTTGATTGTTTTAAACTTTAACACTGACTAATAAGTAGTAAATCAGTGTAACCGTTGTTTTTTGAAAACAATATAATTCAAACTGCTGAGTTCAACGAAATGATTAATTAAGTTTCCTTATAATGTTAAAACATTTGTTGAAATTTATTTCTCATTATTATTTGAATCAAGACAAAAAGTATCGAACTACTCGGCTGCGCCTCGGACGTTAACTTGACCTCGTGTCAAAAAGTATCACTTTAGGACCTAGTGATGAAATGTACTATTGTTAAAAGATGGGTTTGTTGAGAGATGACATTTCCTATAAAACCTGTTGAGTCAACCTATAAACCTCCTGAAAAGAGACGAAGTACCACCGTGTACTTGTAAAATGTATCTTTCATCACTAGGTCCTAAAGTGATACATTTTGACACGAGGTCATGTTAACGTCCAAGGTGCAGCCAAGACGTAAAATGACCGTTGGTCAAAACGACACTTTCGGGCCGAGTGATTGAACGATACTTTTTTGCCATGATGTAAATAATAATGAGAAATAAATGCCAGTAAAAATGTTATTGTATAATATTATAAAGAACTAATTAAGTAAACACCGTTTTGAACTCAGCATCCTAAATTATAATTAAATGTTGTTACACTAATTTACTATAAACGTGATGTCCATGCCACAAAATAGTCACTAACACGATATTTTTCTACCTAGGAAGAAAGAAATAGTCAAAATAGTACTTTGTTTGCCTTAGTGTAATAGTGACATTTTAGCAATGTCAATATACTCGTATGTGTCTAAAACAGATGTTTTCAGAGCACAATAACAAAAACATTCTTTTAAACCTCAAAACTCCTAAATCTCATTCAAATAAATGATATAAGCTTCAAAGTTTTTCTACACGACTTCTTCTCAGTCTGGATACATCAGTAACGACGTTTCCAATATGAAGGGTTGTTTTGGACGGCAATGAAAACAGCTGGAGGTAGAAAAGAAAAGAGAGCAGTAATGTTTGAGGACAAACCAAAGCTACTGTTTACACAGAGACGTCTCCCGGACGCTGACATCTGTCTGCCTCCACAGATACTCTATCTGCACACCGCATCTTTCTTTCTTTTCTGACTTCATTGTGACCCGCATCACGATTGAAAAGTACTAAGATTCGTTGGAGCCACAAGATACACATGGATTGCAAGTTGTAGCGGCAGTGTATGGTTTTTAGAGGCCATAGGATGTTTCATTAGAAAAAAATATGATCACAACTTAGCCAACAACTTTTGTTTCCTCTGCATGAGGGCTGAAGAGGATAATAGCCATCACGAAGATGAAACCAATCAAAACTGTAGTACTTCCTTACGTGCGTGGCTTATACGAACAAATTAGGAAAGAAACTTCCAAATTTAATATATCAGAACATCATTACAATCACATAACTCTTTTAGCAGTCAACTGACAAAATTAAAACCCAAAACCTTCTTCAAGAAACTGAACTTTATGTGTACCTACATAATAATATAGCGTGAGTGAAAGATCATACTTCCAGGCCAGTTAAAACACAAGTTTAGAAACATATGTAAAATTAAAAAATGAAAATTCAGAAAGTTCTAAATTAGTTGAGCATGCTCTACCAAAAATCAAAATATCAATTTTGAATCATCAAATTTAATTTCAAAGAACCTTCCTGGAAATGTAAAGTGCTAGCATGAGTGTATTCAAAAAATTATTGCATAACTCTTGTTTCTCTTAATTTTATCAATATATGCAGTAAAAAAATGGAGATCAAAATGTTGTTTCAAATAATGTTTTAATCTAGATATTTCGTTATCAGGTTAAAAAAATACAGTAGTTAGTGAAATCTTCTTTGTATATACTATGTACTTTGCTATCTAGGAAAAGGTATTTTATGTTTATGTTAATTACGTATTGATTGTGCTAGTACAAAGTACGTTTAGTTATTGGATTCAATATAAAGATAAACTTGATTTTGTGTGTTTGATTATGTCCTCTTGTACAGAGTGAGTTTTAAATGTCCGCCCCTTAACATTAGAATAAGGAAATATTAAAAAAAAAACATTATTCAAACGTTTTTTATGTACTTAGCGTCATCCACCACATTTTGTTACAATTTCAACGACGCAAGAACAATTTTTTATCTCTACTAGTTTTTTTTATGATTCGTTATTTTAAAGATTTCAAAAAACCAAGTTTAAAACACTGCATTAAAACCTTTTTTATGACCAATTTTTCTTCACAATACTCTATGGGATTATGTTATAAGCTTCTAATTTTTCTCTCAAAAACTTTCAAGAAACTTTAGTCATAAAAAGATTTATGTGAAATGTAATATTTTAAAGCTGATTTCTTGTAATCTTCAAATGGGTATAAAGAAAAAGAGTCGAGATAAAACATGTTTCTTTGCGTCGATGAATTTGTATTAAAATTCCCTCTCTTTTAAGGTCCCACAAAGGGGGGGTTTGTATATAAAAGTTTGAGGGGCCATCCCCTTCGGTTTCTGGATGGTGAGTGGGTGACGTAAAGTACGTCAAAACAAACTTCAGAATCTTATAAAACATTCCCCAAAGGGTTTTAAAAGAATTTCCCTTTTCTATAGTCAAAGAGTGGGGAGGGGATATTTAAAAATCACCCTGTATATGCTTTTCGAGTTATGAGAACCGCAGAAAGATCCACTACAAGAAAATGAGCCATGTGTTTTTTCAAGTAGTTTTCTCTTGCTGGGACTGACCACACCACTTGTAATCGTGGTCAGTCAAATTTTCTTTATAAACTTGTACCGTACATAATGTTCAAATAATTTTAGAAATGAACTTAATTTATTCATAATACGAGTTTTAGAAACTAGCCGAACACAATTTTTAATAGTGTTTCGTGTATTCCAAATGATAAGTCTTATCATTATTAGCATGTTTGTGTTTGTGTAATCATGTCGCACTGGGATTTACAATGTACACATGTCACACGACCGTTTGTCTCTTCGTGAGTTTAAGTTGTTTTTTGGTTTTGGAATTTGCGATTCGTGCAGATCGTGAGGTCGTTTCGTGAAGCTTTTAGGTATAAAAGGACTCGCTGGGCTTGGAATATTCACTCTCAAAATGGAAGCCAAACAGATCTCAGTTTTCTGCGCTTTGCTTGCGCTCCTCGCCGGACAGGTAAGAATTAAATTACACACGTTTTTATAAATTTATAAAAAAAAGTAAACTTAAAAATTAATAATTTTAAAATTTTGCTTTAAAAAAAGCTGATTTATACACATGTATTGGTGCTAAAGTGTCACTTTTAAATCCAGGTAAATAAAGTATTGTTTTGATGATGTTTTTCTCCCTAGAGATTTTAATAATCATTTTGTTGCATGGACATCGGCTGGTTCAATGAGTTTGTTTTGAACTTTAACACCGACTTATATTAAATGAGAGTAACACCTGTTTCTTCAAAACAATATAATCCAGGCTGCTTAGTTCAAAATAATGTTAACTTAAGTTTTATTATAATATTATAGTTTATTTCATCACTAGGTCCTAAAGTGACAAATTTTGACACGAGGTCAAGTTATAGTTTGAGGCGCAGACAAGGACGTAAGATGACTAATGGTCAGAAAAACACATTCGGACCGTGTGATGAACAATACTTTTTGTCATGATGCAAAATAATAATGAAAAATAAATGTCAAAGAATGTTTTGAATATTATAAATTATTAATTAAGTAAACATTATTTTGAACTCTGAATCATAATGTTTTGAAGAAACAGATGTTACACTGATTTACTATAAATCAGTGTTAAAATATAAAAAAATCAAAACATTCCGTTGAACCAGCTGATGTCCATGCCACAAAAAGATCATTAATTAAAATTATATTTTTCTCCCTAGGGATAAAGCCGTCATAAAATCAATACTTTATTTAATAAAAGTTTAAATTTTATAACTGTCAATACATGTTTCTAAAGCAGCTGCTTTAGACACAATCATGTACTGACGTGCTAAAGTGTCACTTTTAAACCAGGTACAGAAAGGATTGTTTTGATAATAGTTTTTCCCTAAGGAAAATACGCTAATGTTTGTTGTGGTGGGTGAAATGAACCAATCACAATGAATTCAGTTTGCGTGGATTTTCAGTAAATACCTAATTCCACAGTTAGTCAAATTTTCATAACTTGAAATTGTAGAAATAAGAAACTCTCATTGATTTCTTTCTCAAAAGTAAGTTTTTAACTGGGGTAAATGGAATGTAGTCGGTTTACAATTTGATTAACGTTCTGATTCTGATCGGAAATGGCAAAATTATAATCGAAATACCTTGAATAAACACGAGAAAATGATTTAAAAGATCGTTGAGCATGAAATTTATTATATATTTTGGAGATGTTTGGTGAAACATGGCCCTGCTGAATAGTAAGAATAAATGACAATGTGCAACCCATGGCTGATCCATCCGTTTGGAAAAAGTTTTATATTGAAAAAGAAATGTGTCTAAGACGGGCACAGAATATTAAACTGCGTATTTATTTAGACATCGTTGTATATTTGGTTTAAATTATTATTATAAAGTGAAAGGTACAGATCCACAGGGGTGTATTTTATTTCCAGGAAAAAAATGTTATCTTATTATTTCTACAGTTTTAATTGTATAATTATTCTTAGGTTGATTCCAAACCTTGCCATAAGGAAGGAAGCTTTGGATTGGGCTTTGTAAGTAAAAATATATACAAACTAAATACTTTTAACTATATTTCTACATAAAACTATTATTTGGCCACATTATGTCTTAACAATATTTATTTAAATTATAAAACCACAAAACTAATAAACTCCCGATAGCCTTTTACATGATACCTATGCTATCAACAGCATAGCCTAGGACCATCTGAACGATACCTACTCTATCAACATCAATAGCCATAGAACCATCTGCACGATACCTACTCTATCAACATCAATAGCCATAGAACCATCTGCACGATACCTACTCTATCAACATCAATAGCCATAGAACCATCTGCACGATACCTACTCTATCAACATCAATAGCCATAGAACCATCTGCACGATACCTACTATCAACAGCAATAGCCATAGAACCATCTGCACGATACCTACTCTATCAACATCAATAGCCATAGAACCATCTGCACGAAACCTACTCTATCAACATCAATAGCCATAGAACCATCTGCACGATACCTACTCTATCAACAGCAATAGCCATAGAACCTTCTGCACGGTTTTCCTCTATCAACATCAATAGCCATAGAACCATCTGCACGATACCTACTCTATCAACATCAATAGCCATAGAACCATCTGCCCGAAACCTACTCTATCAACATTAATAGCCATAGAACCATCTGCACGATACCTACTCTATCAACAGCAATAGCCATAGAACCTTCTGCACGGTTTTCCTCTATCAACAGCAATAGCCATAGAACCTTCTGCACGATACCTACTCTATCAACAGCAATATCCATAGAACCTTCTGCACGGTACTCCTCTATCAACAGCAATATCCATAGAACCTTCTGCACGATACCTACTCTATCAACAGCAATATCCATAGAACCTTCTGCACGGTACTCCTCTATCAACAGCAATATCCATAGAACCTTCTGCACGATACCTACTCTATCAACAGCAATATCCATAGAACCTTCTGCACGGTACTCCTCTATCAACAGCAATATCCATAGAACCTTCTGCACGATACCTACTCTATCAACAGCAATATCCATAGAACCTTCTGCACGATACCTACTCTATCAACAGCAATATCCATAAAACCTTCTGCACGATACCTACTATCAACAGCAATATCCATAGAACCATCTGCACGATCCTACCCTATCAACATCAATAGCCATAGAACCATCTGCACGATACCTACTCTATCAACAGCAATATCCATAGAACCATCTGCACGGTACTACCCTATCAACATCAATAGCCATAGAACCATCTGCACGGTACTACCCTATCAACATCAATAGCCATAGAACCTTCTGCACGGTACTACCCTATCAACATCAATAGCCATAGAACCATCTGCACGATACCTACTCTATCAACAGCAATAGCCATAGAACCTATGCACGGTACTCCTCTATCAACAGCAATAGCCATAGAACCTTCTGCACGGTACCTTCTTTATGAGCAGTAATAGCCAAAGAAATTTCTGTACAATATTCTAACGTTATGAACACCGTTAGTAATAGCTTTCCTGTCTTCATTCAGCTATTACACAAAAACAACAACAATTGGCTTAACAAACGGCTCATAGGCAGCCAAACCAATGTAAAATTTAATGAGTTTGTCTTTTCAATGGTACCAGCTAAAATAGTGTTCAAACACATTAACTCAAGAATATTTATGATCAAAATCAGGAATTTAATTTTTAATAACCCTATAGATATGAATATTAAGTTTTGTACAAATGCATAAACATGTTCTGGGTTCGGGATCGATGTTAATTATATGGTTCGGGCTTGGGTCTTATCATTCTGATGGCATGAACATGTCATGTTTTGAAAGGAAATTCTTTAATGGATAATTCAACACCTGAACAATACCTCTAATATTCAGTAATACTGTACACCAGGTGTCCAACAAATCCGATCCCCCTACCATAACCTTTGAACGAATGAAAACTTTCGAATGTGATTCAGCATGTGTATTGAAAGTCAACTGAAGTTTTGCCTTATCTTTTGGAGTATGCACCCCACCCTGAAATTAGGGTATGTTTATTTTACCCCATCATGTAACCCTCATTTGAAAGAGTATGACAACCAAAACTCGTTGTACCATTAAAAACTTTACAATGCCCCTGCTTATTGTGGGGGCCTAAAACGTGTTTTATTGTTTAATTAGACAAATAGACGCGGTCACTGTCCTTTTCAAATTTCGAAACAAATTACGGAATCAGTTTTTGGTATATCTCTATTCATTACAGAGTATGTGTACCGGGGCTGGAGTGGAACAGGGGTGTGACGTATGTGAAGTAAGTAATCGAACCTTCTTGTAATTATTAATTATGATGTACAAACAATTTTTAAAACTATTTACAAAATAGGAATATCCCATAACTCTTGTCTGTTATTATCATGGAGCTACACAAGAAAACAAGACTTGTATTAGGGCTTGAACACAAAATTGCATTTAACTTGAAGAGCTTTGAAAACATTTCATTCAGCTCAAACTAATCTTATAAAACAAACAGTATCATCAGTTTTCTAGGATAAAGAAATTAATAGTTTGTGTATGTTTGATATTTACAGTCAATTTACAGCTGTGCTGTCTTAATAATTGTAAATAAATACAAAGTTTATTTTGGAAATATGTAAACACTCAACATGTAATTCAATCTTCGTGTACGTTTCTCGTGTGCATAAATGTTCAACGAACGTTTCTCGTGTGCATAAATGTTCAACGAACGTTTCGGACATTCACCTCCCATATGAGTAACATTAAAGGTAAGTCCAAGTCAAAGTGGCGTTCGGGATTCCCTCCTATACGGCGTGATTGGCCGTACCGTAAGTTTGAATAAATATTTCATGGAATATAATTATTATATTGAAAACTAATTTTACAGCGCGGTGGATGCGGAGTAGAAGAATGTTTCTATGGAGAAGGCGAAATCTGCAATAGAGGGGTAAGTCAACAAAACATTTTTATTTACGTGAGATTGGTATAGTTTAAGAACATCTTCCATAACTCTTCAAATAAATCAAGTTAGAAACTATGATGAAAACTACTGTTAAGACAAGTTAAGGAAGCATCTAGTTCTTAATCTAGGTTTAGATCTAGGAAGTATCTAGTTCTTTTGCTTCACACCGCGTCAAAAATTGTAATAATTAGCAAGTTCAGAACACATAAGACACACTAATCACGAAGACGTTAAAAGTGGGCCATAGCATAACATTGTTACAAGACTAAACATTCCGTAGAATTTGACAAAGCAGAAGTATTGGCAAGAGTCTTCCGAGAAACAATCGAAACAACTTAAAATGATAATACCTTCAACAAAGAAAACCGAAGTTAACTTTCCAGAAGCTCGTGAAGAAGTCTTTTTTTATAGTGCTTCAGCCAATCAAAACATCAACAGGTGGCATCCCTTCTACCAATACGATATCAGACAGCAAGTACGAGTAACTCAGTTTCATCCTATCAGTGACTGAAGGTGGTACTCCACGGCGAGACCGAAATATCTCAAGCAAATTATTATGATGACGATGTGGTGTAAGCCGGAAGAACTAAATTATAGTTGACACTGGCCCCGAAACTTCACAGTATTTAAACCAAAGTAAATCAAAAGAGTTAAGTTTCAGTTTCTTTATTTTAAGTTGTAATTTTGCTATAAAGGTAAACATATAAGCAGATATATGCTCTTTTACACAATATTCATGAACCTTTAACGTAAAGTTTTACTACTGACTTTTTACCTAGCCTCTAAGACAGACAACTTAGTTCTCATAGCTTTGTTGTTAGGCGAGTTTGACACATACCTACGGAGCTTGACACACAAACTCTCAAGAGCTTTCCACACCTAAAAAGTTCATTTAATTCTAAGAAATTGAGTTTTCCTACATGTAAAATGCCCACTTAATTACTCCTCAAAATGTGTGTCGTGACATGCCAAATCAAATTAATGCGAAACGCAGGTAAGCACTAAAGTGCCGCTTGCATGAGTGAATCGAATTTCCTATGCAATTTGTTACTCTTATTCGCTACGCTCACAAGTTCGTTTCTGTCTGAGACCTCTTTTACTGCAAGCTTTATTACATCTCTTGAAATTAAACTATATTTTAAGTTTCATTGCAATCGGACTAATAATAACGTTTTAACAGCGAAAAATCACATTTTTGGCTGCAACCTTAGGTACATTGTTGAATACCTTCAAACTACAAATTTTTTTTATCGTTTCATCAAAATCGGATGAAATTTACTTAAAACGTGTTCTGGGGGTCAGGATCGATGCTCATTTCATGGTCTCGAGTCTAGGTCTTACCATGTTGACAGCTCGGTATTGCCGGCGAGTTGGCTGAGTCGGTAACGTGCAAGACTGTGGATCCGAAGTTCGCAGGTTCGAGCACCGCCTCGGCCAACGGTCGGTAGTTAATCCGTCGCTAAGGTCACCATATAGGCTGCATAGGCTCATGGTGACTGGCAAATAAACTTAAAACATAGTAATAACAAAATAAAATTTGAATATTTTATTTTCTAAAGGAAATTTAATAAAACAAAATCTGATTTTCCTAGCATTTAAAATTTATCTCTCACTCCTCAGAACACAATAAACAATGTAGCGTGCTCGCCCTGTATCGAAGGTCAAGTTTAGACTCATGTCAAGAACACTGTTGTATTTCGTAGTGTCAATTGAAAACCATATTGAATGTAGTGGCGAGATATCTTGTTATTGCGATAATCTCCTTTTGTCAAACTAAGAATGAAATAAATGACAACTCTGGCTTCCTTTGGAACGTGGTATCACAATCTAACCCCATCTTCTCGTCAGAGGGCTCTACCCCCAAAAAACCTTTGTTTTTAATTATCTTAGACCAAATTTCATACAAAGTTTGTTTTGTGCGGTATTATCAACAATTGACAAAATATTTTCTATACGATTACGAGACAGAAAGTAGTCTCCCTACTTGACACTGACATAGTTTTTTTTACTTGACACATAGGGTATTTTGATTTTTGACCACATATGAAAGTTGTCTAGTCTGCGAGATCTCCATTGTGAGCAAAACATTTGAAACAGGCTGAATAAGTAGGAACGTTACTGTTAGTGTAGCATAATAATGTAATATTAATTGCTGTGTCCATGTTTGCCGATTCAGTGTTTGGGCAGTGAAGTCTGCAGTGGTGCTGGTTTTGAAACTTGCGAGTATGGAGAATTCGATGCAGGTTACTGCGGAGGGCAGGTAGGTTATCGTAAACATATAGTTATAAAAGAAAAATGTTAATGCAAATTGTAATTTGTTAAGGATTTTGATATGTCTGTTTTCAGATTGGAAATTTTCTCTGACTTACGGACGAATTCCATTCCATAAATTGTCCGTTGCTAGCTTTTAACTATAAGAAATACATAACAGGACATAAAAGAAACCTTATAGGAAAATAATTATTTGATTTGAAAAAGGTGAATGTTTTCATATTTTCAATTTTAAACTTGAGTGGTTAGTCATAATAATGAAATAATTTTGGATGGAAACCACTTAGAATGTTTTAATTAAAATTAAAATAATTAATTTTTAAATAATTAAAACATTCTAAGTGGTTTTCATCCAAAATTATTTCATTATTATGAATGTTTTCATGTTTGCGGATAATATTACTCAGTAGTCAGTAGCTCAGATGGTATATTCAAGGGGTTAAACGCAACCCAATGTTCAAACTCAATTTTTGGTTTGTCTTTTCAATATCTATCAGATGACATGTATTATTGCAGTAATATAATGGTTTGGTTTGATAATTAGACGTTATAATGAAATAAACTCAACGCGATCATGGGTTTCAGCAAAGATCAAAGCGTCTTTATTGCAGAAGAATGTTTATAATACTTTGTAGAAGAATTAAGATATTTTTTGTGTCAAGTGGCGTTTTGGGCCAGTTTTACAGGTGTTAATATTCCAAACAAATCTAAAGTTCACATATTTGTTAAAAAGTTTAACGAAACAGGTTATGTGGAGAACAGAAAACATCACAAATGGTGGACTGTACTGAATGAATAAGTGACGGAGGGTGTTTGGGTTAGTTTAGACAATCCTCCTAAAACCCAAAATGTCAAATCATCTTTTTACACTCTATGGCATGATAAACCGAACCATGTCAGTTTATTCAAAATAAAACTCTGGGTGTTCTTCTCAAATTTATTCAAGAACCTAACCTCACCGATTTATGATATTTACAGTGCGTAGGTGGCCGAGCGGGGGGTGGCATCTGCAGTGGTGCGGTAAGTCAACATTCCTGTCATACAATAAGGTATTGAGTTATACAGGGTGTTTTTAGAGGACCTTAGAGGAATTTATAGATGATTCCTGAAGAAATAGCTTCATGATTGTAGTGCTGTTACTGGTGGCTTCATTTTTGGATTTAAAATTCAGAATAAAATACTCGTACAGTAGGTGGAAACTATTTCTAAAGTGTAGGTTGTTTTGTCCCTGAAACAATTGTGCGTAGAGGTAAATGAACAGATACATTTCAGTAAAGTAATATGATTAGAGAGACAACAACACGAGCTTTGTTCCGTAGAACTTGGTAGCATGACGATGGAATCTCTACAAGATGATAATGTGATTAATAGATGTATGAACGTGTAACACTTACAGGCGTTGGGCGGCGGATACTGTAATGAAATCAATGGCTGTGGTGGAGGTGGATACGGTGGCTGTCTTGAAACCTGCGAATGTGAAGAGTTCGAACTTGGGCAGGTAAGTTGGCACACCTGTTGCTACAAATACAATATTTTGTCAACGAGACTTTATGTAAATTAAGGATAAGATGACTATTTAATATTTGAAAGTTTGTGCTATTTTATTAAAATGACTTGATTAAAAACATTTGAACTTCCTTAAGTAACATTTATAAATTTAGCTCTTCATATGATGTTACCTGGCTATAATCACAAGGAATAAAAAGAAAACAAGCTAAGAAAAGCAAATATCAAATAGTCATATAAGAATAAACACGTAAAAACATGAGCAAACTTCAATAATTACACTGTTAAAACTCTTATGGGTCTTTGTTCATACTGGGATTATTATTTATTGCCATAAAACTTCTTTAGAATGACATTATAAGGATTCTTCTTTTGTTTACTAATTAATGGTATTTACAGTGCGGTGGGTTCCAAACGGAAGGTTGCTTTGAGGGCGATATCTGCGAAAGAGGGGTAGATCAACAAACCTTTAATATGTACCTGAAATAGGCATAGTTAAAGAATAGCTTTCATAACCCTTCCTTTATTAGCAAGCTAGTTACTATGATAAAAACCACTGATAAGGACATCTTAAGAAAACTCTTTAGACTGGTACTCGTGGTGTGGTCCTGTAATCCAGCTTTATGGAGGTCTGGTTTTGAGAATGATATAGGTCTAAAGTGGTCTAATGATAGTCTCAGTAATCATCTGATGATACCCTCATCAACTCCCACCAACGTTTAGACATATCAGACAATCACCTGCGTGGTTCGGAAGTCACGTTAAGCCGTTGGTCCTTGTATTTCCATTGGTCATTGGCCTATTAATTAATGATCCATTCTAAGGAAGAGTCGGCCTTAGTTTGCAACAAGACTGCACCTAATATTTCATTACTACCACTCATCACACTCATCCTTCACCACATATTTTTCTTAAAATACCCTCAGTAGAGTGGTCGGCATCTCAAATAGTGATTTAGTTATGCGTCAAAGAACCTGACGACTTTTAATGTTAAATAATTTTAGAAAAAAATCCTTTATTTTCTATGTTATTAATACCATGCCATATTTATTTATAACAAATAATATCACTTAGATAGAGATAACCTCTACACAGCACACAGGTTTCCCATCTTTCTGTACACTCGCAGTAATCTTTCGTATCATTGCACGAGAAATAGCAGCAATCTCTTCTCGTACACTTTTGATTTCAGGGGTGGTTTGAGACTTTGAGACAAACACTTTGCTTTTATATATCCCCTCAGCCAACAGTCACATGAAGTAAAGATGAACCAGAAATGGATAGGAACATAGATTTGTCCTAGAGCAGAGCATTTGGAACTTTGCAGCACACCTCGCTGAACAGTTTCAATATTTTCCGGTGTACTAACTGATCGAGCAAGGCCACTTATTTGTTGATCTTCACAGCTAAAGATATAATTGAGAAGTTGGCAAAGCAAAGTCAGAATAGTGAAAAGGAATCCCTCCATGACGACCGACGTCGAAATGAACGCGAAACAGCCGTTGAGTTAGGATAATACTAGTAGACTAATTGTTTTGAAAAAAGTATCAACAACGAAAGAACGACGCAGGTGACCCATGTTTACTAGCTTAACTAATCTAAAAATGCAATAGTGAAATCTCTAGCTAGCACAACAACTGACTCATAAAGGAACAAAAAGTGTCGTTTTTTTGTCTCCATTATAATTCAAGTTCTAAGTAGCTTAAAAAAGAAGGTTTTAGATTCTTTCTTTTCAATATTTTAATTTTGCTACGACTGGTTGTTCCATTATTCATATTCAAAGTAAACACAATTTATAGTAATTATTTCCAACGTGTAGGTTTATTGAAAGTAAAACAATTTTCGTTAAAGCAAATAAATAAATAAAAATAATAACTGAATATCAAACAAATAATTTTATTAGACGAGACAAAAACAAGAGCTATGTTTCGTAGAAATTATAGTATGACGTTGGAACCTTTATAATGGTTAATTGTTGTGTACATACCAGATGATATCTAGCATGATAATGTAGTTTATAATGTCGTTATATTATGTTATGGTCGAGGTTGAGTGGTAGACAGGACTTTGTAGTCCTCACTTCACCTTTTTATACAAGAAACACTTTTTTTAAATTTCTTATCCAAGGAAAAATAGGCTAGTAATTGATATACCATCTTAATTTATGCCCAGTGCTCTGAATGTCAAAGTGCAGAAACTTGGATAAAATAATTAAACAGAAATTCCTTTAAGGTTCTTGAGCAATGTGAGTTTTGATTGATTGAAAAAGTAAAACTCTACTATACAGGGTGAACTTCAACGCAATTAATAGTTGTTTACACGTTTATCACTTACAGTGCGGCAGGGGTGGACTTTGTAATGAAGGCTATATTGGAGGATGTGGAGAAATTGAACAAGGATGTGGTTTTGAGCAGGTAAACCTATTGTAATAAATAAGAATATATGCCATATTATAAGTCTTTATATAATTTTAAAATCAAATAACTATTTACTATTGAAAACTTTAGGCTGTTTTAATCAAATGGATTTTATTGAAAACACGTGAACTTCCCTAAGTAACTAACATCTATTACCTTAGTACTTCACAATATATACCACCTGGATATAATTACAAAGAATGCATAGGCTAAGCAAATAACATAGCCGACACACAGCCACAAACGCTACGGTGAATTTTAGCGAATTTCCAATAAATCAGAAAAAGTTTTCATTTGTCTATTATAAATAAGACGAAATTCCTTTCCACACTATGCCCGTAGTCACCCCTCCTTACATTTGTACCACTTACATTTGTAACGCTGGGTAAGGGTCGAGGTTTAGTGGTAGAGAGGACTTTGTAGTCCTCACTTCGCCTTGTTATACAAGGAAAACTTTACTTTTTTAATTTCTGTATCCTAAGAAACATAGGCTAGTAAACTAAATTAATAACAGCTTAATTTTAGCCCAGTGCTCTGAATGTCAAAGTGCAGAAATTCGGATTAAATTATTTTTACAGAGATTACTTTAAGAGCATCGGGAGCTGTTTTGATTGATTGAAAAAGTAAAACTCTACTATACAGGGCGAACTTTAATGTAATTAATAGTTGTTTGCACGTTTGACACTTACAGTGCGGCAGAGGCGAACTTTGTAATGAATACAACGGCTATGGTGGCGGCTATCTTGAAGGCTGTGTAGGATTTGAACAAGGATGCGGTTTTGAGCAGGTAAGCTAGCAAACTTATGGTAATAAATGCGAAAAAGACCAACAAGACTTAATCTAGATTTAAAATAAAATAACTATTAATTATATACATGTTTAGGCTGTTTTAATAAAATGGATTTTATTGAAAACACGTGAACTTCCCTAAGTCCTTAGTTCTTCATATTATTAACTGGCTATAATCACAGTTTTCCAAAGGCTAAGCAAATAAAATAGTTGACACGTAGCCACAAGCACTATAGTGAATTTTAGCGAATTTCCAATAGACAGAACACGTTTTCATTTGCATATTTTAAATTAGACGGAATTCCTTTCCACACTATGCCGGCAGTCACCACTTACAATTGTACGGTAACGCTGGGTAAGGGTCGAGGTTGAGTGGTATACAGGACTTTTTAGTCCTCCCTTCGCCATGTTATACAAGGAAAACATTTTTACTTTCTGTATCGAAGGAAACATAGGCTAGTAAATTATATATCAGCTTAATGTATGCCCAGTGCTCTGAATGTCAAAGTGCAGAAAATTCTGATTAAATAATTAAACCGAAATTACTTTAAGGTTTTTGAGCAACGGAAGTTTTGATTGATTGAGAAAATAAAACTCTACTATACAGGGTGAACTTTAATGTAAATAATACCGGTTGGAACCGGTTAATTGTTGTATACATACCAGATAGTGTCTAGCATGATAATGTAAATAAAAGTTGTTTGCACGTTTCACATTTACAGGAGATTTGCGGTAGAGGTGAAATCTGTAATGAAGGATGTATTGGAGAATGTGGAGAATTTGACCAAGGATACGGTTTTCAGCAGGTAAGTAAGCAAACCTGCTGTGATACAATTAATGCGAAAATATGTCAACAAGGACTTAATGAAACTTTAAGATGGAAAGTATATTTACATATTGTGTTTTCAAGTAGGAAAGGATTTCCTAGACTTAAGAATGTGTTTATAAATTGTCCGTTATACTACAACTGTTAACTACAAGAAATACACAACAGTGCAACAAGGGGTAGCTTTACGTGGGATCTTCTACATAACCTTTTTTACCGACTGTATCATTTGTAATTTTAAGGGAAATAATTATTTGATTTGCAAATGTGAAGGTTTTAGACAGGGTGTCACATAAATGAGTAGCGCGCTATACAGAACTGGGGTTTACATACAAAAGTAAGTCGAAAATGCTGAATAACATTTTTTTTATTTCGGTCTAGTTCAGCCATAATCCGCCATTTTGTAAATGTTTGAAAACATTTTGTGATTCAAAAACTCTTTGAGATATTTTTGTGAAACTTGGTATAAATCTTAATGGTTTTCCTAATAACATTTCCCAAAAGTAATTTTATCTAACTTATCACATTTTAAAGTGGCGGTCATTTAAAAACTTTAAAGTCAAATCGAATTGGAATTGGCATTTAAAACTTTTAAATGACCGCAATTTCTAAGTTTTATAAGCTGGATACAATTACTTGTGGAAAATGTTATTAGAAAAACAATTAGGCTAAGGTTTATACCAACTTTCACAAAAATATCTTAAAGAGTTTTTCAACTATTAAGTATTTTCAAAAAATTACAAAACGGTGGATTACGGCTAAACTAGCCTGTAATCAAAAAAATGTTATTTGGAATTTTCGACTTATTTTTGTATGTAGAATTCGGTTTCTGCATAGCGCGCTACACATTTTTGTGACACTCTGTGTATGTTTGAACCAAGGATTATATTGCTCAGTAGCTCAGGCGATTTATGCTATTAAAAGTATAATATTTTCCTTGAAATAGAACTAATGGAGAACTTTAAATTTCTATAGTAACATTTATTACAATGAACTGACAAAGAAATATACAATTGTCATAATAGGAAGAAACGCAATTCCATAAACACAATATTCAAACTCAGATTGGTCTTAGTTAATAGTGAAATTAACTTTAAATGTCACAAGATTTGTTTAAAAGTCGTATATTTTTTCATAACAAAAACAACTTCTCATACCTTGTTGTCAAAACCGTACAAATGTCTTTTTATAAAAATAACAATAAACAATGATTTCTTTTTAAGAGATATTATTACGTGAATTAGTCCAGTTTAAAACGAGTTTCTTAGTCATTTTAAGATTCTATCGTTGAAATTCTTGAATTGAAGATAGTTTGCATACGAGTACAGTTATTTTCATACCATACAAAAAGGCCAATATGAGGTTGTTTTTCATTCACAAGCCCAACTATCCCTATGCCATGATAGACCGACATTATAATGTCGGTTGTCTTTAATAAAAATGGAAATTGTAAAGGGTTCATCTTATGTTTACTATTTAACGGTTTTTACAGTGCGTGGGATTCGAGCAGGAAGGTTGCCTCGAGGGCGGAATCTGCAATAGAGGGGTAGGTCAACAACATTTTCATATGTACCTGAGATAATTATAATTTAAGAATTGCTTTCTTAACTCTTCCTACATTGGCACGTCAATAGCTATGATGAAAACCACTGTTGAAGAAATATTAAGAAAGCTCTTACGTAAAGTAAAGTAGCGGTGAAAGCTAGCTAAGGTGTTTTCGCCAAGTGACACATTTTTTATGTAAACAAAAGTCTAGCTTGTCCATTACTATGGGTAAATAAATGTTGACAACTAAAATAAAACAAATTTAAATTTTTCTTAACAAAGCAAAATTTAATCAAGCCCTCTTACCATCGGCTTAAAATGCTCGACAAACTACCAATTTAAGGTGGTAGGAAGTTGATAATCACCTACCTGATACTTTAAGAAATAAAGATTTAAAACACCCTTAAGTAGTATTTATATCAAAGTTAGTTTTATAACTTGAGAGAATTCATGGAGGCTTCAATTTAAATTTTAATGTTAATTCTTTTATGTTTTTCTATAGATCTAAGTCATTACCAGTGGTATTGTATTTTTAATTTTTTTATGTCAAATAAAACAAACTTGTTTGTATAATAGTTGACAGTAAATCGTGTTGTTGTTTTTGTTAAACAACATGTCAAAAGTTGTTTTTGTCTACTCCGTTTAAATATTGTGTTACGTCTACCGTCACCGTTTCGTTGACTGTTACACTCAGGCCGTAATATAGCGGTCATCCTTTTCCTAGGAAACCGTAGCATAAGTAAGTGTTAAAATTGAAAACAATCAAAACAAAATCGTTGTGCCAGCTCCATGCTAAAAATTAAAATGATCTTTACAAAAGAATAAATCTTCTAAATCTTTATAAATCTTCCACAAGGAACAATTTTATTTCCATTGTTATTTCTATTATTCATGAATGATTTATCAACCATAACCGAACACTCAAAAATACTACTGTTTGCTGACGACACTTCAATTTTATTTGCACATAAAAACATTGAAATCTTAGAGATACAAACATACATTGATCTGAACATCATCGCTCAGTGGATTGACGACAGTGGATTCAATATAAATTCTGACAAATCAAATTTTATCTCGTTTTTCCACCCTAGAACGAAAACCAAAACAGAAATGTCAATATTCTTATGAAAAACATACAAATTCAAGAAAACACCAATATAAAATTCTTAGGACTTATTTTGGATGAAAATTTAAATTTCAAAGAACATATCTGAAAGTATATACTTAATTTAGTAAGTAATTAATTAACTCACTTTTGCAAGACAACAAACTCGACTGAATTTATTTACATCATACAATAATGTAGCATGTGTTATTTAAATAGTAATCCACATGATTAAAAATAGAAACAGAAATTATTAACTTAATATATATAACACTCCTCCCTTCTAATTATGAACATCTAGAATTTTCTCAATTGATCAATGTGTCTTCTATGCACAAGCCCTTCTACAGTGACTAAGTAGTGGAGAGACCCCATCTTTTTGCTAACCACTCCAAACTTCCACTTGTTCATTCCATAAAAGCGGACCCACACTTTATCTCCCTCATTCAACTTCCGATAAGTTTCCCTGTTGTGTGTTCTGTCTTTCTGCTCTGCATGATTTTCTGGCATTATCAAGTCCAATCTAGACCTCAACTCTCTCCCAATAAACAATTTGGCTGGAGTTATTCCTGTTGTCGTTTGAGGTGTTCTTCTGTAAGCGAACAGAAATGTAATAAGAGCCTGGTGCACATTGTTGTTATTTACCAGAGCAATCTTCAATGCATTTTTAATTGTTTGCACACTTCTTTCAGCTTGCCCGTTAGTTGACGGATGATATGGAGCAATGAACTTTTGTTTAATTCCACAACCACGACAAAACTGGGTGAACTCTTGGCTAGTAAAACATGTTCCGTTATCTGATACCAAAACTTTTGGCAGTCCATAGGCAGCAAAAAATTTCATCAGATTTTGTGTTGTTACGGCTGATGTTGGTGATGATACTTGGAAAACCTCTAGCCATTTGCTAAAAGCATCAACTACTACCAAATAGTATTTTCCTCTAAACGGTCCAGCATAGTCCACATGTACCCTATCCATAGAGTTATCAGGATACTCCCAACAATGAGATTTACTTTTAGCCGGGTCATTTCTGAGTGTTTGGCACGAAACACAGTTTTTAATCATTTCTTCAATAGCATAATCGATTCCTGGCCACCAAATGTAGCTTCTTGCCAATTGTTTCGTTTTCACAATTCCTTGATGGCCCTCATGAAGTTCATTTAAAACGGTTTTTCGTAAATCTTTAGGTATGTAGACTCTGTGACCCCACAGTATACAACCACTTTGTAAACTGTACTCAACTGAAGCGTGTCCAAAATAATGTTCTTTTCTCATTGTTCCGTTTTTCAGATAACTGTACAAATCAACAACCTCCTCATCGTTTTTAAGTTTCTGCGCTATTAGCTCAGCAGTTACTGGAAGTGTCCCTATTTGTTCTGATTGAAAAATATCAACTCCTGATTTTTCATCTGTCAAATTGCAAATCATTGGACATCTGGAAAATGCATCTGCATTCAAATGATCAGTTGTTCTACGATAGCGAATTTCGTAGTCAAAAGCCTGTAAGTAAATTGCGTAATGCAACATGCGCATAGCTGATAGCTTTGGAAGCTCTTTACTGGATGGAAAATTGAGACAAGAGGTTTGTGGTCAGTGACCAACACAAACTTGCGACCGTATAAATATGCATAAAATCTCTTGATTCCAAATATGATAGAAAGTGCTTCCTTGTCCACTTGACTATAATTTTTCTCAGTTGTGGTAAGTGTACGGCTAGCATAAGCAATCGGGCGCTCAGTTCCATCGGCCATTTTATGAGAGATCACTGCCCCTAGACCTATTGGACTGGCATCTGTAGCAAGTATGAGTTCCTTCTTAGGATCATAATGAACCAACACTCTGTCAGAAGCTAGCTCTGTTTTTATTTTCTGAAATGCATCTTTGCACTTTTCTGTAAACACATATTTAACCCCTTTCTTAAGCAAGTTATACAACGGAGATGCTAGATTGCTGAGGTTTGGAATGAATTTACCATAAAATGTTATAAGTCCCAAAAATGACCTCACTTCTGCGACAGATTTGGGTTCTTTTACGGACAAAATAGCTTCAATTTTGTCTTCCATTGTATGTATGCCTCTGTCACTAAGTTTGAAACCACAGTACTCAATGGATTTCTTAAAAAATGAACACTTAGTAGCGTTTATTCTGATCCCAAATTCTTTTAACCTGTCAAAAACCTGTTTCAGTGTTTTGAAATGGTCTTCTGCTGTTTCCGTGCCAATACCAATGTCATCGTAGAAAATGGCAACATTTGAAATACCATTTAAAACCTGTTCAATTGTTCTTTGCCAAATTGCTGGAGCGTTAGCAATCCCAAAAGGTAGCCTGTTGTATTGGTACAATCCTTTGTGAGTGTTTATAGTTGTGTAATGCCGATCATCAGGATGAACTTCTAGCTGGTTGTAGGCTTGAGTGATGTCAATCTTAGAATAGTACTGACTATTACCAATGGACGTCAACAAATGTTCAATGTTTGGAATAGGATATTCATCTATATTTAATACCTTATTCAAAGTTGTCTTATAATCACCACACAACCTCACAGATCCATCCTTCTTAAGTATCGGAACTACTGGAGTGGCATAGTTAGAAAAGTTTACTTTACTTATGATACCTTCACCCTCTAGTCTATCCAACTCTGTAGAAACTCTTGAAACCATTGCTAAAGCCAAAGGCCTTGCCCTTTGATACGTAGGAACTGTACCTTCTTTGACTGATAGTCTTACTGTGATATTATTGATTTTTCCAACCCCAGGACGAAAAATGTCCTTGTTTGATTCCAAAAGCTGTTGTAGTCTTTTGGTTTGGTTTGGTTCACCTCTTACTTCACTCACCAATAAACAGTTATTAATTGGTTGGTTTGAAAATATCTCATGCCAGTTAAGTTTAAATTCCCATAGCCATTCTAAGCCAAACATACTACCAAAATTCCCGTCAACAACATATATGTTTACTACTTTTGATTGGTCATTTACTATAACCATGACTTGAGCCATGCCCAAAAGGTCAACACGCTCTTTGGTGTACGTTTTCAAACTAATGTCTGCAGGTTTAAGTTTACTGTTAGGAAACAAAGCGGAAAATCTAGATTTGTTGATCAAACTTACAGACGCCCCAGTATCTATTTGAAAAATCTCTGTACCGTTTCCCATTTGCACAGGTACTGTTAAGATATGTTTATTCTTTCGAAACTGAATCTCATTTTCTTGAAGTTTGAAACATTCCTCATTAACCTTTTCACAAGGTTCTATGTTTTGAGCTGTCTGAGAAAGTCTTGTTTTACAACAATGCGCAATGTGACCCAATCTTCCACAGCGAAAACATTTAGATTTCAAAAACGGACACTTGTCTTTGGAATGATCGGTACTATCACATCTGTAGCATTTCTCATTGATCCTACTTGTTGGTTTTGCGTTAGGTCTAAGTCTCATAACCTCAGCTTCAGGTTGAGCTTTGGTTTCAGTTGTGTTCCTGGAAGCTAAGTTGGTTTTAAGGTTTAAGCTAGCTAAACTATTACTTTCAAAAACCGTAGAATATTCAATTGCTTTAACAAAACTCAGTTCTTCAACTGAAAACAAATTTAATCTCAGCTGTTCATTTTTGACTCCTATGATAAACTGAGTGCAAAGAGCCTCATCCAACCACTCAGGTGGAAAACTACAATATTTCGATAGACCTTTCAGACCTGTCGAAAAATCTTTTATAGATTCTTCGCAGTTTTGGAAACGTGCATGAAATTTTACCCTTTCTGCATATTTGTTTGGTATTGGATTGAAATGCTTTGCCAAAATATCCAAAATCTGCTTCAATGTTTTGTCCTCTGGTAAACCAGGTGAACAAAGATCGCTTACCTTGGCGTAAGTTTGTTCTCCAATAGCATCTAAAAGTGCTAAAACCTTCTTTTCCTCTGAAATACCAGTTAGAACAAACTTATTCAACAGTCGTCGGCAGTACTGTTCCCATGTACAATTGGACTCTTCAAAACTGGGAATTCTGCTTGGTTGCCATGTATTTTTCCCTTCATTCATAACAACACTATTATTTAGATTGTCTTCAGTATTTTCTGGGTTCTTTTGTCTTCTAGGCATTTTACCCTAATATTTTTAATATTTTACAATCCTCGTCGCCAGTGAAAAGTATATACTTAATTTAGTAAGTAATTAATTAACTCACTTTTGCAAGACAACAAACTCGACTGAATTTATTTACATCATACAATAATGTAGCATGTGTTATTTAAATAGTAATCCACATGATTAAAAATAGAAACAGAAATTATTAACTTAATATATATAACAATATCAGATCAATTCGTAGAAAGTTATCAAGTGGAATTTTTTTATTGAGAAAATTATCAACTTTCAGCACTAATGAAACATTGCTTACCTTATACTACGGGATAATATTTACGCACTTAATTTATGCTGTCATTTTTTGGGAAACTCCAGCAGTTACACAAACGATGTTTTCATTCTACAAAGAATTGCCTTACGAATAATATTCAGAAACCCACAAAATCAATCATGTAAACACATATTTCGAAATTTTCAAATACAAAAATTTTTATCAATCTATATTTATGAATGTATTATGTTTTTAAACAAAATTTTTCATATTTTCATCCGAATTACAAAATATTAAGTGCCACACAACAAAATTTCAAATTGAAAATCCCAAATCATAACACCTCCTTTTATACACATTTCCCAGAGTACAATATGGCTAAATTATTCAACAAACTTCCGAACAAATTAAAAAAAGAAGACAACATGAAAAAATTCAAAAAAAAATTTAAAATTATTTTAAAAGATATTTTTAATAAGAATGGTTTACTACTCCATAAATGAGTACTTACAAGATGATATGGAGAGAGAAGATTGGACTAGTGAAGGCTAAATTTAATTGTTTTGCTTTTTGTTTCTACTTTTATTTTTCCTCTATTTTGTTTATTCTTTGTTTTATTTTTTTATTTCATTGTTTTTTTTTTATTTATGTTTGTTTATACTCGTATTTCTTATACTTATATTATTACTAGTTTTTTGTTTGTTGTTATATATGTTTCTGTTATAGCACATGCAAAGGCTCATCTTTGTCAGTGGTCATTAAACATTTCTATTTCTAATACTTAATTAGCTTGGTTTGAAAGTGAGACCTTAGCACGTCATATCATGTGTCTAAAGCAGCTGTTTTTAGAGCAAAATAACAAACATTTGTTTATAGGTATTATATTTACTAATAACAGAAACAACTGAACGTTCTTCTCACGTTTACTAATTAACTAGCTGCCCCAGACCCCCTGGCACGCCTACGGCCTCGATGCCCGCTTTGTAAAACTCGGCCATCCCGATGTTTTACCCCCACTTTTTAATCCCCCCTTCCTCCCCCCAAACAAATTTGGTAGAAAACCAATATATTTTTGAAATCAGCATAATATTCCCTTTTGATACCCCACATCGATTTTATTTTTTTTTATTTCTTGCCCCTTTAACCCCAAATCCATATATTGTGCCCCCCGAACCCCAAAATCAGTAGGGGTCTTTGGGTTAGTGATATACAACTCCGTTGATATTTACTAAAAAAAAGAAATATAACATGGGGAATTGGGGACCTCAAAACCCCATAAAATAAAAAATCTATATATAATTTTATTCGTTTCTTTCACCCTCCACACACTAAGGACCATATATATTCAAAAAGTTCTGAATTACCCCAGCCAGGTTCCGAGATCTCAACACTCCGGACAACCCTAACCGAAATACTAATAGTAATAATAGAGATATAGATGATATTTACAGTGCGGTGAATTCCAAGAGGGAGGTTGCATCAATAAGGATTCTGCTCTGAGGGGGCAATTCAATAAACCTTTCATATATACGTTATATAGATAATAATAGTTTTCATAACTCGTCCTTTATCGGCAATTAAGTAGCTATGATGAAAACCACTGATAAGGAATCGTTAAGAAAGCTCTTTATATAGATAAAGCTCTAAGTAGTTAAAGAGGGTTAGGTTTTAGTTTCTTTGTTTTCAAGAATTAAGAATATTTTATCACTACCAAACAGATTTTACAATAATTACTTATTTTGTTAATACAGTCATACTAATCAAAGCTTTATAATATAATTAATTTTTACAACTTCTAAATTAAATCAAGAAAATAGGGTATATTTGTTACATCATGTTGTGTTTGGGGCTAGGTAGCTCAGAGCAAAGAGCTGTGTTGAGGATACTTACCTAAATTTTAAACCATAATATACGTCTAGCTACAAAGTCAAACACTCTTTTAAATTTTATAGTCCAAAATTATCTAAAGGTTGTTCTAAAAAGAATTTAATCTAAGTTTCTAAACTTAAGTAGATAAACTGTCAGGACCGGTTTTCTCAAATTCCCGCTGTGCTGGTTTATTTTGTGCCGAGTACAAGTTTATACCTCCGGCTTAAACTCCGAGGTGTTTACCCAACATTTTGGTTGATACAGCACAGATTAAACCTCACATCAATTGATTTCGGTAGAAACAAACAAAAACGTTTGTTCTATCAGAGTAGAGGTTATATTCATTGACCCCCAATGTGAAGAAGATAGGCCTCTTTTGTTTAGTTGCAATTTCTAACTTATTCTCATTTATTTTTCTGTATTCGTATGACACGTGGACACAAACGAGCTAGGGCGTCAGACACAAACGAGCTAGGTGTCAGACACAAACGAGCTAGGGCGTCAGACACAAACGAGCTAGGGGTCAGACAATAAAAACCTTAGGCGTCAGACAAACGAGCTAGGGCGTCGGGACCAGCTAGGGCGTCAGACACAAACGAGCTAGGGCGTCAGACACAAACGAGCTAGGGCGTCAGACACAAACGAGCTAGGGCGTCAGACACAAACGAGCTAGGGCGTCAGACACAAACGAGCTAGGGCGTACACAACGAGCTAGGTGTCAGACAAACGAGCTGGGTGTCAGACACAAACGAGCTCAGTGTCAGACAGACACAAACGAGTTAGGTGGTCGGGTCACAAACGAGCTGAAGTCGTGACACAAACGAGCTAGGGCGTCAGACACAAACGAGCTAGGGCGTCAGACACAAACGAGCTAGGTCGTCACGTGACACAAAACTGTTCAGACACAATGAGCTTGTAGGCGTCAGAACGAGCTACAGGGCGTAAGACACAAACGAGAGCCAGGTGTCAGACACAAACGAGCTAGGCGTCGATCACAAACGAGCTAGGGTGTCAGACACAACGAGTTAAAGCACGAACACCAGTTCATTTGGGGCGTCAGACACAAACGAGGCCAGGGCGTCAGACACAAACGAGTTAGGTGTCAGACACAAACGAGCTAGGGCGTCAAACACATACGAGCCGAGCGTCAGACAAAATGAGCTTAGGCGTCAGACACAACGAGGCCAGGGGTGTCGACATAAACGAGTTAGGTGCACGACATGCCAAACGAGAAGTCGCATCACAAACGGGCTAGGGTGTCAGACACTTGCTTAACGATTTTGCGTTTTACAATTACAGGGGATTGGCGGTAGAGGTGGATACGGATATGGTCTTGAAGGCTGCGGATGTGGTGAATGCGAAGAAGAGGCCTGCTTTGGGCAGGTAAGTTGGTTTGCAAATCGGATTACAATTTCGTCCGTGGCTCAGTGGGTAGAGTCACGGCTTGCAAAGCGCAAGGTCGCGGGTTCGACGGCGCAGGCACAAGTATATTTGAGCGCTTTTGACAAAAGCGTTTGTGACGCGCACAAAACCCTAGGTTAAAAAACAGTTAAAATGCCATTGGCGTAAACAGAAAAAAATCTAATTTGTAAGTCATAAAATTGTATTTTTTGATAATTAGGACAGACTCTTTGACATTGTCCAGGACGATTGAGAGAAGCATTCAACTTTGAACGTCAATAACTACACTAGTTTCAGTAAAGCAATATGATTAGTGGAGACCACAACACAAGCTTTGTCCGCGGAACTTATAGCAGAGTTGAGAACCTCTACATCTGTTGGTGTAAATACAAGATGGTGTGTAGCATGATAATGTGATTAATAGTTGTATGCTCGTTTCACTCTTACAGAGGATTTGCGGTGGAGGTAGATTCGGCAGCTGTGGAGGCCTAGAGGCAGGATATGGTCAAGAAGCCTGTATCGGTCAGGTAAGTTAGCAAACTGATTGTTGTGAGCTGTAAATACTTAGAAGACTTAATTTGGGCTCAAGTAATATGAGGTTTGTAAGATTTGGATTCACAAGAAGGATATCGAAAGATACTTTAGAAAATCTGATTTTACCCTACACCATTAAAACAAATTAATTACAAATTAAAACAGGGTACTACAAAGCAATCTTTTTATTTGTTAATATTGAGGTTATATGTAATGCCATTATTTGTACCATAGGCAGTAGGGTTAGTGATAACAGATATAACTAACAGCAATATAATAAGAAAACATAAAATTGTATGCTATGATAAGTAGGACAGACTCTTTGACATACAAGATGGTGTGTAGCATGATACTGAGTGGAATGAATAAAAACTAGTACTTAAACTAAGGACATTTCAAGTATATTCTAGGTTTTGAATGATTAAAGTTTACTTGGTATATACTACTTAGAATATTCTAATCTTTCGGGGATTCCTAGAATATTCTATCCTTTTCATACGAATAAAAGTAAGTTCTTACTAACCAGGGGTAGAATATTCTTAATATTTTGCAAGGTAGGGGGACAGCTGGCTTAAGTTTATATTTTTGCTAAAATGGCAATCTTTATGCATGCCCGTGGTGGAAATACTTATCACGAATGAAGACAAATAGATAACTGTAAGCAGTCACTAAGTTTTAATGATGAAAGCTTGAATTTCTAAATTCCTTTAAACACAGATCAAATACAGGAAAATGTTGTTGATATTTTTAATTTTTGATAGACCTGCATCTTGATCTTAGTTTAATTTGAACTTTTAAAGTTATAAAATTATAAATAGCTGTTATAAATAATTATAACTTTTCGGTTAACATTTTTTATCTTCAACGGTTACTTACAACGGTGTTATTTTAAAAGTTGGCAATGGGTAAAAGGCTCTTTCTTTCCCCCCGTTTGTTGTTAAGCTTAAAAGGTAAAATTAAATTTTAAAAATCCAAAACTAACAACCAATTTTGCATTAAGATACTAGTAGGTATCTTTGTACTAAATTTGAAGTTTCTTGGTCAACTATGTGTTGGCAAGAAATAGTAAAAAAATAACATATAAATCCTTATGTCCAAAAATAAAATTGTCTCTTTGTATATGTCATGGCAATCGTAAGAAGTATTACCAAAAGAAAGGAAAATTATCAAACGTTCAATTGGCAATCCTTAAAAAGGTGCCAAACACCAAAGTAGTATTTACTAGGTTTTGTTGGCTAGTTTATTCTTAAGCTAGAATATTTTATAGTTTATGTAAGAAAGATCCTAGTATTATCGAAAGACCCTTAGTATTTACTAACTAGTAATAGCACATTCTTATTCATACGGATTTGAGAATTTGCTAAAACTGGTTATTAAATACTACCTAGAGTATACTAGTTTTATTCATTCCACCCAATGTGATTAATAGTTGTATGCACGTTTCACTCTTACAGAGGATTTGCGGTGGAGGTAGATTAGGCAGCTGTGGTGGCCTAGAGGCAGAATATTGTCAAGAAACCTGTATCGGTCAGGTAAGTTATTAAACTGATTGTTGTAAGCTATAAATACTTAGATGACTTAATTTTTGCTCAAGTAATATTGAGGTTGATATGTAATGCCATTATTTTTACCATATACAGTAGGGTTAGTGATAACAGATATAACTAGCAGCAATACAATAGTATGATAGTTATAAATTATTCCTAAGAATTTAATTTTTCAAAAATCAGCTTTGGTTTTGTATATTAATATTTGTGTAATAAGAAAACACAAACACTTTAAAAATGCTTTTAAAACTATGCCAGTATATTTCGGTCTTTGCCTTTATCAACATGATGTACAAATTTATTATATTTGTGTAATGTATTAGTTAATGTATTGATATGTTGTATATAAAACTATTTGCATTCAAGGTGGTTTTTGTTATTTATTTATTTCTTAGTAATAAATCAACATTATACGTAGTTAAAAAAAAACATTATTTCTGTTGGAATAGCGGAAAATTAAATCGTTTATAAATATATTCTATACAATTTTAACGTTCGAATTTTCATATTTGCGTACAAATTGTCAATTTGAATTTCATTTTATGAGAGTTGACACAATATCTCAAGTCTAAATAACAATTGTCTTCTTTCTACAGGGGGTTGGGTGCGATTATTGTGAATCAGATGAATTCTTTGAGGTGAGTACGCCATGTGTACTAACTGTTAAACACTTACTATAGCCTTGTGACGGTTGCGTTTATAACAGAAATACATTGGTCACATGGGTGGGTAGGAAGGAGCACTGTCGGCCATTTCCGTTAATCTTCGGGCGAATGAACATTTCCGATTTGAAATGAATTCAAGTCATTATTTCACAAACAGCAAATAATTAAATTGTTGTTTACAAATCGGAACACAACTTAAATATGATTGGTTTTGACAATACATTTAAGGTAAAGTTTAATTTTCAGGAAGTTTGTAGGCCTACCGTCTGTTTAGAAAATTACGAGTAAGTTTTGTTCTATTAAAAAAGATTAAATTTTCTAATAATTTTTAATTTTTTGACATGCAACATCGTTATCTTCAATGAGTAACGCTGGGACTACGCCTCTGCAACTAAAGCGCCCTGAAACAGGCACTAAAATCACGTGAAATTAAAAACGCATCGTTAGTAAAAATAGCTTTCATCAGGCTTGTAAAAAAACATTTAAGACTATATCAACTGTGCCAAACAAGCTACTTTAAGGGGCATTGAATTTAACTAACGCACTTTGTTGTACGTATTTCAGGAAGGTTGCCTAAGTGAGTGTGGCGGAGGACATGGAAGATTCGTAAGTAAAATGTTACAAGCTATTATTCTATACGTTGACATTTCATTATGCCGATGTTAATACATTTAACATAGAAATTGTTAGAAATATTAACATAGAAAACTACACAATGCTTTTCTGAGATAAAGGCGGACCACCGCACCGCGACTGGAGACCAATCTAAAAACGCCAGTAGAGACACTTCTCTGCGAGTTGACGTGCGCTCGCTTCCCATTGGCTGTTTCTGTAGTTTGTTTTTGGTTTCGTCGTTGGTGGTATGAGTTCATACCATATACAGTCCTGGTCATTATATCTACCGTGTGATGGGTTAATCGTTACAATAATTCTCCTTCCAACATTCTTTGTCGTGAAGATTTCTAGACTATTTTCAAATCTTTTATCGATACCGTTCACAAACGACTGTTAATTTTTAGGCGTTCTTAAATGTAATTCATATCCAAGCTGATTACGGTCCACATAACTATGAAACATTATATGCGCAAAACAAAATTAAGTTAATTTTCATGTTTACAACATTAATAATCATATTATAAAACTGTGTATATTATTTTGAAGAGTTCAGCAATAAACACTTGTTAAAATTTAATTACTATTTACCAAGGGAAGAAAATTTGTGTAAGGCGTGAACACGGAATGTTATGACAGTTGTCTAAATGTTATTGTTGCGGTCCACAAACCCCAAGAGTGCAAACTAATATACAAGACAATAACAATAATACAATTGATGGACAAGAGATTTGAGAGTTTATCAGCTGTTTTGTATAGTCGGGCTGTTGATATTTAGTATTTATGACTAGTTTACTTAGCTTTCAAGTCTCTTTTTGCTAATTTATTTCATGTTTGTTTTTCAGGGTGCCATTGGAGGAGCTGTAAGTATATTTTTATGGACTCTTATTAGTTTTGAGGCGTTCTTAAAAATATCTCATACCTAAGTTAGGTGTACCGTATAGACCGTAAAGGTGTGTTAAACTCTTCGTTCAGTTTTAATATTTCAAAGGCATATTGATTAAGTTTGTAATAATAAGGATAACGATAAATCTGACAAACAATCAGGGATTTTTAGAATAAACGCATAATAATTACTGAAAATTAGGCAAAAATCTAAAAAAATGCAGTTGTTCTTTTGTGCACAAAAGAAAAACAACGTTTCGGCTAAAATGCCTGTCAGCAAACCTTAAATTTATGTTAAGAGACCTAAAAATCTTAAAGAAGCAAAGTATTTAGTACTGTGCCTAAACTTCATCTTAAATGTCCTAATTGAACTGTTATTTATTATGTTTTATGTAGTTTAAATGAAAATGGCTCTCACATTAGTTTCATAGACGGTTGTTATATCTATCACGTCCCACTCAACTGAGAACCGTTGTTTGGTGCTAGATCAGTCACTGCAATCTGCAACTGATATTTTAGCTACGCAGTGATATCTTGGGTGAATTAAAATACAAATTACATTTTGAAAAGGTATTTTAAGGTTAGGTATAACAACAATCTAAAATCAGGCCAGCCTCTTTTAGTTTATTATTTAAGATTGGATAACAATTTTTGGATAATTCCGTTGGCTAAGCACTAAAGCAAGACTGACTTGAATGAATCACATTGCCATTATACCTACCGTAAAATTTTGTTTGGCTCTTCGTTCAGTTTTAATATTAAAAATACGAACAATATTCTAAGTTTGTTACCATAGAGATTTTGATTCACAAGCGATCAGAATAACAAAATATTAACAGTTCGATTTGAAAATCATATTTCTAAATGGAACTGAACTTTAAATAATTTCTGCCGGTATGTAGTTATTGAAAAGTGCAATTTGAACACGTATTTCATGTGTAAATGTACAGAAGCTTTCACAGCAAAACTACAAGACCTTGTTTGTTTATCAGTAAATTGTTACTTAGAATATCTTTGGCTAGTTTTTAAGCTTTAGTCACTTTTTAAATTTATTTCGTGTACATTTTCAGGGTGGCGGTTCAGAATATGTGAGTATAATTTCATGGCTTGTTAGTTTTGAGGCCTTCTGAATACGTTTATAAACAACCTGATTGTAGCCTACATGCAATAGTAAATGTTCAAAAATACGTTATATTAATTTAGTATGAAACCTAATGGACTCACTTATAATATCGCATATTGATTTTCTATAGGCATTAGTAATCACAAATTAATAATAATATTGGAATAGTTACTTTATTTACAAATATGCTAATTTTCTTCATTTTCCACAGTTCCGGGAAGCTACACTCGTCGCAGAAACCGTAAGTGAATCTCATTAATTGCTATTCTTAGGAAAAATTAAACTTCAAATTTTGATATCAAATTTCTTTAGTAATAATATAGCTATTTAACGTTTATACAAATCAAGATCTACGATAAGTCATTTGATATAGTATTTAAATTCTGTTTGTAATATTTCCAGCTTGTTGATTTTAAGTCACTATTTGACAGTTACATGTTTTGGATAAACATTCAGATTTCAGGATAGTGTGTTCTGTAGTTTCACTTGGTATTGCCATTAGTACGATTTTGCACCTTCAGTTTACAACATGTATGGGAAGTAAATTTACAAGTATTTCCCTACCTATCGTCTAGTTTGAAAGTCGCTTTACTGATTTCATCAAGTTTGCCAGAAGAGTAATGTGGGTGGTATGAGGGTATGAGCATAGTTAGGTTTGCGAAATTTCTCTTACTGTGCTCCTAAGTGCTTTCCAGACAGTCTTTTCTGGTGTTCCTCAAGGCTCGATTTTGGGGCCTCTTTTATTCTTAATCTATTCAAACGATCTTTTCGAGTTGTCAGCAAAGGTCATGCTGTATTATATACTGACGGTACATCAGTTATAATATCGCATCAAAACAAAGTATCAACTGCAAATCTTCTGGTCGAACAGTTTCATCTCCTTGATAATTGGTTTTCAGCTAATGGACTCAAACTAAATCCCGACAAAACTCAAATAATAATTTTAATTAAAATAACTGCCTGTCACCTCAGAGCGATTCTTCTTATCTGCCAGACAACCTTAACATTGTGCCTTCTTTAAGATTCCTTGGTGTGAGATCGACTTAAGTCTAACTTGGCAACCCCATATAAACAAATTACTTCCAAAACTCAGTAGGGCTTTTATGCTATGATGACACTTTCTCACGTAGTTGGTTTCCAAACCTTACGTGAGGTATATTTCTTACTTTCAGTCACATATCTCGTATGGTATTATGTTTTGGGAAACTCATCTGATGCTTTTAAAGTCTTTCAAATGCAAAAGAACATTATAAGACTAATGAAAAAATCACCATTCAGGGAACCCTGTAGAGCTCTTTTCAAGCAGTTAGAAATACTCCCCCTTCCTTGTCTGTATATTTTCAAATGCCTTCTCTTTGTTTACTCACACCC
Source organism: Matsumurasca onukii (assembly GCA_018831715.1). Lineage (NCBI taxonomy): Eukaryota > Metazoa > Arthropoda > Insecta > Hemiptera > Cicadellidae > Matsumurasca > Matsumurasca onukii. The sequence continues at coordinate 10,370,143 of CM032065.1, forward strand.
AGAAAATCTTTACGGTAGAAACCACATACATCATCATTTTACTCGAAACTCACACTTATGCAATATCCTGGTCATCGCACAACTTTTTTCGAAAAAAAAAAACCGTGGTACTCTTGCACAAATCTCTTTAATAAACTACCAAACCATCTGAAAAACGAGACCTCTTCTAAATCCTTCAAGCGAAGCATCTTCGAATTTTTTCTTAATTTTTAACGCTTTTAGCGTTCCGGAATACCTCGCTTGGTCATCGGGACAGTCCACATAACAAGAGCTCAGGGTTTGTGAAACTGATTTTTGTTTCTTTCTTGCCTACACAATGTGCATTGTCACTAATATTTAACTTTAGTTACTTTGTTTAGACCCTACACACTTGTATGTTTTTATCTTTTAACGTTATTTTACTGCAAATTATTTAATTAAATTATTGTACTTTGACTTAATCACAATCAATGTAAATTGATGTAAATGATCAAAATAAATGACTATGACTGTATAAACATTTATGGGTTCATCCCTCATATCACGTAAAACATTTATTTTCTATATAAGTTTATTATATGTCACTTTTTATATCAAATAAGCTCCAAATCTTTCTGAAGGCTTTGTACATTCATTTTATTCCACGAAACCAGTTTGGTTTGCATTGTTGACATTGTATTTTTTCTTGTACGTAAGCTAAAGCAATAATTTATAAAAGTACACAGACAGTGGCACTGCTCACATAATAACGTTGAGAGTAGAAACGGAACAAACTTTGTGATTTCATCAGATATTTCACTTCTGTTTACTATAAAATAGTACGAGCAATTGGGGCATTTCATACGTTGAGTACTGTATTTTGTAAATGGCACGGATTTAAAATAGTCTCTGCCGGTATGTAGTCGTCGAAATGAAAGTGCAACCTCAACACATCATTGCATATGTGAATAACAGAAGCTTTAAAATAACAAAACGTTACTTGTTTGTCAACAAATTGTTAGTTGGGATATTTTGGCCAGATTACTAAAGATTTTAAAGACTTTTTACTGACTAATTTCGTGTTCATTTTTCAGGGTATCGGTGGAGGACATGTGAGTATAATTTCATGGATTTTTAGTTTTGAGCACTTCTGATTTAAGTTCATATCCAACCTGATTGTGACTAAATGTTCAGAAATGCGTTATATTATTTAGTATGAACACTAATGGACTAATTCAAATATCGAATATTGATTTTCTATAGGCATACGTAATCACAAATGAATACTCACAAAACATAATCTTAAATAATAATATAGGAATAGTTACCTTATTTACAGATATCCTAATTTTCGTTATTTTCCACTGTCCCAGGGAGCTGAATTCGGAACAGCAGGCTTAAGTGAAAGACAATATTCTGGAGGAGTCATGTTCATAAGTACATTCTTATTACATCAAATATTTTTTTGCATCAAAGATCTATTGTATTAGATCGTCTATGGCGATAATGTCAACACATTAAATTGTAAAAGGTCATTAGACATACATGCTCAGAGTTGTTCACGCATACATATACCGGGCGGCCACGATAGAGATTCCTAAACACATAACAGGGTACTATTAGAGCTAGAAAGATGAAACAAACTTTATTCTCTGAAAGTAGTGAATAGAGATTTCAGGAAAATATTTTTGTTTAATGTTTGGTAGATAACTACATTTTAATTAACTCTTATAAAGTAAAGTATGCTGATTGCCTGTCTTTTCACTGTTTCCAGAGAACTGGTCTAAACGCTGGATACGTAAGTTCATGACATTAACTGTTTACACACTGTGATATTATTGAATCAGAACTAAATTTAAAAATATTAATGTGTGTCATACATACATTTACATTCAATTAAACTGGTTTCGTGCGGATTACAAGATTTAGTGGATCATTTTCAGTGGATGCCAAAATATTGATATACAGGGTGTTCTGAAAAAGGTGCCCATAAGTCAGGGCATGATTCCTCACATCAAAAGAAGAAAAAAAGTTATAATTAACATAGGTGAAAATGCTTAGTTACCACGTTATACAGGGTGAAAGATTTCGTCTGAATTTCAGTTCCCCTGCTGAAACAAACCCTACGAATTTTGTTGGCTGTTAATTAAGATGTACAATTTAGCGTACTTTATGTAAAATGAACTGAAAATTGACTAAAACCGTTTCAGAACAGCTACAGTAATTTTTAAGATATGTGACAGAAATACGCGAAACTTGGTCCCGAAAAGTTCCTTTAAGGTTTAAACAGATTTACTATGTTAAATGTTCAATAAACACAAAATATTTTTTACAGAACTTGTAGAAAATTTTATTTCGAAGAGAAAGATGTAAAATAAGTCTTTAATAGACAAAGGCAACCTTTAAAAATAATCATTAATTACATACAAAACGCATGAAAAATAGACAAAATCTGTTTATGCGTTTTGTAATATAATATTAAATATAAAAATATGTTACATAATTTTAATTTTACAAGGAGAATATTATAAAATTTTTACGTTTTTTGGAGTTTTCAAGTAATTTTTTGCAAATTTATTTCATGTACGTTTTTAAGGTTTTAGTGGAGAATTGTGTGTATATGTTCATGGGCTCTTAATAGTTTTGAGGAGTTCTTAAATATCTCATATCAACACATTCGTCCTTCTGTGCATACAAGACAAATTATGTTCTGGCGATTAATTGTTTGTAGCTTTTATAAAGAAATTGGAAACGAAACCATTGCTCCACAATATGGTACTAAGAGAACATTAGTTTAAGTGGTCATTATATTAATATTTTAAAGAAAACTTGCACAATGAAAACTGTTTAACGTTGGAAAACCTTGTTTGCGCTGATGACAAATTCAAAAGCTTATAGAATTTGCATTTAAAGGCACCATAGTACAAATGCACGAGAAGTGTGAGTTCAAGACCAGACCAGCTAATTTAGTTAATCTGCAATAACAACTTAAGAGTGTGCTTTCCTGCCGATGGAGTTGATGAAAATTACATATTAATTAACGCTTACAAAGTAAAGTATGCTGATTGTGTGTCTTTTTAATGTTTCAGGGGTTGGGAGGAGGAGTCGTAAGTTCATGACACAACTGTTATTATTGAATAAGAACTAAGCTTAAATATATGAATGTGTCATACATACACTTTCACTCCATTAAACCGGTTTTAGGTGGATTACAAGAGTTAGTGGATCCTTTTCAGTGGATGCCAAAGTATTGAAATATATAAGAAGATAGACGATGACACATCTCACACTATAACAAAGTATAAAATATGAGTAAAGCCAGAGAAGACACACATAAGCAATTTATTAGGCAGTTATGTTAAAACTTGACCAAACTGTTATTGTTATTGTAACAAACTATAAAACTAGTATATGTTAAATATCGTTATTAGGATCAATTCTCAGTTTACAAAATTTATACCTAGTAAGTCTACAAAATACCTTTTATTAACTCTTTTGTACGATTAACTTAATTATGTTAGCGATTTCTTCAAGTTTTCCAGAAGAGTGATGTGCTTGAACGGGTGGGCAAAGTTAGGTTTGACATTTTTCGTATAAAACTAATAGTTTCACCCAGAATATCACTGCTTGTCCAAAGAATTAAGTAATTACAAAGGGACACTTTTAAAACATGATATTAAACCATAAACATAGGACCATTGCATTTATTTACAAAACATTCTAATGGTTTTTCTTTTCCGCTGCTTTAGGGAGGAGGTTACTGAGGAGTGGTGGTAAGTGAATGCCATCAACTGTTATTCTAAATTAATAACTAAGCTTCAAAATATTTTAATTTATAATTTAATAAGTACAATTTGCTACGTATCATTAATAATATTTTTATTCCACAAAGCTGGTTTCATTCGCATAATGAGACATAATGGATCTTTGTTAGCGTATTAATAATTATGTAGTTTTTCTAAAATGTAGACTTGTTCTTTCTTGTTTTCGTTGTGTAATAGAAGAATATATATATTATTAGATTTGTTTGCAATTTATAGGCTAGACGCTTTCATCAGACAGACATACTTATCTTAACTTTGCATTTTAATCAATTTTATTTTGCCCTAATAAATACATTCTAGTTTATTGCTGATATATGATATTTATGGACATGATAATCGGTAACATCTTTTACTTTCACAGGCTAGAACTTTTAAAAGACTGCTGTCTTAGGTGAAACTTACATTATTTAAAACGAATCCAAGACAATAATATTGTAATAAAGATTATAAATAATTTAATAACCAATTTAGAAACTATCTTGTTTGTTGTTATCAACGAGTTTCATAGCATTCAAGAATTCCACTTTCCACTTAGATTTTCCCCTCAAGTCTGCGTTCCTCTAGTAAATAATTTATTTATTAATATGTTAAAAGTTGGAATAAAAACACTGTATTTGCTTGTAATATGTCATTTTAAACGGTTTGCTATTGTTGGGTTTCAAAACAAATCAAACAACAACACAGTATGATGTGTTCAATGGTAATTGAACTATCTAAATTGAAAGAACAATATTTTTACGTGTATTAGAACATTTACAAAACGTTCTCAAAATTAACGTTCAAGCAAAAGTACAGCGGTTTAGGGATGTTGGGAGTTTCGAATGTCAACCAAAGATACAATTGAATGCTTATAGATGTTTCTTTAATAATTTATCTTTTCACCATTAAATGCCATGCTAGTGTAAGGTATACAGGGAGAGTTGTGATGGCAGTTTTACTATCTTAAAGCTTAATTTTGTGTTATGAAAATTGTACATACAAAATAAAACCACTCAAAATTAAATAACATTAGTGAGGAAATGCTACGTTGTATCAAGTCCTGTCACAATTTGAATTGTATACTTTATGAAGTTTTAGTTTCGCAACTTTAGGGATCTTTTAAAAGATGTCAGTGTTGAGTTTTTTAATAGACCGATATGATTTGCTATTTAGGCACTAATCAGGTGCCCCAGGAAGACATTTTAATATGGGACATCAACTTCAACCTGTGTCTCTTACATTGATATGTTTCTAATCGGACACAACATGACTGAAATTTTAAGACAACTGTGTAACTACAGGGAAGCTATCATTTAACGATGCTTTACTATTACTTAATAAAACGTATAATTGAAATACATTTTGGCGTAAACGCAACAAGAAACAAACTAAAACAAAACCAAAACCACAGATACAGACAATATAAAATGACTAGCTGCGCCAGCTGGGCTTCGCCCCCAGACCCTAACACGCTCGCTCACTTTGCTCGGGATTCAGCATAATATTCCCTTTTTGATACCCACATCCATTTTATGATTTTTTATTTCTTGCCCCCTTTTACCCCTCCTCCCAAATCCTATATTGTGCCCCAGAACCTAAAATCAGTAGGGGTTTTTGGGTTAATGGTATACAACTATTTGTCGAGTTTCAAACAATAAATCCGTTGATAATTACTAATAAATATTTACGAAAAAAAAGAAATATAACATGGGGAGTTGGGGACCTCAAAAATCCATAAAAATAAAAATCTGTATAATCTTTTCGTTTCCCCACCCTCCACACACTAAGGACCATTTCTATTAAAAAATTCTGAATTACTAGCCAAATTCCGAGATCTCAACACTCTGGACAACCCTAACCGAAATACTAATAGTATAGATGAGCAGCATATGAAAATTAAATTCCTTTAAAGTAAAGTTCACATTTCTAAATGGCTGTCACAATTTAATATGTTTTACCTCAATAAGGTGTTTCGGATCACTAATAATAAATGTTTAAACCATTATTAATGATTTCCAGATAAAATCTTGCATGCGAAGGAAAAAGGTTACTTGTTATTACAATAAGGGTTTTACTGTTTGACATTATTTTAATGCAGTTTCATTCTCTTTACAGCTGTAACCAGATCCAAGACTTTGGGACAAGCAGTCGATCTGCTAAGCATACAGTTAATCACGAGAACTTATATAATTATGTTTTATGGGGTTTTATTTTGGGTTCAATAAATGATTTCATGTATTTTGTTTTTTTTTGCCTGAATTCTCCTGTAGTAAATTGAAACAAGGAACAATTAGTTCGGAAAATGTAGGAAATTAAAATATGTTATCGCAGTTTTTCAACGATTCTACTGTACATTATCTTAGTTTAGTATTTTGTAAAAAACCTAATCGTAAAGCTAATCTAAAATCTGATTTCGTCTTCAGGTGAAAAGTTACCTAAAACATAACATGACATAAACATTAGGAAAATAGCTTGCTTAAAAGTAATCAGCGCAAGCTGACCAGTCATCCACCAAAAATAACACTAATTTTTATTTTATTATTACGCATTTGATTTAATAACAAATAGAAGTGTTAAAAAATGCACAATTGTTAAAATTTAAAATACAAGTAGAGAAATCAAGCACGTTCATGGCCAGTTACAGTTTGCCACCTACCGACTAAAAGACCAGATAGCCGCTTTCGTTGGCTTGGAGCAACGGACGACCAATCACAGCCGTGAATCAGACGCGATATACGTATCTTCCCTTCTCAAATAAGAACTATCGATGCTAGAACTAAGTTGAATTTATACTTGGAAATGACTGTTAACAGTAGTTTTAAACTAGTCTGCACATTTTGAAGTTTAATGAACAAACATAAAATTACAAATTTAAACTACCGAAAGTGATTATAATTTCTAGTCACCCAGGCTTATAGACATGCAAGCTATTTCTACAACACTAGAGAAAAGATAATCTAGTATCTCATAGATATACACAAAATGCTAAACACGGTCCAAACAATTCTTAAAGCTCACTTTGTAATTCGCACCACACATTCAGATCTATGCTCTGTAGATGCTCTTAAAGTAGTCTATTATGGAGTGGAACACTCATTTGTCTGATGGAATTATATTTTGGAGTAGCTGTGCTGAAACTAAACTGTTAAGAGCATTTATCCTCCAAAAATCGGCAATTATTTGCAAAATGACGCCAAGGGCATCGTGTAGAGATTATTTTAAAATTCTAAACATTCTTACATTAGCGTCACTATACATTTTTGAAACTATATTATGTTGTGTTTCAAAATGTAATTTAGTACAGGGCCAAGATACACGCTCAAGTTCTAGGAGAAGATATCCATAGACTACTTATTTATGAGAGATTGCCGATGCAGGCTGGCGTAAAACCTTTAAACAAGCTCCCCAACGAGATCAAATGTTTACTGTTAAAACTGGCTTTATTCAAAAGGAAACTTAAAGAATATTTGTTGATTAAGGCTCCTTACTCTGTAGCAGAGTTTATTGCAGAACCTGCTAACTTCCCATAATATGGAATATTAAACATAGTAAATATATTAATTTTAAAATAAAGTTAAACTACAATATGTAAATTAAAATAAGAAAGACAAAACTATAAGACGTATATAGACATTATTTCACCGTATTTACCAGTGGCTTAAGCCCATTCTGGCATTTTAAATTGTAATTCTCCTCTCATTTCACCAATATTGTACCATCTCCATTTCATCAAAGTCAACACAAATAAAATATTTTGTACATTGACTTAATAAATAAATAAAATTCAGAAACCTCAGTACATTGATGTTGTAAATTAGTTCAGATACAGCAACAAACACAAACACGTGCTCGGTTATGTCAAGCCCTCAGCAACGTTGATATGCAAATATTGTATTCAATCCAAGTCCAGATGTACAAGCTTGTATATGAGAATGTTATCTGAGTTACTGTTTACCGAGCTCTGTTTTCCTGCATGATGTTCATAAATATTACCACATCAATGTTTACACGCGGTTTATCGTGTTTTGTTCAAACTGTTTACAATAGATTATCGAGTGTTTAGTAAATGTTTGATAGGTGAGCATACTATTCAACATGATGATAACAAAAAATTGACCCGATAGTCAAATGTTCCAAAAAGTGTGAAATAATTGGGTATTGCATTTATGTATTGCTTTACGTGCTACATCCATAACAAAATAATACGTCTATTTTTTAGAGTGTACAGGCAAAAATGTATTCGTTATACTACAGTAAAATATAACATATACTCATTTAATGAAAACCAAACCGACATAATGAAATACATTAAGTTGCCAGTTATTATTAGAATACCACTATATACGCACACTATTTTCCACATTGTGAACTTTAATTTATAGGTTCTTATAATATTTATTTGCTTTAAAAAAGGTTAGAGTCGGTGCTGCTGAAACACTATTATTATTTAGAATTAGCAACGCATTTAATTTTACATCAAAATATAGTCATCAAAGCTCGTTTTTGGTTTGAAATCGTGCACTTACCGAGCAAAACATGCAACCTTTACATGGGTTTTTAATATGTTTGAAGTTTTTACTTCTTTTACATAGAAATTTTAGTCTAATCAAACATATATTCAAATGGGGCCACTATGAAGTTAGGATCTATCAATAAACGAAAGCTGGACATAAAACAGACATAAAAAAATGGCCGCAGGTCAACTTCCTCGTTTCTCTGACGTCAGTTAAAATACCGTTAGTTATATATGTCGAGTCTAAATTTTGATACTTTAGTTCACCGAAAGGGCTACTTATTGCATAAACAAAAAAGAAAAAAGAAAACTTTGAAGTGCCCTGAATATTTTAATGTGACACTACTAGTTTCAGGGCTTAGCCCATTTTCAAGTGTATAACGGTTGTAGAGTAACGTCTAAAACATCTCATTGTTATGTTCTAGACGTTAATCTACGCTTTAAACACTGAAAATAAGCTAGTAATGGTATCAGGCTCAAAAGTTTTCCTTTTTGTCTAGTCTAAATACTCGTATGTTCAAAACCTTTTTTATTTAAAACTAGCGGACCCGACAGACTTCGTCCTGTCAAAATATTTGTAATGTGGAAGATTTTTGTTCCGTACATATATTTTATGTCTGTAAAATAGGGATATCAGTTTGCAACGAATAGCAATAAAGATCAAACTGTTTACGTTTTAGTTAGGAAACGTTTGTATGGGTAAAAGAAAAGAGCTGTTTTAAGGGGGTTTCCGGCAATCATTCAAATCTTTCTCGCCGTAAAAATCACCCTTAAACTCCAAATTGGTCCAAATAGTATTTATTTCCAACGTGTAGGTTTCCAATTTTCTATACCTGAAAAGGTTTTTTTTGTAAAGGTTTTATAAATGAATAAAATATACAGATACTGTAATATTTCTCTTACTCCGAGTAGTTGGCATAAAACAGAAAAGTATTTTGCCGAATTTTTATCCCAGTCTGTTAGAATATTCCTACAAGAATTTCCAAACAGGCGATAATACTCCAAACACCTTTAAATTACAAACTCACTGTGACAGGTTTTGTACCTTGTTTTCCTGTACTATTCAAGCTAACAAAGTGGACTCACACACGGCATGTGAAGTGGTTTTTATTGCTGGACTGAGTGTTATGTAACGGGCTTTAATGTTTAAAACATGACTTTCCGTGTCGTTCTCATTGCATATGCACTCTATATGCCACTTTAACGCACTGTAGAAACATTATTTCAGAGAGCATTTTCAAAATTTAACTTGTGTGTGTCAGTTTTACTTAAATATTACTTTTTTATCGTGACAATTGTTTTTTCAGAAATTGTTCAACAACTTTACCTTTAACCTTGACAAGTACAAATTCGATGCAAGAAAAGTTCAAACAATATGCAAATTGTGAATTTATGAAAAATAATAAAGTAAAATATAAAACCAGTGCAAAATAACTGTTTCGGAAAAATCAATACGTTTTATTTATAAAAGGTGTTAAAAAATAACCTCGAATGTACTACATAACCTAAATTAATTAAAGGGGATTTGTTTTCGCATTCCAATACAAACACTCTTCGTCCAAAATAAAATTTTCCTTGATAGAATTAAAATGGGTTTCCAATAAACTAATGACAAAACATAAAAACAAAGATTCTAATCGGGTTTCAAATGTTTACTTTGAACTGAAGCACTCAATATTGGCTTTACTGAGATAAAATCTAGATTTAAAATACCACAGCTTGTATATTTTTAAGTTAGCTAAATCTTAATAATTTTTAAATACTAACAATAGTTTTGTGTGAAACTATTCAAATAGTCCTGATTTATTAAACTTAAACCGTAATACATTTATGTATTTAAACTTTGAAATTACTGTTTTGTATATCAATTAGACATGGGGGAATTCATTAGTTAGACCAATTACTCCCAAATGATTATTTGAAGGATAATGATGATTAACGTATGTTTCTAGTTTTTAAATACTATTGTAATTGCTTATACAGTTTTATTATCTATAGTAATGAATATTTATTCATTTATTAGTAAATGCCAACAATCTTAGTTTATTTATTCTAGTAATAATATTATTTAACACCCATTAACGTAGGGTTCTAGGTCATTTTGACCGATTTCAACGTAAATGTTTTAAGTAATTTTGAAAATGCGAGGTTGTTTTGGAAAACTTGCCAAATACATTAAAACAGTTTATACAATTAATATTAAATACTGATTGGCAGCACACCTGCTTTTATAATAAAAATAAAACTATTTTTAATTTTTCAATTATATTTCGGTTTCTGAACAATACCTTCAACACCATATCGACAAGAACTGATACAATTAATAGCTATACAGATTTGTTGCGATTGGATATTCTACGAAATAAGACTGTATGCTATATACATAGCTTCCTAGTTTCTTTGCGTAATAAATACCGTAAGTTAACATTATAGGATCCAAACATATTATAATACTTACAAAATATTGTTATATTTCACGTTTGATACAAAGTCATACTTTATAAATAAGCTGTTAATGTTAACTTTGTTTAAGTTATACTAAACTTAAAAATGTATTAAAAACTGTGTATTCAGTCGTAATTTGCACACATAAACCGATGAGCTTTAAAATTAAAAGTAACTGTAGTTGTCGCCACATCACCAAGACGAGTATCATCTTTCAGCAAATTATGATTCGAAAGATGAAATGTTAGATTGGTTCTAAGATTTGTAAGATTTGGGTTCACAAGAAGGGCTACTTATTGTATTAACAAATAAAAGATTAACTTTGTTGTACCCTGTTTTAATTTTTTTACACTACTATAGTTTCAGGCATAAGCCCATTATCAAGTGTGTATAAAGGTGTAACGTTTAAAACATCTAGGCTAATAATAAAAAACTAATAATTATAGTTGTTGGTTCTAAGATATATAGTATATCTTTAAAATATAAGAGTTCTTCGAGTTAATTGAAGATAGTGCCAGTCTAAGTTACAACCTGGCAAGGTTCAACAAACCAAGATAAGAGGCAACCAGAAACGGTTCATATAGTACTGAAATTGAACGTTAAGGTATTCCATACATAATTAACCGAAGTAAGTATTTATATAACATTATTTTGTCTATTATCTAACCAACTCTGGTTTAAGACAACTTATAATTTCATATTAGCCTTTGATTGCTTTTAACAATAAATATTATAGTCTCACCTTAGCAATCAATTGTTGATTTTGTTCTCAAAATTGATTTCGGGGTCGAAACTCCATCATAAGTTGGGACTTAGGAAGACCAGTTTTGAATGTGGAATATGACACATGAAAACTGGTCTTCCTAGATGATGGAGTTTCGACCCCGAAATCGATTTTTAGGACAAAACCAACTATTGATTGCTAAGGTGAGACTATAACACTGTATTTGTAATTTCTTTTGGGAAGTTTTATTTTGGAGGTCTTAGATACGAGTACATCCAATTGTCACTGTGGGGGATAGACTTTTCAATTTTGAATTTTCAATTGAATCTCTGCAAAGCGTAGCGAGGGAGTGATCTTCGAAATCGACAGGGCAAAATGACCGGTGGCAGCCATGGTGTAATAAGTAAGGTGTGCTACCGCGCATCTGGCTGTGACGTCACTTGGAGAAATTCTGGTGCCGCGGCAGACCAGTCCGAATCTAATATTGTAAGCGTTTGTACAAACTGCGATTTGAACTACTTCCGCTAATTTGGAGCTTATTTTTTGGTGTCGTTGGAAAGTTTATTAAACATGGCCGATAACAGTGTCGGTCAAAGTTTAAAAGGAAGAAAGAATGTAATTGTTACGTATTGTCAAACTTTGACATCATTTTTGCCTGACTTGAAAAATATGTGCTGTGAGGAAATCTTTTATTTCTGCTTTCGCGAAGTCTTTGATTGCACCAATAAAAAGAGCATTAAATTCAAATTCAAAATTCAAATTCTTTATTAACAACATTTGATGAATGTAATACATTTGGTTGCAAGTCACTTGTACATAAAATGCTTACAAATATATTTAACACACAATTATTATTGCAGTAAGTACAACAAATTTTGTCAGAAATTGAGACATTTTCCCCACTATGAAGTGGTCAAAGCTCCGACAGACTATAAAGAACCCTTTGAGACAGATAACGCCGAAGTCGATGTTTGAAAAGGTTTAAATTTGGTGATTTCTTAATCTCAGTTGGAAGTTTATTGAATAAATTTGGCCCACGATAAAAAATTGAGTTCCTACAGATTTCTAAATTAAAAATATGATGTGATGTTAAACATGATTTATTTCTTGTGTTTAAGTTGTGACGGACATTTCTGAAGCTACTTTGATTTTGAAAAATATAAATCGAAACAAAATAGATTATGAGCGAGGGTACGGTAAATGAAGTTCAATTTGACCGAAAATCCTTTTGATATGACTTATAGTTGAGGCTACAAGCTTTAATGTGTTCACCATAGTTTGGCGCAACCAGAACTGTGCGTCTGATCTGACTAATTAGGCACTGTCTGAGCACATGTTTAGATATAAACAACCAAATGATTAATTTTATTCAAAATAATGAATCGTGTTTAAGTTGTATACATGAGAAATACACGCATTTGAAACGTACTGGTTTCCCATACATGGTTCTCGATTAAAACAAATACATTGTTTGTAAACACAATCCTGACTGGTTTTAGTTATTTTTGAATCTCATTTACCACAAAAACAGAACACTAGAGCATTTTCTTGTTTTAACAATTCCTTTAAATAAGTTTGAATTAAAACAAAAGTTTACGAGTATTAGTATAAAATAATATATCAGTAATTAAAAGTATTCTTTGTTACATAAAACAAAATGTAATCTCCTTTTATCAATAATTAGGACTTCCTTTTCCGAATGAATTGAAATTATCTCTTGGTATAGTAAAACTTACTTACCATGTTTTGTATTAAAATGATAATTTCTTTTACAAGCTTTGGTCCATTCTTTGGAAATTTCTTCTTCGTTGGGGAATCGAAAATAACGTATCAATTTATTATTTACAAATGCACTGCGGTTATAAAATCCGTTCACTGCACATGCTGGCATCAACTGGACAAGAACTCCTTTGCAACTGAGTTATTTTGTAGGGTCAACAGAAAAAAAACGAACTCACTACCGGATGTTTACTGTTGCATTTGCTGTCTCCAATATTTCCAGACATCTTTATCAGCGTAGGAATGAAACAACCTGCAACGCTTGGAAGCGAGTGATGCAATACTCTCAATCTCAAGTTCACCTAGCGTGGGTTTTCTGTTTCCGAGTTTGTACTAATCATACTGGCTAAACCATAAGTCGGGTAAAAAAGGTACAAGAATGAAAACATTAGATAATGTATTTTGTATATAACGAAATCATAATAAATGTTCCGTCTCTAAAAATAAAAACTTTCCTCGCAGGTCACAGGCCTACTGAAAGTACATTTAGATTTAAGTACTTACTTTCGGTCTTAGTTTTTACCAGTTAAAACTATATAATTGACATACAAGTTATACCGTTAGTTGCTGTGCTTCATACAGAAACGAAAAATATATACTTTGTAACACTTTTACAACATCGTTAGGGAGTTATCGCAGGTTGAACGAGAGGCTGCGCTTTTTAATTCTCCAAGTGACGTCACTTGAAGAGATGCGCAGAACGAACCAAAACTCGTACCTCTGAGTAGCACACCTTACTTATTACACCATGGTGGCAGCGACCTCCAAAGTGAGAGAAATGTAGGAAGTGATTGTGAATGTAGCCAATTTGACAAAACTATGTATTTACACTTGGAATTTTAACACTGTATAATATTAAAAGGTATGTAAGGGTGCGTGGTGATGTGTTATCCTCGAGGGCTGGACAGTGAGTGGAGAGCCGGTGGAGGGGGTAGCGGGCACAGTTAGTCGAACACCACAGAGTAGGGAGCGGGCGGCCAGCACTACACGTGGGGTATTTGAAATTGATTTTTTATTTTTAATAGATTAGGAAGTAACAGTCATAGTATACTTAAATTTAAAAACGTATTGAATATCCTAAAAATATTTTGTTTAACATTTTTCCACTACGAGAGAAGACGGCTGAGCCAAGTCCAATAGGAGAGTAATGCCCGCGGCATTCACTCCGCACGTCACCTCACTCTAGTCCGAGCATTGAGGGAGCACTTCAAGCAGCCGACACTGTAGTGAGCCAGAGTACAGGTGGCGCTGTCCTGGTGGTGTAGCTTAGCGTTACTGGCGATCACACCACGTTAACCAGAATTGGCGCTTTGCCAACTTGTTAGTCGCCGGCGGTGAAACCTGGTTAGTGCGCCAGTTGACTTGCTACAACTGATTCAGAGCTTCGCAATTAAGCTAGTCTTTTGTCGAGATGGATAAAAAACACGTATTTGCAGATGACTACTTGTAGACGATAGCGTTTGAACGGCTTAACGGACTGCGTTTGAGTTTTGTATGACTGATTACATTTTATAAAAAATGGCTACGTTCAAATTTGAAGCATATTGAGCCACTGGATACAAAATTATGTGTTTTCTTATTTACCTTGTTTTGAGTGTAGGCTCTTTTAAGTTAAACACTTTTACCAAAACCTGATATGCGTGTAGCCTTTACTAGGAGTAGTTTGAATTAGAAAGACTCAAACTGGTTATCAACTAGTATCAAACTTGGTGTTTTAGTTTTAAAATGGTGGCGATTATTGTTATGTATCCTGCCAATGTATCTAACAAAAGACTCATTTTAGTCTTTAGGAAATTTAATTTGTCTATCAATTCTCTGACGTGGTTATATAAAAACGATATACAACCACAATGGTAGAATGAAAACCTGAAGGTAAATAATCTCCAATCATGCGGTGACCTGCCAAGACTGTAAATACACATTTTGTAAATACAAAGAAATGCCGATTAATCACTTCATATGATTGTGTGTTTTAGTATACTTTATATTCGAGTTTCACCGTTGCGGTACTGCTTTTATAACTCTGTGTAAGACAGGTTCTTATGTAGAAAACGTAAGTTGTTAAGCCTTTGCTTATCCACGTGCGCGACTTTGTACAGCGTAAGTTTTATTGATACAAAACTAAGTAAGTAGGTACGTTACTGTCCTATTATAAATGGAATAAATATCACTGTAATTTTTTAATAAGTTTGAAATTGTATAACTAAATTATTCCAAGACTGTTTCAATATTGAATCACAAAATCATTTTCGGATATAGAATAAAATCAGGCAATCAACTTAACGAAAAGGTCCTTAACCCAAGAGTACCTTCCTTTGTTTAGTAAAACCTGTCAGCAGGGATGGTTCAGCTGTTTTTTCATACATTTATCAGAACGTAAATTTAACACATTAATTCTTACTATCATTTCCGTTACACAAATCGAAGGTCAGTAAAACGGCAAAGGAAATGAGCCAAATTGGTTTCATAGTTTTGCAGTTAGTTTTCGTAGTATTTTAAAAGTTGAGACAATTCCGTACTAGATATAGAGAACCAATAAATACCCACGCAAGAATTGTGCGAGTTGTTTGGATATTTTTCGTTCTATACAACTGTACATTCATTTTGGCATAATTTTCTAAAGCTAAAGCACGTACATTCTTTGAAAAAAAAGCTAAAAACACTTTCTAGATCCTAAGTAATAACGATATAGTGAAGTTTATTACAAACAAGAAGAGCCGTAACACAGTAAGCAAGGCTTTAAACAAGACAAGTGTCAACTAAACCCTCTTTATCACGGACTTGGAAGTCTTCATCATCTGAAATGGACCACTTTTAATCTTTCTACTTCAAGAGAATGCCGCTGACAACAGAAACTCCTGTCTATGTCCTCGTATCTTCCTTGTAATAAACAGGCTATTTGAATAATTGAATCCATCACCGAGGGCAGTTGCCATATCGTGCACACTCTCACCTGCCCTATTCTGCACGATATGGCAACGGAGTGATGGATTCTAAACTCTTTTCCCTATCCCATTGGACCTCTGTGGAAACTATAATGTCTGTTATATTACCTTTCCAAACATGGGCTTGTTATGGTGTGATGGCAAATTATTTCGTTAGATCTAACTTAATAGATTTAAATTAAATACTAAAGATTTAAATTAAATTGTCTTAAAAGTTAGTAAACCTTAGGTTTTTTGTTTTGTAAAAGTATGTTTCCCTAACATTGGAAAGCATTTGAATGTGCCTAACTTGGTGGAGAAAGCATCAGCAGAGTGTACTGTACAAAGAGTATAGTAATATACTATTTTAAAATAGTACGTTACTATTCTCTGTGTACTGCACCGTTGACAATTTCATGAAACTAATCATGGCCCATTCAAATTTGTTTGATTAAGGTGAATACAGTTTAGTCCAAGGTAAAGGCGTTTCGGACCAAACGAAGGACCTTAACAGTTTCTTTTGAATTTCTGTTTTGACAATATTCTAGCAACTTATAGCTTTGTCCAATTTTAAGCGATCGCCATCCAACTTTACATACACGTAAAAACCGAGGATACATAATAATATCGTACCACATCAATACCTTAATTGATCAATTACTTGCATAAACTATAAATAGATGGCTGTTTATTTGAGTTCACTTCAAAGGGACTTTGCAAACTGACCAACCACAGAAAATGCTAAACGATACAAGGTTTTGGTAATTGAAAATGTACCAACCGTTAACGATAGAGGTGAGCCACTCTGGTGTACCGCTGGTCTCTGGGCAGTGCCCAATGTAGTGATGTCACTCCACACCAAGTCACGTTTCTCCACGGCACCACGGCAGGAACAGATGTCCACTGCATGGCGGGCGTATGCGTCCACTGCCATGTACACAAGTAGTGACCAGTCTGCGGTGTCAATCCAGTTGTTCCGCAGTGGATAGAGCAGCCACAAGCCCTACCATGAATCCCAGATAATTTCCTATAACGCGGGGATAAATGCCACTAACTGTTTTTTCCCAAAAATGGAGTTGATGCTAAAACACTACGTTTAAAATCCGATTCCGATGGCAGTACGTATAAGCATTTATTTTACTGTACCAAAAATAAAAAATCCGAAAAACCAGAGGTTAGCCGAGTTGCATCAAGTGTGCAAAAACATCTAGAACGTCCATTAGTGTCTCCGGCAACTCCTGCTACAGAGATTGCGGCGTGTTCCTCAGGGTAACCGGGATACTCGCCTGACAACAACTCCTGTACACGGTTGAGTATCACTTCAGGTGTTGTAGCAGCAGAGGTCTATCTCAGTACCTCCTGCACACGACTTACAATCACCGCCTAGGTTATCCAGAGGTGTCAGTGGGGAGATAGATAGCAGTAGACTTGATGTCGGCAAAGAGAAAGACGGACATGAACGCTGATCGCCTGAGAGTGTAGGTGTAGATGTATCCATCATTTCAGTTGTACCACCGCTTCCACTACTGCTGTCAGTTTGACCGTGTGTACATTGAGGGTGAAGCTCTCTGTCTCTACTAGTAAGCCTTGTTCTTGGCTAGTGTCCACAGTAAAGGTCTCAGAGCTGAATGTTGCCTGCAGTTCCGATCTCTTCGTCAATCGACCTCGCATGAGGCACGCAGGTACCTTCGTCAGGATGCAGGTGTAGCATGAGTGACAGGATGAACCTCGGCATTGGTGGCAGCCGGTCCGCAGGGTTCGTCAGGTTCTTCATGTCCAGTTCTTTGCTGTACCTAGCTGTCCCGGATACACCGAGTACATCGAGTGTCATTGTGACCAGTCAGGCCAGGTATATGCTTTCCTTCGAACCCAGAGGCACCTCTCACACTTCGTGTTAGGTCGTAATACCCCTCATTTCCTCTCGGTACCAGTACCTGCACGATACGCCGCGTTACCACGTGTATCTGCTGCCAATGCACGTGATACCGAGACGAAAGAAGGGTGACCGATACAACCTAAATAGAGTGTGGAGAAAAGCACACATTGGTTTGAAGGCAAGAAGCCCTGACACAACTACGTGCTCGTCACCAATGATACACTAGATGCACTCAGCGTATCCTGGACAGCTAGGTACAGCAAGAACGTGGATTGTGACATGAAGAACGTGACAAACCCTTGCGACCGGCTGCCACCAATACCGAGGCTTATCTACTGTTACTCATGCTACCATGCCACGTAACTGACGACGACTTGCGTGTCTCATGCGAGGTAGATTGACGAAGAGATCCTCCACGAACTGCAGGCAGCGGCTGTTCAGCTGGGGTTTCCCACTACTGTGACACTAGCCAAGAGGACAAGCTTTCTAGTAGAGACAGTGGGCTTCAACTACCTCCATGTACACTCAGCCAAACTGGCAGTAGGTAGCGGAGGCGGTGGTACACCTGGGTTGGGTGATGGATACGTTTACACCGTACACGCCTAGGCGATCAGCGTTCACGTCCGTCTTTCTCCTCGTCATCAAGCCCACTGCCATCTTTCTTCCCAATCCTCCTCAGGGATCAGCCAGGCGGAGACAGTGAGTTGTATACAGGAGATACCGAGACCGTCCCCCTTTGCCACAACACCTAAAGAGTATCTCAACCGAGCACAGAAGGTGGCTAGGCGAATATCCCAGTCTCCCAGAAGGGACCGCCGCAATCTCTCCTGCGGGAATTGCTGGCGATACTAATGCACGTTCTAGATGTATTTGTACACCTGATGGAACTGTTGCCGATGCAGAGTGTTTGGAAAATACCTAAGGGAAGTCCTTTGTAAAATATGAATTCTACGATCACGTTTGTTTATTACGTCCGGAACTTTTGGCAGGTAATGATTGGAAATTGTAGAATCAAGAAATAAATCGTTTTTGATCTTAAAGAACACTTATTAAAACCCCAGAGAAAATTGAAAAATTAGTTTTGATTCATAAATAAACATCTAATACGGCCTCTTCAAACCTGCAACAAATAAAATCAACAAACCCATAGAAGTTTGGAAAATCAAACGTAAACAATTAATCCTATCTGTACTCTGTATAGAACTGGTTGAGATCTGTACTCTGGGCTATTCTCTACCGTCAGGTGCGAATAAGCCATTCAGCAACTAACAAACAAATCCTTTATTGCGGAAACATTTACATGCCACGCAATCGGCAACTTCATCCTTAAGAGTTTTAAAACTGTCCACTCATTCAGACATACTTTGTTCATTCGCTCGCTCCCATTCATTTGAATTATGCTCTCTAGTTCTTCAATCAGTGGTATTCACGTTTTCCCGGTTATGTGGCACAACCTCGTCTGCGTTTAAAATGCTTCTGAGACCAAAACTATGAACATCAACTCCTGCCTGGAAAGTTTTGCACTGCTGTTCTTTGGCTTTTGGTTCTGTATTTTTCCGTAAATAGTTTCATAAGAACAAACATCACTTCCTCTTAAGGGGTCAAATTTGACTTAAAATGAAAACGTGTGAATATAGATGCAAGATAATTTCAATATGTTCAATTTTTTGAAAGCTGGCCTGGACAACTCTCTCGTTTGAACATTCATGATCGTCCGGACAGTTTTGTATGAAGAATTAAAATTCTTGATAAATTTGCATTTGAGCAACGACCCTACAAATCCGTAAGAAAGATGTGGGTAGATCACTCCATAATATCACACATCTCATCACTGTTGAGATTATCTTAGCAGAGTGAGCAGCCTAGACCAGCTCAACCAGAATTATTCAGAGTATAGCTGCATCAAAGTGTATTACATCAGATTGGCTTTAACTATCTAGTAAAGAGGCAAAAACAAATTCCTATAAGCCTACAGGAATCATAATTCATTCATAATTAATTTGAATAGTAAATTCCGTAATAACATTCTGTGCACGTGTAATTATTGAATTTAAAGTAATTTTAACGTTGTCACTTTTAACTGATCACATTGGCCTTGAATATTGAAAGATGATCTCTTCCAATATACATGAAGCTATTGCAGCTTTCGCGATTGTAGTTATGATGTAATGCTTCATTATTTTAAGCAGAAAGGTGAAAACAAAATTGGAAATAACCTTATTGCTATGAATTAAAGGTTGATATGCTTGCAGACACAGGTAAAACCAAAAAGGCATTATTACATTGATCAAATTCGTAAACATGTAATTTTCAACATTATGTATATTGGTTTGATTCCTATTGCCAGCTTCTTATAAAGTATACACTTCGCATGAAAAATAAAACCATTAGAAACCTACAACTAGGTTTGCTAAAGGGTACTTGTTTTAATTTCACTCGTCATTACCCCTTATATTTAAATCTACCTAAAGATTTCTATACTTCAAATTTAACACAATTGAAAATATTTCTAAACTCTGTTACCTACCTTTTAGTTTCGAAGGGTGGCCAGTTTGCAAAGCCACCGTTGAAGTTATTAGGTACAAGATTCAAAACCTCTGGAGGATTTGGTTTGTGGTTTGCAGATGTGTAATGTTATAAAGATATGAACACACATAATCTTAAGCATATACAGTAAATGTGTCCGTTTATAATTACCATCGGCAATACTTTGGAGCCAAATACAATTTTAGTGTAATTCATGTACTAATGGTGACTGTCAAAATGCTAAATATTAGTCACTAGTATCAGCTAAATAGTAGATAAATACCATTTTCTAAGAATTGTCAAAAACACGAAATTTAATGTATATATAACCTAACTGTGATACTTGTACCTACTCAAATAGATTTGAGAATTGGTTTGGTTATTAGTAATATTGGATGGTTACTCTTCTGTTAATTAACAAAATAATTACGTAAACATTCAAAAACGCTATTTTCAAACGACGGACAAACTTTCATAGCTGAGCCAGTTTCTTTAGTTCCAAAGCACTGTACACAAGGTTTGTTGATGTTTCAACGAAGGGTGCTAGAAATAAAAAGGTAAAGAGTTTTCCAGTAAGATCTTCTGCAAATATTTTCTAACCAGCCTGTCTATACTTAAACAAATTATAAATGGTGCAAATATATAATTGAGAACGTCAAAACCCTCTCTGGCAAGTCACACCGAAAGGGTTAATCGACCGTCATTTAAAATCACGTCTACTTTGGGGACTTTGCATAGGTTTAAATATAGCAACATCTGTAATTTTGCCCTTTAACCTTGTATTATAATAACTCTAGTGTCTGTAATATATTCTTAACATGACTTGACTCTTCAATGAAGAACACGAAGCTCTATCCCAACAAGATATGTTAAGCACGTTCACTTTGAATGCAAGGATGTCCGAGGACTAAGTGTACAACTACTACAATCAAATTTTCCCCCATCCCATGAAGCGAGATGTAGTTTCGTGTAAAATTAAACTTAAATTTTATAACTCACGGCTCTGGATCACACGTTTACGTAGAAGAAGCCCTCTCTTTGCTTACGCCTTAACATCTTTACACTAAAATATTTATTTTGTTTAAGACTGTTCCCTAGCAACCGCAGTAATCTATTGAAAGAATAATAACATTTCATTTGTTTACATCAAATATATTCTTTTAACTCTACTATCAGCTGTTAAAACATTGCCATTTTAAAGAAAGAACTATGATTTCTCAATGGAGAACTACAGGATGGTTGAAAATTAAGTAGGCAAAAAGGAATTGTAATAATTCCCACCATAATTATCTATAATTATTAAAATACCATACATATACGCTTAACAACATAAGAAAATTAAATAAGATAGTTTTAAACGTCCACATAGGCACCGGTGTTGTTCGCCAACCCATATATCTCTTTACATTGAATTAATACAGTTTGCCCTGTACTTAAATTTTTATAAAATTACTCCTAACCCTTAAATTTAAATTAAATGAGCCGCACTTTAAAAGTTTTTTGTGTGTTAAAAGATTGGTTTTGGTGAGGAATAACGAGTAGAAGCAAATAACTGTCATTCAACCACTGTACAAATCTCAGAAGTTATCTGAACACTTAGTACTAATACCCAATTTTACAACAGTACGAATTGGCTAAATAGACAACTTTTATTAGGTTTTTCTCAAGGCCTTCTTTTGGGAATAAGTACGGTGTACTCTATTTCGGTTAGTTTAGTTGTTGAAAATTAAATAGGACTGTTTGTACTACAAGTTGGATTCCAAACTGTTTCCTGAAGCTAGCAGTACACTATCGCCAAACATTGGCCCGAATGTTTCGCCGAATTTTTAAGGGCCGGATTGAGACAGCTAATGTTGACGAATGTGTAACCCGCACCAACCCGAACTAACCAAGTACACCATCGGCCGAATCATGCCGAACCCACTGTGCGTATTCGCGGCAAAACAATCGCGCCAAACCTTTGTGCAAGCAACATGGATGTTGACGTTAAAGTTGCCACTGGGTTTCTTTTTTATAGTTATGCTTACCTTAAGTATGTATACGGACACACCAAGACGAAAATTGCGAAACCATGGAATCGTAGAAGATGGTGGGTGAAGGACACAGAAGAAGAACAAGGTAAACCCAAATATTATATTATATCTAATTCCGTAAGCCCAAAATTATACAATAAAATTGTGAGCAAACGGGAGGCCGTAGAAATTTGGTAGAGGTCTTACTGGGCTGGGCTAAAATGCCATTGGTGGTGCGAAATGATGCTATCAAAGAATCTTTCTTTCTTAAGTTCTGCAAGGGGGCGGTGGTTAAACGGTTCGCTTTCTCGTATCCTATTCCAAGTGTCACTGACAAACTTTTATCTTTGTTCTCTCGTGGAAGGCTCAGAACACTCACCGTGGTCTAGTTCCAGAATCAGCGTTTCCTCATTAGGACCACTCCATCAATAAAACAAGTAATGAAAATAAACATATAAACTACACTATACTGTCAACAGAGCGCGTCACTTCACAAAATTAATACAAGCGAGTGTAACAGCCCAAGTTGGTACAGTCTGCGCTAGGTTTTCCCCAGTTCGTCCTTTGATCCGTGTCGCGAGACGCAAAATAGCGAGCGCACCCGAACACGAATGTTGGCGATGCGAACCACCCCGAATGTAACGAGCACACCGGGTACACTATCGCGTCGTCCTAGTTCGCCTACATTCGGCGATAGTACAGCTAGCATGACGAGTACAGTAAGAATCTTAATTTAAGAATAAAATTACCAAGCAAAGGGTGTTCTGCCCTGGTCTAAATATTTAGTTTGGATACAAAACTCATTCTAATTTTTGTTTTATTTGTAGTTGAAATGAAACGCTAAAATTCACAAGGAAACGTTCTTTTCATTGAAGTACCATGCTACATCTAAAAATACAAAAGTTGTCTAAATATTAGTTTTTTATTTAAAAAATGCTTAATTTCAATTAAAGTTCATGTAATATTTCCCCTTAAGTTTTTATGGAAGTGTTAACTTTACTAAGTATTAATAGCTAGGGACTTGAATAAGGATTCATTTGGTCATAACACACAGATATATTTTATTTTCAAACCATGATATTACTGAAGTTAATACATTCCTTTGCTTCTCAAGATATGCCCTTTACTTGATATACTATTGGGCAAAGATCTACAAACATGTTTTTAGCAGCCACATTTGTCTTCTTTACACCCGTTGTCATTGTTATTGTTGCTGCCGTAACTGTTCTTTTGGTAACCATTTCCACCATTGTTGCCCTCATTTGGGCACTGAAAGCAAACAAGTATTGTCATTTAAAATATTGTTAGTTGTTTGACAATATTTTAAAATAAAGTTACTAAGTGTTCTAAGAAAATACAAAAATACTGTACGTAATATTTTGATTAGATGAACATCACTTAGAAATAATGTTACTCAAAATTCAATTAAACATTTATATATTCTATAATATATTTATTTAAAAGTATAATATCATTTAGTTAAAGAGTTTTTTTGAGTCGATGAGAAACCTTTAATATTGAAACATATGTTGGTAATTTCTATAGTAACAGTATTATGAAAATTATATTATTTACAACACAGTTGTTATGAAATTGATAACAGGCTTTTATTGATTGATGATGTTCCATGGATAACTTAATAGTATTTAAAGAAATATATTTTGTTTTAAAAAGAGAATGATTATAATAAGTGACAAAAATATAGATACAAAGAGAACTTATTTAAAATTTAAAACTGCTTGGAAAATATAAGAATTATTTTATTTTAAACATATTACTTTAAGAACTTACATTTCCTTGTTGACTTTCATTTTCACAATGATTGGCGGAAACCTGGAAAAATTTTGATTTTTATTAAATCAAATTTGTCTATGATCTCTGTAAAATAAACAAACAGAAAGAGAGTTTGTCTTACAAATTTGATTATTTATTCAAAGCGGTCAATCGACAGGAAACGCAACGAATCACCAACCTAAAATGGAGGGTTTTAAAAATGTTCTTGTCTTGACAAAGGTTTTTGGACTATCTTCATTAGAGACTTTTTCTTCACAAAGTAAGCTGATGTCTAAGCATTTTAGACGTCAAACCGACGGAGCGAGGATTGAGCCATGGAGTTCGTAAGGGATCCATACTTGGTCCTTTACTCTTTCTGATCTACGTCAATGGTCTTAGTTCATTAGTACAAAACGTACGGTTCGTCCAGTTCACAAATTACACGGTTCTCTGTAAATCATTGAATTGAAGAGAAAACAAACTTTCATCGAGCTCAACTGTCCAATTCAACATTTCTGTTATAAACTTGTTTGTCTCGGTCTTTTTCGGCACTTCATGAGAAAAACTACTCCCTACGTTTTGGACTGTTGGGAAACTCCACCAGTTGTCAAGGGCCTAACCCAACCTCACGCTACGTTGTAGACCTAATCTAAGAAACATGGCAAACAATGGTATATCAACACTTCTATGACCTCAATGTCGAAACTAACCCAAAGAAATCAAGTTAAAGTCCAAAATTCTTTATTTTGAAAAGATACAAAGTTTACAATTGTACAAATCATACTTCATTAAGGGTCAGTCACACTGAGCGACTTGGTAGCTGCTACTAGCCATGTGTGTGAATTTTCAGCATGTCAACGAATCAGCTGATATTTTTAATGGTAAGCAATGTTGACATGTCGAAAACTTCGCAGCCCCTTTATTTTGATTGCGGTAGACTGACTCAAATTGTAGCAGGCTATAACAGTCATCTTGGATGAGCCTGAAACCGAAAATACTATTCGGCAAAGTTCCTTGGAATTCACCTTTATGAAGGGTTGATCTTGGAGGATCACGAAGTCAGTGCTAGTTCTCGCTACCCATTCATTTCTTACGGGCTAGAGTTGTGGGGAGGATGCTAAATGCTAATGTTTCCAAATTGTTCATTTGTCAAAAACCAAGCGGTTCGAGCAATCGTGAAACTGCAATAGAACAACTAAGTCGTGTTGACCAGAAGTAAAGTTTTCGAAACTGTTGACTCTACTCTGCCATCCAGAAACGTGTCTTTTGTCAAGCCAAAATGCGATGACGTGACTAGAAGTGATAATCAAAGCAGGGACAGAAAACTACCGAACTGAGGGACACAGAACAGTAATTCATTAACCTTTGCTCTAGGTAGTTCGATGTGTAATCTGACAATTTCTTTAAAATGTGCCCTAAACCCCAAGATGTTTGTTTAAAGAAATTGGTCACCAAATCATTTTTCAGCACAGACAAGTTCATGGCTGAAATGACGATTGCTATACAATCATGTTACGCAATAAACAAAATATCGATTTATTTGAACTATTTTTCTTCATTAATAGAATTTTGAAGTCTAAAATTGTTGACTTTGCAGAATACTTACCAAAACAACAGCCAACACAGCCACTAAGACGAAAAAAAGAGTGAATTTTCCAGCCATCGTAAAACTCAGATATGATACAAACTCAGCGGAGAAAGTTGATTTATTGATGTATGAGAACATTTCTGTTGTGTTTATATACAGACCTCTCACACGAAAACGGGACCAAGAATCGTGACTTTGAAGACTATGACATGGTTTGGATTTTTCAACCATCACGTTAGCACGATATCCGTGAAGCATGCATCCACGTTTAAGGGTTTCATGACGTTGTAATACAGCTTTCGTGGTTCAAACCTAAATAAATCAGATTAGCTATCATTGATTTTCACTTTTATTGGTACAGTATGAAAAACGTGATGTTAAGGTGTTGAAAATAAACTTTTATATTTTGAATTTTGCGATCATCATGCTGACACGAAATCTGTGAGAGTTACGTTTCTTAGTGTCTCGTGATTTGGTAATATTTAACTAAACTCAAACTTATGTCGGTCTTGATCAGTAATAGGTCCGATTATTATTACCATTTATAATATTGTATACTATTTAAAATATAGTACCGTTTCTCTATTCATTTTCATACTAGACTAGATGACCCGACAGACTTTGCCTTGTCCACAAAAAAAAAAACCATATTGACTAAAATTATCATACACTAAGGGACCTGACAGACTTCGTCCTGTCAAAAGATTTGTAATGTGGTAGTTTTTTTTTCCTACGTATTAATCACTCTGCACAATACATGATATAATGAATTGTTTCATGTATTAGCAACAAAAGCAACTCAGTAGATAGTTACAGAAAACAACACAATGTGCAACGGCAAATCGACATTGACAGTTTGTTGTTGCTTTTTTTTCTAAAACCGTACATATGTTTTATGTCTGCAAAATAGGGATATCAGCTGGCAAACGAATAGCAATAAAGCTAAAATTGTTTACGTTTTAGTTAGAACACGTTTGTATGGGAAAAAGAAAAGGGCTGTTTAAGGGGGGGTTTGAAATTATCTGAATTTTTTCGCTGTAAAACCATCCTTGAACTCCAACGAACATTTTAAAAATTGGCCAAATTGGTCCAGGCGTCGTTGAGTTATGCGCTTAGAAACACTTTTGCGATTCATTTTATATAATAGATTATTATACATTGACTAAACTGAAGAACTGAGTTTTGTCTCTACCACTAGAAAATGAATTTAATTTATTCGAAACATGTTGGGGTTTAACTCAAAGTCCGATTGCTTGTTAGGACTTAATTATTTCAAATTAAGTATGACAACGTATTAGCAACCAGTGGTCATCATGAATAGTAGATATTAAATTTCTTTGCACTCATAAGTAGGTCCCTTCCACAGCGTTATAAGCCCAGAAATGCAAAATTCACTTAAATGTTAATCAACTACGTATGGTTGTGTGGATAGCGTAGAATTTCAAATATAATGCACAAAGGGACAAACGAACCTCTGCTCCAAAAACTCCAGCATGATTGTGGGAACAATGTCGAGTTGTTGTTTATTGGTTTCTCTGTGTTTACTGACAATATGACAGCCCGCTTGTTTAACTAACATATCAGCTGAAATGTGTTCATCTACGTTCATTCTGTATTATTGTAGTGATACTGTTTATCTGCCATAGAAGGTGAACAAATATTTTGTTATAATTGTACTCCAGAAATAGAAGTCTCCAATAACGTTTTCAAAAAACTTGCCATTACTTGAATTGATGACAAAATTTGTCTGTGCTTTAAAATCACAGAAATAGTATATACACCATCGTTGATTTTTACTTTGGCTCAGTAATTTAATATACAATAAAGCCGTTTGTACAGATGACTGCCTGAACGAGTAAATGCTTAGGCACTTCCCGGCATGCTACCCCCTTAACCATATACTCTTTTTGAAGGTTTTGGTGTGAAACCTTCGGGGAAAATCGGAATACACATTTTTAAGGCTCTGACAAGTTGACGGCCAAAGAAGATGGCTCTCAGCCCCCCAGCGTGCCCAAAGGGCAAGTTACATTTAACCCGTATCAGCCCAGATACTCTACATGCTGACACTCTACACGAGCGTTCTCTCTGTCAGTATACTGTGTCCATATGGCAACTGTAGGCACTAACGGGTTAAACCTCATACATACTAGTTTTACTGATAAGTTGCAAGAGAACAGGGTTTAAAACAATTAAAAGAATAAATAATGGACAAGTAATTTTTAATTTTCATTAATCATCAGGTTAGTTATACTGTCGTAGCCTGAAAATTCAATTCGATTCAATTTATTTATTGTTGAATCTTACATAGACTTGGCCCCACCAAGTCACGCAGGACTTGTCGGCGGGGTCCACCATGAAAAAGTTAAGAATAAATGTTATACAACAAGAAAATAGTACACACAATAAATTTACAAATAAGTTGTTCTATGTCTATCATTTTTTATTATTATTATTTATTTTTTTTTAATTTATGCAGTACTATATTAAATTAATTATAATTATTTACATTACATATATGTTAATAAGAAAATTCTGTGATGCGGCTGATGAGCAGGCT
The DNA here is from genome assembly GCA_018831715.1 of Matsumurasca onukii. NCBI lineage: Eukaryota > Metazoa > Arthropoda > Insecta > Hemiptera > Cicadellidae > Matsumurasca > Matsumurasca onukii. The sequence continues at coordinate 10,398,621 of CM032065.1, forward strand.
TCATTCATTCTATATTGTGTTGGCAACGAGATTATTTATTTACATAGTGCAGAAATTAAACGTTCTCCCCACCTGAGCCCGAGGGCTGGCAGCTCTGCGCAAGCCTCTCACTGTCAGTTTGCCAGCCAGAAGAAAGAAAGAAAAAAAGACAAGAAGTAATGTCCGACTGACAATTGTCGAACTAAACGTGATGCTTAGCCGTGTCCTGGAAATGTAATAATGTTTATTATGTATTTCTTGATTTTTAATAAATTACAATGTTTCTGTTCCTTACCCTATCCTTGTGTGAAGTGTTAAATGTGTTGATGTTTGTTAGTTACTGAGTATTGTGTTCTGTGTTCGTGTATTGTGTTTTATGTGTTGTCTGTGTAATGAAGCCTGCAATTAGAGTTTGGCCCAATCCATTCTGCTGAATTTCAAAAGAAACAAATGCTGCTATTGGATATCCCTATTAACTGTAAGCCATTTAGCAACTTCCTCTATAAATCTTCTTTTAGATCTAATTTCCTCTAAATTATCTGGGAGAATGTTAAGTAAATGAGGCACACAGTATTCTGGTAACCTCTTTCCATATTCAGTAAGTGGTACTGGAGTCCAATACTTTATAATATTCCTTGTATTGACTAGATGGTTCCTGCGTATTTTGAATTCTAGGCTGTCCCTATACCTTAGTAATGTACATGAAATATAGAGGCCACGAACCGTTAGTTGCCCATTGTAACTTACCACACCTAGCCTATCCAACTCTACCGAGTCCAGTCCTAAGTCCTGTCCAAAAATTACTTTTATGCATCTCCTTTGGATGCTGTTTATCACATTCAGGTGGCCAGCAGTAGCATTACCCCATATTGTCACACCATACCTAAGTAAAGATTCAAATAGTGCTTTGTATACAATTATTTTAAGTTAAAAGACAATTTGTTTTGCAACCTATACATAATTGCCAAGCAAGGGTTGAGCCTCTTATGAAGTGAATTTATGTGGTCTTTCCATGTTAGCTTGTTGTCCAAAATAACGCCAAGATATTTTGTTTTCTCAACCAATTTAATTTTATGGCAATCACATAACTTAACACCTCTTAAACACTTACAGTCATGATACCTAATAGAAATTGAGTTGTCATACTTCATGTTTTTGGGCAAATATGCATTAGATAAGTTTTTCCTGATTAATAATTAGTCCTTTATCATGGGCCCACATTGTAAAATTTTAAAGTCCTCCTGCAGGAGGTTTTCAGCCAATTTGAGATCCCTATTTTCTGCTAGTAAAGTACATCATCGGCGTACGCCCAAATATGACAGTCTTTTATCTTTTCAAATACTTCATTCATGTATATTATAAATAAAATAGGTCCTAACTGACTTCCCTGTGGTACCCCATAGAAAACCTGTTTCATGTCACTAAAAGTATTCATTATTTTTACAGTAATGTATCTTTGGGTAAGATATGATTCAAACCAATTCAAGTATTTGCCTCTTACTCCTATTTTTGAAAGCGATTTGATTATTTCTTTGTGTTCTATGGTGTCAAAAGCTTTTGAAAAGTCTATGAAAAGTGCTAACCCATGTTTTCTGCTATCAAGTATATTATTGGCAACAATCGAAAAATCCTCCAGCGCTCTTTCTGTATTAAAGTTCTTACGGAATCCGTATTGTTTGTCACTTAGCCAATTATTCTCTGTGAGGTATGAGTTCAGGTACTTTACTAAATATTTTTCCATTACTTTATCCAATATAGAAAGCAGGGCGATGGGACGGTAATTTTAAATTCTTTTTACTACTATTCTTGTGTATTGGTCTTATAATGGCAGTTTTCAAGCATTCAGGAAATACTCCTTCTCTGAAAGATCTGTTTATCAATTCTGTTAAAGTTTCTGAAATTGCCTCTGCGACTAACTGTAAATCTCTTACCCTAATACCATCAAACCCAGCAGATTTCTTTGTATCCATGTTTACCAGAATTTCAGTAATAGTCCTTTGGGAAGCTTTAGGTAGATAAAAGTTGACATTTAGCTCGCTGTCAGGCTGTGCAGGGCAAATGGTATCAAGATTACTGTTGTCCTGACTGCATTTATGTTTTATGCTGGATACGCCCTCTATAAAATAATTGGCAAAGCCATTTCCAATGCTAAGTTTATCCAAGGTTTTCCCCATTGCTGAGACAATAGTTTTATCAATGTCATGTTTTTTTCCTCTTCCTGTTAAATTATTTATATCTGACCACACTTTTCTTGTGTCTTTAGAATTGTTGTTAAATTTAGTTCTATAATATTGATTTTTTCTAAATTTGATAGCACTGTTGACCCTGTTTCTTATGTTCTTGTATAAATTTCTATGTCTTAGATTAGCTGGGTCCCCCTTCCATAACCTAAAAATTCTATCTCTTTCTCCAATCAGATTGTATATTTCTTTAGTCATCCATTCTTTTCTCTCTGTCCTAAATTTATTACTCATTGACTGTTTAATACTTCCTGCTCCCTTTCTAGGCCTGTGAACAAATGTGGTGCTTGTTTTATATATTTGTTTGAAAGTGTCAATTATCTTTTCAAATCCTTCATTAATATCAGTTGAGTTAAGCCTCCAATCCACCTTTAATAGCCTATCAGTAACTAAGTTATCATTGACTGATTCAATGTAGGAGATCTCATCCTCCTCGGACGTTTTTAAATTCCTTAATTGTAGTATAGCTGCCACCGGATAATGATCCGAAATTTTAGTCTTTATGATCCCTGTTGATATTTCATCCACACTATCATCTGTCCTATAGTATATATGGTCTATACAGGTTTGGGATAGATGTTGCAATCTTATTTCTTCTCTAGTATAGTCCCTATCAAACTTAAGTTTTCTAATTCTAACTGTAAAATCAGCTCAGCCCAGTATTTTCTTATTGACCTTATATTAATATAGTAGGTAAAACCATTTATTTTACAAACTGTTGATCTATACCATTCTTTAAAACTTAAATAACTGCTAAAAGCTAGATTTAAGTCTCGGTAGTCAGCTGCCATTACTTAATATTATTTAAAATACCCAGATACCCTGTTTACCTCAATATAAACTATATAAATTAGATAACAAGAAAAAATAACATGTAAATTAGGCCTAGATAACCAAATATAACATTATTAGACTTTAAAAACAATAACAACAGCAGATAATATGACACTAAGGAGGCATAGCAATCTATAGATCTAGGTAACCTATGATAAAGAGATATGATGTATTGTGTTCTAAAAATTTTATCACTAAAATAGTGTGGAATTTTTCTAAAACCAACCAGAAAGTAATGTTATGACTATGATAAAGTTTGAAACCCCTACATTCAATGAAATCTGGCCTATTTAATTTTACTGAGATCTTCATAAGTTTTAATTAACAGTACATCATTGCTAGTTTCACTCTTTTGACTAGAATGCGGCCACCACTAAACCATACAAATCTATACTGGTGAGTCTTAGCTCTCAATTTAGTTTCTCTAAGTAATTGCCTATAGTAAGGGCTTAGATTTTCATTAAAGTAAATGTTACTTAGCTTAGACTTCCTTCCATGCTGCAGCCATAGATCCCTTGTGGTCTTGGAGAAGTATTGTATGATGATGGTCGGAGGCTTGCCGTCCCTTCTTGCTTGAAGACGGTGGGCTTGATGAATATCACAAGGCTTAAATTCAACATCAATGTCATTAGCTATTTTCTCCAGCACCTCCGAAATCACCTCCTGCCTTGGATCACCCACTATTTTAACTCCTTGTATTTCCAAGTTGAATCTTCTCCCGTATTGGTCCAGGTCAGCCAAGTCAGTCGAGAGCTGTGTTGTTGTCTCCTTATGGGACTTCTCTCTATCCTTGAGTGAGTTGATCTCTGCTTTCATAGCCTTGTTTTCTGCACGAAGCTGAACAACCTCATTCAAAATCTCTTCATACTTATCACTCATGAATTTCATAGAGTTCTCTATGCTATCCAATTTGTCTTTCATGTCCATAAGAGAGTTAACTTTAGCTAAGATACTTCTCTGAATTCCGAGGCTACTAACCTCCAAATCTTCCTCTTGACTCGGATCAAACCAATTGTCCTCCTCTTCAACTTGAGAATTGGTGCTCTTCTTATTTTTCCTACAGTTAGCACACAACCATGAGGCCTGTTTATTTAATCCCATTGATACCCAGGTGTGCTTCTTGATAGAGCATTTGTCCAAGTGGAATCCATACTTGCAAGACACGCACAAAGCATGGTCTCCAGATTTAGGCAATTTATCACTACAGTTGCCCTATCCACATATCTACAGGTCTTACCACCACTCTCACGAGGATATTTTAAGGCAAATATGTGGTAAAGGATAAGTGTGATGAGTGGTAATAATGAGTTGTGAGGTGTAGTCTTGTTACAAACTAAGGCCGACTCTTCCTTAGAATGAATCATTAATAAATAGCCCAATGACCAATGGAAATACAAGGACCAACGGCTTAACGTGACTTCCGAACCACGAAGGTGATGGTCTGATATGTCTAAACGATGGTAGGAGTTGATGCGGGTATCATCAGATGATCACTGAGACTATCTGAGCCGCTTTAGACCTATATCATCCTCAAAAACTCGACCCGTGGAGAAGAGACACGTGTATACATTTGTATTTGCCTCTACAGTTTTGAAAAATTATTAAATCGTGTTCTAGTGTTGGAATTGGTGTTCATTTTTTGGTCCCGGACCTTGGTCTTCCCATGCTGACCACATGAATTCTGCAAAGAAAATTCGCAAATGAAATATTTAAATGTGTCACAGCTCTACTATAAATGAACATATCACAATCATTTCTGTGATACGTTAAGCGAAGGCTACGAACCGATATTTACAAGTAGTTTGCCACCGTTTTAAGTACATTGATATTGAAAATGGTTTCCATACGAAAAATAGGGAAATACGTACAAGTTTCTTACTGTAAAACATAAAAAAGTTCATTGAAATCAGAGGTTCTCCAGGAGGGGTTTTAATTTGTTCTCATTATTTATTTAAACATATTTTATTAGGTACTAATCACACCACCCTGGGTCCCAATTTCTAAAGATTTGAGGCCGTTCTAATGTACTAAATGATTTAAAATTAAAAAAAACTTTCAAAATTTCTATCTTTTTCGAACTCACAGACGACTTCCATTATAGCCCTTTTGCTGGTTAGTACAACATTGAATAGTAGGTACTGTATTCAAATACTTATTGTTATTTTTATTCAGTGTGTAATAAAAATACACATTTAATTTTGTAAAAAAACCTTAACTAATAATATATAATCCCACCACATTTAGAACACAAGGCAAGGCAAATGTAAGAAAAACCACTCGTTTAATTGCTGACTAGAAAATCTGAGCCCGAAAAGTAGATGCTGTATTAGAAGCCTATTTCCCTTTTAATCAGTTTCCTAGCAACATCTATTGAAGTTCATAATGAAATTGTATCTTGTTTAAGTAACTATGTTTTCTTCTACTCGTCTCCGAAATTGTGCCCCATCTTTCATGTAAGTAATTTCTACAAATAAACTAATAACTGGTTAAATAATATCTACAGTTTTAGGGGTTATAATCATGTTAGAATTAGAATAGGTTAACTCCCCAAATGTGGCAAAAGCCACTGGACTCCGGGACTTGAGGTAGCGGGTTCAATTCCCTCCCAGGGCGTTGAGCTTTGCGCCTCAGGATACCGTTGTAGTCCACCCATCCGCGTTAGGTAAGTGTCGGTCATGTCCCACTGAGTGGTGTTATTTAATTTATAAAATACTCATATTAATGTATTATTAACCCAGGTATAGGGTTGTATTATGTTAGCATTAGAATAGGTTAATTCCCCAAATGTGGCAAAAGCCACGGGACTCCGGGACTTGAGGTAGCGGGTTCAATTCCCTCCCAGGGCGTTGAGCTTGCACCTCAGGATACCGTTGTAGTCCACCCATCCGCGTTAGGTAAGTGTCGGTCATGTCCTACTGAGTGGTGTTATTTAATTTATAAAATACTCATATTAATGTATTATTAACTTCCAGGTATAGGGTTGTAATTATGTTAGCATTAGAATAGGTTAATTCCCCCAAATGTGGCAAAAGCCACGGGACTCCGGGACTTGAGGTAGCGGGTTCAATTCCCTCCCAGGGCGTTGAGCTTTGCACCTCAGGATACCGTTGTAGTCCACCCTTCCGCGTTAGGTAAGTGTCGGTCATGTCCTACTGAGTGGTGTTATTTAATTTATAAAATACTAATATTACTGTATTATTAACTTCCAGGTATAGGGTTGTAATTATGTTAGCATTAGAATAGGTTAATTCCCCCAAATGTGGCAAAAGCCACGGGACTCCGGGACTTGAGGTAGCGGGTTCGATTCCCTCCCAGGGCGTTGAGCTTTGCGCCTCAGGATACCGTTGTAGTCCACCCTTCCGCGTTGGGTAAGTGTCGGTCATGTCCTACTGTTTTTTATTATTTAATTTCTATAATAATATTATAAATGTATTACTCAAAAAGTTAGTTTTGCAAGGATGTATTTTCGCTGTTTTTCTTGTGTTGCATGTATAAATTCTGCGAGATCAAGGGGATTCAATCATGTGCCAGCTTTCGATGACAGCTATACATCTGAGGATCCTCCACCTGGAATGACAGCCTCTCCCTCAGGTAACGCGGCGCGCTAGAAACCACGACGACAAAGGATCTCTACAGAAGAGTGGATTTATTTGAAGATAACTCAACCGGCCGTATTGGTAAGTTTTCCCTTTTTTAAAACTACAATTTTTAATACGTAATAATGACTTTGTTGTATTTTAATTCTTTTGATTCAAGCATCTCTTATTAGTGCGTAACCTACAAATTGGTTACTAGTTTTTGCCGACTAGGAGTAAATATATGATCTATTTTTTGTTTCAGACACGCGAATGGACAATGGCACCTAGAAATACGTTCCAGACCATAAGGATGATGGAGAAAGCTCGCCTCAAACTGTCGCAAGGAATCCCAGGGGCACGATCCAGGAAACCAAAGGACCAATCCAGGACCAGGAGTGCTGTTCTAAAATAAAATTGATAATTCGATAAACTTCGTTGTTTAATTAAACAAGTTTATTATTTTGATGTGAAAGGTTTCCTATCAGTGAAAGGTAAATTGACATAAACAACCGTCCAGTATTGTGCCTTATAGTTGCCTGAGTGATTGCAATATGGACGGAAGAGGTGACGTTGCAGAGGGCTGCAGCTGGAGTTAAAAGTGCTACTCTTCAAAATTAAATGTGAGATTCATATAATATCTAAGGCGAACTGTGAGCTATGCTTTAGATTTTATTTTTTATTAGGGGTGTGGAGAATATCAAACTTGGTTATACGTTCAATAAACAATATTTACTGTTGCTTGAAAAAGAGGCCTCATGTATATTTGAATCCGTACCTATAAAGGTAGACTTTGGAACTTTTTACTAAACAAATCATAACTTAACATTCAATTTACCCAATGTACTTGCTGCTCTTGAAAATTTCTACGCATAGTTTAGATTATGTAAGATTTCAAAGTTTTTCTTGAAAGAAATTATATAAATCAAAAGAGCTGAAAAGAATACGAGAAGTAAGAAGAAGCAAGGTTTCTGTTGAAGGCTGGGAAGGTAACTCAATTGTCAGAAGGGTTTTGGCCAAGGTTTAACGAAGTAATTGAGAAGTTGTGGACAACGTTACCGACCCAACTTCTCCACAAGTCTTATCAAACTTTAACATAATGGTCAAGGCCCAAGCCTTGTGCTTTCGTATTTCGGCAGGCATAACAGTAGTGGATAAATAATTACACGACGTAGCTTTACATAACAAAGCGTAATTTGGACAGAAAGACCTTCTTTGTTTAAGGATTTTTATCAAATATTAAAGAACTTTAAGTGTGGAATTATATTTTTGACATAGTTACGACGTTTTGGAACTTGAAATCAGATTCCTTCTTCAGGTGAAAGGCCATATAAAGTTCTTAACATGACAGAGATATTAGACAATGAGTCAAGAGACAAAGTGATCAGTGCTATCTGACCAGTCACACACAAATAAACTCACACTTAGCTGTTTAAGTCGAATAATTACAATGGCAGAATATTTTAAATAACAAACGACATGCGCAAAAGCTCAAAGAATCGGTGACTAAGTTAGTCTTTTACAGAAGTTGAACTATTATTGCGGACATTTTCCATCGTTAGTGAACAAAAAGGACCGCCCCTTTCTCCCATTGGCTGTGCATAAATAGGGATTTTTGTGTTTCTTTGTTACAGTTGGCTAGCCTGCTGCTAGTGTGTGTGATTGGCCTGTCACGTACGTGGCCGGTACCGGCCAACCAGTTAGTCTAGGGTTAGCTCGTTCAGTTAATGGACGTGTTTTGTGATTCGTTTTGAATTTACTCCGGTGACTTGTTTACTTTCATAGTGTGGCTTGTGTTCGTAATATTGTAGTTTTGTTTTTCTCTAAGCTATTAGTAAATTCTAAGGTTTAATTTGTTGTTTGACTTAACAACTACATGTTGTTTGGTAGAGTTTGACTGGTCAGCTACGTTGACTACTTTAGGCTAGCTCATTTTCTAATGTTCTGTGTTATGTTTTAGGTCATTTTCACCTGAAGACGGGATCAGATTGCAGATCCCGAAACGTCGTGATCCTTTTTGTTCACTAACGATGGAAAATGTCCGCAATAATAGTTCAACTTCTGAAATCTTCCCATCGTCAACAACAAACTTCAAACAAAGAATAGTCTTTTACACCTTAGAAGCGTTTGGCGTGTTTTTTTTAGATTTAGCGCATCTGGAAATAACGAAATAATGATTTATTTCCACAATTATTATTTACATCAATATAAACATAAATAAATTATAGAAAATTATCCTATCCACTGAATCCAGTAGTAGTGGTAGGGTATATTGACGGTCTCTTAAACTTTTTCAGGTGTCATTTGTCACCCACGTTAGTTGTAAGCTTTTGCAAGTTTAACCTTTTGACGTAACAATGTTTATTTATGTGTGACTAGTCAGTTTACTTTGGTTTACTTTGTGTTTACTTTGGGCTGGTTTAATTTCTAATGTCTGTGTTATGTTTTAAATTATCTTTCATTTGAAGACGGAATTAGATTGCAGATCCCAAAACGTCGTGCACCTCTGGCTCACTAATATAGAAATTGTCCGAAAGGATTATTCAAAAACAGGAAACGATGATAGTTTTAATAAAATTTGTATATTAGCCCTCCAAACAAAATATATAAAAGCAAGTTTAGAGTTATTCAGCCAGAAAAAGGCTGCCGCTATTACAATATTGTAATAACTTAAAAATTAGTTCAGCTCTATTTTGTCAACAACTTTTAACAAACGTAACAAAAGCCTCCCTTACTAATAAAACGAAGTGTATACCGTTAATAAGGTAAACTCAAGATTGGAACGGACAACAGTTAGCTTGGTGTGAGATATTGGATGGTAATTGGTGCCAATTATGTTAATTGTATTCTGATTATCACCCATCGCACACAGAGTCTCTCAACTCTGACTCAGTAATTGATTAGTGACTCATTTAGTATTTCGATTATTTTCACCAAAACCTTTTTATTTTAGATGGTTAATTTAAGAAAGTTATTACAGTAAAAGTATTTATAAAAGCTGCTTTGCAAGTGAGAATCAAAGTACACTTAGCAGTACCTTAGACAGAAAAGACATAAACAAGAGGTTATTTTTAAAAAAAGGTTATTATGAGAAGAAAGGAAAATCATGAGCCAAATTTACAGGTTGAACATTTATTGTTCTCATCATTAAAGTCAGTAAAATATTTGGTTCAAAACCAATTTTGTTACAACTTTCCTCGATTGATGAACTCTTATGATATGAACAGATTTGATATATAATAATTTACAGCGGTTATTATATTTTGCTTTTATAATAACAGACACAAGACGTCTTGAATAGTAAGAAATAGTTATTTATTTTCATCACCAGGTTCATATTGAGGAGTTTTCATACAGTACGAGCTTGAGATGAAAGGGCGCAGCAGATGACCGTAAATGAACGAGAGTCAAAAAAACTTTTAAGACGAGTAGTGCAAGAAATCGTTTGGCATGAATAGTATTGAGAAGTAAATAAATAAGTCTGCATATCATTAAAACTCAATGTTTAAAAATGATGAATAATACCCGTAGTTGTTTTCGTCTGGAAGGAGTCACTTGTTTACATAAAATATATATAATTAAAAGTTAAAATGGAAAAACACCATTGGAACAGTTGATGTGCCTACAGTAAAAAGATTAGTAAATAATATATTTACCCCTCAGGAGATTAATACTACTAATACTTTTAATTCAAGGAAACCAAAGTTCAGTTTTAATAAGTAAAGCAAAGGAAAGACAAAAGAAAACAATGTTTTAAATAAGTAATGGAATAAATTAATACCACCAAACTAGTGGTTCGCACACTCTTGAAAAGAAAATACAAGGTAACCTTTTTGTATTTTAAGAGAGGAAATACAAAGAACGAAGCTATTACTATTCTATCAAATATTATATTAACAACAATCAAGAAGAAAGGAAACAATTATTTCTAGCTTTGAGATTCAAACGAAAGATTTACACCGCAGGCAAGCAAACGTAATTTGAACTGTTCAGTAAACATCTGATGAAATCTCTGACTTCATTGTTGTTTATGACATGTGTTTGTATTAGGTTTTCCAAAGTAATCTGACACTCTTTAAACAGCTGCTATTATATTTACACGGTTCATTGTTGCAACAATCTGACAAACAGCTGATGCTATTTTAGTAAACAAGGATCAGCGGACAAAGCGTAAAATTGTGTTTTTACCTTAGAAACATTTTTTTACTCAATCCTGCTGATCCTCAGCGATATCACATTTTTGTAATATTTCATCACGTCTGGTGAAGTTAAAATAAGACAGTGTAAATTAACCATCGTTATTAGTCTATTGAGAATCCGAGAAAAATCCACCAACAAGCTCTTTACACTGAAAGAATAACGGTGTGGTGCGGTGTTACACGTTTTGAATTAGGTGGACCTTGTTTTATTGAAAACCAAAATGGTGAAACGGTCACTGTCAATAAGAAACGGTATATTGAAATTACACCAAACCTTTTAACTCTTTAGTTGCAACAATTTTGGGTTGAAACGATTTTGGCATACCAGTAGGATGAAAATACTCCTCACTCAGCATATGTGTAAATAGCCATGCTTTACAAAGGGTTTTCCCGGAACATATATTTTTAATATTTCTGACGTATTGTAGCTTGCTTGATCACCAACATGTGATTTTTAATCATCACCGCCTTGATTCTCTTGGTACTAGAGACTAGAAGAATGTTATAGTTTAGAAAATAGTACTTAGGGTATCTTAAAATTGAGCTCCATGTAAAGTTGTTTTGATAGAATTTTCTCCGCTACCATTAAAATTGTTAATAAATATTTAATAACTCTGTTTTATAAAAAAATGTGGTACTTCACTAATGTAAAATTGTCCACCACTATTAGGAGTACCAATTAATTCACAGACACCTGCATGGTAGTTAGTGACTGTGCTAGCCAAGTAGATTACAAAACAGCAAATAACTGGGCAGTTAAACGTTGGTTGTTAAGGTAGTTACCCGAGGCTATATTTTTATTTCATCAAATGGTTGTCTAAAACCTCAGTTTTTACGTAAAGTAGTATTTAATTCTTCAAAGCAGGATACTTCTAAACCACTAACAGTATGGCTTGATACAGTAAATGAAGTATCATCAGCTTATAAAATGGTGCCCTCAGGATTAGTAAGTGAACCTATGTCATTTATGTAAACCAAAATTAATAAAGTCCCCGATATTGAACCCTGAGGTACTCCGAATTTTACTTGAATTTTAGTCCGAGTCGAACTTGATAGTGATGTTCCTATTTAAACTTGCTGGGTTCGTTGAGATAAGTATGACTTCAGCCAATTGTAGGGTATCCCTCAAACCCCATAAACATTCAACTTGTTTAACTTCAACTTGTTTAGTCAAATCGATGAAGATGCTTGTAGTTTGTCTACTTTTATCTTTTAGATAAATTTGATATAGAAATATTGATAATGGCATATTCTCTCGCATTTTTAAACCTTACGAATTATTCGCCTTTTACTTTTACGAATTAAGGCTCTGGTTAAAACTTGAGTGTAGGTGAAATGACAAGCACGAGGTATCAGGAGTGACACGGTTGCTAATTAGCTATATGAGATATTGCTTTGTAATTGGAACCATTACTGATAGCGACGTCATTGATATGTATCACTCACTCATATCACTCTCTCACACTTTTTGATATTTTGATCCAATAAATCATGCTTTTGACACTTAAAATTACTTATAGTTTGCTATCAACTCTTTTAGTCTCAGAATAATACAAATATTATACATAAGAGTAATTTGTAAAATGTTTAAGCTCTCAGCTAGATAAAAGTCAATTCCTTTTTTGAACTTTAAAACTATAGTAGAGCTGTGTTATGGTAACGTTTATGTGCATCGCCCAACGCTATTTTAAGGTGAAATTAAATTAAATTCCAAGGTTGTTCGTGTGACTCTGTTACAAAAATAGTTCATTTTAACCCATTATTTATCCCCATAATTATCTCGACTTTATTTGCGATATTCCATATAGTTTAAACGTTTATTATTTCCTTTTGGATGTCAACTAAATACAAAAAGGCTTTTATTTACCTCCGTTAATATCCAAATATTGGAAGGAGGACAATTTTTAAATATTAATGGAGTTAGTTAAAAAGCTATTTTACGATCTCATAGTTTGTACGTATTAGTTTTGTAACGATTTCCTTCTTAGAAATATGTAACTTCCCGATATTTTTTATTGAGAAACAATGAAGCCAATCCGACCAATCAGGAGATAAAAGGATTTAGAAAAGCTTCTTTGAGTCGAAAGCGTCTTTGTTCCGTGATTGATAAGATTTGTTAGATATCATTCTTTGCGTGCGTTGCTCTGTTCTCTCAAAGGTAGAAAGTGTTGTTCGTTGTTACGAAAATGCTACAGGACATCAGAAAACAAAATTTGACCAATTTGTAAACAGTTTTTACGATTTGAAATTTAAACAGCATCTTATACAAGTTGATAAACTGAGATGTTACATTTTAAATTTAAAATTAAACTACTGCTTTGGCAGCAACGTTTTTAAAATTTGTATAACAATAATTTGTTCTAGTTTGAAATGTATTTAAACATTATATTATTGAGACTACCCCCATGAGCAGCCCAGTAGACCTTGACTCTTTGAAAGAAACTTTTCACTGCAGCGATATTTTTAGCCGATAGGCCATTTTGACGAAAAGGTCTTTTGACATCTAACTCTGATCCACAAGTACTGAATTATTTTGCTACATTTGTGATTGCAGCATGTGATTGATTGGCGATTATAAATACCAAAGTAATTCCGTAAGGGACGTACTGTGGTAGTCCTAATATTTGACATTGCTACTTCTACAAATTGTTTTAAGTTTACTATTAAAATTTGCTGTTCAGTAAAAATACGCCATTATAACAGCTAACGTCAAAGATAAAAAAGCTTTTTAAAAATATCAGGTCTTTATCTCCATAAAAATCAGGGGTCCCAACATTGTTCATGTAACCTCTTACTGAATCAGCCTGTACGTTCATAATTAATTGTTATTTAATTCATTTCAAATTGAGAAAATATAGTTTTGTAGCTCAATTTTCTTTGCAGTTAGATAGTCGAAATATGTTTGTGTGTTTTTGTGGTTGTTTTTTCAGGTTTTGTAGACGTAAAACTACAACGTGTAGTTGTGTGCCTGATATTAAGAGAAACCACTTTCTTATAATTGGTACTCTTAAATTCGTCATAGAGGGTAGCTAGTGAGTCCCTGATAATTTGCTTCTAAAATGGTCATTAAACTAGCAATGAGTAGTAAACTTCTAAGTTTATTCTATTTTAAGATTTTACCTTATTTTCCTATTTAACTGTAATGAGATATTTCAACTTTTCAAAACACTTGAAAAAAATCAATCATCGCTATCGCAAAGGTAAATAAGATTTACATAAAACAATTTTGAAGCCAGAATGTGCTCAATAATGGACATATAAGTCATGAAGAAAAAGTTTTAAATGTCAAAAACCAATATTAAAGTATTATGTTTTGAAATTAAAATCCCCAAATATTACTTTTCCATATTTAAATTGTTTTAATGTATAAAAGTATTTTTAAACTTTGGCAACGAGATAGGTATTTGAGGTTGAGAAAACACCGTAACAAATAATAATTTTTAATATTTTACACCTTTTATATATAATTTAAAATCGATAATTTTATTTTGTATAATTTTATCGAGGTTGAGTGGTAGAGGACTTTGTAGTCTAACTTCGCCTCGTTAAACAAGACAAACTTTACCTTTTTAAAATCTATTCTTTGTCTTCAACTGAAGATGTCTAACGTAGATTAGACGAAACGTTTTGTATTTAAAATTAAAACACTTTCAGTGGGTTTTATCAAAAAATATTTCATTATTTATAACTAACCACTTAAGTTTAAAACTTGAAAACACCGTAATGTTTTAAAATAAATTAAGTGACAAACAACGACCATTACCGCATAGCAGTTCATCATCAGATACATTATTACCAGAACAGGAATGTGTCGCGGCAATGCAGTGACGTCACGGATGACGTGGTTATGAGTCATCCACAGACATATTTAAACTGTCATCAGATTTGTTATCTCATCTGCTTGAGTGGATATACTGTTATTCGTAGATATTCATTTTACCCAACACAAATGTGTTGTGATTTAAATGTTTCGAGCATTGTCTAGGTTATAGAAAACGTTGCGATTGGAAGATATAAAAATATTCTTTTCGCCTCACAAATGTATCGAAGAGTTTGAACAACAAAATGTCCAGTATACCCAGTTATAACAGTTATACCCAGTAGCCTGTTTTCATTTTATGAAAAATGTAATGCTTGATTTAGTTAAAATTACATTTCTGTGGCGGCGTTGGTTTAGATTTCCAATCCAAAAGTAATGTTTCAATAAAAATGCGCAAAGGAAATCGGGAAATGATTTATTAACTTCGATTTCCAAGCGAGGATCACAGGAAATTGAATTTCCTTGTCACAGAACCAGATGCACTCGGAGAAATTACTGTACCTTGTGCTCGTGTTGTTGTCAAAATCAGGTCACCTTTCTGAAATAAATATACAATATTTCTAGAAACTAACACACTTTACAAACTTTGGTTAAGTTTTCCTTGTTTCCTTGAAATATAAATAGTATATAATATTATGATCGTAGACACAGTGACTACCGGTACTAAAAAGTAATTTACAGGCATACATATTAAAAATATGGAAAAATTTATAAAAAAAGTTTACGTTCTAAAAATATATATTCGATCAAATGACTATCATGTATTCCAAAAGACATGTTTTTCCAACCTAGCAAAGACCCTCAATGAGTTTTCTTGATTCAAGGCAAAACAACTTCCAAAAGCTCACTTAAAAACAAAGAAGAAAATGTAAATATTAAAACATAATTGAATAGAAGGAATATCGTAGAAGTAAATTGCGAAGGGTGGCGAAAGTCATTACCTGGTGAATGGACGCCTGGCTATTCAAGACCTGCTCCTGTATTCATCACTCTGGGTCATAATTACACCGGCCATTCGGCTCAGTAATTACTTGCCACCTGGAGTACCAGTAGAGTGTGAATATAACAGCAGTTTCTAGATAACTTTCATGGGCCATCTTCTGAAATATCTTAGGCCCTCTAAGGTCTTCTCAAGGTTCCAGTTTCAGTGTAGATCTCGAAAACATAATGTTTAAATATGTTAAAACTAACCAATTATCAGTTATTTACAACCATGAGAGCTAAAACATACATGGTTTCTCTAAACTTCCTCTAAAACTTACTGCTTGGTTTGCCAGCAAACATTGACTTTGGACTTTCTCTCAGTAACCTTTCTCAATGCAAACAAATCAATTTGGCATTTTTACGTGATTCTCGCTGCAAAAAGATGTACTAAACTTAAATTGTGTAGTACTAGATTCTTTCACTCATTAGCCGTCCAATTAGGGGTATGAAAAGAAAGGGTATGAACACATTTAATGTAGCGTGTAAACACTTTCACAACATCAAACCGGGATCTTTAGCAAACTCAAGAATGATGAGATTTACCGCTATGGAAACTTCTGCTGCTTTTGAAGTTGATGAAACAATTAGTGCGAAGGCTGTATAAGGATAACGAACGGTGACGGAGATTTCAAGGGAAGGATTAAACTTTATATTCGACAGTTTGTTGTTGTTGACAAAGTGACAAAACATTACTTTATACGTAATTTGCCCATAAATCTTCGGTATATGTTTCAGCCCAGAATAAAAATGTCAAACAAATACACTGTGAACACGAGTCAAATAATATTGATACTAACAAAAAATCTATAAAATTTGTTCAGCCAGACTAGTTAGTAGCCAAAAATCAGTCTGACTGAACAAACTTTATCGACTTTTGTTCAGTGATTAAATACACTTTGGAAAATAAATGTTGGAAAGGTTTTTGTGGGAACCCCTTCCCCAAAGCCCCCAAAGGGCTTTTGCTGTAAATTACCCCGTTTTAGGAAATTAACTAAAAATCACGGTAGCGCTTACGACTGAGTGTCGGTTATGTGTATGACTAATACTCGTATTTCCGTGTATTATAACAGGGTTGTGTTACAACTGGTTTGCAGAATGTTTGTGTAACTTTCGTTAGGAAATGAGCAAGAAATCCTAAGTTAAAACTTTGTTGGCAAAGCCAATGTGGTTGAGTGAAAGTTTGTTTACAACACAATGCCTTCTACAGTCGGTCATTCACGAAGATATAATTATGATTAGTCAATGCAAGCAATTTTCTGGCGTTCGAAAAGTATTTTGTCAGATTTGCTATTCCTGCAGGTAAAGATTTCCTATGAAAAACGTTACTAAGGATTGTGTATTCAAAATTCTTTTACTCAAGACTTTCTTCTTACGCTTAATTAAATCAGCTGTTATTGCATCACTATTAACTTTTTTAACTTCACTAGCTTCTGACGGGTTTTCTGACGTCGCTTCTAACGGGTTTTCTGACGTCACTTTTGACGGGTTTTCTGACGTCACTTCTGACGGGTTTTCTGACAACACTCCAGACGGTTTTCTGAAGTCACTTCTGACTAATTTTTTCGACATCACAGGTGTAGCATGGCGTCATCTATCTATCTATCTATAAATATCAAAGTAGTACTGTGATAGAGTTTACAGCTGTATAAATGCACTGAACTTACATCGTTGTAGCGTGAAAATGCCGTCCCAAATTTGGCAGAGAATAGTAACAAGTGGTACGATACAACTTTAAACTTTTTATTTATCAATAGTTATTAATTAATTATTTTATTATTGATACATTTGATATTATTATTCACATATTTATGATGTATCGGTGTAGCTGGTGCCCAAAAAGTTGAGAACTAGAGAAGCCATTCACCGTTAGATTCCTTTGAGGGTTTTTGATCTACTTTGTTTTACTAGTGTGATACAATTTCAACGAAATAATGTAATTATACCAGAAAATAATACTTAAAATTTCTTAACCTTTACGATTATTTATGAATACTTTCAGACGAGTTTTAGTGAGCATGAAATGTTCAGAGTTTGACAAAGGAGAAGAGCGTTGAATTTGAATTATTTATGACCTTTGCCTTTGCAAGCCACGGATTCTAACTTGACAACTGAAGTCCAAGTCGACCAATTTGACTTCCAATGTCTCCTGAGTCCCCACTTCAGGTTTATTGACGTTTAAAGGGCTGTTTGAATTATTTATATTGTTTTGGTATAATATTTCAACAAAACTATAGCTTAAATAAAGCAGTTAAATCTTGGTTTTGTGTGTATTTTATTTTTGAACTAGTAGCAACTACAACTTATTGTCACATTAGTTTTGTGTATACGTAACTTAAATAACTTTGAACTAAATATAGATTGTTGGTTTGTACTTTGTTAGAGTCTTGTATATTTTCGGAGAATTACGAACAAAACATGAGACAACCAAGATTGTTATCTTTAAACAAATCAACTAATTGCAATAAACGTCAAAACATTTTCTCAAATAGCATTGAAATAATCATTGCCACTCAATTTGTTGCCTTAGAAAAGTGTTCAGCATTTCTAATACAACCTATTTACAAATAATTATATTTTCCAAAGCGTTTCGCAAATAGAGCTCTGAAACCATTGCACTACAAGTTTTAAAAATGTAAGTACATTGTTGTACCTAGAGCAAATTAAACGAAATGTTCCTTGTAGATTTCTATTAATCGTCGGTAAATTATGCAAGAATATATTTCAACAAACAGTAAAATAGAAGAATAATTAATAACTAGCATTTAAAAACCACAATACCTTGAAAAACGAAAAGAATACCTCTCATGTTTTCGAAGAAAACAAGGCACAGTTTTACTAAAATAATTCAATCGAGTGGAAATCAACAAAACTGTTGATTAAAATGAAGTGATTAACCAATAATTGTGTTTCCGATGATCTCGCTACTTCAAATTAAATTACTTCAATTCGAAAGTCTAGAATAAATAAAGTTTTAAATTAGTTTTAAGTTAATTGAAATAAATGAGGTCAATTCTATTATACAACGAAATGAGACAAATCAAGCAAAATGTCTTTAGAGCACTTGAGAGCAGACGATGCGGAAGATTGGGTCAGATTTAGCAGGAAACTTAATCTCGTTCAAGAAGTTGTTGCGCTGTAATTCAACATCGACAAGCGCAGAACCAGATTATTTTCAACCTAGCAGAATATTGGAAAGGTGTGACATAGTTTGATTTACGTAAATTAGCTTTAAAACATCTTTGATACCTAAATTATATATTTTTATAATTACACTTAGCCTAGTTTTGTGGTTAGTATCGCGCCACTGAAATTAAATCGAGGAACGACATTGTTAAATTATTTCCTTTATTCTGAAACATCTTTAGGTAAATTAAAATTATATTTATGCTCTTACGCATACAATATACATACAAACAAAGGAGATGCTGAAAATGTAAATCGTTTACCATTATATTATCGTTATAACAATTATCAAAGTAACCGTGGTTCGGATGGTTAAATTTCATAATAAATGGAATAATGAAACTGACTCTTGATAACCAAATGGTAAAAAATACTTCTAAGGAAAATACCCGCATCAACTCTACCATCGTTTAGACATATCAGACCATCACCTGGGTGGTTCGGAAGTCACGTTGCCGTTGGTCCTTGTATTTCCATTGGTCATTGGGCTATTAATTATTGACCCATTCTAAGGAAGAGTCGGCCTTAGTTTGTAACAAGACTATACCTCATAACTCATTACTACCACTCATCACACTCATCCCTCACCACATATTTGCCTTAAAATACCCTCATGAGAGTGGTCGGAATCTCAAATAGTGATTTAGTGATTTATCTCAGTCTGCTAATATTTGTTGTGCACCATACATTCTGAACATTCATTAAATAAGATAAAATTACCTTGTGTCAAGGCAACAAACTATTTAAATTCCAGTTACGTAATTTAGTTACGTGTAGGTTCTTCTGTTTGGTAGACAGCTAGAAATGTATAAGTTTTTAACTGATGTCCTAATACCTCTAGCGGAAACGAAATGATGAAATGAATTATTTTGATACGGTCCTGTTTTGTAAGACGGAAATTCATATTATCATGTGATCTGTGAAAATAAACCTAACAAATTACTGAACAATTATCATTACACATGTTAAAAAAAAAGTGTATTTAAAAACCCTGTGTTTATTTATTATTTCTTAATCAGGAATGTAAATATTCTTTTAAATACTAAACGAATACAAAAGCAATACTTGGAAAAATATATTTGCAATGGGGCATAGCACTCGTATTGTCAAATATCGAAATTGTTGAGTTAAAAACCACAAACTTTGCTTTAATCTTAATTGGGGGAAACTGAAAGCTTTCTTCTTGTTTCCAAAGTTCCGCGTAATCCCTTAATTACTGGACCTTATCCTTTCACAAAACTATTTACTTTGCTTTCTTGCTGTAAAATTAACTGAAGAGCCTAACACTACATTTCACAGCAGTTGTATTTGTGGTTAATTTACAATACTAGTAGTTTTGTCGTAAATTTTGCATAGGTTAAAAGAGAATTTAGTGAAATTCCTAGCCGGAAACTTCCAAACCTGAATGTTAATCACCAAGTAATAACAATGATCATCCACAGTAATGTGCGTTATTGAACAAATAAATCTAGCTGACGGCTTGAATATTGTGTGAACGTACCATGATTACTCTTACGCAATGCAACAAATTCTCTGATGCTGATGTAATAATGTGTAGCTCAGTGGTATAGTCCGTGCTTCGCACCAAATCAGCCAGGGTTCGATTCCCGGGCGCAGTGATAACTTTTCACGAGGTCATCTCAGTGGTTCGGAAGTCACGTTAAGCCGTTGGTCCATTCCATTAGTGGGCTGTTAATTAATAACCCAATCTGGAGAACAGTCGACCCTGTGAAAAACACTCTTTACACTCACCCTGGATATTATTTATACACACGTTGAAACTTTCAAGTATTTCTTCTTGTATTTCAACAGTTTTTATGTTGAAGACTTGAAATTGGAGTGTAATACACTGAGAGCCCGCTACGCTGGTGACCTGGTTCCAACACCAATACAGGGTAAAGAATGATTCTCCCAGTGCATCATATTCCGTGAGAAGGCAATCCAATTTCCTGTGATCCTCCCGGCTGACAATGGAAAATGACAAAACCATCTTGTTTATGGTCACGTGTGTTTATTCTTATTTAAAGTGTTGACACATAGTTTGAATGACAGCAGAATAATAGCAAAGATTATGTTATAACAGGTAGATGGGGCACATATTAAATTAGTTAGTAACAAGACTACACCTCATAACTCGTTACTACCACTCATCACACTCATCCCTCACCACTTATTTGCCTTAAAATACCCCCATGAGAGTGGTCGGCATCTCAAATAGTGATTTAGTGATGCGAATGGCTGAGACAGGAAAATTAACACAGTTGCGGCAGCCCGAGCACAGATAGCACGTCTCAAGTACAACCACTGACACAAGCACAAGTTCATTCATTCTAAAAATCGCTCAGTTTGGTCACATTTAAGCCATCGACGTCAGACAAACTCGAGCATGTAGTGCTGAGGGGTGAATAAGACGGTGAGGACGTCAGCGCTCGCAGCGCTATCTGTGCTCGGGCTGCCGCAACTATGTTGATTTTCTTGCCTCAGCCATTTCGGCATATATATGCGCCATCTACCTTATAACATAATCTTAAATATTAGTCAGGTTTTAAATTCAGCTCCAGTCATGCAACAATTATTAAATAAAACAATATTGCTAATGCTAGTTTGTTCAAAATGGTTCGATCACCGGAATTAATGTGAAATCATTCATTACTAAACAAAACTATATAATCTTTTGATTGTAACAGGAAACCACTCACACAATAAGGTTTATCATTTCAAATTATCTTGAAGAATATCAACCGATGGTACTTAGTTCAATGCTAATTAAAATAATAACTAGCTTAGATATTAAAAAATGACAATATAAAACGATGACATATTTGATGGTATGAATGAATAATCTTTAGCTTACAAAACAAGGCTTGTTCCCAGAGATTGAAGAAGAAGAAGGGGATGAATGATTTATGAACAAGACCTCCGCAACCGAGTGATTCCTCTCCATCTCTCTACTTGGCCATTTCACTCTCTCCTCACTTTCTCCCTCATTCACTGACACCCGTAACTATCTTCAAACGACGTAAGTCATAGGTATCCATCCTAGCTAGAGAGTATGGTTATCATTTACTGCAATAAATATCATTACGCCTTAACGGTTGGTTTGAAGTAGGGTTTACTAACAAGACTACACCTCATAACTAATTACTATCACTCATCAAACATATCCTTCACCACATATTTGTCTTAAAATACCCTCATGAGAGTGGTCGGCATCTCAAATAGTGATTTAGTGATACAGACTTTGAGGCCTAAACATTACTTAATTAAATGTACTTGAATCATTTCACTACTTTACATGCTTAAATGTGCTATATTTAAAAGTGTTTAAAGAATTACTAGAAGTCACATTTTAACTCTTTTAGACAAAAGTGCATGAACAATAATTTAGACATTCAAACTTCATAAGAGGTTATGCACCGATAATATGAATTTAAATTTCACTATCTTCTTAGTGTTAGTTTTATTATGAAATGTATTGACTAGGCAACGAGTTTGAAAAGCTTTGGTGAATTATAGAGACAATTGCACTTAATAAGTAATGTAAAGTAAACATTAATAAGTAATGTAAAGAGAAAATATTTTTAATTTAAAAACAACTCAGACATTAAGTGAATAAATCACAATCTACAACTGGAACAGTAAAATAAAGCAAGCATAGAGCCAAAGCTGGGGGCTGTATGTCAGCAACAGACATTGGCTTGAAACCTAGCCAAACCCTCGGCCTGTACACGTGCACTTTCAGCCACTGGTTTATAATCACTTTATAAATAGAACTAGCCCTAGGCCAGCTGAGACTTTGCCACACCAGGTACTTAGTTAGGCTGTGCTCTTAGAGGCTTTCGCTTCGCACCAGGTTACGGTTAGGCCTTCAATTTCGCAGGTTTTGGGATGATCGCCGCTCATGGACAGTCTCTCAAGATTAAGGACATTCGCTTATATCATGGCAAGCACACTCACATTAAGGGTCCGTCCCATGGTCACCGTAGAGAACGGCTGAGTTCGTCCGCCCAAGGAACACATGACACCGTGCACGTAACAACGGGCTAAACGACGGGCTTTCTTCAACTAATGCTGCCTAAGGTTTTGTAGAAATTAGATACATGAAGGTTGAATTCGGATACGTTAATGTTTATGGAAAGACAAAGAGTTTATTTCGGTTTGCCTGTGATTAAATCTTTGATAAACCTACTCGTATTTTCAGCTTCTTAAGTAAGGCCTTGAAAACACTAAATTATCTAACTTTGAGCATTAATAGCATAAAAGTTAAAAGGTATTCAAATGTGTGAAATACAGACAAATTTAAATTATATGTTTATCTTTCATTTAAAAGTTGTTTGGTAAAAATAGCGTTAATACTAAAGTCTCCATTTTATTTCCCGCATACCTCTGCAACGACGCTCTCCCGATTAACTGAGGCGGACCCTTAATAATGCTTTTAAATCTTTGGTCTCGCTGGTTTCGACCAATCTGCTCACTGCTGCTCTCACGATGTTGTTTTGTCCTTCGGCCTTTCAGGATTTGGGAGTGTTCGTACGAGTATAACAATTTTACACGAACCAAGACGTTTGTTTTGCTCGAGGTTTTGCTTCATCCTTTGGCCTTGCTTAGCTCAAGTTTTTATTTTCACTTACTAAAAAAAAACGTAAGAACGTTTCTTCAATGGAAATATTTTCATTGCCTGAAATAGTTGTTAAATAAGTTACGAGTATACGAGTGCATTAACTACATACAGTAATACTCATAACTACAATAAAATAATAATAATAATTGATCATAACACTTGTCTTCAACAAATGTAACTTTGATACATCCAACTAAATCTTTGTCCTCGGTATGTATCTATACAAACTGTAAGTAAAGATTTATAAACAAAGAACTAACTGGTAAAATAATTAAACTGCGGTAAAATAATATAGCGTGAGTTTATTGGTACTGTTTTAATATTAACTATGGTTATAAGTTTGGCCATCAGTTCACTAGAAATGAGCTACTTACAATCGGATGTAAGCACTTATGCAAAACAGATAATAGTAGCTATTAAATTATGATCGAAACTTGAATTTCAATATTTGAATTAGTACAGGCTACATCAGAAAGATATTTCTTTAAGAGGTATAAAAAATAAATAGAATTTAATGCATCAGCGCGAAAAACCAGAACATATAAAACAAAAAGACAACTTACGTATTAGAGAAAGAGGTTTCATTTACAAAGACTAATGGCTTTAATTTGAACTCAGTTTGGATGTTAGTGCTTTTTCCAGGCTCCTTCTTGTTAATAGCAAACTAACTTCGTCTGACTGGTTTGAAACATTCTTTTCTCTTCAGAGTACGGCACAATTTGTAATAGAATACGAGGGTACTTTTATACGGGGTGAGTTTTAATGCCCCCTCTTAACTTTTAAAAAGGAAATATTTTAAACCTCTTTAGGGAATGTTTTTATAAAACTCTAAAGTTGGTTTTGACGTAATTTGCGTCAACCACCCACACCTAAAACTGGGGAGGTGCCCAAGTTTTTAAATACAACTCCCTTCCCTTGTGGCACCTCAGAAGAAAAGTTATTTTAATACAAATTCAACAATGCAAAGGAACATTTTTAACTCAACTCGATAGCGATTACAAGAAATCAGGTTTTAAATGCCACATTTAACGTAAAGTTGTAATTTTTTAATGACAAATATTTCTTGAAAAGCCTGAGGGAAACATCACAATTCTATAACATAATCCAATGGAGTATTTTGCAGAAAAGGTAATTGAAAAAGGAATGCATGTGAAATGTGGCATTTTAATAATGATTTCGTGTAAATTTTAAATGAATATTCCCATGATATTTTTCTTTTAACTACTTTTAAAGAAGGAATTATTAGTCCTCTCATGGCCAGAAATGTCTTTATCTTGTCTTTTTACAGTGTAAAGTGTAGCAAATAATTTATGAAAATACATTCCTCTACCTCCTTTAATAAGTCACATTTAAGTAACAACTGGCACATAAAACTTCCATTTTAATAAAATAAACTAATTTAGGAAAAAATTATTATAACTCTGGACGAGGCCTTTCAATATCAATATCTTTAGGTCCTCAACATAAATTTATTTTTAGTTTTCATACAAAATTGAAGGCCTGTGAATTTGGTAGAAAACCTTCATAAATTTAATTACAACGCACGCTTCAAAACCGTCAAGAAAAAAGAAAATTTATAAACTGTCACCTGTTTGAAGCGTAACACTATTTGACAGATGTTTTGCCGCAATTAGACATGCAGTGGAACATTATAGCCGCATTACACGTGCTTAGTTACATCTTCTACACGGTTTCACACAAATATTGATACAACAGAAACATACACAATTCTTTGTTTCCTCCAAGCTTAGGTAGATTAGCGGAATGGCTTCTGCTTTGTTCTCGTACTTGTTTGTACTTGTGTTTGTGGGTTTGAGTGGTTGCACAGATGAAGATGAGTGTAAGTAGTGACATTATAAAAGTAAATATATTAATTAGCTGGAATTATTTACTAAATGAAAAATACAGGTTGTCACAAAAATGTGTAGCGCGCTGTGCAGAACTGGATTTTACATACAAAAGTAAGTCAAAAATGTCTTGTACAATTTTTTTGTTTTCAGCTTAGTTTAGCTGTATTACGCCATTTTCTAAATTTTAAAATAACGAACTATTCAAAAGCTCTTTGAGATATTTTTGTCAAACTTGGCATATACCTTTACTGTTTTCCTTACTATATTTTCCAAACATATTTTTTTCTAACATATAAAATTGCGAAATGCCGGCTGTTGTTTAAAAGTTTCAAAGTCAAATTCCAATTTGCTTCCATTTGACTTTGAAGTTGTAAATGGCCGCCATTTTGACGTTTCATAAGTTAGATGAAAAGTATTTTGGGAAAATGTTATTAGAAAACCAATTAAAGTGCATACCAAGTTTCACAAAAATATCTCAAAGGATTTTTGTTTTGAATTATTAGTTATTTTCAAAAGTTTGCACAATGGCGAATTACGGCTAAACTAAGCCGAAATAAAAAAAATGACTAGACATTTTCGACTTACTCATGTATGTAGAATCCGGTTCTGCATAGTGTGCCACACATTTTTGTAACACCCTGTATAAAGCAAGTTAAGCAGGGTTAGGAGTTAGTTTATACGTTGTCTTTTTCTTAAAACGGCTACTATTGTTGGCTTTTTACATGACTGAGTTAGACACTAGAAGCACTAGTGTATAAATATTAGTTTTTGAAATACATTTTTTGAAAACTAAAGCTCAAAAACATTACATTAAAAGCCATCATTTTAAATATTATGTGAAAACTATTAGAATAGTAAAAACATTTGAATAGTATGTTAATGCAATTTTTTACCGTCTTCAAACGTAAATCAACACTGACTTTACCACCAGCATTTAGTTACTATGTAAAAAAATCCTACAGTTATTAAAATTCTAGAAACAACATTTAAAAATGTTTTTCAGCGGCCAGTACCGATCCATTTGAATTCTCCATCTGCCAGGATGTGTTTGGAGACCAGGCTGATGACGAAATATGCGATATCTCTATATACGAGAACAACTATGAGAAGAGATACGTGTTTAGTCATATAAAGGTAAAAATAATTAACTTTCTGACATAGATTTGTTTATAGTAGTTATAGTTTATTTTTTAAAGCGAAAGCTGTGTTATAGGATTTTGAGTAACAAAAGAAAATATAGACTCAAAGAAAGTGAAACCTGTAGCACTAAAAACTGACCAAACATAACTTTTAGAAAACAAGAAACAGGTTTACTGCATCGGTTTATTTTGGGTCAATGCCGAAATACATTAAGTTTAGGTCCTAAACAGTTGGTTAGCAATGCTAGGCAGTTTCAGCATGCTTTCATAGCACGAAATGGGCTTTCTACACCAAACAATTTTGTTGTTTCTATTTTTCAAGACTGACTGGTTCAAGGCACGTGAACTGTGTGAGTATTATGGATATCAATTCGCCAGCATCATGAGCGCAGCTGACTTGGCAGCATACGAGCGTGACTTCAATGCTAGTGGTGAGTGCCTTTTATGTTTGATATCCTTATATAATGAGAACATTCATAAAAATAATATGAAAACATCTTTTATCCAAACGTGGTTCAATGTCATCGTCAAGGTTTCATTAACAGAAACATAGAAGTAAATAGTAATAGAGAAACAAACTTCCTGTCCGTAAAAACACAGTAAGTAATCTTAAACAGGAGTTCTTGATGAAATTTTTTGTACTATTCGCGGAATATAATATACAGAATTGTTCACGTTATGCGAGTATTCTTAAAAGCATATCAACCAGGACACATGTATGCAGCAGCGTTAGTTAGATCCAATTCAACGACAATTTCAACCAGAGTGGGGTTCTCTTTTGATGTTTAAATTCAACCACGCCATTTAACAGGAGTTTGAGGTTGAATGGTAGAGAGACCTTTATATCCCTTTAAAACTTTGAAACAAACACAAATATTGCAAACTTAACTTAACCTTCTGAATCATCACTTTCCTAATTTTTATTAACGCAGGAAAGTATAAAAAATGTATTTTTGTGCTAAAAACATTAGTTTTATTTTATGAGACGTTATTTGGCCTGTTTTTAACTATCATTAATCAGATACGATTTGAAATTTCGGATAGAAAATTTTACCATCTGAGACTAACCCAAATGTCTTAGTACATTTAAATCACTAAATCACTATTTGAGATGCCAACCACTCTCATGAGGGTATTTAAGGCAAATATGTGATGAAGGATGAGTGAGATGAGTGGTAGTAATGAGTTATGAGGACAGTAGTCTTGTGACAAAGTAAGGCCGACTCTTCCTAAGAATGGGTCATCAATAAATAGCCCAATGACCAATGGAAATACAAGGACCAACGGCTTAACGTGACTTCCGAACCACGCAGGTGATGGATTGATATGTCGGATATTGAGTTAATATGGTTTAAACGATGCTCATGATTGAATCGGAGAGCACTTCACGCGGCCGACACTGTAGAGTCAAAGTACAGGTGGCGCGGACCTGGCGGAGTAGTTTGGCATAACTGGAAAACGCACTACCTTAACACAAGCTTCTTACCTCGTGGAACAAGCTAAACTCAACCTTTTTGTTATTAGGTATCAAAAACTGGGTTTGGATAGCAGGTAACGACATCTCCCAGGAGGGCAGGTGGACATGGGCCACTCTGCCCCCGGCTATAGTCAACTTCACCGACTGGGTGCCCGGGGAACCCAACAACGCCGGAGACAACGAGGACTGCATGTTTGCCTACTTCGTAAGCCAGCCAGAGTTCAACTTCAAGTGGAATGATTACTACTGCAACTCAGAACTGCACTTCGCCTGCCAAACACCCAAGTATGACCGCTGCTGTGAGCTGGATCTGTTGGATTGATGGGATTTGGATTTCGTGGATTTCCGTTGGGTTTTATAGTGTTTGAAATATTAGTTGATGATTTGTTCATTTATAATTGTGTGCGAGTAAATAGCCATCATGTACTTGGATTTTATTTGTCTTATTCCTTGTTTACTCTTTTCCTCTGGACACTAATTATTCCTACATATGGTGACGTTTAATATACGAACATGCAGAGTATTTTATACTTAGCAACTGTAATGTAAATAGCAAAATAACTGAGTTTATATATTTTACTAATTAATTCTTCCATTGATTTTAAAATTGTATTGTAACACCGACGAAGTGAATCTTTCAAACATTCATTAAAGAATCTTGGAAATTTTGTGTGATACGTGTTCAATGTTTTTTTTACGATTAAGTTTTATATTACAGTATTAGAACATATGAGGGTTATATATACAGTATATTAAGTAAGTAGATTGTTACTAAAGAAATTTGAAGACAAAAATGTTTGGAATGAACCGGGACTTGATTTAGCAGTTATGCTGAATATTTTTAGTAATAAATTAGCTTTTTAGCGGGTATACAAATTAAGATCCATAAGTAAGGAACTTGATAAGATAAGAGTGGTTGACTTCAGTTGGTAATGGTTTAAAGGCTCTTTGTGGACCAAAAGAAAGAAAAATCTATTATTTATGAGTAAAGTAGTATACATGAAAATGTGTGCTTTAAACAAAGCAAACCCATACTGCTGTTAGTAGGAATGATATGCCTTATAATATGTAAACAAATAGTTATTGCCTATATTTTGAAAGGAAGTGCCAGTAGGCTTTTACATTACTTAAAAGGGAATGATAGAAAATAAAAAAGGGATATAATACAAAAACTCCATATTTCGTTTTTAGAAAACCTTTTTTAAGAGACGTATAGAAAGGAAATGAACTTATTTACAAAACAAAAAACCAAATGTAAACATTACAAAACATGTGTATATCTAATTTTGAAACAAGTTAAAAATTAAAAGCATAACAAAGAAATAGTACAAATTTGTGATACTTACTATTTACTTTAGAAAAGAAATTTAAAAGCAACATTAAAAATTGAAAGGTAAGCTAGCCAAATCTTAGGTTAATGCCATCAGGCAATTTAGTGCTTAAAACCTTTTGATGGGCAACTTCCATGTGGGTTTCGGAAACGTGATTGGAATTTTGAAATTGATGGACACCTTTCAAAGAATAACATTCATTAAAATTTTGGTTATAACCCGTTGCATGGGCCGAAATTGGATCACAAGTATCACAAATCTTTATTATTTCTTTGATGTGTTATTAATTTTTTAACTTGTTACAAAATTATATATACACATGTTTTGTAAGGTTTATATTTGTTTTTGTTTTAAATAAGTTAAATAAGTCCTTTCTATACCTATCTTGAAAAGGTTTTCTAAAAACGAAATATTGAATTTTTGTATTATATCCCTTTTTATTTTCTATCATTCCCTTTTTAGTAATAGTTATTGCTTATGTATATTTGAATGAGCGAGCAGGATGAGTGGAAACAAACTAACCCCCAAGGACAAGGCTACTAAACCGCGAGAACTTTGGTTGAAATACAGTACTTTTGTTTTTACTTTGATACTTTGGAGAACACTGCAGAGAACGGCAGTTAGGTTGATGGGATTGCATATAAATAAAACAAGCACGTCTTCTGCGTACACACACACATACTCACACACACACCAACATTGCTACCACGCTTACAACAGATGATACATAGCTAACACATGGTCGGGCAACAGTCTGGAATATATTCAGTATCTAAAGAAAGTATAATAAAAGTTTACAGTGATGTTTGTGTCACTGTTACGCTGATTTGGTCATGCTTTCCGTTTTTTTTAATATTAGAGCGATGGGACGCTAAGTTATACACACAGTCATGTTTTAAATTGATTCGTTAGTTTAAAGGGCTTAGTAGAGAGCAACGTTATAATAAAAAAAGGTTCTACAGTGGCCAAAATGGTGGTTATTTTATTTTCATAGTTTTTTTTTACTTTTAAGGCTATAGTTTCAGATGAAACAGGTACCATTTTGCCTGGAAATGACATTGGTAAAAAGGATGGCAGCGTTGCATTCTAGTAAGCCCTTTGAAATGAAGTGTCACTCCACGAGAGTTAACGTTACAAGATTTATAACTTGCAAAAGGGAGAAATATACGCTCAAACAACCGTAATAGTGTAATAAACACAATTGTTTTTCTTTTAGTTTCTTAAATTTTCTGAATATATTAAATTTTTTCCAGACCGTTGCTCTCTACAAGTCGAGATATTATTTAATTATGTCTTGTGTTCAGGTTTTCGACAATTAAATACATCAGTATTTCATTCCGTATACAACTAATAGTTTTCATAGTTTACTATAATAACTTTCAAGTAATATTTAATATTGAAACTAAGTCTGGCCCAATGAAAATTTGGGCTAGCCTACATACAAGTAGATACGATGAGACATTGGACACAAAAGCTGATCAATAATTGATCTATGGTATTACATTCTATCTACAATATTTTCTGTCAATGTGTAACTTTAACTGCAAAACATGTTTGGAAAGGATAAAGATACACATCAATCGTATAGCCAGAGCTTTATTAGAGTATCAGTATTGCAGAGAACTGAAATTCAAACAGATGTTCAACAACGCTTCTAATTTGGCTAAATATTTTTCACATTTACTAAAGTTTACAACAATACCAGAATCACTCTTCCATGTTAAACGTTTTATCGTGATGTGGGATGTTTCATTAAGCGTAAACTTTTTAGCCCATCATGATGTGAAATTGGAGGTCAGATTATTTATTAGTTTTACTAAGTCCCGCATGCTGTGTAATAATTCTACAGTTTAGGTAAGGCCTCAATTTTATCCTAGAGAACATTAAGCTACATAAAAATATCTCAGACCATGACGTTTCAAGGCATTGTTCTCATAAGAGTATATTTCATCACTAGGTCTTAGATAGACACTTTAAATGTTCGATGACCAAGAGTCAAAAAAACACTTTCGGGCCGAGTGAAAGTGCACCTTTTGTCATGGTGCAAAAATAATGATAAATAAAAGTCGTTATTTTATATAGAAATAATTCAGTTAAAATTGTTTTGAACTCAGCAGTCTGAATTATAGTGCTTTGATGAAACAATGATTACACTGACTTACAATAAGTCAGAATTAAATAATCAAAACAACCTCGTTCATGCCACAAAAAGATAATTAAGAAATTAAGATGGTGTTTTTGTCCCAAAGGGTATCGAAACTCTATTTTCTTACCTGGGTGTAAAAGGGACACGTTAGCACGTCAATGTATGTGTCTAAAACAGCTGTTTTCAGAGCAGAATGAAAATAGGTATCGTAATAAACAACCGTTGGTTAAGATTTTTCTAAACCTCAGTTAGCACATAGAGGTAAAACACTGACTACGATAGTCAGTGGGTTTATTTTATCGACGAACACAAATCATATAAAGTATCCATGGTTTAGGAAGCTCTTTCTTATTGGAAACTACATCAATTTAAGAGACATCTGCAAGAGACATCTGCAAATATTCCAATAATTATTAATTTTTATATAAAGTATATTTAGATTATTTTTGAGAACTTTTGTTGACATCAAAACGAGAGAAGAAAGAAAACACAAATGTACCACTGGAAAACCTTTATTCTATCGTACAGTACATAATCATAATTATATGGAGAAAACGTGAAAACATTCAAAGCTCATAAACAACAAACGAGTAAGACAATTAACGTTTAAAATACTGAAAGTTGAAACCCTTCAAAACCCTAATAACTCATTAAAAACAATCACTTAAACATCTGCTTTTCTCCTGTTATATTCGCACATCGGCCATATTTTGGAGTTTGGCACGCGAAACGCTGTTCCCACATGCATGGAACGTCGTTCCACAGAAAGTTACCCTCGTCGTCCTCTTTACCATGCAAGAGTATGATGCAGTTCTCATTGTTGCCAGCATTGTTCGGCTCTCCTGGAGCCCAGTTGGCCCAGAAGACGTAGTCCGGAGGTAGAGAGGCCCAGACGAAACTGCCTTCTCTTGAGTTGTCGTTTCCACCCAACCAGACTGGCTCTGTTATACCTGGGAGAAAGGTTTGACAATTTTAGAGGTTTACATGGATACTTATGGATTTTTGTGTAAGTTACAGTTCGGAGTTATGTAGAAACTTTAAATCGGCATACAATTTTCTAATATTTCTTATGTACGACTATCATATTTCGTTTGAAATACAGGTCAGATGTGCTTATGAGCTGTTATTACTATTACCAATGAACTTTACATGAATTAGATTAGATTAAGTAGTGCTGGTAGTGAACTAGTTGTACATCAACCAAAGGTTTATTGTACTACCCCGGTTATCTTAGCCTGGAAGACCCATCCTTGTGGGATCACAAAACCTCAAGGTGACAAGCCTCCTCCAAGCTCAGACAAGTGAATTTCATCCCAATTACGCCCCTCTAGTAGACATCTTCGTGAATTAATTTACAATGAATTAAGGCCAATTGTTCGATGGGTTTAGAACTCTATCGGCATCAACCCCAGAAGCTTTTCAAGATTGGGTAAACCGTGAACATAGTCTATTATGATAATTAATTATCAAGAGTAAACAAGTGACGCATTTTAGGCCCTAATTTCACTCGAATACCCAAAAACAACACTGCAATAATAACTTTTACGTAGATTTCTACAACAATTCTTAGCAGAAAAGTCATATTTTCTCTTTATATTTGGCTTTGTTTCACAGCTAAATGCAAGAGGTTTCGTTCTGCACTGTTAAAAAATTACAAAATTGTGGATTTGATTCTCACCACTTGCGTTGAAGTACTTTTCAAACACCTTCATTTCAGCTTTGCTCGTGATGCTGGCGAACTGAAGGCCAAAACTCTCACATATTTCTCGTGCTCTGAACCAATCAACCTGTAAATAATATATGTCAGGACTAAACCCTACTTTTAATTCAGTGAGAAAACCTTGTAAAACAAAAAAACCAAAGAAATTCACAGCCACCTTACTTAAGGGTATTTTTAATAATCAACAGATTTGACAATCAAAGGTTAAAAGTTAAAAGCCTCCATTTAAAATTGGGATAGTACAAAAACTGTGATTTCTTGAAAAGGAGTTTAATGGTAAATGATAGATAATATTTCAAAAAAATACAAAATTCAAATATATCTGATTTATTAATTAGAACTTTAAACAGTCTTGCCGTCGTATTCAGGTAAGTGAAAGTGACATTCAATTTAAATAAAAATATTGGCCTTTTGCATTTTTGAACATTTAATCTAAGGAATACTTTGCTAAGCCTCTCTGAAATAATAGTTTTTGACAACTTACTAATAGTTCTATAGCATCATACAACAGTAAAATAGCTACGGAGAACGTCCAAACAAATGTGCTAGCTCAGCTAATTTTGACCAATGAACCAAAGTTTTAACACTTTTCCTTCTTAAGTAAGCCATGCAATATTTTTACCTTAATTGTGCTAAAGATGTACTTCTTGGTTTGGTGCGTGTTGAAACAGGTGTAAGCGTTTTCTGGTGGGGCTACCTTTTCCGCTTCTTTTCCAAATAATTTTGTGTCGGCTGCATTTGAAGTGGTGGCTACTAAAAGAACGATTTGACAATTTAAAATGGTAAAAATAACAACAACAAAAATAAATTATTCAAACTAAAATAATTTAATTAAAATGTTGAATTCATTCAAACACAAAAAAGTCCAGACACTTTGATATATTTTATGATTATTTCTACTTACACAAGTATTCACTAAAACATAGGAAAGTAAGTACAAAGACAAACGAATTGAAAGAAGAAGCCATGTTTAGACCAAACATGGGCGTTACTTAAAGTAGTGTGTTTATCATTTCTTGAAATACTCTTCGACCATACAGTGTTGATGATTGACAGTTCCCTATCTTCAACACGTGTAATGTAATGTTCTCCACTCTTCTAATTCGTGTCTAATTGCATAAACATAAACATCACTGTCAACATGAGTTATGCTGAATAGATAGACGTTCATGTTATGTGTAATAAAAATAATTGTTACTCACGTCCATTGAATTTAATTGTAGAAGTTCAAGTAAATGCTGATACATTTTCTTATTTCATTTGCAGTTTTATTGTAGAAAGCACGCTGCCGGTTTAGTTTTGACGACTGGTTTCTATGTTTATGAAATCTCCAAAAGCTTCTCCGAACCCCCAATACCAAGAGTTCCACTTGAGGTTGGATTTTATAAGTAAATTCAATAAAACGTCAAATTTTAAAATATTCACACAACGAGCATTCTAAGTTTAAACAAATAATCTGAATACAAACATTTAGGCATGTAGCTGACAGATCCATAACACAATATCTGAACGTACAATGGGACTGTCCTCTATGATTTATTGTCTGTCTTCTCAGCTATATCTGTAGAACAAAGACAGCACATTGAGATGTTTAATTGTGGGACGGTGAAGCATGTAGCTGATAGATCTGTTAGACAATGCCTGAACGTACAATGGGATTGTCCTCTATGATTTATTGTCTGTCTTCTCAGCTTTATCTGTAGAACAAAGACAGCACATTGAGATGTTTAATTGTGGGACGGTGAAGCATGTAGCTGATAGATCTGTTAGACAATGCCTGAACGTACAATGGGATTGTCCTCTATGATTTATTGTCTGTCTTCTCAGCTATATCTGTAGAACAAAGACAGCACATTAAGATGTTTCATTGTGGGTCGGTGAAGCATGTAGCTGATAGATCTGTTAGACAATGCCTGAACGACCAATGGGATTGTCCTCTATGATTTATTGTCTGTCTTCTCAGCTATATCTGTAGAACAAAGACAGCACATTAAGATGTTTAATTGTGGGTCGGTGAAGCATGTAGCTGATAGATCTGTTAGACAATGCCTGAACGTACAATGGGATTGTCCTCTATGATTTATTGTCTGTCTTCTCAGCTATATCTGTAGAACAAAGACAGCACATTGAGATGTTTAATTGTGGGACGGTGAAGCATGTAGCTGATAGATCTGTTAGACAATGCCTGAACGTACAATGGGATTGTCCTCTATGATTTATTGTCTGTCTTCTCAGCTATATCTGTAGAACAAAGACAGCACATTGAGATGTTTAATTGTGGGACGGTGAAGCATGTAGCTGATAGATCTGTTAGACAATGCCTGAACGTACAATGGGATTGTCCTCTATGATTTATTGTCTGTCTTCTCAGCTATATCTGTAGAACAAAGACAGCACATTAAGATGTTTCATTGTGGGTCGGTGAAGCATGTAGCTGATAGATCTGTTAGACAATGCCTGAACGTACAATAGGATTGTCCTCTATGATTTATTGTCTGTCTTCTCAGCTATATCTGTAGAACAAAGACAGCACATTAAGATGTTTAATTGTGGGTCGGTGAAGCATGTAGCTGATAGATCTGTTAGACAATGCCTGAACGTATAATGGGATTGTCCTCTATGATTTATTGTCTGTCTTCTCAGCTATATCTGTAGAACAAAGACAGCACATTGAGATGTTTCATTGTGGGACGGTGAAGCATGTAGCTGATAGATCTGTTAGACAATGCCTGAACGTATAATGGGATTGTCCTCTATGATTTATTGTCCGTCTTCTCAGCTATATCTGTAGAACAAAGCCAGCACACTGGACGTTTCACTGTGGGACGGTGAAGTATGTAGCTGACAGATGTTTCATTGTGGGACGATAAAGCATGTAGCCGACAGATCAGTTAGACAATGCCTGAACGTACAATGGGATTGTCCTCTATGATTTATTGTCTGTCTTCTCAGCTATGTCTGTAGAACAAAGCCAGCACACTGGACGTTTCACTGTGGGACGGTGAAGTATGTAGCTGACAGATGTTTCATTGTGGTACGATAAATCATGTAGCTGACAGATCAGTTAGACAATGCCTGAACGTACAATGGGATTGTCCTCTATGATTTATTATTTGTCTTCTCAGATTTATCTTTGGAACAAAGACAGCACATTGAGATGTATTGTGGGACGGTGAAGCATGTAGCTGACAGATCTGTTAGACAATGCCTGAACGTACAATAGGACTGTCCTCTACGATTTATTGTCTGTCCTCTCAGCTTTATCTGTAGAACAAAGACCAGCACGTTGAGATGTTTCATTGTGGGACGATAAAGCTGCTGACAGATATGTTAGACAATGTCTGAACGTACATTAGGGCTATCCTCTTAGATTTATTATCTCTCTTCTCAGTTTTATCTGTAGAAGAAAGACATCACATTGAGACGTTTCATTGTGGGTCAATGAAGCATGTATCTGACAGATCTGTTAGACAATGTCTAAACATACAATGGGACTGTCTTCTATGATTTATTGTCTATGTCCTCGGCTTTGTCTGTAGAACAAAGTCCAGCACATTGGGATATTTCATTGTGGAACGATGAAGCATGTAGCTGACAGATCTGTTAAACAATGCCTGAACGTACAATAGGACTAGTTTATTTGATTTATTGTCTGTCTTCTCAGCTTTATCTGTAGAACAAAGACAGCACATTGAGATGTTTCATTGTGTAACGATGAAGCATGTAGCTGACAGATCTGTTAAACAATGCCTGAACGTACAATATGACTAGTTTATTTGATTTATTGTCTGTCTTCTCAGCTTTATCTGTAGAACAAAGACAGCACATTGAGATGTTACATTGTGTAACGATGAAGCATGTAGCTGACAGATCTGTTAAACAATGCCTGAACGTACAATATGACTAGTTTATTTGATTTATTGTCTGTCTTCTCAGCTTTATCTGTAGAACAAAGACAGCACATTGAGATGTTACATTGTGTAACGATGAAGCATGTAGCTGACAGATCTGTTAAACAATGCCTGAACGTACAATAGACTAGTTTATTTGATTTATTGTCTGTCTTCAGCTTTATCTGTAGAACAAAGACAGCACATTGAGATGTTACATTGTGTAACGATGAAGCATGTAGCTGACAGATCTGTTAAACAATGCCTGAACGTACAATATGACTAGTTTATTTGATTTATTGTCTGTCTTCTCAGCTTTATCTGTAGAACAAAGACAGCACATTGAGACGTTACATTGTGTAACGATGAAGCATGTAGCTGACAGATCTGTTAAACAATGCCTGAACGTACAATAGACTAGTTTATTTGATTTATTGTCTGTCTTCTCAGCTTTATCTGTAGAACAAAGACAGCACATTGAGATGTTACATTGTGTAACGATGAAGCATGTAGCTGACAGATCTGTTAAACAATGCCTGAACGTACAATAGGACTAGTTTATTTGATTTATTGTCTGTCTTCTCTGCTTTATCTGTAGAACAAAGACAGCACATTGGGTTGTTTCATTGTGTAACGATGAAGCATGTAGCTGACAGATATTTTAAACAGTGATTGAACATACAATAGGACTAGTTTCTTTGAATTATTGTCTGCCTTCTCATCTTTGTCTGTAGAACAAAGACAGCACATTGAGATGTTTCATTGTGGGACGATGAAGCATGTAGCTGACAGATCTGTTAATCAATGCCTGAACGTACAATAGGACTAGTTTCTTTGAATTATTGTCTGCCTTCTCATCTTTGTCTGTAGAACAAAGACAGCACATTGAGATGTTTCATTGTGGGACGATGAAGCATGTAGCTGACAGATCTGTTAAACAATGCCTAAACGTACAATATGACTTTGATTCTCAGCTTTGTCTGTAGAACAAAGACAGCACATTGAGATGTTTCATTGTGGGACGATGAAGCATGTAGCTGACAGATCTGTTAAACAATGCCTAAACGTACAATATGACTTTGATTCTCAGTTTTATCTGTAGAACAAAGACAGCACATTGAGATGTTTCATTGTGGGACGATGAAGCATGTAGCTGACAGATCTGTTAAACAATGCCTAAACGTACAATATGACTTTGATTCTCAGCTTTGTCTGTAGAGCAAAGACAGCACATTGAGATGTTTCATTGTGGGACGCATGTAGCTGACAGATCTGTTAAACAATGCCTAAACGTACAATATGACTTTGATTCTCAGCTTTATCTGTAGAACAAAGACAGCACATTGAGATGTTTCACTGTGGACAATGAAGCATGTAGCTGACAGATCTGTTAAACAATGCCTAAACGTACAATATGACTTTGATTCTCAGCTTTATCTGTAGAACAAAGACAGCACATTGAGATGTTTCACTGTGGACAATGAAGCATGTAGCTAACAGATCTGTTAAACAATGCCTAAACGTACAATATGACTTTGATTCTCAGCTTTATCTGTAGAACAAAGACAGCACATTGAGATGTTTCATTGTGGACAATGAAGCATGTAGCTAACAGATCTGTTAAACAATGCCTAAACGTACAATATGACTTTGATTCTCAGCATTATCTGTAGAACAAAGACAGCACATTGAGATGTTTCATTGTGGACAATGAAGCATGTAGCTGACAGATCTGTTAAACAATGCCTAAACGTACAATATGACTTTGATTCTCAGCATTATCTGTAGAACAAAGACAGCACATTGAGATGTTTCATTGTGGACAATGAAGCATGTAGCTGACAGATCTGTTAAACAATGCCTAAACGTACAATATGACTTTGATTCTCAGCTTTATCTAGAACAAAGACACAATGAAGCATGTAGCTGACAGATCTGTTAAACAATGCCTAAACGTACAATATGACTTTGATTCTCAGCTTTATCTGTAGAACAAAGACAGCACATTGAGATGTTTCATTGTGGACAATGAAGCATGTAGCTAACAGATCTGTTAAACAATGCCTAAACGTACAATAGGACTTTGATTCTCAGCTTTATCTGTAGAACAAAGACAGCACATTGAGATGTTTCATTGTGGACAATGAAGCATGTAGCTAACAGATCTGTTAAACAATGCCTAAACGTACAATATGACTTTGATTCTCAGCATTATCTGTAGAACAAAGACAGCACATTGAGATGTTTCATTGTGGACAATGAAGCATGTAGCTAACAGATCTGTTAAACAATGCCTAAACGTACAATATGACTTTGATTCTCAGCTTTATCTGTAGAACAAAGACAGCACATTGAGATGTTTCATTGTGGACAATGAAGCATGTAGCTAACAGATCTGTTAAACAATGCCTAAACGTACAATATGACTTTGATTCTCAGCTTTATCTGTAGAACAAAGACAGCACATTGAGATGTTTCACTGTGGACAATGAAGCATGTAGCTAACAGATCTGTTAAACAATGCCTAAACGTACAATATGACTTTGATTCTCAGCTTTATCTGTAGAACAAAGACAGCACATTGAGATGTTTCATTGTGGGACGATGAAGCATGTAGCTGACAGATCTGTTAAACAATGCCTAAACGTACAATATGACTTTGATTCTCAGCTTTATCTGTAGAACAAAGACAGCACATTGAGATGTTTCACTGTGGACAATGAAGCATGTAGCTGACAGATCTGTTAAACAATGCCTAAACGTACAATATGACTTTGATTCTCAGCATTATCTGTAGAACAAAGACAGCACATTGAGATGTTTCATTGTGGAACGATGAAACATGTAGCTGACAGATCTTTTAAACAATGCTTGAACATACAATAGGACTAGTTTCATTGATTTATTGTCTGCCTTCTCAGCTTTGTCTATAGAACAAAGACAGCACATTGCGATGTTCATTGTGGGACGATGAAGCATGTATCTGACAGATCTGTTAATCAATGCCTGAACGTACAATAGGACTAGTTTATCTGATTTATTGTCTGTCTTCTCAGCTTTATCTGTAGAACAAAGACAGCACATTGAGATGTTTCATTGTGTAACGATGAATCATGTAGCTGACAGATCTTTTAAACAATGCTTGAACATACAATAGGACTAGTTTCTTTGAATTATTGTCTGCCTTCTCATCTTTGTCTGTAGAACAAAGACAGCACATTGAGTTGTTTCATTGTGGAACGACGAAGCATGTAGCTGACAGATCTGTTAGACAAAGTCTGAGTAGTTGACATACACAGTCTATTAGAAAATGTCTGAATGTATAATGTGTTTCTAAATTGGTAATCGCCACTATCCCGTTTCTCTAGTTAAATTTCCATTTGTCTTGTAATATAATAATACTAAATTCAGCTAGCTACAAATCCTAACATCGCTGAATGGCTAAGTGATTTTAATCTTACATTCAAAGCAAATTGATTACAATTTACTTTAATTGGAAACAAAAATATTCAGTTATTTTATTGGCATTGTAATAAAAAACCATAATACATTGGTCGTGATTATAATATATTCAACACATGATAAAATACTCGTAGTTTGTGGTTCATTCAATTGATGTTGATAGGCCTAAATATTAGAGTTGAACGATTTCTGCATTGTAATACTGCACAATTGTAATACACAATGTAATACTGTAAGAGTAAACCTCATTTTATATACAATTACCAAAACGTTTCAATAACTAAATAACAAGGTTAAATGTTCGGCAACACAAAATCTACAACGACAACCATGAAGTTATTTATAATTCTCAATTTCCACAGAGGGTTGCAGGAAATTGAATTTCCTTGTCCCGGGAATGAATGGAAACATGAAGCTCTCAGAAAAATCACTCATGTTTCACAAATGCACAATATATTTCCGTGATGTACGTGCGGTGGTTTCCTGTTTGAAAAGTGGAATACTGATTTTATTTGTTTGTTACTCAAACCATTCGTACAAACATATCCGCGTGTGCTCATAGACCTTGCGGAACAATTTCTGAAAATAGTTTGGCACAAATTCTAATCTATTGAACGTATACCGTTTTTTGTATGTATTGTAAGCTTTTATGAAGTGAATAGTGAACAGATTTTTTTTAACTACCATTTTAGCGTAGATGCTCCAAAAATACAAAGCTAATCATTCAATCTGAGGTGTGAAACATACAGAAATTGTGTGTATTTCTTTTGGTTTTTTTAAATACACAGTCGCCACGTAGTGGCTGAGTGTGTCAATACACTGTAACACTTGTATGAAACTAGACTGTCTGTAGGTGAAGTGGTAGAGAGAACTTGTTGTCAAGTTGAGAGTAAACAGAGAGACAAGCGTAATGAAGAAACACACTCTCTGTCACTTGCCTCTCACACAACTTGACATCTCTACACTCAAGTAGCTTTGAGACAAATGTTTACTGTTAGTAGTGGCTGAGTTCCACTTTTGACTGGAGATACAACTATTGTTCTTAGATTAGATTAGGACTAGATATAGGTTCGAAACCGCGAACCTATTGTGATCTTCAATTACTATATAATAGATGAAACCCAAGTCTTTAACAAGCCTTAGGATTTGCTTCCCCATGCATGATTCAAAACATGTATCTGACAACGATTCCTCCTCTCTTGGGCTCTACAAGATCTCACACTAGCAGCTCTACGCAAATGTCTAGCAGCCCCTCAAACTGCCCATTTCCTGTAGGTAGCGTCGCCTTGGTAAATACCCATGTTAACAAGATGGTTCCCGAACTAACCGTCTCCAGTTAGGTACGCCGTCGTGAACCTGAGGATACTCCTATTCTGACGTATCAAATAACTACGAAGAGTCATGGGAGTAACCTTTATATGGTCTTTCAGGAGGGTTTGTCCTTCACCAGATATTCATCTGTCTCGGAGCTGCGGGTTGTTACTTATCATTTCCTTTGGGTCGAGACTCTAAATACTCGCTACAGTGATATTTGAATATTTCCATTGACACTTGTTATGTCTTTTAGGTTATTTTGTTTCATTTACATTCTGACAGCACATTCTACAGAATACTAAAAGGGTTACTGACTTGTAAAAACCATAAAAGGTTAAATACCTCAGTAATGGTGTATTAACTTTATATTTAGTTTTAAAATTATAATTTCAACGATACTTTTATAGTACTTAAATAAATTTCTACGCATTTCTTTATTTGTAGTTTGTTGTTGACGATGGGAGAATTTCAGAGTTTAGACTATATTTGAGAACATTCTCCATCGTTAGTGAGCAAGATTATCATGAAAAGTCAACTTTAACGTTTCTACTGACGTTTCGACGTTTCCAAGCTGAAATAAACTCTTTAATACGACAAATATACATGTTGTCCCCTGAATGGAAAGATTTTAATTGCTTCAACTATTTAGATTAATACGCATTTTGTTCATTTTCAATGCAACCAATTGTTTATCTGGTGATTCTTACCGCTTGGTAAATAGTTTTAAAATCAACAAGGAAAAATATTCTTTATAACATTTGTTTGTTCCT
The DNA here is from genome assembly GCA_018831715.1 of Matsumurasca onukii. NCBI lineage: Eukaryota > Metazoa > Arthropoda > Insecta > Hemiptera > Cicadellidae > Matsumurasca > Matsumurasca onukii. Next base: position 10,441,155 of record CM032065.1, read on the forward strand.
TTGAAAGAACGACTGACTCGCAAGTGGATGAAAGCACAAACAGAACTACGTACGCTGAATTGACGTTGAATTACAGCACTGCAGTTTTTCAAGTGAGATTAACCTCTCTTGCAAGTCATTCTTTATCCACTTCCCTCTCTTGTTAACAATACTCCCGTTTGTTTCTTTAGCCTAAATTGTTTTAAACCGCGTAGTAGTTTGTTAAATAAATATGTTGGCAATTCATCAAGGTCATCATACAGAGTGTCGGTGGACTCTCTGGGCATATACTTTGTAGAAATGTTCCTTGGGTAAAAAATACTAATCATATAAACAGGGGTTTTCGGCTTCGTTGTCCGTCTGTCTGCGTGGATGCGTCAATTTTTGGTGAAAAAATTGAAATACTATTTGGGAAAAGTAGTTATTTTTCCCTAACACAACACCAATGGAACTGACAACATTTTTTTTTATTTTGGAGTTTGTTAAATTCGCATGGACATCTATACAATCAATGGTGAGTCGTTTTGGACTATGTAACCATGTAGTATGTCGGCAATTTGAACATCTCTTGCTCGAACAAATATAATTATTACATTTTGATGTCCTCTGTTTTTTAAAGATTAATGAAAACTTCAAATGTAAGTGTTGTTTTTTATTTATTAAAAATTATTAAACTTACGTTAATACTGACAATTACAGTGTTGTACTCAAAATATTGTTTCTAGGTTTATTTGGTTTTGTACAGATATTTATAGAAGAACTCCAACATTCAATTAAATAACGTGTTTATATATTCACGTTAAATTAATTGATAGCGTTCAATTCATTGAAATGCCCAATGAATAAAACAATAATTACAAGTGCATATTGGATTTATTTTCCGGAACAGAGGCCATCAAAATTTAATTTACTGTTTAAAATAACTTTAAATCATTGATTGTAAAGATGTCCATGCGAATTTTACAAACTCTAGAATCAAATTAATGTTGCCAGTTCTATTAACTGAATGGGAAATGTATGGCAGGCTTAGGCTCGAAAGACAAAAATTACAATAACTTATTTCTCATTTGGTCTTCAAATTCATAAATTTTTTTTAAAGCGAATTAAGTACACTAAAATTATTGTTTTATTAATTTGTTGCAAAAGTACTAGCTTCGTAGCCCAATTAAATAAATATTTTTCCTAATTAAAAATAGTATTTAAATGTTTTGAACAAAGTTCAATGGAAATCAGTGCATTAGTTTTATTGTTATAACTATTTTAGTAAAAAACACGTCCACACAACAGACGGACAACGAAGCGCCAGAGACCCCTTTTTAAACGGTGAAATTTCAATGTTTTTACCCAACGAACATGTCAACAAAGTATGCCCAGAGATTTCAGCGACACCCTGTATATGTATAAATTGTAATAAGATTGTAACTCCCTCAGAAACTAAAAGGAGGTGTAGCCTAGTCAAAACTAATTGATTGACATCTTATTTTATGCTAGCTTTGGTTTATTTACTTTAATATTTCATCTTTTATCTTCGTGTTTCAAGAGTTCAAGAACTTAATGGTTTGTTTTCTATTTTTTTAAATTTACATTCAAGTGAGCTAGAGTTATGAGTATTATGTAATGAAGGAGAGTTGACAAAAATGTGTTAAATTATAGAACACATTTTTCTTACATGGAGATAAAAATTTCATCTGAAAATCGGAAATAGCTGTTTTGGTCATACTTTTCCAAGTGTGGTAAATAGCTTTTGAAGAGCCAATAAAACGTAACAAAAATGAATTCAGCTATAGCAGTTATTTAAAACAATTGGTTGCATTTTAAAGTATCATACCAATGGTTGTATAATACTTTAAAAATAAGAGCGTACGGTGTTTCATATTCAGACATCTGGAATCAACACAAAACACACCTTTGAAATGTATTAAACAAATAAAAGTGACAGTTTATAACTCCGGGGCTTGGCTTTATGTCAAGAGAGAGTTTCTGGATGTGACTTTAGCTCGGCACTTTGGCACGGAACTGTATTCTACTTTACAGCGTTAGTCAGCAAATATTTTTTATACACATTTAATATTTAATTTACTTTTTTTAGACATTTTGGTGCTTCGTCAACAGAAACGTCAAGCAATTTTAGTAACTTTTCCTGAATTGATTTTAAACGTATATGTCAATGTAGTAAGTGAGTTTTATGCTTTGAGTGAGCTTGTACCTGTCGGCCATTTTGTTTTTTTTCCATGATAGCAAAATACAAACAAACATTTTCTGAAACACCTCACGCCTACAATTGTCATCAGATCTTTTTTAAACAAGTTGTATTAGAACAAGACGATGTACTGAAGTTACATCGTTGGCCACTTTTTAAAAATTCTACTAACTTTAGGGTAAAAAAACAGTCTCAAAGAAAATTGGATTTATGTCACAGTTTATTAAGTGGGAAAGTGGAAATTCGGCTCAGTGGAGTCACCAAAACATTATACATACACAAAATGTTTACTTGATTTGCAAATGTTAGTAAAAATATATTAATTGAAAACCATACAATCCACTACTTTATCTGAAATTTTTATAAGATCCTTCTGTTATGTTTCAAAATGTATTAGAAATCTCAAAGCATTTTACAAATTAACGAGAAGACATTGTTAAAGAAATCCTATTGCTGTGTGAATAAGTATAGCATCACAGTTAGTATTCAATAACCCAAAATTGCTTTTTGTTTGTACACTACAGTGTTTAAAACCCTTGGAAGGAGAAGAATTGTAGACATTGACATTGAAATACGAGGGAGCTGTGTTTACAAGTAAAAAGGATCAAGTATCAGGTCTACCTTTTCAGTTTACTCGCTTGGCTTTCTTTCACATTTTAATCTCCACTTTGGTTTTAACGATCGAACTGCTTAATTTGACATAGGTTACGAAGTTATATTTTGTATTACTTCCATTAGTTTTTTTTAATGCATATTATTCTACGAATAAATTTGACGAAGCATTTTAATATATTTTATTGAATAATCAGATATTTTAAAATTTGTTACTTTTACGATACTGGCCACTTTCCACTTATATGAAAAATGTGTAGCACTCGCTTTAATATATATGTCGTTTTGACTAGCTTCGGGATTTCGATCAAAACACATACATTCAAACTAGCTCGCTGATTAGTATTTTTATTTAAGTCACAGCTGTTAATTTAATCGTACACCATTATTGAATTTTATTTGCATGGTTTGTAAGATCGCGAGGATCATTGGGATGGAATATTTTTATCTTTGTTTTTTATGATCTTGAATGTACGAGTAAATATCGAGTATTAAGTAGTTACTAACTAATACACTTCATGATGAAATTTCACTTGTCATATCCGAACACGTTTGACTGTAACGAATTCCCAAAAGAACGTAATTTATAAAATTACTTAGATATGTAATAAATGTAAGCATGATAAGTAATGCTTAGCAGAAACACAATGTGGAGAATGGCAGTTAGGTTGATGGGACTGCGTATGAATAAACTAAGCACGTCTTCTGCGTACACACACCAACATTGCAAGAGCGCTTACAACAAACGGTCATGAATACTTGTATACAGGGTGTAGGTTAATCCAACAAGCGCTTTCATATTTACAAACTTGTAAAGTAGACAGATGCTAGTGCTCTAACTCAACTTTCAAAAGGTTTTATGACATGATGATTTAACATAACATATTCACAACAACAACTCACAAAGCCAGTACATTTGTTAGAGCGTGGATCTTGAGTAAAGCCTGTTCTTATGAAGCAGTTTGTCCCTGGATTTTAGTCAACTGCAAAGGCTTACCTTTCTCATTTACCATGACAAACTTTCACCAGGAAGTATTTATGTGGATAGTTTACCCTACTTTGTCATTACATTTGAATGCAGTATTCATTTTCATAAATAAAATACAAGTTTTGTCTGATCTCTTTAATTAAATATTCTCTGTGTCTTTTGTCATGTAAGACATTTTAAATAAAAAATTGGCGCAACCAAAATTTCTGTTTGTCCGTACCTAGTAGAAAGTTATTTTTTAAATACGTTCCCGCAACAATGACAACTAACTGCCGACGAAAACATTGAAACTGGTTAAGAGTATTACGATGAGTGCTTTTGGCCATATGAAATCGTCATATAACATTTAAATACTGAATAGTTGTGGCTAAAATGAGCCAGGATTTACGTACTTGAGAAGGGCGTTTTAGGCGACTAAAACAGGTGTCATTTTTGACAGGGACTCGTGGCGTGGTCCAGTAATCCAGCTTCATGGAGGTCAGGTTTTGAGGATGATATAGGTCTAAAGCGGCTCAGATAGTCTCAGTGATCATCTGATGATACCCGCATCAACTCCCACCATCGTTTAGACATATCAGACCATCACTTGAGTGGTTTGGATGTCACGTTAAGCCGTTGGTCCTTGTGTTTCCATTTGTCATTGGGCTATTAATTAATGACCCATTCTAAGGAAGAGTCGGCCTTAGTTTGTAACAAGACTACACCTCATAACTCATCACACTCATCCTTCACCACATATTTGCCTTAAAATACCCTCATGAGAGTGGTCGGCATCTCAAATAGTGATTTAGTGTCTATTTAATACTATTTTAAATCGTACATTTAATCACAATTCTCCTTAGTAGGCAACAGTGTTTATTGTTAAATTGTAAAATGATAACTTATTGCTACTTATAAAGCAGCCAGTTTATTGCTACCTATAACCAAATTCTTTTACTCGACAAAAATTGAACCAAACTTTTCATCTGGAAGTCAAGCTTGGTATAAATATGTTCTTTGTTTATGTTATATGTTTTTGTCAACACAAAACATATTTGTAAATTGACAAATAAATTGTTCAATTGTTATTGTCTAAGGTTACTAGGTAAATAACACAAAATACAGTTTAACTAATGGGGAGGTAATAAACGAATGTGGAAATTGACAACCTCTTTTCACCTGCCAATCAACTGAGAGCTTTATTTGATACCGTGACATTTACTGTTGATCGAATTCATCAACTAAACTGATAACAGGTGAGATGTATCAACAGGGTGCTTTTTAACTGTGTCTTCCCCTCTACCGAAAATCATTTAACAAACATTGAAAAAGGCTTATGTGAATTTGTAAAAAATAATAATCACTATCAGTTGATTGAATATTGTCCATCATGTCGCTTAATAAATGAGTTGTAAAATAATTTAAACGTACAGTTTGTTAGGTATAGCACGGCCTGTGGCCTTGAGATTTTCTGCTGGCCGCTTATGGCCAACATGGCCTTATAGCTCATCTCACCGGCCATGCTAAACCTGACGAACTGTAATCACTCATCAGTTAGCTCATCTAAAGGAATTTTTTAAATACTCTTATTCAGTTATACTTTCCCAAAAATAACTGAATGATATGGGTACAGGAGGTAGTTTATATGATCGATATAAACAAGACTACACTTCATAACTCATTACTACAACTCACCACACTCATCCTTCACCACATATTTGCCTTAAGATACCCTCATGAGAGTAGTCGGCATCTCAAATAGTGATAAATTCGTGTTACATAATGAAAGATCTTACAAAGCTAACATCCTCTTTGATGTTGATCTTGAAAGATAAATAATTATAATAAATAAATGAATGATTTTAAAAATAAATAAACGTAAGATTTTCTGTAAACAAACATATACATATGGACATGAAATATGAACTAGAAAGCTATAACTTCTTGAAGTGGAGATTATAGGCAATACTTTACAACGTTTTTAAAATAAAAAAGTCAATAAAGAGTCTTTTATTTAATTTACAAGAGCAAACTTGTTACATGGAAGTTAAAATACAAAGTTTATTAATTTTTATTTTAATATCCATGTAATAGGTTTGCCTGATGATGACAGTGTTGCTGTCGAAAGCGCTTGTTGATAAAAAAACCACTCCTTATTATGTAATAGCTTCAAAGTCGGCAATGACTTATTGATTGATAATGATTTGTAATACAATTATTACTCGTCCAAAAAATTATACATACAAACTCGATTTAATAAATATCCTAACGTCATGTCCTTAGGTTGCTTTCAATTATCACTATAACGAACATCCACACTATTATGTATCTGATTAATAACTTAAGTCGCATTACTGTATCACAAAGAGCGTTGCAAAGCTGCAGGATTATCATCAAGTCTTTGTTGATGTGAGTTGTCAAGGAACAAAGGACTATCTATTGTTCTATTGTCTGTAGAACTATTGAGCGAATAATCACGCCCAGTTTCACCACAATCACTCAAACTCTACTTGTTGTCACACAGCTCCTTCATATTACAAGTTTTGAAGTTTCGAGTTTACCCTTTTGAAGTTTTGAAGGTGTCGAGTTGAGTGGTAGAGAGGACTTAGTAGTCCTAACTTCACCTCGTTAAACAAGACAACTTTTCCTTTTTATCTTTTACCCTTTCAATGTTCGAAGATAGCCTATTGTTTTGTTTTATTTTTGTACTTGGAAAAATTAAACCAATCTAATAAAATGAAAGAAGCTTTCGGTGGCAAGACTTTGGAAGACTTCAGCCTCAAAGCTTTATATAACGAGGGTTTGGCTAAAGTTTGTTCTTTACCAAATCAACCGTATAATTGGTCTACGTTATTTTACTATCGAACCATGACTAAAGAATGTTTTGGTGTAGGACAAAACAGCTGTTATTCATGTTCTTTTAGAAACGATATTTTTAAAATACTTTGAAATACCCATGGGTTTTGTTTTGTTAGAAAAGAAAACTATATAAGAGCATTAAAGTTATTTGAGGGTTTAAACTGTATATGACATCCTCTTAGGCACATAGTTTTAACATTAGAGGTGTTATAAAGACCTTTGTCCTTAGGTTACAAGTTCTTGAAAACCTGGTTAGGTCCAATAAAGGTTCATCTTTAGAGTTTCAAGTATGTTTAAAACAATCAACCGCTTTGAGTTTGCTCAAAAATGTTCAGTATTTATAAATACTGAGAAAGCCTATATTTAAAACGTCTAGAGAACCAGTAATTAAAACAGCTTTTTGTTGTTGTTGTTGTTGATTGATACTTTTTCTTTGAGACACCGACTACTCTTGGGTATTTTAAGGTGAATATGGAATGATGTTGAGTGTGATGAGTAATTTGATGGATAATCAGGTGTAGTCTTGTTACAAGCCAGAGCTGTTCCCCAGATTGGGTCATTAATAATTAGCCCAACGACCAATGGAATGGACCAACAGCTTAACGTGACTTCCCAACCACGGGAAATGCCCATTAAGGGGAAAGGTTTTCACTGAACCCGGGAATCGAACCTGGGATGATTTGATGCGAAGCCCGCACTGTACCACTCAGCTATGGCGACCCCAAACTGACGATTAATGAAAGAGTGCTTTTAAAGAATCAAGAACTTAAAATCCACTGAAATTATTATGCAGTTAAAGAACACAAGTTCTATAAATCTCTTACGCACCTCCCTGGGAAGTGCAATCATAACACAACAACTGACACTGAGATATATCGTCTGTCATCTCAGCTTTGCCCGGGAACAAAGACAACACAAGATTCATTTTCTGTCAAGGGAAACGTTTTCTAGATTCCTGTTCTTAAATCTGAGTAGGACCAGATCAAGCAATTGTAACATTACTTAGGTTGATTTGAAACATAGTATTGTGTTGTTCGTTGGAAACGAGTATCTAGAGCCAACCTCAGTGTTGATATTCAAGTAAACTTATTATATCACTGTTTGAGATGCCAACCACACTCATGGGAATATTTTAAGGCGAATATGTAGTGAAGGATGAGTGTGATGAGTGGTAGTAATGAGTTATGAGGTGTAGTCTTGTTACAAACTAAGGCCGACTCTTCCTTAGAATGGGTCATTAATTAATAGCTTAATGACTAATGGAAATACAAGGACCAATGGCTTAACGTGACTTCCGAACCACGAAGGTGATGGTCTGATATGTCTAATCCTCAAAACCTCCATAAAGCTGGATTTACGCCACGAGTCCCAATAATTTTAATTGTTAGTCCAACTACATTTTGCCATTATTCAACTGTTTTGTATGAGTCTTTTTTATAGTTTTAGCTGATAACAGTAGTATTCAGTCAGTGTTGAAAATTACGTATCCATCATACTAACAGATAACGATGAACCTAAAGGAAGCCTGAATGAATTTTTGCCTGATTTTAAAAATAAATAGCACTTTGACGATTATAATAGGCTATAATTGTAATTCAGATGTTTGAGACCATTTATTTTGCACACTTTATAATTTCTGCCTGGTTTTTCCTACATTAGCTGGAAAATGTGTGAAAGCTGAAAATCCGGTATAAACCAGTTAGTGTAGTGGAGTGTCGCAGTGAGCGAGTGCTTTATGCATTGCCCAGGGGAACTCTTCACCTGGCACTCAACCTTACTGCAGAACTCTTCCATCATTCAACTCCTGACACCGCAAACAAAGTGTCGTCAAGCTCCTCCGTCTTTAAACTAAAAGCTGTCAAGTATCCTAACCGTTTAATAACAAAGTATCAAAACAAATATCATGATGTAAATGTTTTGAAATACAATGTCAAACAGAGTGTTCTTGATACCATAAGTACCTTCCTCCCAACCTTGTCAAATGACACCTCGGCTAATACTTTATCAATTTACACTTTGAGAAAGTTTTGGAATTTTTTTTAATCCGCTCTTTGAAACCACTAACCAATCGAACAAAGAACCATCAAGTGCCCTGAATGTTTTCATAGTTGTACGATGTAAATAGATGTTTTAAAAGAAAAGGAGTCTGGGTCATTGAATAGCACCTAAGAGATTCAAAGCACTATCTTGGTTAACAATCGTCCCAGCTGTATAATTAGTACACATAAACAAAGCAGTCACGAACAAAATAGCTTCAATAGTTAATTCGGAAAGATGAATATTGTCTTGATGTATTTACGATTTCATACGATAGAAACCTTTTCAAAGACCATAACTTATAATTTTCTGGGTATCAATACAACAAAATTGTCTCCTATTTTCTAAAAAAATGGCTGACATAACCGTTGTATCAATCATAGACTATGAACTCTTCGTTGAGAACAATGCCAGCTCCTCAGTATCACGAGAGGTTTGTTGAAAGAAGATTTTTCTCACAGCTGCAAACAGACAATGGAACTTCTCAATGTGTTGTCTTTGTTCCTGAGACGACATACAGTAAACCATAGAGTCCACTACCATTGTGTTTCTCTGCCTCTGACTGTGTAGCACATTTGTAACATCACTTTGTGTAGTTTTCTATAGTTTTCACGTACGTTACAGCTTGTTTATTACAAAATAGCTATAGTAAATTAAAAATACAATATTTTAATTTAAGTGCCTTAGAGTAGTTATCCAAGTGCTAGGTCTTGGAAGATTTGCAAATTAAATAAGCTGCAATTCGATGTCAGAAACCCTACGATAAACTCAGATAGCTTTTAAAACAAGTAACTAAAAACTAGGCAGTATGTCAAGGTAATCGCACTAGAACGCTTGTAAGGTCTCAATATATTTAGTTAAAACTTAAAAGGAAAATATTAAAAACTGAACTACAGACAGAGCTAACCCTAGACTAACTGGTTGGCCGGTGACAGGCCAATCACACACACTAGGCCTCATACATATAATAAGCAGACCGTCCAATCAGCCAAGCCTCAGTTGAAATAAGGCCCCTCTGGCTACCGCTCAATGAAATGAACTTAAGCGTAGGGACATACATAATACTCAAGTAAACTTTCAGCAAGAAACAACTCAAAAAACTCATGGCATGGTATTAAGGACGCAAAACAGGCCACAGAGAACTTAACTCGCGTAAGCCGCCCCCTTCTCTCATTGGCTGTGCATAAATAGGGACTTTTGTGTTTCTTTGTTACAGTTGGCTAGCCTGCTGCTAGTGTGTGTGATTGGCCTGTCACCGGCCAACCAGTTAGTGGGTTAGCTCGTTCAGTTAGTGGACGTGTTTTGTGTTTCGTTTTGAATTTACTCCGGTGACTTGTTTACTTTCATAGTGTGGCTTGTGTTGTAATATTGTAGTTTTGTTTTCTCTAGGATATTCTTAAATTCTAAGTTTTAATTTGTTGTTTGACTCAACAACTACATGTTGTTTGGCAGAGTTTGACTGATCAGCTACGCTGACTACTTTAGGCTAGCTCATTTTCTAATGTTCTGTGTTATGTTTTAGGTTATTTTCACCTGAAGACGGGATCAGATTGCAGATCTCGAAACGTCGTGGTTCACTAACGATGGAAAATGTCCGCAATAATAGTTCAACTTCTGAAATCTTCCCATCGTCAACAACAAACTTCTTGTTACTAGTGATTTATTTTTCATATAATGTATTCAAATCAAAGATTGTAAATTTATTGTAAATAGGTGTAAACCGTGAATAAATAAATAAATAAACTTCGAACAAAGAAAAGTACAGACAGATTTTTAGTAATAATAATTTTCAATTATAAATAGTCTAAACGTTCGTACTCAACACCATATGACAACTCCTTAAAATTTGTATAAAACAAAGTGGAGTAATTGTATCACCTAATTACAAAATTCTAGAAAAGTAATAAAACTTAAAAAAGGTATAAAATAAAATTGTTATAAATCTGTGCATAACAAAGGGGTTTGCTAAACAGTTCAAGCTGTTACGTCTTGAGAGCCTAACTGAACAAATGAGTATAATTTCAGAAGAGTAACCTGCAAAGTTACAGCATAAATTACATATATGGAGATCCTAAGACTAGTTCTTATGTCGGTTTGTCCCTGGCTTAACTCAGCTTTATAAGCTTACCTTACACATTAACCTTAACTGGTGTATAACACATTCTCCAATGTTAATAATGCTCGTAGTTCACAACCAAATGACTTCTCTGAGCCAATTTGCAAATAAACATAACATATACATTTGTCAACAACTAATTATGTATAAATGTTGTGACTAAGTTCAGAGCTTAATGGAATCATTAAGGCACTAAAAGCTAGTTTCAGTTGTCCTCTGCGGTTTTTTAAAGAGAATATAGAATACTATAAAGAACACTTGCTGTTTGAACTGATAGAGCTCAGAAAATATTATTTCTAAAACCTTCAGGCTTTAAATTTAAGTACTCCAATGTCATTAAAAATGTGGATGTTAAAAACCTTTTTACGTTTAAACGTTAACTGCCATTTGGTCACAACAATGAAATTATGAGACATAAGTGCACCAGCGTAGTCATAACGAAAAGCTGCTTTGCATATTTGCTATACCTTTGTTTTTTCCAACATGGTCTACTTTTTTGACATAACGACGTTCATTACGATTTGATACCATCATAATTGCAATGGTAAAGTAGTGCTTTAAACATTTCTAAGACTGTAATATCATATTCCGTTAACAATGATGTTCAAGTTTGAAAGGGTTTGCAAGAAAAGGTTCTCATGGCGGAGATCATTCTGTAATTAGTTTAACACGCTCAGTAAACGACGCCATTTCTCACCTCTTTATACTTTTCCTTCCTGTCTCAATGTTCCCATTCCACAATTTTGTTCTAGCTTGAATGAATACCTTTAAGTTCAAAGCTTCTGGTAAACTCTTCATCACAGGTAAGATTATCTTTTTTACTTTAAAAGTTAATTTTATGTTCGTTATTAGTATGATAACTACTAATCTAATTCGGTTTATTTCAAACCAAGCTTCGTAACACCAGAGTTTGAACAAAGGTTCGGAACTTCAAAGTAATTTGGAAAACGCGACTCGATCATAAAAACCTTTACGGCTATCCATTGTCGTTTAGATACTGGAGTCACATCTACGGGCGAGATTTATAAAAGCAGTTACATGAAATAACGACTTCAACGCCTTCACTGGTTCAGTAACGGTGACGAATATCAGGTACACGTTGCTACTAGGGCAGTTTTATCAGTTTTGGTCTGTATTAATAAATCTGTAAAAAAGAGGAGATTACGAGAAATTGATCTGTTTTGTATGGTAAATTGGAAGAAATACGAGATTTAAAATGTTTGGGGAGGATGTTTGAATTGGTGAGGTCCGATGCAGACAAGGCTTTGCTTTATTCATGTCTCAAGGGTTGTTTCCACCTGACAATTTCTGCACCAAACTCTATCATTCAGAAGCTTGACCGCAGCCCTTCTATCCACAAAGAACTTGTCAGTATTGCACACTCTGTCACTCGTCAGTTATAAATATATGAACACAAGGGAACAAATGAAAAAAGAATAACGGTTCAACACCAATCACAATTAGTTTGAGAGTAAGAAAATACCAATGATCCATCCAAAGTTTGTTATCTGACTTTAACTACATATTGGGTTCAACCCTACACTCACAGAGTTAAGCAGCTCACTCACAGTAGCAGTAAGTTCAATCGAGGCTGTGTGTCCATCTAAATTGATGTCTGGGAGAATCTAATCATTCTAATGTCTACTTGCAACAGCTAGAGATATTTATCATCAAAATCATGATTGACATCAACGTGATATCTGTGATTTTCTAATCAATCAAACATTAGGAAACTGATAATATTGCATAAGGCACTGTAATGTACATTTATTTTCTCTCTATGTACTTTATCGGACACTTCTACAATATGATGGGTACTATAAGTACCTATACTCATAGGACCGTTCATTCAACTAGTCTTTCTATAACTGGGACTCGTGGCGTGGTCCTGTAATCCAGCTTCATAAAGGTCAGGTTTTGAGGATGATATAGGTCTAAAGCGGCACAGATAGTCTCAGTGAACATGTGATGATACCCGCATCAACCCCCACCATCGTTCAGATGTATCAGACCATCACCTGCAAGGTTCGGAAGTCACGTTAAGCCGTCGGTCCTTGTATTTCAATTGATCTTTGGGCTATTAACTAATTAGCCATTCTAAGGAAGAATCGGCCTTAGTTTGTAACTAGACTACACCTCATAACTCATTTCTACCACTCATCAAACTCATCCCTCACCACATATTTGCCTTAAAATACCCTCATGAGAGTGGTCGGAGTGACATGTGCACTTTGTATACTGTATACCTGAATTGAGCGTGGTGAGATTGAACCGATGAAGCACTTCATGAGCTGTAAGTATTCAAATGAAACAAGAATCTACATCGCAAATGAACTCTAGCTTCGGACTGGCAACAAACTTGGCGAATTTGCCTTAACTCTCGTGTTTTGAAATGCCAAATGGCGCATTTATACGCAACTTCAAAACGTTCAATTCAAATTTAAACGTTTTTAAAATGCATTTTGTAAACGTGGCAGTATTAAAATTAAAAACACAGTTTAATTTATAGGAATTTGATATTAATGTTATACTCGTTACTAAAACTAAAAGTACTATTTGTAGAGTTGTTTGTGTTATTACTCAACCAAATAACGCCGATTTATAAGTAGTTCCTGATGGGTGCTACTTTATAAGTTGAGCTATTACCCATTTTTATAAACAGTATGTATGTGAAACCAAGCGGGAATTGAACAAATGAGCGGCATTTAGCTATGAAAACGAGTTTTATCGGATGTTAACTACTACAGATAATGCCTTTAAATTTGTAGAACCTCTAATTAAAAAGTAACAAGGGTTCTTTCACACCACAAATGCTGCAATTAAGAGAGTAGCACAAGTTAGGATTAAACCTTTGTTAAAAGAAATACGCATCTGAAGGCTTGTGATGAGGTGGTGAAGCCGGAAGTTGAGATCGATAAACGTTTCAATTGCGGCAGTGGCTTCCGGTGATTTAGCGCCGGAAACAGGTGTGCCACCTTCGGAATATTCTATACTCAAATGCTGTAATCTTACACATGTATCATCTACTTAATGTTTCTAATTATTGACCTGCTTCAGCTTAGCATTTGGAACTGTACAAGTCATAGCTTATTATTTAAATTGAGTAAATCCTGTAGACAGACATTTAATTATGAACCTATTTAGAAGCGCACATATAATATAATATCTTGTTGAACACAATCTGTTACATAGAGATAATTAAATAAATCTATTTAGAAAATTCAGATTAGTTTTTTTTCTCGAAAAAAAAAACTACTAAATCCACCCATTCATTCGAAATTAGATTTATGTTTTATTTTAAAATTTCAGAATATGTAAAGTTGAAAGAAACGTACTTATTCGTTCGCTTATTCACGTATTATAAAACTAATATCAAAACGCTAAAAACTGAGTAAAGCTTGTTCATATTAGACACATACGGTATATTTTTTGCCTCTTTTATTTTGACCCTTCCACATTCAATTTAAAAAATAACTATAAACAAGATGTCAAACAAACGTTATGGTTTTGATAATCCATTACGATATTATCAACTAATTTCTGGACCATTTAAAACCGACAATATTGAATAATTACTGAGAATACATTGTTCTGAAATGACACACAAAATTACGTTCAGTTTTGTTATTTGCTGATGTATATTTCAACAAAACTCGTTTAGGTGATTGAGTTTCGTCATGTCAAACGAGGTAAATGCTTTACCTCTGACTTTTATAAGGACGGGAATGTCCAATCATTGGAAAGAGATATCCAATATGTTTCCTCCTCGTAATACTCGTATATCAGCTGTTTGTAAACTGTTTTCGGTGTACATCACCACGCTACGTTCTTAACTTATGACAAAGTAGTACTTAAACAACATTTTAAAACTCGCTCAAATGAACATAAAACCCTTAGTAGATAAAAAAAAGACTATTATACATTCTCACTGTAGGTGGTTTTATCAAACGAGTTGTTCAAATAGATCTTTTAAGGGCAAAGCCTTCTGTTCAAAACGCTGTTTTCAGTGGTTAGAAATGTTTGAAAGGTTTTTTTTACTATTGTAACCTAATTTAATCTCGTTTAACTTAACGTAACCTGACATTATTTGCCAAATTATTAATCACCACATTACACATACAACCTTTTTTATAATGACAATTTTTTCTTGAAATCTTTCTAGGGAAACATCACAACCCTATAACATAACCCCATGGGGTAAGCTGACTATTCAAACATAGCCAAACAAAAAATAACTGTTTAAGTCAAAAACTAAAATACTACAACTGGCTAGAAATGTTGAACGGCAAACGTAAAGAAACAACCAAACCTTTCAGCTACCAACCGACCGGTTGAGCTTGCATTTTAGACACGGTCATTATTTGACACCTCTACAGATTTACTTACTAAACAACAGTTTAAAGTAAGAATAAAATGGTTTCTTAGCAACGATATTATTTAGAACATTTATTTTGATGCTGAAAGGGGTTTAATGTGGATGTAGACAAAATGTGTGTCTTGCTCAGCATTGGCCTGCTTGGACAGCTTTTAGGTAAGTCTGAAACTATCTCGTAAGAAGTTTTTCACTTATTGTGCTATGTTGCTGTGATCTGGTCTAAAACTTACGTGTATCTTGCTGCAGCTTACAATTCTAAACATGTTATGGATAGCTTAGTAACTTGTGTTGGCTTATACCCATCCACAATAGCTGAGTTCAGCTATGACAAAAATGTACCTGCACATGTGACTTTGGCGATCATCTGGTTTAATTTAGCAAAGAATCGATGGAACCGGTAGAACCGATAAGAAAACTGCATCCAGAAGAAACTGCAGGACAGATAACCGATAACCGGCAAAAATTTGGAACCGACCCATCCCTTGTAGGAACTATTGGTTTTGTAAGATTTGACTTGATTCATTTGCATCCATTTTACATGTTGTCCTCGGTTATTTTTTCGCAGTATCTGAATTTTGCGTACTTAGAGATCGACTTGTTATTACGCGCGTTATACGAAATTATGCACCACACCCTGTATATCAGTGTGTTGTTGTGTTTCTTGGTAACCCATACCATGTACAGGCGATAGGTACCTGTACTGGTGATGGATTTGCAGAGATTCTTTTAAGAAAGTTTTCGTATAAAAATACATACGAGGCGTGTTTTTTAAGTAAGTACCGTTTTTAAATAAAACAATAACGAACAGAGATTTCATAATAATTTTTATTTCACATGAAAGAATACTTTAAACTATTTTTCTACATAATTGCCATTAATATTGGGGCACTTATCATATCGTCCAGCTAGCTTTTGAATTCCGATGTCATAGAACTTTGCCGCCGACTTGACAAAAAATTCAGCACAGCCTTTTTGACTTTGTCGCCGTCGTCATGGCGCACGCCGCCCAGGTGCTTCTTCAAGTGAAGGAACATGTGGAAATCGCTCGGAGCAAGATCTGGACTGTAGGGTATCTGTTCAAGTTGTTCCCAACCAAACTTTTGCATAAAATCTTGGGTTATCTTTGTGACATAGGGCGGGCATTGTCGTGAAGCAAAATGACACCTGCATGCTTCGCCTTTTGTTCTGGATAGCACGGCGGAACTCCGCTCAAGTGTCACAGTATAGGTCTCTAAATTGATTGTGTCCCCACGAGGCAAAAACTCCACCAACAACCACACCCTTCCTATCAAAAAACACTGTGCACATGATTTTTCGGGCAGACATCGTTTGTTTGAACTTTACTTTCCTGGGCGACTTTCCTTGTCATGAACATATGGGCGGCCATCTTTTAACGCCCTAACCCATTTTCTTACTATTCCTTCTCTCATAATGTTTTCTCCGTACACTGCCCTGATCTCACGATAAACATCGACTGCTTTCAGGCCTTTGGCACTGAGAAAATTAATCACAGATCGAACTTCACAGTCGGCGGGACTTTTGATTGATAGAGGCATTTTAAACGGTCACAGGCAGGCGTACGCATAAGCTAAAATGGCCGTTTTGGTGTCTGGGCGTGACCAAGAGATGCAGGTACACAACGAACATGCGCGGAACGCCGACCGTAGCGTTGCAGCGGCGTAATTCCAAAACGGTACTTACTTTAAAAACACGCCTCGTATGTTGTATACTTATGATGATTTCATTATATTCTTAGTAATTCTTACAGGTGAGAACTTTAAAATAAAACTGTTCTCCTGCAGAACAATTTATCTTGAGTAATTATATACTTTCATCTAATAATAATGTTTATTTAAAGTTTTTCAACTTAGAGGTTTAAAAAGAAATTATTATGATTTAAACATCATCGCTCAGTGGATGGACGACAATGGATTTAATATAAATTCTGACAAATCAAATTTTATCTCGTTTTCCCACCCTAGAAGGAAAACCAAAACAGAAAATGTCAATATTCTTATGAAAAACAAACAAATTCAAGAAAACACCAATATAAAATTCTTAGGACTTACTTTGGATGAAAATTTAAATTTCAAAGCACATATCAGATCAGTTTGTAGAAAGTTATCAAGTGGAATCTTTTTATTGAGAAAATTATCAACTTTCAGCACCATTAAAACATTGCTTACCTTATACTACGGAATAATATTTCCATACTTAAATTATGCTGTCATTTTTTGGGGAAACTCCAGCAGTTGCACAAACGATGTTTTCATTCTACAAAAATGTGCATTACGAACAATATTCAGAAAACCACAAAATCAATCATGTAAACCGATATTTCAAGATTTTCAAATATTAACATTTTCATCAATCTATATTTATGAATGTATTATGTATTTTAAACAAAATCTTTCATATTTTTATCCGAATTACAAAATATTAAGTGCAAGACAACAAAATTTAAAATTGAAAATCCCAAATCATAACACCTCCTTTTATACACATTTCCCAGAGTACAATATGGCTAAATTATTCAACAAACTTCCGAACAAATTAAAAAAGAAGACAATATGAAGAAATTCAAAAGAAATTTAAAATTATTTTTAATAAGAAAAGTTTACTACTCCATAAATGAGTTCTTACAAGATGATATGGAGAGAGAAGATTGGACTAGTGAAGGCTAAATTTAATTGTTTTGCTTTTGTTTCTACTTTTATTTTTTCCTCTATTTTATTTCTTTTTTTATTTTATTTTTTGATTTGATATTTTCTTTTCATTTATGTTGGTTTATATTTCTTATACTTTATTATTACTAGTTTTTTGTGTGTTGTTATACCTATTTATTTCTGTTATAGCCCATGCAAAGGCTCATCCTTTGTCAGTGGTCAATAAATATTTCTATTTCTATTTCTATACATGTTTTTTATAGGTACTGATTTTATGTTCTTTTGTTTAAACTAAAACAAACACAGTCTACAGCTGTTAGTTGTCATGTTTCCCGAAAGATGGCAGCACGTGTTTGATTATATATCATTGTATTACGTGAAATTAGTATGTTTACGTCTAGACTTATGTTTTGCTTTCTTGTTGCATGCTAAACTTTGTGACGAATGTGAGGAAGCAAGGCAACTTAGCGTTTCACGAGGGCAGGAGCATAACCTATATTTGATTTTATACGGTTTCAAGAACCAATTCGATAAGGCTATAGAAAATGTGTAGGTAACTACATATTTAAGTATTTACCAAGTATTGTTGTGTAACTAAAATTAGGAATGTCCTAGTTTTGTTATTGGAAACACATTTTTACGTATTGAAGGGATATTTGGTATACTATTCAAACGAAATCATGAAAACATCAACAAACGTCACTAAAATTGAAATAGTGGCCGTTTTAGTGAGCCAATACAAATATATTTTACAAGAAATATTTTTTCAAGTATTCTCAGAGTTTAGCAGGGGCACTAAGTACGATTGAAATAGGTCTTCCTAAATTTAGAAGTAACTCGCTTTAATTTTTAGATTCTACGTCTTGGCGAACCAGATTCAACATTTTTGGATCAACCCTGATCCAAGTTCTAACCTCGATGTTCTGAAGATGCTCTCTTCTCTATAGTATGTTTGAACTGGGCAGCTAAGATACTATATTATATACTTAATAAAAAAATTGTTCCTTTACAACCTAAACTGGCTTTATTTGACTACAAGTAATTTTTGTTTTCTGTGACTTTGAAAAAAATATGAAACCATTTTTGAATAAATAAAAAAATTGAACTGATCACGTACCTTTACCAATTTGAAACAAACATTTTAAACAGGCAGATTAGAAGACACTTTGATTTGAGACACCGACCACTCCTACAGGGTATCTCAATGTGAACATGGGATGAATGGAGTGTGTTGAGAGTTTTGATGGACGCTGAAGTTAATAATATTGAACTTACTGGTCCTAAGGTGTAGTGCATGAAATAGTAATTACTAACTGGCTTTACACCAAGAGAAATACAAAAACCGAAACCTAAGAGAATATGACTATCTTAACTTGAGGTAAATGAACAACCTGAACATATTTAATGTTCAAAAGTTAGATCAAATAAAAATAAAAAGTATTGGTTTTTTGTTTTATTTGATCTAACTTTTGAAATTTAGTCCAATACTATGGTTCAAGTTTTCTATATTTAATGTTGTTAGTCAAATGCGTCTTTGGGGTTTCAAAAGGTTCCTAATTTAATTAATTTATTTGTTGTCATATAAAACATTAATAGTTTGGAGAGCTTGTAGTAACAAGTAGTATCTTATCAACTAGACCAATACCCCAATTTCAGTTGATAACGTTTCTTATTTCCTTGTAACACATTATTAAATTTTATTTTTGTTCTTAATTTACTTTTGGACATCATTCAAACCTACATACAAAATTATAATTAGCAAAATGTACAATACCAACACGATTATAATTTACAGTGTACCTACCATATACAGTAATTGTATCTTAAAATGTTTGCATTAGTTATGTTTGTACAATAACATTGCACAAAACACTCTGTTTACAGCAGGGTTGGCTTGGATAGGGCAGGTGCAGAAACCATAAACCCAAGTCATGAAACATGCCAGGACCCAATCCGCTTCAAACCAGACAATATACCGATACTTGGTAAATAGAATACTTACTTTCAGTCGAAGGCTTAAGTGGTGAGATATTTATTCGAACAGTTTTATGGATGTACCACTATAAATTAAAATAAGATGTTAAAACACGTTGTGTCTGAACTGTGTCAGACATCATTGCTGTTAACCACTTTATACAGTTATTTTATTATTTCTACAATTTTAAAATTAAACTGATGACATCTCACAGTTTGGACAAAACGTTTTGAAACATCTTGTTTACTTTTATAGCGGTACATTCATAAAACCGTTCGCATAATACTTACTGTCTGCAGTGGAACAAGTGACAATACCATAAAGAGTAACTACATCACAGTTAACTTGGAATTGAGTTTGACACTTGGGTTTCTGCGTTAGGCAGTTAAGTTGGCTATAATCAACTTATCAAGGGCAACTGACAACTTAGATTAGTGTTGGTGGTGCTTCTAGAGTTTAGGTTATCAGGGTTAGATACCGCAGCTAATGGACTTAGATATTCAACATTGCCTTCAGCATTTGAACGAGGTAAATCAGATCACTTTAACCTCAGGTCCACTTTATGCTTGGTCCATTAACTATTAGGATCTACAGATTTATTACATTTTGTACGTGATAAGGATAGCTCTAGTATGAAAAAGTATAAGTCTAGGCTACTATTAGGCCATTAAATTGGGCCCACCTTTTCAAATTATACATTTTTCTTTGAGCATATTTTAACTAATAATTATACATACTGTTTTTTATCAAACCTAGCCTATACTCAGGCTTATTCTTCCTAATCAATACACCGCAAGACTTACTTGGTTACGACAAGTTGGGGGAGTGGCTAGGGTCACTGAGAAAACTAATCGTAAATTTTAAAACTATTTTATGTTACATGCAAATATTTTCAAAACTCATTAACACCTGTTATATATTGTAAATACGGTTTACCATAAATCCTTTTCTTTAACTTTTTTGACTTAATTGCAGATTTTAATTTGTTGGCAAGTTGTTATTTCATATAACGAGTACTATTATCAACGAGTTCAATTACTATTATAAATAAAAGCTACGGTATTTTAACGTTAAAAAGCAATCGATTAATAAAAAGTAGTCTGGCCACCTATGTAGGCGAGAATTACATAGTTTTCTTTATATGTACCCTTAACCGTTTTATGAAACCTTTCTTCAATATTTTATTCACTTGCCCGACCATGACAATTTGAAAGCTAACCAATGGAGTTCTATGTATGTTTAATTCTTACACCATACTATTAGCCATAAAATCAGCCCTTTGTGAAACTCTTTCTTTTTTCGTTAAATTCACTTTAGCGTCATGATTTCTACAGAAACGCCTCGCCCTGCCACGAAACTTAAACAAAACGTAGTAAAGTTAAAATTAAGTTGTGAAGTCTGTACTGTTGCAAAAGAGACAATTAAGTTAATCAACAATGACATACAGTAGAACTAGTTGCTCAAATTAGTAGGAGTTATTTTCTGAGTAATTGTTTCCTTTTGAAACTTGGTTCATTTGTCACAAGTAATTGTATTCTATTGTGTCGATATGTTTCTTGTATCTAATAATATTATACAAGTTCTTGCGTAGAGGGATGTACACTGGCAGATTTGTTCATTTTATTTGTATCGAGTGGTTCAATGAACCAATAATGTTTAACAGATCCACAATAACAAAATTGGCTTTTTCAAATTGATGAAATCCAAATAACTATGGATTAATTTAATTGTTTGTCCGTTTCGCTAAAGGTATTTTAAACACTTTTTAACTGATACATACATTATAATACTCTTAAATTATAACATAATAATGATACTGCACCTGTGCAAACCAACCTTTGTACATGAAAAACCTACAGATGATTGACACTAATTCTTTGAACACTATACATTAAAGGCTCAAAGACAGGTTTCATATAACCTCCGGTTTCATCAAAAGAAACTAGTTTCCTCGTGCTTTAGAGGGCTTTAAAGAAAGAGTTGTTAAACATGTTATTAGACTTTGCCAAGAATCTCATATCCTGGCTTTATTCACGTCACCTTGGTGTGCCTGACAGGTTCTTGCTTCAATTGTGAACTTGGTTCACTTTGTAGTTTAACTTTATACAAAGTACTTTACCTTTAATAATGACGGTAACTGGGAAAGACAAGACTCTTTGAATTTGACACTTATGTGAATAGATGAATAGATAGTTTATTACTTTTGGTTTACATCTTTGATGTCTCAACAATTTCAATGACTACAATTGTTATAAAACAATCACAGCAATTTTTTATTTAACTAATAGTTTTTAACTTGTGGTGCACCATTGAATGCTTGTAGAAACTGTCTTTGAGGTTTAAACAAAACAATGAGACGATACTCGTGTATGTAAAACTAAAATCTCCGTTTTATGTTCACACAAACTATTGGACTGAATATCATGATAGAAGAAAACCTACTTAAAAGCTTCATAAATATGAAGATAAAATGTTTGTTTAGTAAGCTATTTATTTAATAAAAAGAAATAAAGTTTTAAAACAGAAAATCCAATTTTTTAATTTGTTTTCTCGTATTTATTCAATGTTAACGTCTTATTATTGGCGATTTCGTAGACCAAGCTCATTATATGTAGAGTTTTAAATTGGTAGTGACACCTTATATTTAATGTTGAGGGCATCAGAACTTAGAACGTAATTTTACATTCTTTAGTACATAAAGTTAAATATATTTTGTATGTACTGTAATTCTACTTGGTTTATTAGGTTAGGTTCTGTTTAAAATTTGTTTTGTTGTCAAACTAAGGGATTTATTTAGCTGGTAAATATAACATATTAAATGCTTTTTGGACCATCCTTAGCTCAAGAAACATTTTAACCACCCTTCACTCCTACCAAAGCTCTTGCTTGACATATAAAACTATATTGTCACATTTACTTATTTTGTCTTTTATTTAACGAACCTTTTAGTTATCGACTATTTATATACGAAGTTTTAGTTTTCAACAGAGACCTCAGCAAAATATAATTAGTCTAACGATGTTTTTTCTGATTATACGAAAACAATACTATTGAAATACAAAATTCTTTTAAATACTGAAGCTGATCTATTCATCCGAACAAAATCCATCTACAATGTCTCAGCTGATGTCACTGGCCTTCGGGGAAATTTAGGACCTGAACTCAACACCTGAGCCCAGACTCTTCTGTCTTAAAACAAGAAAGAGTATAAGAACGTTGTATGAATAAAAATACTAACTTAATATTTTTTGATGTCAGTGCAGAGTCATAGTAGGTAACTGTCTTAGGCAAATTCACTGCCTCTGACTCGTTCCCATTGCTCGAAACTAAACTCGCTGTTTAGCTCGAAAAAGTCCAGAGCTGTTTTCTCTTTTTTTTGGTTTACCAAAAATTCACGTCATGAGCTGCCAGAGGAATATAAGAAAGAGACAAAAGCCTTTAATTGTTCAATCGAAGAATTCAACGGTGAACTTTTGGTGATCTATTAAGATATCTATCGGAGAATTCAACGCTATCATCAAAGCACAAAAACTATTAAATGTGTAGATAGTCCATTCATATGTTATATGTAAATGTATGAGTGTTTGACTACGTGGAGTTCACAGTGTAAGGTTTACTTTAGAAACAAGGCGTTGCAAAGAGCAACAACCAATGCTAACTGTGCATACATGAACTAACCAAACTTCCGGAAACAGTTCAAACTTGTTTGAGCATGCAAAGTGTCCAATGTATAGAAATCGTATGTTTGAGAGGGGTATTTCATTTTGATTATGGTTCTTGAAAGGAATATGTTGCTTGAGTGTTATTTACAAATTTTGCGGTATTTAAATTAAAATTTGTGTTTTGAGTACAAATTAATAAAAAAGTAACGTTAATAAACTACGCAATACGATAACAGTTATAACTAATTGTTTCTTGTCGTACTGGTTGAAGTTTAATCTCATGCGAACCGGATAAACTTGTGAAATAAAATCAACTTAATTATCAACTGTAATCAACCAGTATAAATATTACTTGTTGAATCCATCTATAAAGTACGTTTCGATAAGTATGTGCTTAACTATTGAATAATGAACAGATACAGTGTTTACTGTTCTTGAAATCCCAAGTGAAGTCAAGCCTCGTAAAAGTTTTATTGCATCTATTCCATAGCTCTATAGCTCGGGATATAATGTCTGGATGATTTCACGCTTGCATTGTCATATATAAATACACGTTTAATTAATTTAATTGTGTTTTTAATAATTATAATAATAATTAATATAATTATTAATTAATAATTAATTAATAATTAATTAATAATAATTATAATAATAATGTTTTGTAATAACGAAGCTATTACAGCTTTACATTCCTATCTAGCTATACATTTGCTAGCAATACATCAACTATACATTTGACATTCCCGTATCTAGCTTATGACATCGTTTTGTTTTTTTTCTAATATTTGTTGTAGATATGAGTTTCCTTTTAATTGTGTATATGAATTTATAAAAGACTTTTCCTTCTGTTTTTAAGTTCTTTGTTGACAATGAAAGCTCCTACAACTCAAGTGATGTGAAAAGTACAATTCCTCACTCTGAGACACTAATGGTGTTAACAGGGCTCGAGTATTTGTCTTTCACCCAACATTAGTGTCCAACTGGACAGTTAATTCAGTCCCAGCTCTCTCTCACCTTGCGACCTATATTAAAGATAGTTAATGGATACTCTTTTGGTGAGCTGTGCTAAACTTAGTAAAATAGTAAACTAATTCCGCATATTTTTTTATTACGATCCGCTATTACAACATGTGTCTTACAATCGGCGTACATAGAGATCGTTCTTTTCAAGATGGCCGCCCCGGTTGGCTGCTCTTGTTTAGCTCCTTGGGATTTGTAATTTGAAATCCTACATTATGATGGGCTGGTTATAATAATTTTGGTTCAATTATATGATCGAAGTGGTGGGTGAGCCGATATACGAAGAATTCTGATAGCTCATCTACAAGGTATTTGCATTTAATTGCAAGGTAATTTGTTTAAAGTTTGCTCTCAATAAAAGTATAATTTATGAGGTTTAATTAATTTTCTGGACGTTTCGCATGGCTTTAAAGTTAACAAAAAGAACACGATGTTTCAAGAATTGCTCATTAAAACTCTAAAGGAGTGTTTTCTCTTTATTTGCACTGCACAAACAGGTATTTATTGTTCTCAGTTACAGGGGTTCAGTCTGATACACGTCTGTGATTGGTCGTCCGGTGCTCCCAGCCAGCCATTCTGTCGGGGGATTGTTGTCACTGGCTGTGGATGGGCTAAGTCACTCTAATTGTGTTTTAATTTCTTAACATGTTTGTGCATGTTCTATTGTTTCATAGGTAAAATCGTTTTAACATTAATTAAGGAAATAATTATCATGTTGTTTGGTGGTAGGTGATTGGTCAGCTTAAGAATGAAGAAGATTCCAGATTCAAAAACATCGTGTTTTTCTTGTTCACTAAACTACGATTGAAAACGTAAATAATAATAAGTCAACTTCAGATAACACGGGTTTTAAATCGTATTGTAAGAGCACAAGGGTGAAAAGGTCAATTATTTGTTGGGGTTCTAAATTTGAATAGCTTTTGACTTTAGCTACCATTTTGGAAAAATAGTTTTCAAACATAGAAATTATTGACTTTAACAGATAAACCTTATATTTGAACAGATGTAAGTATATGTTCGGTTAAGGTTCTAGGATTTACTGAGCATCTACAATGCTCGTATACTCCAGCAAACAGTATTTTATTGCTCATATATTCGCGTGGACAGATCTCAATTTCCTATACTATGTTATAGATGAACGACTTTGTTCTGACTTTTATTAGTAAAACCATTTATTAAGCATCTTCTTAATGTGTAAAACTTAACGTATTTAAACAGTGGAATAAATCATTTAGCACTTTTATTTACATTTGAATGTGTTTTTACAAAACTCAATAACAGTTGGTTTCCGATTCAATAATATCCACATTCGGTTCAATAACCAAAGTTTCGTCCTAACATTCCCGTATTGAACCAAAGACTATTGTTTCTGTTTGACAATGTAGAAGCTAAACTATTTGTAGAATCCATTAGCAGACAAAGTGGACTTGCCTGAAGGACCTTTCAGAAGTTGACAATAACCCATTGACAGATGAGAGTTCACTGTATGATACTTAGTTTTGTGTTATATATTCTGATCACTGATGAGTCATCAGACAACTCTGTCTCTGAAATTACTTGACTTGTCATCAAACACTGAGAACACTTCACAGAGTTGATTCTATCAAAGATCTCTGAAGCGGAACTGAACTGAAATATTGGAAACTGCATTTCCTGTAGCGCATTGCAGCTGTTTATCTCTAGAGTGATGTCTGACAAACAACTTAATCTGAAAATATACTACAGGCGTACTGCCAAAACAAATAATAGGATTGCTGAAGTTTTAAATGTATTTGCATTGAATATTTCAGTTCTTGTTTTGCTACGACCGGCAGATTTTGTGTTTCAGCTGATTTAATATAACTTAAAATGCATGCATGTGTTTATAATCTCTATTACAGTGGAAAGCTTAACTAAACCACTTAGTCTATTGTATCATTTGTTTAGGGAAGCAGTTACTCACTAATTGGTGGTCACATTTGTCTCAGAAACCAATCATGTAGTTAAGACTGTGAAACTATCTGTCAATGTCTTCTCAGTTAGTGAACACTGAGCCTTGTACTTGGAACTGGTTAACTCCATTTGTATATTCCATTAGAGCGTTATCTTTTACTCATCAATCACCTGAATTTACTAAATAAATCAACCATTTATTAATACAGCGAAAAGTTGCGCTGTGGCTTAATCTTTTAAGAATAAAGTCTCTTATTTTTGTGAACACTTTCAAGAGAATAGGTTAAAATCTTCGTTCGTTTTATCTTTAAATCTGAATTATTGAATCAGATTTACAAATATTCACAATTATTATAATACTGGTAATCTTATAGACAAGCAGACGGTAGTTTGAGGTTTTATTTAAAACCAAAACCACTATCTGGCATCATGGTGTTGAATGTGATCGTAACCTTTAATTTTTTTATGTAAACCTTCTCCTGTGGGGTCCAAAATATAAACAATAAAAACGTTCAGTTAGATGCACATGCAATTGTTTTAAAAACTCCACAACTACATAAAAGAACAAATTACGTCATTATAGAAAGTAACAGCACAAAGTTATACGATACAGACTGAATTGATACGATTTACATACTTAATACATAAAATTATTATAAATCTCTCCACTTATGACTTAGAAGCACCGAGAAAACGGCAAGATGCACTTAAGGCTATGCAAGTAACACGAGTTGTTTCTCTTTATAACGTGTGTTTGCTACATAAACAAACATTGCTTGTGAAGTCAACATGAGTTAAACTCAGTCACATGTTTGTACTATTGCTTAACGTAACCACACATTAATTACGATATATTTATGCTTTTATCACGTTCTAGCTAATGTTAAGTTAAGATCTAAGGCTTCCGGTTTACACCGCGTCACAGTTGAAATATAATTACTGCTAAACGTTTCGACCTCGCTGTGGAGAGTCATCCTCAGTAGCTTGTTGACTGGCTAAGACTCTCAACAAGCTACTGAGGATGACTCTCCACAGCGAAGTCGAAACGTTTAGCAGTAATTATATTTCAACTGTGACGCGGTGTAAACCGGAAGCCTTAGACCTTAGTGATGACACCGGCCGCGAAAGCCTAAGAGTCAATGTTAAGTTAATAATTGTTTAGAAGAAAACGAAGATCTTAGTTTTTAACAAATTTGTGCTCTCGCAGTTTACTAGTCCACAGCAATAAATATTTATCTATTTTATTTATGGTTTCTAGAACCAATAAGGATAGTAGAGACAAGTTACAAGTATATTGATTGACTAGAAGCTACTCAGACATGCAGAGTACATACCCCTCAATCCAAGGTGCAATCAACATTACTGTCTACTTCACGTTCATTTGGATACTTTCATGTAACAAATTGTTATTTCAAAGTTCAATGAAAATTCATCATCATAATTGTTTGCCAACGTCGCAAACTAGCTTAAATACCTTATAATTTTTATGATAACTATTTATGAAAATATTATTTATTTTATTCCAAACTCTCTTTTACGTGCTTTCCGTAGAACGTTTTGGTGGAACGTTACTGTTGCATTCTAGCCATATCTAAATTGTATTTTGATTTACACAAAGCAATTTTTGGAAACAAATATTGTAAACTACTTTACCTTAATTAATTAGAAAAACTTGTATAGGGGACGGATATAGCTGTAATTTTCTACTAAATATTTAAAATTACAATTTCCAAGGCAGCTGATAACAGGGGAAAGGGTTGATATCAGGAAACACATGTTGCTTCCATTACGTTATGAAGTTGAGAAAACAGCTGACATATCTTCAGACTATTTATACTAAAAGTAAGTACTTTTTATATTAAACTCGACACTATACGTAACAACCACTTAGTAGCATTTTACTTTGAAATAATTGAACATCGACTCTTGCCGGTGGGCTACTTTCACTCAATGTTACATTTAATTTCTTTTAATTTCTAATTTTAATTTCATTTAATTTTTAATTTCAATTAAATTCTAAGAAGTGATTGTTAATGCACTCCCTTATACAAAGATAGATGTACATAGATAGACATTAGATTATACATAGATAAAACACCTACGTATTTAATAGAAAAACTGTTTCTTCCTAACAGTTATTTTGCTCGAAATCTCCTCCACTTTTAACGGTCACATTAAATATTGGATACCCGAAGAGGACTTTCTTGTAAGCCAAATAAATTATAAACTACTTTGCGAAAGTAGTTGAGAGTAACGTAGGCAAGTAACTTGTTAATATTGTTTGACTAATTTGTCCACGGAACCCATCTTTGAACTTGAATGAAACATAAATATTAGTTTCAGGAAATTACAATGAAAATTGTCAAATATACCCACATCTGAAACTGTCTCCAGGAAGAAACATTGTTAATTTACTACAATAATTTCTTAGCACTTGCTAGGTGTGTTTATAAACAAGGTTAGCTGGGACCGATACGATATGTCAAATAACTAAACATAACTGTTATACATTAAAATTCCCTTAGATTTTCAATGGTTTGATAAACTTTCCTATTCAGAGAGTCTTTAGTTCAAGTATATCATTAATAATATATGAACTTATTAATGTTCTTAAAGGAGCCAAACTAAATGTTTCCTTCTTAATCTCTAGGGATTTCAGCTGCTGGAAAGTATTGAACTTGTTGAGGCTAAACTCATTTAAACTTGTCAACTTTGGTCGTTTAAAGAGACTTGTGGTTGAACGGTGGCGATTTCAAGTTTTCAATGAAAACATTATGAGTTGCTCACTTAAACTTTGGTTGTGTGTTGTTTAAGCGTTGATGCTTTACTTTTCTTTGAACAGGACTTCTTTAGTCAGAGCTTATCTAAACCATCCTCAAACTATTCTACAGCAAGGATGAAGGAAGGTGAGATTAAAATTCACGAAACGAATCAATTAGAGTCCGTGCGTTTCTTCGTGGCGCTTGGTGAGGGGAAGTGAGGGGATAGAGTGGGGGAACAAATCGAGGTTTTCAAAAGGTACAGTAATAGCCTTTCCTCACAGTACGAGTGCCATGGAAAGACTGATCATTTGGTTACCCCCACCCTCAAAACCCAGTTATAACTGGTTTTAGTCGTCAAGGTCAAGCGCCACGAAGAAACGCACGGACTCTAGTCGTCATGAATATGTGATAATTCTACCCTTAAGCTGAAAAGCTTGGAAAAAACTGAGTTATATACCACAAAATACAAAGGTACGGAAACAACAACATGTTACATTGATATATTCAGGTTGTTTTGTTTAAGTAAAAGTGATTATATGTTGTTTAAAAGTCATCCAGTATCTTTAGACTTTACGAAGCTTACTTCCTTTCAAACTCCACCTGTACATTTGTAGGATATATTTAAGATATTAGGTAAAGAATGGTGAGGGCTACAAACACCTCTAAAGACAGACGGAGTTACACAGAAGCTTACGCTGAACTTAGTTAGACTGTACTCGCACGGGAGACAAAAAAAAACATTTTTCATTTAGAAAGTGTTCCATGAAACTTTACCTTGAACTCAAGAGAAATTATACAAGGTCTAAGCTTTATTTTATGAAAGAAAATCGTTAAACAAATGTATCCATAACGTAATAACTGGCTATTCTCGGTTTATCTATACTTTCCCGTGATTTGCTTGAGTTGTGTTATATAAAATAAATAAATCTTCGTTTATTCTTTTCAATTATTACAATACAATTTGTTATTACAATACATAGTGTTCAAATACTTATCATATAAATAATTGTTCAACAAAGTTGTCATACAAAGAGCAAACATTACATATGTTACTTAGGTTAAATGATCAGAAAATACAACGCGAAAATGTGAACAATATTGTAAAAAGGAATATTGAAAAGGAATGAATTAACGTTAGTTGTGTTGAGGCACTGTTGCAAAATTCTTTACACGCACACTGAGCTCTATATAAAGATTATTACAATTATCCTAAATATAAAAATAGAGTAAAAAGTAAATTTACACAAAGGAATAAATAAAAACTAACTGTGTTGAACATCTATTTCAGTATGGTATATTTTTACAGAACTTTTAAAAAATCAAATTAAATGCGTTTATTGTATAACGACTGTCATAATCCACCGCTTGCTTAGTGCGGATTTACCATAACCATAACAAAACTAAAGTAAAATTTCTAGATTTTATTTAGTCAAATTCAAATAAATACGCCTTATAATGTGAGAACTCTCAATAATTATTTTAGGTGTAAGCTGTAAATAAAACAAACATGCACTTGTATGCAACAAATAATATATTCACTTGCTAATACCAAGAGTCAAGTAGTTACACATGCCCCATCAGTATTGTGTAAACTCGATATTCCTAAGTATAAGTATTAAACAAGCAATCAATATTGGTATCATTCAATATAGCATGTCCGCTAAAAGATGGCAGCACAAAGCTGTATATCTCCACAGTGTCAAGGTAGGCTCTGGGGGATCGCTATAAATTTCGGTTCGTTTCCCACATTTTCCAATCTGTAGAGGGGCAATACTTTCTTGCAACTTTCATCTCCATATTTCCACCAATATTTCGTTTCCTGTGAAACTTAAAGGTCCATAGGTTATTATATTAAAGACTAATAAACCGCAGTTTAAATCATTTATAAAATTCATCTGTTTAGGTATAGTTAATTCCTTTTAATATTTGTACAAATTTCTTGCTGAGAAATCTAGAGAATCATTGTTCTAAAGATATTTTAAAAATGACCTATTATGATATCATCCCTCCCCATTTCTAGTATGGAACATACTATGGAGAAATTGTGCCGAAACAAAAATCAATCGAGTTTTTATTTTACAAAAATAAGCCATTAGAATCTTGGAAAACGTTAAACAAAGAGACTCTTGTCGAAATTGATCTCAAGAATTAGAAATTCTTACGTTTCCCTCGCTTTATATCTACGAAACTGTACTTTTCACATTAAATAAATCCAATTTGGTCCAAAGCAATGAAATTCATAGCTATGATACCCGATCAGTAAATAACTGTAGAATCGGATATCATAGACTTGAAATATTCACGGAATTACCTTCACAAGCTGGAGTATTATTGTTTAACAAACTACCACATCAAATTCAAAATCTACAAGGGTCAAATTTATTCAAAACTGAACTTAAGAATAATTTGACCTCCAACATCTTTTATAGTGTCGAAGAATTTTTAGATCATCCACCTACCACTTGAAAGATCTGGAACTTATTGTGTTGATTAATAGTACATTAAGTAATAAATTTAGTTAAATGGCTAGATGCTTGTATTTTTAGTTAAATAATATTATATTTTATCTTTTTTATATACCAAAACAAACATTTTGTATTGGTTAACAAACTGTTGTTAATGCTAAAGGTGCCACGTGAAGCCTTGTCTATTTATTTTCGTATAGTTGTGTAATCGCTTGTATAGAATTTTGCGGAACTATCAGGATTTTACCTTTCTAAAGCTATCAGTTTGATTGGTTCTTCCGTCAACATAGTTTTAATATTGTAGTGTAGTAAGAGGGCTTTGTGTTGTAGTCCTAAACAAATTGTTAGTTTAGGATGGTGTCAACGAGTGTTGATTTTCTTGACGTTTTTAACTTTACTGGCAGATAAAGATTATCCGAAAGAGATGATTTCTAATTAATATTAATTGTTTAACGATCATAAAAGTGCCTTAGAAAATCGGTGGTTTAACTGAATGTACACATTTTAGTCCAAGTCATTTGTTGTTTTTCATTTTGTATTTAGAAACTTCATTCGTAATTTTATTTGTATAAACAGCTTTTCTGAGATTGTGAAAGATAAAGTAATGAAGAAAATGTACAAAAGGACGACGATAATTTTGAAAAATTCAGGAACATGAAAAATAAGGGTTTAAAAAGATTGAAATTGGGTCAGGATTACAAGTTTGTGAGAGAATTACTTTGCTTCAATGAACTAAAAAAGAAAACTTTCCTTTCAATACTGAACTTTCGTTTGATATAAACTGAAATAGAAAACGTGTCGGATTGGTTTTTGTCGACGACTTGCCTTTTAGTGTAGAATGATAGACTCTGTACAATCACAAGATACTTTATAGCCTATTTATTTATTTAATTTACACGCTGTAAAACAGATAATATCCAATTACATTACAGCAGTACATTCTATAATGAAATGACATTATGTGGTTAAAATAATCCAATAAGTCCAAAATACAACACTAATAATTAAACCATACATTAACAATTAATTAATTACCGTAAACAGTGAAAATATAAAAAAATATAACAAAACATTACTATAGACTTGAGGAAAACCATACTAGTTTTAGAGGCTGTACAAATAAAATAAAGACCAATAAATAAAATATGCAGAACTTTATTATATACGAATGTACAAGAAATAACAACAATTAAATTATATATTAACATAAAACAGGTTTAGCTACCTCCATCAATATCATAACTGAACATAACAGAGCCATTAGTTATTGATAAATTTAGTGCAAAGACATTATTGTTTATGTGCATTTTAAATACAAATTGTATAGTGCGTACGTTTATCATCAAAAGGCATCACAAGTATCAGACAAAACTGTGCCAGTAAAAACTATGTAGTGAAAGGGTAAAGGTAAGATTTGACTCGTTTAGTGAGGTAAAGAGGAAAAGTTAGGCCTGCATAGTCCTCTCTACCACAACCTCGATATTTACCTAGCGTTACTGCTTAGTAACATAACAATTATTGTTTGTGATGACTGTGGCGATCGAACTCATGCTACTAAAGTTGCGCATAATTCCAACTCACCATGGGTCAGCAGTCTAGAGATTTTGTTTACAGTTTATTATGTCTTCTCTTTTTCCTTGAACCCATACTGTGAACGTATTATGTTCATAAACCACCTGTAGATGTCTTGGAGTCTTATAACTCAATTTTGAAAACACGTAAAACACTTGATGACATAGTCTTCACCAAAAATTTTGTTAATATTCATAACCAAAACTAACCAAAGTACAAGATCAAGTTTCTTATCCAATTTCACATCTAGAGCGGTTGATTACAAGACCTTATTTGCAGTAGAGTCACGTGTAAGGTTAAGATCTGGCAAGTTGGCAGCGCTGTTTCCGCTACCGGAACTGGGTTGGTGCACCTGCTCAGCTCTCATGCTACCGGAAGTCACTTCCATTACTGAAGCATGTTCCACTTTGTGCCCAACTCACTTTCCACCACTCTCTTCACCTTATTCCATATGTTTCTTTCGTAACTAACTTTAGTGTTTTATACAGTTAATACCTTTGGCAAGTAATAGCAAATAAAGTAGAATATCTGTTTTACCTACACAAGAAACAACTAAAAATGTGTTTTAAAACAATTGAATAAGGTAGCAACGAGTGAATACCTTAAGATTTTGATACACAGACTAGTTTGAACGTGAACTCTGTTTTTATGTACTGCCCGTGAGGAAAAGCCCAGAAAGAGTCAATAAGAAATCTCCAATTACAGCATAAACCATGTTGCGTATCAAAATAAAGGTTTAGGCAAATAAATACAAAGGTTTCATTAGCAAGGTATTCAGGATGGTTTTTCCCGACAAGGAACAATAAAACCACGTTAGCCGACGTCGAACGAAAAGCATTTTTATACTCTCTAAAGAAAAGTAAAATCCTTCAAAACTTGTAAATCCTTTTCAAGACACAAAGACTAGGGTTAAAAGCTCTTTACGTAAAGACCACACTTCAACGCATCCTCAAAGCTTAACCAATCTTATGCAATGTGTTCGAAACTCCCCGGTTTGGAGTATACAGTTCGTTAGGTATAAGCATGGCCGGTGGCCTTGAGATTTCCTGCTGGCAGCTTATGGCCCTATGGCCCATCTCACCGGCCATGCTAAACCTGACGAACTGTACAACGTACTTCACTAATGCTGACCTCTTTTACATGTGACTCCTCATACTGCTTGGGAATCGTTCTTCTAGATGACATTTTATTATTTGAGATTTGACAGTCCATTTTCTCTGAGGGTTATGGTAAAAATTTCAAGTTTCTACTGTTTGAATCAAAATATACTTTTGGAAATGTAAAACAATTGAAGCAAGAAGTATCGTCCATTTTCCGGATGAAAATTAAAAAGTATCTTTTGAAGAAGGCTTTCTTCTCCGTACACGACTACATGATGGAAGAAATATGTAAAGAATAGCGTTGTTTTCCTGGGTCTTTTGGTTGTTTTTGGTTGTTTTGTTACTTGTTTTATTTTTTTGCTTGTATTCCTATGCATCTTATATTCCATGGATTAAATCTTTCTTTCTATCTTACTGTTAATTAAGATGCCATTCTAAACGTCACAAAGGAGCTACAGCCTATTACTAAAACTTAGTGACAAAAACCTTAAGAACAACTTAGTGTTTAATGAAGCAAGACTCGGTGTCTGTTCATTTGTACGTCTGTGAGAGAGAGAGAGAGAGAGAGAGAGAGAGAGAGAGAGAGAGAGAGAGAGAGAGAGATTTAGTCGTAATTAGTGAACACTTTCAGTTAAATGCGCTATTTCTCAAATGTGTACCCTTGGGGTTGGAGCAAATTGCAAATGAAATAAAGTTTTCATTTGGATCATTCTTCTTCGTGGCCAAGCATTGTTACAGTCTAAACAACTCCATGGGATTGGATAGAACTTATAACTTGGATAGCGGACAGCAAAGATCCCAGTTTCAGCCGATCAGTGACTGAAGGTGGTACTCCACAGCGAGACCAAAATATTCAAACTAATAATAACGTTCTCGAATGTTTAGAAGTGGTGTTAACCGGAAAGACTAGACTTTAGTTTTCAACTAACGTTTTGTGTTCACTTTCTTTATAAAGTTGGTTTTTACCTCAGCGAAGAAAGAACTACAGTATCAGTTAATAGGCCATGCTTTGTGGGTATTGACATAAAAATAAAAACACAAACCATTTAAACTGAAATCTCGACTGTTGTTTATTTGAGTACATTTCGAAGTCATTAGGAAACGGTGAAATCATCATGCGTTTTCTCTATTTGTTGGACAGTGCTTATTAGTTCACAATAATGTTTTTAACTTATAGAAGGTTTCCTTTAATATTGACTCACGTTTCAGAAACGTATTTTTCAAATAAACTAGATAAATATAACTGACAATCTTCTTTGAATTTGTGCAATTTATAAACATTATACATCAATATATTATTATGCACTGGTGTACCACGAAATATATACACACGAGTAGCAGAGGGGCAATACAGCAGATGGTACACGGGCAAATATCACAAACATAAATCACAACAAGAGAGATGTGTTTTCTCTTGTATCGGCCAACAACATCATTTCAACCAAAACTTTATTGAGTTAAGTGATTGAACATATCTATATTCAAAAATAAAAGTAAGAATTTTGTTGCAAAAGAAATAAATGTTATTTTTCGTGTCTTGTTTACTTGCTATCAGCTTCGGAATATAACACACTGATTTGAAAGAAGATTTAAGTTAGAAGTTAGTTGAGAGGTTTAAACACATGTTGGGGCAGTATTTATACTAAATATTCAAACCTTGCAACTATGTTACAAGAGCTTACATTAAACTGAACATGACAAAAAAAAAACAAACATTAATGTCTCAGGCTGTTAATTTATTTGTTAGAATTTGCTGACTTAAAACACTTTATTTTCTAGTTTGTAACTAAGTTTTTTATACCATATATTATGCATAACAAACAAGTTCATTAAACTGTTTCTCCGAAAACAATGCGGTAGTTTTTATTGTGAAAATATACCAGTCACATATACAAACTACGGTTTCAACCAATACTTTTTTAAATACGGATACATAATTAAAACATATTTAAATAAGAAATCTAAGTTAAAAAACTGGCATATAAAAGGTTTTTAAACATTATAAGTTAATAATAAATATTACATTCTTTGTTTTTCTCTGAAATGTACGTTGTTACAATAGAGATTAGATGTATGCTAATATAATTACCAATTTCTAAACAAAAAAAGAAGAAAATTTATTTAATAACTTACTGAATGGGGAAAGATTATAAGATCTCTTGAATTAATTTATAAGTTGTTTAGAGCCATCATCTCGCAAATAAAAATCGTGAGTTTAGGAGCTAACTAACTACTGTAATAATTACTGTAGTAATTATAATTACACTACAATTTAAAAAAAGTCTTTTGATAAAAATTACATAAATCGTAACTAAAACATCAAATAGATCTGAAATATTTTTGTATAAAGGTTAATAAGAAACTCCGCATACATTTGAGATAACGTTAGGAAACGTGCAAAAACACATTTCTAAGAAACAAAGTTAACAAGTTGAATGAAATTCCGCCTTGGAACAGATTAAATATTTTCCACACGATGAATCGTGAAAAGTTGCTTGAGGAAGGAAACGCTGCCTTTCACGGCGAAAGCTGCAGGAAGCTTTTAATGCTCTTCAACTCATTTAAATAGGGTGGATTTAACTTTAACTTTTAACGCGTTAATAGAGTTGTCTACCTTAATGTCAACTTACTTTATGGCATTTTACGTCTTCCCTAAACTTCCTAAGTACGTACAACACTTATTTATAGTTGTATCGGTTGAAAACTACCCTGTTATTCTCAAGAAATGATTTGAAACCTATTACTAAGGAAGAAAATCCGTTGAATATATATGCTTCGTCTTTTTATCGCTAACCACCATTATTTGTTCCCACCGATAAACCTTTTTCTCCTGATCAAAGAAATAGATAAGGCTAGACCTTGTCATGTAAATTAATTTAAAAAGTACAAAACAGCAAAAAATAACTATACAATTTTCCGAAACTAACGGAAAAATTGAAATTTCGTTGAACTAAAGAATTGTTTGAAAAGGAAGCACATAAACGTTGATTAAAATCATATGGTTTTAAAAGTTGAAAGTTAAAAGTTGAAACTAGTTTTGTAACATTGTTTTTATGATGAAAATGTTTTAAGATGAAGAAATAAAGTGGTAACTCTGTGTGAGCAACATTACTCACTCAAGGTGTACAGTGAAATTTGTACCGGGAAGAATTATACCTTGGAGCATAACAGCGTTTTATCAAATTCGCTAGATAATAGTATATTTCTTCACTATTAAATAAGGCTTTTGGATAAAAGACCAAGTTAATGTCTAAGGCGCAGTCAATCACTTAGTAATAAAATGGCCTTTTCTCCCTAGAGAATAAATATCATCAAAACAAACATTAATTTCCCCGAAAATAAACTTACAATTGTAGCACGTCAATACATGTTTCTAAAGCAGCTGTTTCAAAGCAAAAAGACAAAATAGTATTTGACTTAGTCCTGGTCTTGACAACGATGGTCTGGGGGGGCTCAGGAATCGCCGCACCACATTTTTTCTTCCCGCTTAGTGGAAGAGTTATAACCTACGGTCCGGGGGGTCACGGGGTCGATTCCCGACGCAGGCACATGGGACAACGCACAACTAACCTGAGGTCAAATTAAACCACGTGGAAATAAACATTAGAGGTAACACGAAGATCGAAATGTTAAGCGCAGAGTTTCATCCGACAATTGGATTATAATCGTCCCCGTTGAGACAGCTGGTTGTCAACGAGATTTGTTTGTTTTGCTGTTTTGTTCAGATACAATGACAAATCCACTTTTCATTACTCCCAAATCAGTATTCCGTGGTAGTCCAATTAATTTGAGTTCTAAATATTAGAAGCTACATACGAAATAAAAACCTGACAAAACATACCATCTGTCTACTGAACCCTAGTACTATCCAACAAATGTTTGAAAATTATATCAATATTCAATTGTGAAAATATTTTTGGTGTAGAAGTATATCTAAACACTGTTAGGACTAACGTACAACAGCCATTCATCAGAGTAACGGAACTGTTACTGGCCAGATATAGCCGTTACAACCGTTATTTTTTCACGTCACCATTTGAATAAATAACGTTCTGTTGTCAATAGATTGAACACTGATTTACATATATATTTCAATAAAAACCTGTTATCGCAAAGCTAACCTGTAGCTAATAATTATAATACTGGCGGATTTACTTATATATATATATACTATACTACTATTAAAGAAGTTAACAATGAAGTACCCTGAATCACCTAGGTGAAACCTAGGTTACCTAGATGTACTAGACTAGACTGTAGACTTTTTGTATACACTTGATAATTAATGGGCTCAGTCCTGAAACTAGTCGTGATTAAAATTTGATTCAGGGTATTTCATTGTTAACTTCTTTAATAGTATTATACTAAAAGTAGCCCTTACTGTGAATGACTTTTCAAAAAAAAAAAATATATATATATATCTGTAACGACGTTGTATATTTCTCCCGAAGTTTCGGGATTTGCAATCTGATCTCGTATTCAGGACAAAAGAAGTCTTTTCACCTGAAGACGGGATAAGATTGCAGATCCCGAAACGTCGTGATCATCTTGCTCACTAACGATGGAAAATTGTTACTTAAGATTTGTTGTTAAGCATAATACTAATTTGAATATCTGTAAGCAAGAGCGTGTTGCTGTGTTCAAAACACTAAAGTTGTGTGTAGAAGCCCTGAGAAAGGTGTGAAGTGTCTCAGCTGACAAAAGCGTGGTTTGAGAGTTACCAGCTGTTCAGTTGGAGGTCCTGATTTCCCTGGCGACAACAACTTCCTGTCAACACACAGATTCATCTTCTCTAAACATTTCCTGGCAACTTCTGGCCTTCTTGGGAACAGTGGGCTCAAAGCACTAAAGTTGTGTGTAGAAGCCCTGAGAAAGGTGTGAAGTGTCTCAGCTGACAAAAGCTTGGTTTGTGAGTTCCCAGCTGTTCAGTTGGAAGCCCTGATTTCCCTGGCGACAACAACTTCCTGTCAACACACAGATTCATCTTCTCTAAACATTTCCTGGCAACTTCCAGCCTTCTTGGGAACAGTGGGCTCAAAGCACTAAAGTTGTGTGTAGAAGCCCTGAGAAAGGTGTGAAGTGTCTCAGCTGACAAAAGCTTGGTTTGTGAGTTCCCAGCTGTTCAGTTGGAGGTCCTGATTTCCCTGGTGACAACAACTTCCTGTCAACACACAGATTCATCTTCTCTAAACATTTCCTGGCAACTTCCGGCCTTCTTGGGAACAGTGGGCTCAAAGCACTAAAGTTGTGTGTAGAAGCCCTGAGAAAGGTGTGAAGTGTCTCAGCTGACAAAAGCGTGGTTTGTGAGTTCCCAGCTGATCAGTTGGAGGCCCTGATTTCCCTGGTGACAACAACTTCCTGTCAACACACAGATTCATCTTCCCTAAACATTTCCTGGCAACTTCCGGCCTTCTTGGGAACAGTGGGCTCAAAGCACTAAAGTTGTGTGTAGAAGCCCTGAGAAAGGTGTGAAGTGTCTCAGCTGACAAAAGCTTGGTTT
This sequence comes from Matsumurasca onukii, assembly GCA_018831715.1. Taxonomy (NCBI): domain Eukaryota; kingdom Metazoa; phylum Arthropoda; class Insecta; order Hemiptera; family Cicadellidae; genus Matsumurasca; species Matsumurasca onukii. The sequence continues at coordinate 10,480,954 of CM032065.1, forward strand.
GTGAGTTCCCAGCTGTTCAGTTGAGGCCCTGATTTCCTGGCGACAACAACTTCCTGTCAACACACAGATTCATCTTCCCTAAACATTCCTTGGCAACTTCCGGCCTTCTTGGGAACAGTGGGCTCAAAGCGTAAAAGAGTGGAGTTGGTTAAATCGCCATTTTACTATTTTCTGAAGAAAAACAGTCTAAAGTCCCACATGAGTATTTTCACTTTTATCTTTTATTTAAATGTTTGCTTAACTTTAGATAGTATTTACAGAGTAAAGGAAAAACATGAGTCATATAGTAAAACTAAATCCAGGGTTATATCTTATCCGATTGTGTGTCAGGGCAAAAAGTCGGCTAAATCAGTTTACTGTTTTCTTAAGAAAAGTTTCAGCACAAAACCTCGTTAACAGTTTAATTGAGAGCTTCTTTAGTCTTAAGTTTCTTGTTCTTTACTTTTGATCTAATTTCCTCATCTTTGGAGCGTAAATCAAATGTTTTCAAATGAACCACGGTAAAGTACCTTGAGTATGTTATGTTGCTGCTGGTTCCAAAACTGTGTTTTACCAACTGTTACTAACAGCTGTTGGTATCCAAAATCAATAATTCAACATATATGGACAACAATAACGCATTGCTTTGTTTTCTCACAATATTAATCATACGTTTTCTATTTCAAAACTAAACATTCTTGTGTTAAATATAAGTTAATAATTAATTTATAAAAGAAAACAGCAAAAAATGTACAATATTACGAGAACATGGTTACGTTGTTTATTAATTGTTTGATTTTAAGCCAGTGATACATTAATTTTATTCCAGAGTGTATTTTAAAGATCTTAGTTAGACGTCTTGGTGTTAAGAAGTGTTTGTGAAGATTCTCTCTTAATGCTTAAAAACTTTACAAAAACTGACTGAAATTAAAAATGTCTCAACAAACTAATTTAAATCACGTTATTAAAATGTAATTGAATGTAAAAAAAAAACAAAATACATTTGGGCTGGCTTTAATGGAAAACCATTCCACTTGATTGGCCGTCATACCCATTATCGGCAAGTCAATTAGACCTAACGGTTTGTACTGTATAATTAAATCTGTTTTATTATAATAATATTCGTTCAAAGTAATAATAAAACCACAAAACAACCTAATAAAAACGACAATAAATATATAAATACTTGTATATAGTTTCGAGGTGAAAATGAAATTGTGGACATTTTTACAGAACAAGAAGAACGCAACGTTTCGGAAACATCTGGCCAATCACCAAGCATCAAACCAGATAAGTTTCATGTTTTGTTTGTTTTCTCGGGTGTTTTTTCATTAAACTTATTTAATTTCCTAACAGTAAGCCTAAAATCAATACAATTTTATTGGATAATTAATCCAGGATAAAGTCTCATTGATAATCGATTATTTTTGAGCTTTTACTCAGACAGACTGCGATATAAAGCTATCATTTCCTAGAAAGCGATGACCGCTACATTACGACCGTAATATGACGGTGAGTTTTGTTTTTAATGCAATCAAATGAGGTTGGTTTCCTAGAGAACGGTGGACGTAAGGTAGCGGTGAAAACTAGTTAAGGTTTTTCTCACCAGGTGACACATTTGGTTTTGTAAAAGTTTAGCTTGTTTATTATTATAAACGTAAATATACTTTAACAGCTGAAATAAACAACTTGTCAAAAGTTGTTTTGTTCAAAATCTGTTTAAATATTGTGTTACGTCCACCGTCACTGTTATGTTCACCGCTACATTACGGCGTTCGCCGCTTTCCTAGAAAATCATAACTTAACATTTCTGATTTCCTGTGCGAACGTATTTAAACGTAAAAGACACTAAAATTCTAAAATTTACAAAGTGCATAGTAATGTTTAGCAGAAACACAATGTGGAGAATGGCAGTTAGGTTGATGGGATTGCGTATAAATAAAACAAGCACGTCTTCTGCGTATACAGGCACACGCACACCAACATTGCAACAGTGTTTACAACAGATGGTCATGAATACTTCTATACATGGTGTTCAACAAGCGCTTCTATATTTAAAACCCTGTAAAGTAGACGGATGTACGTGCTCTAACCCAACTTTCAAAAGGTTTTATGACGTTATGTTTTTAACATATTCACAACAACAACTTACAAAGCCAGTACATTTGTTAGAGCGTGGATCTTGAGTAAAGCCTGTTCTTATGAAGCAGTTTGTCCCTGGATTTTAGTCAACTGCACAGGCTTACGTCTCTCATTTACAATGACAAACTTTCACCTGGAAGTATTAATGTGGATAGGTTACCTCATTTCAGCATTACATTTGGAATTCAGTGTTCATTTTCATAAATTAAACAAGAGTTTTGTATGTACTCTGTTAATAATAGGACAATCTCTGTGTATTTAGACATTTTGAACTTAAAAAATAGCAAAATCGATTTAGTCAAATTTCTGTTAGCCCGTCTTGGTTGATAAGTAATTGCTTTATACTTTAATGAAGTATTGATAGTAAAAAAACATTTTAACTGGTTCAGAGTATTACAATGAGTGTAATTGGTCGATCATATTGTCATATCGTCAAACAAAATTAAAATGCTGAATAGTTGTGGCTAGAAAAAGCCTAAGTTTGATTTGTTTTGAAGGTTTGTTCATCCAAAGAAGTTATACGAACTCTTTAAATACAAACATACAAACTCGATCTAATAAATATCCGTTTAACATCAGGTCCTTGGGTTGTCTTTAAATATCACTATAACGCACATCCACACAATTAAGTTCCTGATTGATTACTTAGGTTTATTTCTGTAACACAGAGAGTTGCAAAGCTGCGGGATTATCATCAAGTCTTTGTTGAGGTGAGTTGTCAAGGAACAAAGGACTATCTATTGTTCTATGGTCTGTAGAACTGTTGAGCGAATAATCACGCCCAGTTTCACCACAATCACTCAAACTCTGCTTGTTGTCACATAGCTCCTTTATATTACAAGTTATTCAAGTATTGAGTTTAACTTGTCGGTATTTGAAAGACTTTGTTCAAACACATCTAGTGTTCTGTTACGATCAAGTCACCTAAAAGTGAAAGAAGTTTTCGATGAAAAGACTTGTGGAGGCTCTATTTAGGCTCAAAACTTTATTTAACGAGGGTTAAAGTTTGTATTTTACCAAATCAACCAGTCCTCAATAATTTTTTTCAATGAGAACATCGACAGTTGGCGTCCCTACTTCAATACACGGTTGGCAACTCTGTGAGCAATAGGATAGCAGACAGTATGTATCTCACTTTCAGCCAATCAGTGACTGAAAATGGGACTTAATAGCAATACCGAAATATTTCAAGCAAATTATAATGATGTTTTGGTGAAAAAATACTCGGAAGAGCTAGATTATAGTTGTAACAACAACCGTGAAAGCCTAAGTTTAAAACTCTTACATTTGTTTGTCATGTCTAAAGGGCTTGAACTAAACACATGAATATATTTTATAAAGGCAACTTGCAAAGTTACAGCATAAATTACATATATGGAGATCCTAACTAAGACTAGTTCTTATGTCGGTTTGTCCCTGGCTTAACTCAGCTTTATAAGCTTACCTTACACATTAAGTTAACCTGGTGAAACACACATTCTCTAATGTCAATAACGGGCGTAGTTTAGAATTCGCAACCAAAGTTTTAGGTTATTTTTACCTGAAGATGGATCATATTGCTCATCCCGAAAGGTCCTGTACTTTTTGCTCTCTAATGATGGAAAATTTCCGCAATAACAGTTTAACTTCTGAACCCTTTAACTATGTTATTTTACAAATACTTTAGGTCAAAATTATGTGAATTTCAGATATCTTAAATATACAGTGTGAGCAAGCGAGTTTGCGACGTTGCTTTCTTCCAGTTCTTCTACCTTAAATTTAATATAAAATTCAAGCTAGTCCTTTCTATTATAATTTCTTCGCCGGGTGTTTGGACAAAGACTTATTTGAAAGGAACTAGATTCAATTAAATATTAAATTGAAGGTAATAATTATTAGAGTGCGATGCCTCAAACATCATTATAACCCACAATCGATTAAAAAAGAGACTACAAAGAACTTGAGCAGGCTTAGTCCAGAAAGCCTTTTTTCAAAGTAGAACACTTTTGAGACTTCTTCTTTACCCAATCAACCATGTAAATTTACTTGATTGTTCAAAAGCTTCTCATTGTTTGAAAGACTTTGTAACAAGGAACGAGGGGGTAGTGTATGTTACTACACGTAAATCACACAAATAAAAAATTGTCGCAGTGAAAAGTTGCAATTCTATTAACGTTATTTCATCATCCTGAAATCTTATCAAACAAAAAACTTCGGCTTTGTATTTTTATACATTAACGTTGATTTTGATGCACTTCTGCTGATAGTTAATCTTATGATAGTTAATCCTATATTCTCAATTAAAGCAAGTATGACAAATATGGTGCAGTAGATTGGATGTATTATGCATAAAAATACATAAATCAATTGTTTATGTGTTGCATTAACTAGAGTTTCGATGTGTTTTTAATCCACGCTCTTGCGTACAAAAAAGGTTAAAACCTACACGCAGAACTGTGACATTGTGGTTTGTTCAATCGCCTGTTAAAAATTAATACAGCTGTTAATTGTCACCAATTGTCATCAGTTAAAGTAAGTTATGTATTTACCTATCAAAGCGCTGCAACATTTTAAAGTTATGTTTTACTTTCACTCCACTAATTAAACAGTGAGCATTGTTATGGACTAGTTCAGATTGCAGATCCAGAACCGTCTATGTTTCTTTGTTTACGCAAATTATAATAGTACATGCTAAACTCTCCAAAGCCGTGTTGCAACACCAAATCTCACCAGTACCAGCTGAGAATATTATATTAAGAGTATTATGGATGGTAAAGTTGCGTTTTAGACATTTTCAAGGTAGTAACATCATATTCAGGCAACAATGAAGTTTGAGTTTGAAAGGGTTTGCAAGAAAAGGTTCTCATGGCGGGGAATCATTCTGTAATTAGTTTAACAGGCTCAGTAAACGATGCCATTTCTCACCCCTTTATCCTAGATCCTTTTCCTTCCTGTCTTAATGTTCCCATTCCACAATTTTTTTACAGCCTGAAATAAATACCTTCAAGTTCAAAACCTATTTTAAAATTTTTATTAAAGATAACATTATTTTTCTGGCTTTAAAAGTTAGTTTTATGTACGCTAACAGTATGATTACTGCTATTCTAATTCGGACTGTCTCAAGCTAAGCTTCGTAACACCAAAGTTTAAACAAAGGATCAGAGTATTTGGAAAACATGACTCGATCATAAAAACCTTTACGGCTACCCATTGTCATTTAGATACTGGGTTCAAATCTATGGGCGAGATTTATAATAGCAGTTTCATGAAATAACGGTTTCAACGCATTCACTGGTTCAGTAACGGTGACGAATAACAGGTACACGTTGCTACTAGGGCAGATAAACTACACGTTTTGTCAGTTTTGGTCTGTATTAATAAATCTGTAAAAACGAGGATTTTACGTGAAATTGATCTTTTTTATTTAGTAAATTGGAAGAAATACGAGATATAAAATGTTTGGGGAGGATATTTGGATTGGTGAGGTCCGATGCAGACAAGGCTTTGCTTTATTCATGTCTCAAGGGTTGTTTCCACCTGACAATTTCTGCACCAAACTCTATCATTCAGAAGCTTGACCGCAGCCCTTCTATCCACAAAGAACTTGTCAGTATTGCACACTCTGTCTCTCGTCAGTTATAAATATATTATGAACACAAGGGTTCAAAACTTATCGCAACTAGCTTAAAAGTAAGAACACATAAATTACATTCTGATCCATCTAAGGGTTTTCCCTCTGACGTTAATTACATATTGAATTCAACCCTACATTCACAGAGTCAAGTAGTTCGACGCTCGCAGTAACAGTAAGTTCAATCGAGGTTGTGTGCCTATCTTAATTGATGTCTGGGAGAATATAATCTCTACATTCAACAGCTAGAGATAATTATCACCAACATCATGATTGACATCAACGTGATATCTGTGTTTGTTATTGATGTCAATCAATCAAACATTGGAAACCTGATGACATTGCGGATAAAGCCTCACACTATGTTGTAGACCACCTCAAATAGCTCTACTCAATTCAGCTTGACTTCATTTACAATTTCTAGTCACGGGTAATGTAGATGATAGTGTAGTCTCACGTAAGCAAGGCAAATGGAACAAATCTATCTAAACGTCTTTTAATGGCATTTGACTTAGCACAATGTTTTTATATTTTGTATATAACAAGCTGTTTAAAATGTCTAATACTTTTGTTTAACAAACACAGGGCGTTTAGAAAGTTAACGCCTCTGTTTAATTACTGTAATATTAACAGGTTAAATTGTACACCTTTTCGGGTACAATGTAACGTGTACAAAAAAAACATTAGAAGTCTTAAATATTCTAGAACCTTACCAAGAAGCACCTTATTGTAACTCGAAATTCCTCAACACCGGTAATTCCTTAAACTTTTCAATATTAACATTTTTATATGTTACAGACTTAATCGTTAGCAGGCATTTATTTAAGCAAAACGACGTAGACATTCTAGGTCACTAATCGCAATGAATGAAGCGTCAGAAACCCGTTTAAAAACTTTCGAACTTACAAACAAGTAACTAATTTGAGTAGTTGTAAATGAGGACGTTATTTAAGTTAACTTATAAATTCTTAGCGTAGGTTCCCTAGTTGACCAAATAATTATTCATGAACAAATAATTCTTAGACAGGTTAATCCATGGCCTTAAAATGAAGGGATACGCGAAAAGAGTTTGTCTTAAAAATAGTTTTAGACTTACCCCCTAAACACATATTGTGGCGAGTGAGGATTGACTGGGAAATCCCCGATCCCGTCAAGAGTGCTTAAGGATACCCAAAATATGTCAAGATGCATTTGAACATGTTTATCCAAAAATCAAAGTCAGGGGAGGGCCTTTCAAACAAGCTGTATACTTTTATAAGTTTAAGATCTTTGAATTGTTAGTAAAACAAGCTCAGAGCCTTTCTATGTGAACTCTTGAATATACTTGACCTGAGCGTGGTGAGATTGAACCGATGAAGCACTTCATGAGCTGTAAGTATTCAAATGAAACAAGAATCTACATCGCAAATGAACTCTAGCTTCGGACTGGCAGCAAACTTGGCGAATCTGCCTCAACTCTCCTGTTTTGAAATTCCAAATGAAATAAATAACCATGATTTATTCTGTTGTAGCTTAAATACATATTTAAACATAGTAGTATCAAAATAAAAATAACGGTTTATTTCATGGTTAATGTGTTACTCGTATAATCGTCACTAATTTCAAAATTCTTTGGTGTTGTCGATGGTACAATTTCTGAGGTTAAAATTTAAGTACGTATTATTAAAAACGTGTTCCATCGTTTTTGAGTGAGCAAAATTTGAAAATAGGAGTAAAATGAGTTGTTTCATAACACTAATGCTTTTGAAAAAGTAAATTCAGAACTAAAAAGAAATTAGGAGTAAATCTGTCTTCAAACAAATACTCATGTGAAGGCTTGTGATGTGTGATGAGGTGGTGAAGCCGGAAGTTGAGATCGATGGACGTTTCAATTGCGGCAGTGGCTTCCAGTGATTTACATGTGGAAACTGGTGTGCCTAAATTTAAACTCTAAATTTAAATCTAAATCCACATAGACTACTAAAAACAAGCAAAACACCCGCAAACATGGGCACAAAACTTTTTAATATCCTGCCCTTTATTTTAAAGAACATTCAAGACGACAAATTTGTATCAAGAAACTTAAACAATACCTGCAAGAAAGACCTTACTACAAAATATCCGAATACTACGAGGAAAACAACTACTACTGTATGTAGAAGAGGAAAAAACTGACGATTCCCTGGTCTTCACGACTACGAAGAAGAGGACGTATGTAAGATGTAAGATGCCGGAACTTCTGCACTCAAATTATGTAATCCTTTACACGTGTCATCTATTTCATGTTATTAATTATTAGCTTTTTCATAGTTTCTTAGTGAACAAAAGGTACACGACGTTTCGAAATCTGGAATACGACCCTGTCTTCAGGTGACAAGTAACCTTCAGGTGATAAGTATGACCTAAACTATAACAGACATTAAGAACAGAGTCAGCCTAAAGTAGCAAGCTGATCAGTCACCCTCCACTAAATAACAATAATATTTAACCTTAAACTTATAAAAGCTTGGAAAACAATACAACATGTACAAACACTTAAAAACAAACAAAAACAATTTTGAAATAACGCACGTCAACGGCTAGTGACAGCTACACACTGACTGACTGCCTGGCCAGCCACTAGACACCCCCATTGGTTGGCTCGGAGCATCAAACGACCAATCACAGACGTGAATCAGACTGACCAACTTTAACAAACAGCACAAAATGCCTATTTTTGCACAGCCAATAGAAGGGAAGGTATTTAGACTTTTGACGAATGAGACTTAAATGAGAAGGAGTCATTTTTACTCCTGGTTTTGTTATGTTTTACTTCTTACCTGAAGACGGTATCAGATTAGTAAAGTAAATTCAGAGTGGAACGAAAATAGAAATAGCCATTTCCTAAAAAAAACGCATCTGAAGGCTTGTGATGAGGTAGGGAATCCGGAAGTAAAGGCCGATAAACGTATTAATTACGGCAGTGGCTTCCGGTGATTTAGAGCCGGAAACAGGTGTGCCACTCTTCGGAAAATTATATACTAAAATACTGTAATCTTACACATGGGTCATCTACTTAATATTTATAATTATGGACCAGATTCAACTTTTGTTTTTAAAGGTGTTTTGTATTGTAACCCTTTGGGTAAACTCTGTATACAAGAATTTATTTATAAACCTATTTATCAGTTTGAATAAAACCCTTTTACAAAGAGATTTACAAATGAGCCTTTTTAGAAAATTCAAATAAGTTTCTTTCTTGTAAAAACTTTTTATTTACTTATTCGTTTGTTAAATATGCTTGACAAGGAACATTTCATATGAACACACGACAATCCTAGATCCGATATTAGTTTAGAATGTGTAATCTAAGATCTAAGAGAAAATGTAGTAGTGGTTTCCTACAAAACCTTTACAAGAGAGGATAGAGAAGTGAACTTATTTACAATAAAAAACAACAATAATTATTACAAAATATTTTTAACCTTATTAATAACAAATATTGTATCAAGTTAAAACACTAAAAAAACACACAGAAATAAAACAGGTTTTGATACTTGCTCTAATTTGGAAAAGCGGTTTTGAAGGAAATGTATTTGAAAGGTAAGCTATCCAAAGTTTAGGTTAATGCCATGAGGCAATTTAAATCTTAAAACCTTTTGATGGACAACTTTTGTGTGGGTTAAAGAAACACGACTTAAATTTTGAAATTGAAGGACACTTTAAAAAATTAAACCTTTGGTTATGATCCTAATTCAGATGTTCAATGTTGATTTCCATACTAAACCTATATTTCGCTCAGTTAAAGAAAACGTCTAAAAGTTCGCAGTCATTAATGTCAATAAAATGTCATTGACTAGGTTATTATAATTACTTAAGACACTTGAATGATTATTATTTAAGGATATTTCCCTTACATCAAATGATCATAGAAAGATCCCGTAGAAGGAATGTGTTGAGTGAGTGCTGTACATCTGCAGTACAATCAATGTATGGCAGCACTCCAGACTTGAGTCTTGCTGTAGATGCACCTAACCTAACCTAACCTACCCTAGCACAACCTAACCAAACTGATATTGAACTTCGTTAGAAAGCTATTTTAAGGTTTCTTCTGCACATAAATTAATGGCAGTAAATGGCTTTGATGGCTATTTCAATTATCTACATTTCAAGAAACATATGAGAAGTGATTTAATATTACCACAGGCCTGGTTTTGAAATCTTTTGTTGTAATAACTATTACTTGGTTGTCCTGACCTAAAATGTAATTTCGTCTAGGCGTCAACAGGCTTTTAAACACGAGGCTACAAAAGAAAAAACCTAAGAGATCTTTAACTCTTTTAAAATTAATATGTTTAGTGTTGGGTCATTCTGTTTTAAAAATAGTTTCTAATTATTAATTTTATTTTTGTCATGTAAAAACACTGAAAGGCTAGTTTTTAGAGAAGTTGTAGAAACCAATACTGTCTTATCTACTGATAAAAACGCTTTTATTTAAGTTATTATTTTTCCTTGTCTTATTTCTCTTCTACCAAATACTAAAGTATTTCAATTGGCTTTTATAGGTCCATTTTTGGTCCCAAATCTCCGTACAAAAATAGAATTAGCAATATTATACGATACCAAGATTATTATACTTAACGATATGTACAAACAAATACTGTATCTTATTCTATTATGTTACATATTTATACAAAACACTCTGTTTACAGCAGGGTTGGCTTTGATATGGCAGGTGCAGAGTACATAAACCCAAGTCATGCAACGTGACTGGAACCAATACACTTCAAACCAATATACCAATACCTGTTGGTAAAACAGAATACCTACTGTCTGCAGTGAAACAAGTGACAATACCACAGTAACACAGTAACTACATCACAGTTAGCTTGGAATTGAGTTTGACACTTGGGCTTCTGAGTTAGGCAGTTTAGTTGGTTATAATCAACTTATCAAGGGCAGCTGACAACTTAGATTAGTGTTGGCGGTGCTTCTGGAGTTTAGGTTATCAGGGTTAGATACCACAGCTAATGGACTTAGATATTCGACATTGCATTCAGCCAGTCAATGAGGTAAATTTAGATCATTCGAGATTATACGATCATAATTACTTATAGTCTACAGTTTTGTTAACAGTGTATAAACAAAGAGTCGGCTTTAATTTGTAACAAGACTACACCTCGTAACTCATTACTACCACTTATCAAACTCATTCCTCACCACATATTTGCCTTACAATACCCTCATGAGAGTGGTCGGTGTCTCAAATAGTGATTTAGTGATACGGAAATAGTAAGATAAAAGAAGCTGACATTCAAGGTCGTTATATGGGACAGACCTATCAATTCTTATAAATAAATATCACAGACCCTAAATTTCTCAAAGTATTCCTCGGTACACTGAAATAAAGTTTTTAAACAATTTTCCGAAAAATTTACAGCAGAAAAAAATCCACTTAAATTTGTTATATTACTTTGGAGCTTTTAACTAATTTCACCTGATCAAAACAACCTTCCGAGATAAACCAAAGACGCTGATATTTTTAAATTATTCACTAGAAAGACAAAAGACTAAAGGACAGGTTTCATATTACCTCCGGTTTCATCAAAAGAAACTAGTTTCCTCGTACTTTAGAGTGCTTTAAAGAAAGAGATGTTAAACATGTTATTAGACTTTGCTAAGAATCTCATATCCTGGCTTTATTCACGTCACCTTGGTGTGCTTGACAGATTCTTGCTTCAATTTTGAACTTGGTTCACTTTGTAGTTCACCTTTATACTCGTACAAAGTACTTAATTCTTTTGATATCAACTATAACTGGCAATGACAAGACTCTTTGAGTTTGACAAAAACTCATCATTCATTAAAGTTGAAGAATGAATTGTTTATAGTTTCTGGTTTACATTTTACAATAAAAAACAATTTTAGTTGTATTATAGCTTAATTCAAGTGGATTTTTGTTTTATATTTGTGGAATCTTGTTCAAAACTTGACAACCAACAATCACACTACCGGTGTAAAACTTAAAAGCTATGTCCTATGTTTACATAGACTAAAAAAGAAAATATTATGAATAAAATAACAACAAATAAAACTTCAAATTATGTTTGGTTTTAAATAAATAAATGAGTAAACAAAAATGTCTATATATCAAGCGTTTCTCAAAGTTTACTTAGTGCTCTTTTAACTTTAAAATTGACAAATGAGGTAGAATGTTTTATTTCTTTGGGGAGGTAATTTAATATGTAGGGAGCAAAAATGAAAATTTTCCTCCCAAGATCAAGAGGGACCCTGGGAAAGTGAAGCATCCTGTTTTATTGAGTGTTGCACATGATGATCTCATCCTGGAATCGAAGTCTCTCTCTGAGATATTGAGACTTCCCAAGTGTTAGGACACTGTGGACTGTACAGCACGTTATCATCCTACACACAGTATCCATAGGCAACATTTTGGAATTTTCTAGGAAAGAAGAGACGTGTTCATAGCGTCAAGGGCATATACAAAGCAAATACAGGTATTCTTCACCCTTTGAATTCTGACAGTGGTCTTTACCGATATGCTGTTGCCACTTGCTTTCACCATATAAAAAGCATAGACAGTGATTATCAACAACAATCATTATTGAACAGGTCCTAAAGAAATCATTTCGAAAAGTTCACAGCCAATGAGAACATCAACAGTTTGCATCCCTGCTCCACCGGACAGTTGGCAGCCCTGTGACCAATAGGATAGCAGGCAGCAAGTATCTCAGATTCGGCCAATCAGTAACTGAAGATGGTACAGGGAGACCGAAATATTTCAAGCCAATTGTAATGATGTTTTGACGCGGTGTGAACCGGAAGATCTAGATTATTATTGCTACTCGGGGAAGTAGAAACTACACCGCTTCAAAGTGTGTATACCCGATCCAATGCAAAGTACACACATCAATCTCTAGTATGTTGAAGTTTGTATAGAGATCCATTAACCTACATTGAGAATAGCATCTGGTATACAGCGTGTTCCTAAAGTCATCTTAGCGCTTGTGTATTTGTATCCATTTTTACGTCGATAATACTCGTATCTATTAGGATATTGTGCTGTTAGTTCCCTATAAAATACTTGAAGCTAGTTATTTTTAAATACAGCGTCATATTTGGTGCTATTTGGTGTAATTTCAGTGTTATTTCCTTCTAGCATTGTTAATTATATCGACGGGTTCGATTTCCGGTTCGGTGCACACATTTCGTTTTCAAATGTCTTTAGAAATAAAGTAGATATTTAGCGTTTAAACCAATTAAGATCTATTATAAGTCATGTGACATAGTGTTTAAATTCAGTTTGTAATATTTCCAGCTTGTTGATTTAAAGTCGCTTTTGACAGTCACATGTTTCGGATTCAGATTTCAAATACCTCTCTACATTTTTCATAAATAGGTTAGACTGATGGTTTAGTGGTAAACCTAATCATCCGGAAAGTGAAATACCCGGGTTCGAGTACCAGTTCGGTCTACACATTTGTTCTTCAAATTTTCTTAGTAATAATTACATCAACGTTTCTTGCATCGTTGTTCAAGCAAAACATTACTAATTAACCTTTTCACTGTGTAGACTTTTAAGCAACGATTTTAGTTTGACAAGGAAAGATTTGATACAATTAAAAGTAACTGCCAAAGACAATAATGTTTAAAACTAACTTTTATTTTCATGTAGTGGTAAAACATTAGGTTTCAATAAGTTGATCCTAAAAGCTCGGAGAGTAAATTTATTTCACACGAACAAACATTAAATCAAAACTTTCCATTCCTCGCCGCTTTGAATCTAAAATACTTCCTAACACTCCAGCGGATATTCAGTGAATTCTTCTATGAAACATATTACAATGGTCTGAGGCTATTGCTATTGTAAAAGTACCGTTATACATATATTCGTAAGTAAACATACTAGGTAACCCCTTATTTTTCAAAACTTATCAACTTAGTATGGATTTTTTTAGAAATATGAGATACTCATGCCGTTAGCATGGTAAGAACCAAACCCAGGACGATAAAATGTGCACCAATCCTGACCCGCAGAACACTTTTTGAGCATTTTTCTATCAGGTGTTTGTATGTGTATCTTTTTCTACAGGTAGCATTTTTCCGATTATCACTAAATTTGGTACAAATGTTTATTTTGTGAAATTGGACTACTCCTTTTGGAGGGGGAGGGGCTTTTTACCAAAAAAGGAAGTTTTTATGCTCGAAGAAAAGCAAATTCAGTTCAATTTTGATGAAATATAAAATACATAGGTTTTGTTACTATACATCACTGTATTAAAAATTATAAAAATCCATCGAATCCATCAAATTTTAAATGTGGCGGCCAAAAAAGTGATTATTCACTATAACAACGGAATGAGTAGTCCGATTTTATTAAAACTTATAATGTATTTCCCTTTTATGATATGTAATAAAACCACCAGAAAAACCCACGTAAGTCTGAAGCCGAAGGCCGAAGAAAAGCTGTTAGTGTAGCAAACATCCTCGTAATACCCGTCGTAATAGACAGTAAAAGTCTGAGACAGAAGGCCGAAGCGAGGCTTTGAGTGGAGCGAATTTGAGCAAAAACTTCAACAGGACTGTACTGGTCCACACGCTCAAATAAATATTGTTTAACTTACAGAATATGTTTAACTTACAGTAATATCTACAACATAGTGCAGTTTGGAGTTTGTTTGGTTGTTAAACTTTAAGCACAAAGCAGGAAACTCTCTAAGTTGTATGCTACACTGGTTGTCACACATCCTACCAACTATACAGCTTACCTACTATACAGCTTACCTACTATACAGCCAATCTTTTAACTATACAGCCCCACCTACACTTTGCGAATACTGCCAAGGTGCATTGGGTTTGAAAACACTTGAAAACATATCTATAGTCCTGGCAAGATAAATGAAGAATTGAAAGAGCTCACCAAACTACTGTGTGAAACTATAGCGCCTTAATTGCATGCTTATTTAGTACATTGTAATTTTTTTCTTTGGACCACGATATAAGAGGAATCAAGAGAAAACATTTATTACATATAAAAAATAGTAAGACATTTGAATACACTTCTCTAAATGTGAGAAAACAATGCGAAGTATTCAAATTGAAAAGATGATGCAAACAGATATGTAAAGTTATTAAATTGTTTTCACCGCAATCCAAAACAGACATATTTACAGATAAACAATAAACAGTAACGCAATAATAAAAAATTGCGTAGACAATTATAAAACTATTCAAAGAGATAAATAGATTAGGGGTTTATTTATTAACCTATTTAAATAATCCCAACGCCTTACACCTTTTTTACAAAATACTTGAGAAATTACAATAATGAGATGTTGACTTAAAGCTAAGAAGGTTTAGATATATCAAGATGATACTGATTATTCAACGATAAACTGAAAACTGTCGTACTCGTTTCAAACTTCGTTTCGGTAGTGTTTATGTTGAACATAAGAACCCTAAAAACTAACTTTGCAAGACCCTGCATTGCAACTGTTCAATTTAACGTCTTTAGTTACCGAGAATGTTAGAGTACATGTTTCCTCAATATGTACATGTGGAAGTGAACACAAACTGGTATTTGTAACCGTTATCAATAACCGTTGTCGACGGTTCCAGATACAGTTCCACAGTGATGGATGGTGTGTGCACGGAAGTGTTTCCTTTACATCGATACCAAATCCACTCTCAAATATCAAATACAATTCCCTTGTGTAGTTAGGTCCGTAAAATGTATTAACGATACGCAGATTATTTAGCAATGATGTTTTAGTTTATTTAGTTAGTGTTGTGTGTCCTGTTTTCTTAATTTGCTTGTAATGTTATTTGTAATAAACTCTCATGTTCATGTGGCTGATCGTGTTTGACGCATCCACTGCATCAGGCGTACTGATACTCAAAACTATTATTTAGAACCAAATGAGATTTTTATGATTTAACTTTATCTCTACAATATTTTATTAACTCATTGCGTCAAGGGATCAAGGGTGAAATTTCTAAATGAATTTTGTGTTCTTCACTTTACAGGCATAAATTGTCTAAACAAATGTAAAATTTCAACGGTATTTGCAACGAACTCTTTACATCGTGCTCTCATGAAGTCTTTGTGTACAAACTAATAGCAACTTTTACTAACTCTGATGGATTTAGTATCCATTTGAAGGTTTTGACACAACACTAGCTGACATTCAGATTTTGAAATTTCAAGTGATTTTCTTACGTAGGTTTTGTTGATATATGCACACTTAAGTCCTTACCAATAACCTATTATTTAACTCACGGAAAACATTTAAAAAGCATTTTCACTCTGAGGTGGCGATTTAAAAATTATTACTTCTAGAGACTAAAAGTTAGTAAAGACTTCAGTTATTAAATAATCAAAACGAAAATTCCAAAATGACAAATAAATGTAGGTATCTTTCCACTTGACAAAGACATTCATTTTGTCGAATCATGTTGTGGTATTACACAATGAGTGTTTACATTTTTTTGGAATTTTCATGTTTAAGTAAAAGGTAAAAGATAAGTTTGTCTTGTTTAACAAGGCGAAGTTAGGACTATAAGGACCTCTCTACCACTCAACCTCGACCTTTACCTAGCGTCACCGTATTAATCACATTACAAATGTAAGTGGTGACTGCGGGGATCGAACCCGCGCCACCGGAGTGATGAGCTCCGGAAATGTTTAACAAGCATGTAAGTAGCATGTTTAATTAGTATATTGTTACTGCTGCAAACATAGGGTCATAGTAAATAATGACACATGATCAGCTTTAAGTTTGACAAACCCACTGGTAAGTCTAGAAACACAAGAAATTCAATCTGCTATCGACTAAATCTCATTTGGTATAACGATCCAAAAGCGCAGTTTCAAATTCAGACAGTCACCAATAAAACTTTAATTACAGTGGTAAAGCTAGATCGAGGCTGATTGATAAACAGACTAGTTAGTTACTTCTCAGTAAGGCAAATTAAACCTTACCTTTGCTTCTTGTTTTAATGTGGTAAAAATAACAAACTTGTGACAAATGGATAACTTACACGTCTAGTCTCAAACAGCAAGGAAATGCAAACAAAATCAGGTATCCTTAAAAAAGAGGGAAACACAATTCACTTTAAACTCCACTCATGTGTGTTTCATTTGTTTCACTGTAGGCTGCAGGAATGTCACGAACAAGCTGTCAATCTCACATCAATGTCCCGAGCCAGATTCAGAGTTGTTTAATTCAACCCAGTTCGTTTCAAGCTTTAAAACAAACGATTTTTTAAAGCTTTAAAACGCTGTCGTTGTATTTTTTGGTTTAGGCTACAAATACTCTTTGGTTTTTGCTGTTCTATAAATTTTGCTTTTATATCAGATGGCTTTTTGAGCTCGTTGTGTATTACGTATACCTTTTTTCTTTTTTCTATTTTTGTTGGAGGGCCAGTTTTGCCTCCTAGTCATTGCCTCGCAGCCATTGGCTTTTTGTGTACCCTCATTCACAGGAGACTACTCTTTGTCAAACCCAAGATCCTTCGAAAACCTGTTAATCTTGGATACAATACTCTTCTGTTCGTACCCATTCTCCGTACAATAAATACCCAGGGTTTGTTGTCTCCTTCTCAGCAGTGCCGAACAGTTGAACATGACATGGTGAGCTGTTTCTTCTGCCTCACCACATTTCCTGTAGAGAATCACTCGAACTCGTATACCCGTTCTCTGAAGGTGACAGCGGAACCCCCAATGACCAGTTATAAAACCGACTACACTTCGGAGTTCAACTCTGTTTAGACCTAAGGTGTTACGTATAGCTTCATTCTGTTGTTATAATATCGAGTTTTGAGGAATCAAAGCCATCGATAAAGGAGTTTAGTCCTTCGTCTGTACAGCAGGTCTGCACATTTTTGTCTTGACAGCAGGTAAAATTTTAAGAATAAATCTGCACTACTATTTTAAAACTACCTTATTCGCAGGTTATTTTTAATCAATAAAAATGAAAAGTTTTGATCAATTTATACTATTTAATAATACAACTAATGAACAAGCATAAACCCGAACAGAAGTTTGTAAATATCAGAAAAATATCTTGAAATATATTAAACTTAAGGGTAACAACAAACAAATGAACATAATGAATGTGAACTGGCCTTGTTTGTCATGGGGAGAGAGAGGTAAGCCGGTGGAGTTCTGTTTAGCCAGTTAAGCCCAGGACAAACTGTTACGTAAGAACTGGTATTACTCAGGATATGCGCTCTAACAAATGTGTTGGCTTCTACCAGCTGTTATGAATATGTGCAGGTAAACCCAGCGGTAAAATATCTCTAGGCTGTTTTGTGTAGACATGTTATTGTTTTGCAGCTTACATCCTTAACAAAACTCGAAACCTTTAATTTAAAAATAATAACTATAAAAGCTAAAACTCCTATTGCATAAGATCCGACATGTGTTAAATATGTTTAAATAGCTCCCAGTATGAGCATAGCTTGTGTATAATGGCATTGTTTAGTGTAAATGTGTTTCGGTCTAAATAAAACTGTTTTGATAGAAATAGACGTTCAAACATTGTACTATTTACAAGGGAAATACAGGTTCTTGTCGATGACATTTTAATTCCAACAAAGAAAAAATAGTTTTGGTAATTTTTATAAATGCTTAGGTTAATTAATTATTATGGATAACTGAAAAGTAAATTTGTAGTCCTAGTTGGTACTTAAACACCATTTTCTAATCTAAAACATAAATTAATTTTAAATCTACAAAATAAACAAAGTGTTACTATTACAACAACGGTATAATATGGTTGCTAGGAACCAGTATTAAACACATAATTAATTTTATTTAGAGTAAAGATATATTGCCGTAAGCAGAGAGGACTTCTTCTATGTAAAAGTACCACACGGAACCGTGAGTTCTAAAATTTAAGTTTTCATTTTACAGGACTAAACATCTCACTACGTGAGCTATGAACAAATTTTTTAATTTGAGAAATTGCACACCTTATCCTATAGATTTTAGAATATCTGTTGCAGCCAAACTAAGCGTGATTTAAGTGTTCTTGGCACGAGGTATAGAATCGAGCTTGATGTCCTTCGTTAAAAAGTCAAGCCGTGTTAAGAATATATTACCTACGTTGTTCAGAAGTCCTACTGGAAGATTCTTTCTTCCCCTATACTATGAGATATGTGCTTTTGTAAAATCAACATACCTTTTGCTGGTAAAACAGTGCTTACTGCTTTGGCACTAAAGAAATTGGCTGAGATTTGAAGGTTTGTCCAACCGGATTCAGTAAGATGTTCAAGTCCGAACTTTAGACTTGTCTTGTTAAAAAGTAAAATCTTCTATTTAACAGCTACTAATGACTTATATTTAGTATATTTTGACAGTCACAATTAATTGGTATACATGTATTTCACTACAATTTTATTTAGCTTCAAAGTAAAATAATTGATGGTAGTTCCAAATGGAAACATTTACTGTAAAACTTGTTTCTATGTTTATGTATGTATAACATTTCAAACCCGCATACCATATATTGGGTTTTTAATTTTTTGTCTAATAACTTCAACGATGGGACCTTGCAAACTGACCACCCTTCAAAACTCAAAGGTAAGGAACCATTCAGGATCATTGCCTATTGTAAATCAAGTTTTATGTACTAAGTATATACAGTTTTGGGTAGACTTACGTATAAAGGATACTAACGTATTAAAAAGTGAAATAAAAAACAAACAAACCTTTAGCAAACTGAAATACCAATTCTTAAGATTTATTATTTTAAAATTTACTCTTTAACTCAAGTTGTAGCCTTATGGGAAGCTGACACTTTATTTTAATCCAGAAAATGTTAAAACTTGAATGAATTATGAATCCAGTATGGGAATCATTATTTCTTCTGCTCATCATTTGAGCACAACACCTCTTTACCTGCACAACAATTAGATGCATGTCTACTCAGAATAATTCTGGTTGAAATATGGAAGCCAATAGTGATGAGTCGCAGAAGAACTAGAGTGGATATTCCGATCGAATAAGAGCTAGCGAACGGACGAATGTATATCTCAATAGGAATGTACGTCAGAAATTGTGGACAAATTTGAATGTTAAAAATAAAGTTGGCGATTGCTTTACATGTAACTGTTTGCGCAATAAATGCTTGATTTATTAGTTGCTTCCCTGCAATACAGAGTAGCCTGAAGTCCCCGAGTTCAACCAGATCTGTACAGAGTATAGATATAATAACTTGTTTACTTTTGATTTGCCAAACTTCTATGGGTTTGTTGTATTTGTCTGTTGCAGGTTCAACCAATGGACACCTGCACCAATGGACACCAATGGAGCCCGCCGAAGAACTCCTAAAGGGTGATCGGAAAATTTAGATTCATAAGGGCTTTTATTCTTAGGTCGTTTTTGTAAACTTTACATCGGCAACAGTTGTACCTAGTGTGCAAATACATCTAGAACGTCCATTAGTATCGCTGGCTATTCCTGCAGCAGAGATAGTGGCGAGTCCCTCAGGGAGACTGGGATACTCGCCTGACAACCTCCTGTGCTCGGCTGAGACACTCTTTATGTGTTGTGATGGCGGGGGACGGTCTCGGGATATCCTGTATACGACTCACTGTCCCGTTAAGTTGATCCCTGAGGAGTCGGTGGGGAGAAAGATGGCTGTGGATTTGATGTCAAGGAGGAAGACGGACATGGCCGCTGATCGCTTGTAGTGTACGGTGTAGATGTAGCCATCACCCCAGGTGTACCACCGCTACCTCTACTGCTGTCAGTTTAGCTGTGTGTACATTGAGGGGGTTGAAGCTCACTGTCTCTACTAGTAAGTCTGCACTCTTGGCTAGTGTCCACAGTAGTGGGAGGTCCCAGCTGAACAGCCGTTGTCTGCAGTTCGCGGAGGATCTCTTCGTCAGTCTACCTCGCATGGGGCACGAAGGTACCTCGTCAGTGACGTGGAATGGTCGCATGAGTGACAGTAGATGAGCCTCGGCATTGGTGGCAGTCAGCCCGCAAGGGTTTGGCAAGTTCTTCATGTCCCAGTTCATGTTCCTGCTGTACCTAGCTGTCCTGGATACGCTGAGTACATCGAGTGTGTCATTGTGACGAGCTCGTGGTTGTATCAGAGCTTCTTGCCTTCGAACCCATGTGCGCTTTTCTCCACACTTTCTCGGTCGTGCCGGTCACCCTTGTTTCAACTCGGTACCACGTGTTTCGTGCAGGTACACGTGCCCTCAACGGTGACGCGGGGTATCATGCAGGTACTCGTGGTGCCGAGGCGAAATAAGGGTGACCGATACGACCTGGATAGTGTGGAGATGAGCACCCATGGGTTCGTAGGCAAGAAGCTCTGTTACAACCACGAGCTCGTCACAATGTCATACCCGATGTACCCGGTGTATCCAGGACAGCTAGGTATAGCAAGAACGTGTATTGTGACATGAAGAACCTGCCAAACCCTTACGGACCGACTGCCACCGGTGCCAAGGCTCATCTACTGTCACTCATGCCACCGTGCCACGTCGTTGATGAGGTCCCCCCTCCTTTCGTCTCGGTATCACGTGTTTCGTGCAGGTACACGTGCCCTCAACGGTGTCGCGGGGTATCATGCAGGTACACGTGGTGCCGAGGCGAAATGAGGGTACCTGCGTGCCTCATGCGAGGTAGATTGACGAAGAGATCCTCCGCGAACTGCAGGCGGCTGTTCAGCTGGGATCTCTCACTACTGTAGGCACTCGCCGAGGACAGGCTTACTAGTAGAGACAGTGGGCTTCTACCCCCTCAATGTACACACAGCTTTACTGATAGCAGTTGTGGTAGCGGTGGTACACCTGGGGTGATGGTTACATCTACATCGTACACTCCAAGGCGATCAGCGATCATGTCCGTCTTCCCCCTCGTCATCTAATCCATCGCCATCTCTCTCCCCGCAAATTCCTCAGGGATCAACTAGGTGGTGATTGTAGGTCATGTCCAGGAGGTACTGAGATAGACCCCTGCTGCTACAACACCTGAAGAGATACTCGCCTGAGCATAAGAACTGTTGTCAGAAGACTATCCCGGTTGCCCAGAGGGACCTGCCGCAATCTCAGTTGGAGGAATTGCCGGCGATGTTATTGGACTTTCTAGAAGTATTTGCACAACTAATGCAACTTTTCTTGTCTTTCCGGGTTTTGTTGATTTTGGTAATTGTGTAATATACTAGGTGTCAGCGGCAACTGACTATTAATGAAGCGTTTTGGCATAAACCCCATTTTTGGGGGAGGTGCTCTATCAACAGGGTACTTTTTATGTAAATTTTCCCTACGTCATAGTAAATTCACTGGGATTCACGTCAGGGCTTGTAGCCACGCGGACAGGTTAACCCCCAGTTTTAAAGTTCAACATTTAAAACTCCACTGATCACGATCCGTCGTCAACAAGACTGCCGCCTTCCTAGAGATCATCACCCTCATCGTCGCGGCCTCCCCAGACCTTCTGTTCCTGCCGTGGACCTGGCTGAGAACCTGGCGGGACGTCATGAACTGCCAAGGACACTGACTGGATACCAGGAGGACACCAGAATGGATCACCTCTACAGTTAACGGTGGGTACATTTTCCAATTAACAAAGCCTTGTATCGTTAAGCCTTTTGCAGTGGTTGGTCAGTTTGCAAAGTCCCTTTGAAGTTAATTCTAATAAAAAACTGCCTATTTATCTTTTAAGCAGATTTAAAATGTAAAGTTGGTAAAGTAACTAAGCGTATGGAGCGTTGATGTGGTAGGATTTTATTATGTATCTTTATTGTTTCACACGTATGTACGGTTTAATGACGATATATTTAAATTAGACAAAGCTATCAGAGTTGCTACAATATTGTCAAAACAGGAGTTCAAAAGAAACTGTAAAGGTCCTTCGTTTGAGCCGAAATTATTTCAACTCGGACTAAACTGTACTAATCTGAGTCAAACAAGTTTGAAAGGACCCCACGTACAGCGTTTAATTTCATGAAACTGTCAAGGTGTAGTAGGCGGCGTAACGTCAAATTTTGTGTCAATCAATACGCACTGGACAACAACGGTTAAAGCTTTATTCTACTGGGAGCGTTGAAGTATCAAACTAAAAATCTTTGTTAGTGGAATTTAATGCTGGCAATTTCAGTTGTAAAGATTGTTCTAAATCAAACGATTGACGGTAGCTTGAAGGATTTCATTTAAAGCTTTTAACCGCCGTAACTTTAGTTTAATTGAACTTCTTCATGTCAAGTTTGCTGCATTGTACTCAACTCAATGTGACCTTGAATTTGATATTAAACCCGACGTAGCCTCTTTTAAACTGTATTAAAAAACTATGTAAGAAAATATACGTTTTCGACAATACTTTAAGAGTGTGTGACTAGTCAATTTTACAAGAGGGTATAACTACGTTTTACTAATGTTTAAACCGCCCAAACCTAGTCTGCCTACAATTTAGACCTTAAATAAGTTTAGCATCGATTAGATAATTAGTGTATAGGCTAGATAGTAACAAAATGTCAAAAGACAGTTTAAATAACGATAAACTTTCATTTACCTGCAGTCAGCCTAGGCTAGTCCTTGAACTACGAAATTGCACAGGCTCTTACGTGCATGTCTAGACACTTTGTAGCACGTTGCTAACGTATAATAAACAAACATATTCACGAAGTTAATTATATTTTCAACTTATTAAAATACACCCACAACGACTGGACTCGTACTGGTGTTGACGGAAAACACCAGAATGTTGACACAGCACCGATAGGCAAAACATAACCTCCGCAATGTTGACAGTGATTCAGAGACAGCTGTAGTTGGCGCACGCGCATACGGCGCTGCACCACAGAGGAAAAAAGACCGTACTCTGTAAAACAGCTAATGGATTGTTACAGACAAATGAATTCAACGACGATAAATATCCAATAGTCAGTGGACAATTTAAATAAGCTAATCGAGATAATTAGTATTTAAAATTAAATTCGCAACCGATCTAGGGGAACTATATAGGGGAACCCTTCCACGGCCCTCCACGTTCTCTCACGATATTTCCCTCTTCTTCCTACGGCCGGGGAGAAGAGCTTTATCGAGAGGCTCACTCGCCAACGACGAAACCAAGAGATCGTCCCTTCAGTCTCCATCTTGGTACACTTCGGATCACGGCTGACTGACGTACGATACTGCACGATGAAAGCTATTTTCGGTATCTAGTTACGCTTCGTTATACGTCTCTAGCTATATTAAAATATCTTTTAGCTTCATAAAATTATGTAATTTCAATTTTTTGTTTGTTTCTATAATATTAAAATAGACGGTATTTTGTTCTTTTTCTAAATTATCTTTACGTGCAGGTACGTGCTATTTCAATAACCAGGCTAATGGTTCCAATTAGCCAAGGGGTTCTTTGGTGTAAAATACGTCACACATCTATAAGTCATAAGTCATTTATTCATGAATAGATACAAGTTTTTTTACAACGATATCTCACTCGTCAATTTTAGATCTAATACAGCCTTGTTTGACTGGTAAAAACGTTTAGATATCTTGGCTCAACATTTTAAATTATCACACAATTAACAAATAATTAAATAGATTTCACAGCCAAAATAAAAAAAAGCAACTATCTAACTACCTACACTATCATTATACTCTAAAACGTCATTAACACAATCAAATTATTTATCTATTAAGTAACGTTTTAGATTTCCTTTAAACATTTCTTTAAAAAAGTCCTCATTGATTCCGGAAGCTTATTAAAATACCTAGGCTGGGATTTTCAAGGAACTTAGCTGGAACCTTAGCCACCACGAGGAACCCCTTTCATGCCGGTGAAGGAGCCGTGCCCGATCTGACAGGTCTGTGGCTAAGGTGATTAGTAGAACTGAAGATTACTCCAGGTTACTACCCCACCCATCTCATTACTCCAGTGGCGCGGGTTCGATTCCCACAGCTACCAGCACCATCAATTAAGATAAGTAATAATGCTCTAACCATATAGATAAAGTTCCAGGTAAGAGGCAAAGAGGACCTTTTAATCATAACTATGCCTGAATTATCAAGACAATCTGTACATTTTACCTGTTCTCAAACAAAATATAACAATATTTGGACTTAAATAAGCATGTGGTGGCTTCAGCTAATCATTGACTGAAGATGGTACTCCACAGCGAGACCGACATATTTCAAGCAAGTTATTATGATGTTTTGACGCGTTGTTAACCGGAAGAACTAGATTATATTTTGACGAGATAGGAAAACTGCACAAACCTCGTAATGAAAATAAAAGGCGCGTGTACAAAGTTGACGCGAGCTTCTAACCGCTAGGAAACATGTATTGTTCGCTTGTGTTTTACATGGATCGATAAGATTCATGGTTATTCTTCACTGCCCGAGCTACGCAATCTTGACAAGTATTTTTGGACCCAATGTGCTTTCTTGTACACGAAAGAAGTATTATAGAATGAGTAAAAACTCACCTCCGTAAGGCCGCTGTAGTTGAGAAAAGCATGATGCGGTGCTCTGCTGCCGTGAGTGCCCTGGAAACAAAGAAAACTATATAAAATACACTGTTTAAGATATAGTCAAAACCTGAATGTTTTCCATTCAACTCTTTGAATGTCCTTTGCATCTTTTAGTGAAGGTCTCTGTAGTATTTGCTCAAACCTCTAATAAAATTGTTGTTGTTGAAATATGGCTAACAATTTACATTATAATAACTATTTCGCATACTTGTTAACATAGTTACGTCCTACATCCAAAGATAAAGAACGCGCCAATTTAAAATAAAAAAAGAAAAAATTCAAGACTTTTGTCTTTGTGACCAATAGGATATCAGTCAGCTAATGATGGTACACCACAGCGAGACCGAAATAACTCAAGCTAATTATATGCTGTTTCGAGATGGTGTAAAGCGGAAGAACAAGATTATAGTTGTGACACCGGCTGCGAAAGACTTATACTTAAGTTAACCTTGTTTAAGTACTAATCAAATTCTCGCTGGGCATATAAAATAGTTTTAGTGTACCCATAAATTTTATTTTTTACAATTACCTTTAATTTCATGATTGGAATACAATAATGGCTGATTCCAAAAAAGAATCACACGGTCTAAAAGCTCTTTTTTACTTTAGCCTGAATAAAGAATGCTTCATTCAATTTTCATGACGATTTCTTTTTAGGCTCTCCTTGAGAACTTATTCGATTTACTTCTATACTCTTGAGCATTATAGCCAAATTCCTTCGTTTAGTTAATGGTTTGCCTCAGCACTTGCCAAATAGTGGGACTCAATTACTGACGAATACCAATTAATTAGTTTATCTGAGATGAGGTTTCCCGCTATAACACACCGATAGTGATATTAAAGATAATGTTATGGTAGGTGAATGCATAGAGATGTCACATGGGCTGAGACAGCAAAATCAACAGGGGACTTTTAAAATTTTTAAAAAGGGACTTTTAAATCTCTCAACAAGGTCTACAGGCTCCCAACAGGGAAATAATAAATAATAATAAATAAAAATGCCTTTATTTCGAGCGTTTCTCATTTACAATGCTTTTCAGAACAACTCATGTCACATAAAATGAACCCCTAATTTAATACTAAAACTAATTGTTATTTTGTAACAATATGGACTTTAACTTAAATTTAAACCTACTAATTTTGAACACCTTTAAGGTTTCGGGAAGCCCGTTGTACAAAGTTGGTCCGAAGTATGAAAAACTTCTTCTCCCAAACTCAAGATTGACTTTGGGAAAATGAACCCTTCCACCATGGCGTGTTCTCCTATGAGCTACCTCGTTCTGACAAGAGAGTCTCTGACAAAAATACTCTTGGAGCTTCAGAGTCCTGTGAATCATTCAGCACGTTAACATCCGACACACAGCTTTTATGGGCAACATTTTGGCTGCTTCACGAAAATGAGAGATATCTTTTAAGGCAAAAAACAAAGCGAATAGCTGAGTTTTGAAGCCTCTCGATCCGACCCACGTCATCTCTAGAAATGCTGTTGCCGTATGCAGGGAAGCAGTAGTGAAATACTGATAGTATCAGTGCTTGCACATGTTGAAGTTTGGCGGACCCTGGCAGTAGCTCTCGAAACCTTTAGAGAGCCCTCAGCCTTCCCAAAGCTCGCTGCGATGCGTGGGTGACGTGTTCAGTGAAAGAGATCTTTGTCCAGCACGACGCCGAGAGTCTTAACACTGTCACAAATGGCCAGACTCCCACCGTCCAGCGAGACACTCACTCCACTGCTACTGAGGGTCTCAACAATGTGTTGTGGTGCAGTATGCAGAACTGTGCACTTGGCTGAATTCAGTTTCAAACCATTGATCACCGACCACTTGAAAATATTTTCAAGATCATTGTTGATTTGACCAATGGCTTCTCTCATTAGCTGAGACTCATAAGCCAAGTGCAGTTGTGAGTCGTCAGCATACAAATGTGCTGTACAATGCTGCACACAACTGGGGAAATCAGCCGTGTACAACGTGTACAAGACCGGCACTAGACAGCTGCTCTGCGGAACCCCTCGCTGTTTCGCAAGCGGTTCTGATGTCTCACTTCCCAGCCTGGTGACCTGGAGCCTGTCTTCAAGGTAGGACCTTACCCATCTGAGAATATCATCTTGAAATCCAAAATAATGCATTTTCGCAAGAAGCATACTATGATACATCGAGTCAAAAGCTTTATGTAGGTATTTACTATATTAATTGATATAGGCCTTGAAACTGGATATAATAAAATTAGATCAGTCTTTAATCAGACAATCAAAGTTTTGTCTTTGAGGAGTGTTCGTTTAGTTTTATGCATACATAACTAAAAATTAAAACGTTTGCTGATTATTTGGTTGAAAACTACATTGGCATAGCTCATCTTTCCCTCCTAAGCTATGGGTATCACTTTTACTTTCATCTGAAGTAAAGTTAGGCCTACTATAACTACTACGGGTGGATTCCAATTGCCAATTTTGAAAGTGAAAGATTAAGGTGATCTGAATTACCACACCTTGAACATGGATAGTTTTGAACACAAACTATTGAACACAAACTAATTGAACACAAACTATAAGTAACACACAAAAAACAAGATACGAGTTTTATTATAACGACACTAAAGCGTTTAAACCCGTGTTTATCGGTTTGAACGATAGATACAATTTATGGAACGGGTCTTCTTTCTGTTTTTGGTTTAAAATTATACATTTTTGCCGTATCATGACTTTAAACTATTAAAAATGTATTTAAACTTTTGTCTTGCAACAGCTAATTATACAGGGTTGGGCAAATGTGTGGATACCCCTAGTTAACTTTTTAATGGGTGACACAAGGAAAACCAAACTCCGCATACCTTCATAAGAAACAAAATGCACTTTTGGTCGGTATCGACCCCAAAATGGGGTATTTTGGGGGGTAGCTCAAAATTTTAAATGTAAAGCCCCATCGAGTGACACCTCATTTTAAAGGCCTTTATTAAAGAAGAATATCAACGAAAACTAGAGGTCTCTATCTCAACCCAGTACGACATGGCGGTCATTTTAAATTGTCATCAGCCTGAGAGAACCCACTTAAATGTAGGCATCAATATCCCATATTAACTTTTTAGCGGGTTATACCAGGAAAACTAAACTCCGCATACCTTCATAAGAAACAAAAATGCACTTTTTGGTCGGTATCACAATTTTGCCCGGGACCCCAAAATGGGGTATTTTGGGGGTAGCTCCAAAATTTTAAATGTAAAGCCCCATCGAGTGACACCTTATTTTAAAGGCCTTTACTAAAGAAGAATATCAGCGAAAACTAGAGCTCTCTATCTCAACCCAGTACGACACGGCGGTCATTTGAAAATTCATCGTACAATTTAACCTCATTAAAAGTTTCTTGATGAAACAATTATGAACAGTGTACACTTACCTTTTTAAAACTTTTCATAAAAAATTTACGTTGCAAAAATTCCAAATTATCACAAACTATTTTATAATGGTGTAGGAAACAATTTTATTACATTATTTAACATAAAAACTCATTGGTCCTACTCACCTAATTTCCTTATAACAGATGCTCGAATTGCTCCCCTTAAACTACCATAACTCTGAGAGTAGAGGGAAACATTTTTGTTTGCACTATGTTTCTTATTAAATAAATACCTTTAAAATAAGGTGTCACTCGATGGGGCTTTACATTTAAAATTTTGGAGCTACCCCCAAAATACCCCATTTCGGGGTCCCGGGCAAAATTGTGATACCGACCAAAAAGTGCATTTTTTTTCTTATGAAGGTATGCGGAGTTTAGTTTTCCTGGTATAACCCGCTAAAAAGTTAATATGGGATATTGATGCCTACATTTAAGTGGGTTCTCTCAGGCTGATGAAAATTTAAAATGACCGCCATGTCGTACTGGGTTGAGATAGAGACCTCTAGTTTTCGTTGATATTCTTCTTTAATAAAGGCCTTTAAAATGAGGTGTCACTCGATGGGGCTTTACATTTAAAATTTTGGAGCTACCCCCAAAATACCCCATTTTGGGGTCGAATTAGTGTGATACCGACCAAAAGTGCATTTTGTTTTGAAGGTATGCGTTTAGTTTTCTGGTGTCACCCGTTAAAAGTTAACTAGGGTATCCACTGCCCAACCCTGTATAGTCCGCATGTCAACGGTGAAGTGAAGCGTACGATAATATTGCTCATCGATGTTCACGGGGTGGCAATTCGGTCTTGTTAAAAACTATGTCCGGCTATTACCCAGATTAGTTTATATTCCAACGAGGCAACGACCAATGGAAAGGACTGACGGCATAACGTGACTTCCGACCCACGGGGAGTGGATAACGTGAAAAATTATATCCGCGACCCGGAATCGAACCCGGGTAGGATGTGAAGGTACGTAAAATTTTGATAAAACTATTCTAGACTCATGTAGATAATTTTCAAACCACCAACCAGCTACGTTCCGCCTGCAATGTACAGATTATTTATGTATTTATTTATTTCAACAACAAACACCAGTTATACAAAATTATGAACAGTTGACAACAGTGATCAATATAGGAAATGATAATTATAATATGAATGGCGATAATAATATATAAACACGTGTGGCTTGAACAAGCAATAAGAAACAGGAAACAACAAACATGCACTAATAATAGGATAATTGACTGATAAAAAGCCCAATGTGCATAGAATGAATAGAAACATGAATAAATAGATAGCATAACAAGATAAATCTACAAGCAATAACAATGAATATAGAATTGAATAATAATATAAAAACTTAACAATGATTAAATAATGAATTAGTCTAATATGAATTGCGCTTTAACTGAAGTAACATTGGATAGATCTATGAGTAATAACAAACAATAAAATTATGTGGGGTACATTAGAGAAATTGTTGATAACATAATTTGCACTTTTACTGAAACAAGATAGTAACTTTGACACTGGTATGTGGCCCTTTAAAGGCACCACCTGAGGAATATCACTCACTGTGAACTGGTCGTAGCAAGGTAGACCAGGACAACGATCACACAGAACACAACATACGCAGCACTTCCCGCTTGAAGGAGTTCACAGAGAGATGGAAGAAGTCAACTGCACTGGCGTCGCTCCCAAGTCTTTGGAGCCTGGCGAGTCCTTGGTTGTAGGCGTAGCTTGTTGGCTCGAATCTGCGGCTGAAGACTGACCTGGAGCGCGTTCCTCTCGGAGTAATGAAGTTAATATCAAAAAGCAGATATGCACATCCAGCTCAGCGTTCACCAGTCTGTAGAGAAACAGCAGGTCAAGGTACTTCCGGCGCAGAGCAAGGGGTTGTAGTTTGTACTGAATCTCCAGTCTCCTCACAGGCGTCTCCAAGTAACGAAAGCCAATTCGTGTACCCAGAAGTCTCATAAATCTCGATTGTATCTTGTCAATGCTCTCCATATGGCCAAGTTGATAGGGGGACCAGATTACAGAGCAATATTCCAGCAACGGTCGAACCAGAGATTTATAAAGGGTGATCAAAGTGAAGGGAGACTTGAAGTCCTTCGAGGAGCGAAATATGAAGCCAAGAAGTGAAGCAGCCTTTGATGTGACCTGGGTAATGTGCCCAAGAGATAATGCCTGGGATGTGCCTGGGTAATGTCGCTGGGAGATGAGCGACAGCCACACGTTGTCAAGACAGACACTTGACTGTGTGGGTGTGAAGTGTTATTGACAAAGTGGCACGTTGTCAAGATGAGCTCCTATTGACAGATTGGCCCGGTGCACGTCTTACATGTCCGTCTCTGACACATGTCTCTCGACTCCTATTGACAGATTAAAGTTATAACCTTTTACTTAAAAAGAGTTAAAATTACCCTGCCTACATACAACTTTTAGAAAATTGTATATGTTTTTATGTAAATACGACCTTGCAAGCGGTATAAACTTACACTAGTATGAAACCAGAGACAGGGAGAACTACCGAACTGAGAGACACAGAAGAATAGTTCATAAACGATTGCCGTCACGAGAAGGAGTTCTGTAATTCGATCGTAAGTGCTTTAGTTCTAAAGGTGTTCAAAGTTTGCCTAAAAGCAGTTTTGGCTACAGAAGCTTTTTGCAGTTCAAACGAGTTAATGGCACACAATTGAGAGACGGTTTTTATACAATAAACCCCATTTAGGAAATTCACTAGGTAGCGTAATTGTAAATACGCGTAGACTATATTCTGTGCTTCATTTATTGAAAGGTTAAACTGTATTGTAACAATAGTAAGGCTAAATATTTACTCGTATTATAACAACAACAACAATACGAGTTCAATGTCAAAACTTGTACGGTACAGTAAAATTGTTTTGTTTTTTTGTTGACAATAATAAATGATACTACGAGTATATACCAAAAGTAAGACCTCGAACCGTAATTAAATAATATTAGTAGTTGAGTTTAAATATTCATGAACTCCGCAATACTATGAAATGAATATTAAGCCAGGTGGTTTTTAAGGTTGGTTTTAAATTTGGTCGTACAGTAACTTTTAACTTTATAGAAAGAAACTAAAGACGAAATGTGTGAAACTAATTAGTACTTGATCACTGATTTCTAATTAAAAATATAAATTAATTTAACACAAAATAAATTAGTTGTCTTCAGTAAAAGCAAAATGTATTATTAATAATTTTTATTACATATTGGTACCCATTGAGAAATCATTGTTTTTCTTCTGGTCTGACATGGCTTTAAACACCTGATAGTAAAGAAACCGAGAGCATATTTAATGTAAACAAACAAAGTGTGCTTCAAAATAAACTCTAAAACTCTAATACTAATTTGGCTGGTTAAGAAAGAGATTTAAAATAAAATAAAATTTAACTAAAACTGGAATGCTTGATTTAGAATGAAAGTGTTATTATTACAAAAGTATACTGCGGTTGCTAGGAAACAGTATTTAACAAAAATTATGTAGTGTGAAGATATGATTGTGCCAAAAGCTGCTAGAGGACTTTATTTACGTCAACGTGTGGTACAGAGCCGTGAGTTATACAATTTAAGTTTGTATTTTGTAGGAATAAAACGCCTCACTTCTTGGGGTGTGAAATATGTTAATTTTAGAAATCGTACACCCTTTGGGACAATTTAATAGGCCTTTGGGACTAATGCAGCCAAAATAAAACTGCTTAAGGTATCCTTGGACTAGAGTACAGCTCTACGTCCTTCAATGAAAAGTCAAGCCAAGTTTCGAAAATATTACCTACATTAGGTCCTACAATTATTATTATTAATGAATCAGGCACTTTCTAGACTTTTCACAAATTTAATTTTATAAAAGTCTAAACAATGTCTGATTCATTAACACCTTCTACTTTTCATCAAGTATTTACCGAAGAAAAATTATTATTATAACAAGGCTTAACTTAAAAGATTAATTTTAATATGGACACATTTAAGATATTGATATATTTACATTTATGCAAAATCCCCTAAGTAGATGTGATTTTCAGTAGACGTTCGATTATTCTTTTGGCCTAACTTCCCAGAAAGGCGTGTGGTACGTTCCTGATTAAATAAATTATGAGTTTGTACCATACATAACTTGATTTCAGTATATAAAGGTTGGTTAGGCAGTTTTTGCAGAAAATCTTGCTAATAAACTTATATCCACTTGCATCTTCAAATGTAAGATAAACAGACCTTTGCACAGTGCTTTGGCACTAAAGAAATTAGCTGATATTTGCAGGGTTGATTTGGCTGATTACACGTCTTTTGACGATATAGTTTTTGAATGTTTTTTTCACCGGAGGTAGCCAGCCAAGGTTATAAATACATTGATGATCAAATATATTCAAGTAGGTATTATATTACCTTTGGCATTAAACTTTATCCATCATTAATTAAATGTATCTCTTTGAATATTATGCAAAACAATGTGTCTGTTAAAATAAATTGTGGCCTACGTGAAATGTGATATTTTGAGCCTGACAACTGAAAATCTTTAAGTAGGTGTAACAAAAAATCATTTAGGATAAAAATACCTTTTCTTTGTGTAGTTAAATTTGTGTAAAAAGTACCTTGCTTTGGAAGTGTCACGGGGAAGGAGGTTTGCATTCAATCAATTTAGGGGCATCCCCCGTTTTTTGGGTAGGGGTGAGGGACTTAGGGGTTTAGCCCCAAAGGATTGTACCGGTAACGATTCCAAATGGAAATATTTACTACATAGACCTAATTATATGTTTATATTTTTGTTACTTTTATAATCCGCACACACTAATTAAATCCTCCAGAAGTCTTTGAGTCTTGTATCTAATATGTAACTTCAACGTTGGGACTTTGCAAACTGACCACCCTTCAAAGCTCAAAGGTAAGGAAGATAGTTTACAAATATTGCTTATTGTACATTACGTTCGTATATAAGACATACGTGTAAGGGATGAATTGAAGAGTGACTTTAAAAGCAAATAGGCTAACCTTTAGCAAACCAAAATGCAGGTTTCTAAAGGTTGCTTATTTAACTTTATACTTGTAACACAAATTATTGATAATATTGGGAGCTGATTTTATTCAGAAAATGTTAAAAAATGAACGAATTATGATTTCACTATGGGAATCATTATTTCCTTTGCTCTTCATTTGAGCATTGAAGAAAATCTGCTGTGGCCTACTACACTTTGATGCAGGTTTACTCAGAATAATTCTGGTTGAAATAGGCAAACCAATAGTGATGAATCGGAAAAAAACTAGAGTTAATATGCCAATTGAATGAGGGCGAACTAGTGAACGAATGTATATAAGAATAGATGAACAATTTTAGATGTTAAAGATAAAGTAAACTATTGCATGACATGTAACTTTCCTCATTAAATGATTTACTTATTGGTCGCTTCACTACGCCTGACAATACAGAGTAGCCCAAAGACAAGAGTTCAACCAGATCTGTACAGAGTATAGATATACTTGTTTACTTTTGATTTGCCAAACTTCTATGGGTTTGTTGTATTTGTCTGTTGCAGGTTCAACCGATGGACACCTACACCAATGGACACCAATGGAGCACGCCGAAAAACTCCTAAAGGGTGATCGGAAAATTTAGATTCATGAGGACGTTTCTTCTTAGGTCGTTTTTGTAAACTTTACATCGGCAACAGTTGTACCTAGTGTGCAAATACATCTAGAACGTCCATTTACTACGCCCGGTTATTCCTACAGCAGAGATAGTGGCGAGTCCCTCAGGGAGACTGGGATACTCGCCTGACAACCTCATGTGCTCGGCTGAGACACTCTTTATGTGTTGTGATGGCGGGGGATGGTCTCGGGATATCCTGTATACGACTCACTGTCCCGTTAAGTTGATCCCTTAGGAGTCGGTGGGGAGAAAGATGGCTGTGGATTTGATGTCAAGGAGGAAGACGGACATGGCCGCTGATCGCTTGTAGTGTACGGTGTAGATGTAGCCATCACCCTAGGTGTACCACAGCTACCTCTACTGCTGTCAGTTTAGCTGTGTGTACATTCAGGGGGTTGAAGCTCACTGTCTCTACTAGTAAGTCTGCACTCTTGGCTAGTGTCCAGAGTAGTGAGAGATCCCAGCTGAACAGCCGTTGTCTGCAGTTCGCGGAGGATCTCTTCGTCAGTCTACCTCGCATGGGGCACGCAGGTACCTCGTCGGCGACGAGGCATGGTAGCATGAGTGACAGTAGATGAGCCTCGGCATTGGTAGCAGTCGGCCCGCAAAGGTTTGGCAAGTTCTTCATGTCCCAGTTCATGTTCCTGCTGTACCTAGCTGTCCTGGATACGCTGAGTACATCGAGTGTGTCATTGTGACGAGCTCGTGGTTGTATCAGAGCTTCTTGCCTTCGAACCCATGTGCGCTTTTCTCCACACTTTCTCGGTCGTGCCGGTCACCCTTGTTTCAACTCGGTACCACGTGTTTCGTGCAGGTACACGCCCCTCAACGGTGACGCGGGGTATCATGCAGGTACTCGTGGTGCCGAGGCGAAATAAGGGTGACCGATACGACCTGGATAGTGTAGAGATGAGCACCCATGGGTTCGTAGGCAAGAAGCTCTGATACAACCACGAGCTCGTCACATTGACATACCTGATGTACCTGGTGTATCCAGGACAGCTAGGTACAGCAAGAACGTGTATTGCGACATGAAGAACCTGCCAAACCCTTGCGGGCCGACTGCCACCGATGCCGAGGTCATCTACCGTCACTCATGCAACCGTGCCACGTCGTTGATGAGGTCCCCCCTCGTTTCGTCTCGGTATCACGTGTTTCGTGCAGGTACACGTGCCCTCAACGGTGTCGCGGGGTATCATGCAGGTTCACGTAGCGCCGAGGCGAAATGAGGGTACCTGCGTGCCTCATGCGAGGTAGATTGACGAAGAGATCCTCCGCGAACTGCAGACAGCGGCTGTTCAGCTGGGATCTCTCACTACTGTAGGCACTCGCCGAGAGGACAGGCTTACTAGTAGAGACAGTGGGCTTCTACCCCCTCAATGTACACACAGCTTTACTGATAGCAGTTGTGGTAGCGGTGGTACACCTGGGGTGATGGTTACATCTACATCGTACACTCCAAGGCGATCAGCGGTCATGCCCGTCTTCCCCCTCGTCATCTAATCCATCGCTATCTCTCTCCCCGCTGATTCTTCAGGGATCAACTAGGCGGTGATTGTAGGTCATGTCCAGGAGGTACCGAGATAGACCCCTGCTGCTACACCACCTGAAGAGATACTCGCCTGAGCACAAGAGCTGTTGTCAGACGACTATCCCGGTTACCCTGAGGGACCTGCCGCAATCTCAGTTGGAGGAACTGCCGGCGATGCTATTGGACTTTCTGGAAGTATTTGCACAACTAATGCAACGTTTCTTGTCTTTCTGTGTTTTCTTGATTTTGGTAAGTGTGTATTATACTAGGTGTCAGCGGCAAATGACTATAAATGAAGCGTTTTGGCATAAACCCCATTTTTGGGGGAAGTGCTCTATCAACAGGTTACTTTTCATGTAAATTTTCCCTACGTCATAGGAAGTTCACTGGGGTTCACGTTAGGGCTTGTAGATACGCGTCGACCTTTTCCTCTTAAAAATTTGCGATTTTTAGTGAGGTGAAACTCATTGGGCTAGACAGGTTAACCCCCAGTTTTAAAGTTCAACATTTATCCGTCGTCAACAAAACTGCCGCCTTCCTAGAGATCATCACCCTCATCGTCGCGGCCTCCCCAGACCTTCTGTTCCTGCCGTGGACCTGGCTGAGAATCTGGCGGGACGTCATGAATTGCACAGGACACTGACTGGAGACCAGGAGCACACCAGAATGGATCACCTCTACAGTTAACGGTGGGTACATTTTCCAATCAACAAAGCCTTGTATCGTTAAACCTTTTGCAGTGGTTGGTCAGTTTGCAAAGTCCCTTTGAAGTTAATTCTAATAAATAACTACTTATTTATCTTTTATACAAATTTGAAATGTATAGTTAGTTGATAAGGTAACTTAGAAAATTAGGCGTTGAGGTGGTACGATGTTATTATGTATCTTCGTTGTTTCACGTGGATGTAAAGTTTAGTGACGATTAATTAAAATTAGACATAGCTTTTAGAGTTGATAGAATATTGTCAAAAAAGGAATTCCAAAAAAAAAAAACTGTACAGGTCCTTCGTTTGAGTCGAAATTGTTTCAACTCTGACTAAAATGTATTAATACTCGCTGTGTACCCGTGCTTCGCCACGGATAAAATATTATAACTTAAAATATTAGAATCACTTTAAAGTATTTTTATACAAAGGCAGGCTGTATGTAGCTCGGGTACTGGCGTCAAACTACCGATCCTTACACCTGTTCCTTCATTTTGAAAGTGGGCTTTAGGTTTCCCCGCTGACGTACCTTTTCTTCGCACGGTTGTGTTTAATGTTATACGTCAATTTTGGTGTTTACAAAGTATAAGAAAACGTAATAACCGAAAACCGATGGACTCATTTCAACAGACAAACGGAAAGCAAATAAGAGTTTATCGGTGTTTGGCTACCTTGTAAGAGTGACGATAATCCCGCCATTCCGGCGTTTTCAGAGCCCAGTTAGGCCCCTTGCAATTTTGTGTGTGGGTGTTAAATGGATACAAAGTATAGCTAAAAGCACACTGCGTAATGGGTTAAATCCTTAACAAAAGTTTTTACTACCATAGCTTCAGCTGGTTTTCAGTTATAAGCGGTCCAATATTGCCGTAAAAACGAGTTCAGTGCCCACTTTGGTCCTTCGCCAATTATTTTGTAGATCTTGTATGTGTATAAAGTATAGCTAAAGACACAATGCGTAATAGGCTCAACCCTTAAACGAAGTTTCACTATCATAGCTCCAGCCGATTTCGAGTTATAAACTGTCTAAGATAACTTTAAAACGTTACATACAGTCAGACAGACAGGAATCTTTTTGACACTAGTTTCGGTCTTTGCAAAGTATATAAACACCAAATAATCAAAAACCGAAGGTATCATTGCAATGAACAGACAAAAGTCTTATTTTATTTATTTTATTCTTATTTTATTAGCTCCAGCCGATTTCGAGTTATAAACTGTCTAAGATAACTTTAAAACGTTACAGACAGACAGGCATTTTTTTTACACCAGTTTCGGTCTGTGCAAAGTATATAAACACCAAATAACCAAAAACCGAAGGATTCATTGCAATGTACAGACAAATGTCTTATTGTATTTATTTAGATGGGTCAAACAAATTTGAAAGGATCCCGCGTAAAGCGCTTAGTTTAATGAAATTTTCAAGGTGTAGTAGGCCGCATAACGTCAAATTCTGGGTCAATCAATACGCATTGGTCAACGGTAGATGCTTTAACTTACTAGGAGTTTTGAAGTATCGAACTAAAGGACTGTGTTAGTGGGTTTTAATGCTAAGAATTTCAGTGAAAAACATTGTTTGAAAGCGAATAGTTAGCGGTA
Organism: Matsumurasca onukii; assembly: GCA_018831715.1. Taxonomy (NCBI): domain Eukaryota; kingdom Metazoa; phylum Arthropoda; class Insecta; order Hemiptera; family Cicadellidae; genus Matsumurasca; species Matsumurasca onukii. The sequence goes on from CM032065.1 coordinate 10,519,043, forward strand.
GCTTAAAGTTTAAGGATTTCATTTTAACACGTTTTGAAGTTTTATCCGCCGTTACTTCAGTTTTATTGAACCTCTTCAGGTGAGATATGCTGCATTATACTTAACTAAATTTGACCTTTAATCTAATATCAAACTTGACGAAGCCTCTTTAAAAACGTAATTAAACAAACTATGTAAGAAAAGTCTACGTTTCGACAATTCTTTAAGACTGTGTCACTGTTTAATTTTATAGGGGAGTGAAAGTAAGTTTTATTTATGTTCAAACCGTCCAACCCTAGCCCGTCCACAATTTAAGCCTTACCTTAAAAGTAATATTAGCCTGGAATAAAGAATTATTCTAAAGGATAGATAGTAACAAAATGTTAAAATACAGTTTAAATAACGGTAAACATTCATTTACGAGTCATAGTCTAGGCTAGCCCTTGAACCACGAAATTGTACAGGCTTTTACGTGTATGTCTAGCTCAGACACTTTGTAGCCCGTTGATAACGTAACAAACACCCGTATTCACTATCTTAATTATATTGTCCAAACCAAGAGATCGTCTGTTTGCTCCTTAGTGTCCACCTTGGATCATTTCGGATCTCGGAAGAAAACATACGTACTTTTACGCTTGTGGACTACATGGATCGATCAGATTCTTCGTTATTCTTCACTGTCCGAACTACGCAATCTTGAAAACTATTTTTGGACCCAATGTGCTTTTCAGTTTACAAAAGAAGTATAATAGAATGAGTTGAATTTCACCTCCGTAATGCCACTGTAGTTGACTAAAGCTTGATGCAGTGCTCTGCTGCCGTGAATACCTGGAAACATAGATAACTACGTAAAGTGCATAGTTTAACCAACAACTCCTTAAGTATCTACCATCTTAACATTCAATCTCTAAGAAATAAGTTATTAGAATTAGAATTATTTTTAGATAGCATTAGTTGTAACATTCTTAGTATAAATGAACATTGGCTGTGTACGGATGAAATTTCTTTATATGTCCCCACTGGGTTTTTATTGGCTAGTCATTATTGTAGAACTTATCCTTTTACTAGAGGTGGATGCTCGTTGTACATAAAGCAAGGTATTGATTTTAAAAATATTGATGTTAGTAATTTTTGTCAAGTAAATGTGTTTGAATTGTCCGCAGTGTCTTTAATGTCTCTAAATGTTATAATCCTAAGTATATACCGTGTACCTGATAATAATGTTAAAGACTTTTTGAACCTTTTAGAAAACTTGTTAGAGTGGCTAGAAAAAAAGTATAAACTAAATATAATAATTTGTTCTGATCTCAACATAGAAATAAATAGAACTTCATTTGCCTCAGAGTCGTTTTTAGATACTTTAAAATCTTTTGATTTATGTTGTTTAAATTATAGCCCAACTAGACTAAATGCCTGCTTAGACAATATAATAGTTAGTAATGACCTAAGATCAGGTACACAATGTCAAGTTATAGAGCCCAATCTTTCTGATCATTCTGGTATTAGTACTGTTTTTAATAACATCAAAGTCTGGGATCAGTTTAGTTCCAATAATAACAAACAACTAATTTTCACTGTAAGAGATCTTAGTACATGTGCTCTTTCCAGTTTTAAAACAAATTTACAGCTTGTTGATTGGAATAACATTTTTTCATTTCAAAACGTAAATGAGTCATTTAATTGGTTTTTGAACTCTGTGGTATGTGTTTTTAATACTTTCTGCTCAACTAAGCAAATTAAATCTAGAGAATCAAAAAAGAAGAAAATTAAGACCTGGTTTTCTTTGAATCTTAAGCAAAGTAGAGACAACTTAATGATATTGTATGATAAGTATAAAGGTAGCAAACATACAATACATGAGAATAGTTGTAAAGAAAGTTATTTGTCAGCCAAAAGAAAATACAGACATGAGATAAAAGAAGCAAAGAAATCAGCAAATAGTGAGTTTATTGAAAGTTCAAATAATAAGTGTAAAGCTGCATGGAAAATAATAAAATCAGAAAGCGGGTTGAGAAAAAGTAAACCTAATGAAACTAATATCAAAGTTGAAGAGTTCAATGAGTTTTTGTTAACGTGGCAAAAGAACTTAATAAGAATAATTGTATGAGAAGCAATTTATATGAAACTTTTGTTGAGAGCTTTGTAGGTACATATTAGAAGGAACACACACAATTTAAATGGAAATATATTACCTGGGATATCTTAAAACATGTTTCTAAGTTAAGTTTATCAAAAAGTGAAGATTTCTATGGCTTATCAAACAAATTGATGAAGGTGATAATTCATACTATTGTGGAGCCTATGACTTACTTATACAATATGATGTTAGATCAAGGTATCATTCCCAAAGAGTTAAAAGTTACTAAAGTTATACCTATATATAAAAAAGGAGATAAACTCAACCCTTCAAGTTACCGCCCAATATCATTGGTCCCTATCATGAGTAAGATTCTTGAAATGTGCATAAAAGTATGCCTACTTTTATGAAAATGACTTGATTAATAAAGATCAATTTGGTTTTCTACCAGGGCGCAACACAACCAAAGCAGTAGAGTCAGTTGTTGAACAAGTAATGATAAATGTAGAAAATAGATTATTAACTTCAGCCACGCTAATTGACTTATCAAAAGCTTTTGATTGTGTCCCACATAGCCTTCTACTGGAGAAGCTCAAAAGATATGGTATACAAAATAAAGAATTGTTGTTTTTTAAGTCATATTTAGAAGAAAGATATCAACTCGTAGTTCAGGGTAATAAACACTCAGATCTGAAAATCATAGACATAGGGTACCTCAAGGATCAGTACTAGGTCCTTTTCTTTTCCTTGTTACTATCAATGACTTTGCCTTTAACATGCCATGTAGTTCAATACTTTATGCAGACGATACCACTTTGGTAAACTCTGGTGACTGCTTTCAGGCCTTAAGTCTGAATGAAGATGTTTCTATTAAAAAAGCTCTAGAATGGTTTCAAGCCAATAGATTAGTCGTAAATGAAGATAAAACAGAAAGAATTATATTCTCTAACAATCTAAACTTAGAAGAAAATATATTGTTAAATATATTGAAAGAAATATACTCTGTTAAATTGTTAGGTATACATCTAGACAGTAGACTAAATTGGGATTGCCATGTTACAAATCTATGTAAGAAACTTAGTAGAGTTACCTTTTTAATTCGTAAGCTTAGAACAAGTGTAACAGAGGATCTGTTAATGACTTGTTACTACGCTTTTTTCCATTCCCAAATAGCTTATGGAATAATATTGTGGGGTAACTCTTCATCAGCCAATAAAGCATTTATTTGGCAAAAGAAAGCTTTAAGAGCATTAAAAGGGTTAAATTATAGGGAACATTGCTTAGAACTATTCAAGGAACTTAAAATTATGACTTTGCCTAGCTTGTATATCTTTAATTGCCTTGTAAAGGTAAAACAGAATTTACATTCTTATAAAGTGAGGGAATCTGTTCATAATTACGAAACGAGACATAAAAAGGAATTAGTTGTGTTCCCTGCAAGGCTTGAAACTTTTGCAGAGTCATTTAGTTATGGAAACCAAACTATTCAATAAACTTAGTATTGAAGCTCACCATGTCAGTATTTCTAGATTTAAGCACGTTCTTTTAATTTGGCTCAGAGAGAAAGCGTTTTACAATATAAATGATTATTTTTCCTGTGATACTAGTCAAATAAAATTTTAAGCATTTGTGTGTACTTTTAAATTTAATGTTTAGTGTTAGATATTTTTAAATTTTTTGTCATATTCTAACTTATTTTAGTGTTAGACTTGTGTTAAATGTTAATGTTGTATTGTCGTTTGTTTCAGTACTTAATTTCCATTTGATTATTTAATAAGGCTAAAGTTAAGAGGATTTTAATAAGTAAGCCTAGTATATTTAAACACATAGATATAAAAAATGACTATATCTATTGCATTGTAAAGTGTTTAATGAAAATAAAGTTCTTGATTCTTTCTTGATTCTTAAGATATAGTCAAAACCAAACTGATGTGTTTTCCAGTCAAATTTTTGAATGTTCGTTTGCATCTTTTTGTGACGGACACTGGTGTTTGCTAAATTAGTATTAGCTCAGACCTCGGATAAAATTGTTGTTGAAAGATGGCTAATGCCACTATGAAAACCATGTCGCATACTTGTTAACAAAAAAGTTAAAACAACAATACCAAAGATAATGTCATGGTATGTAGAATGAACATGGCTGAGGCAGGAAAATCAACATAGTTACGCCAGCCCGAGCACAGGTAGCGCTGCCATCTCTCGCCGTCTTTCTCTCCCGCTGACTTCACATGCTCGAGTTTATCCTATGTCAATTACTTAATAGTTAATTTTAACCAAATCGTTCGATTTTTGAACGAATTGGCGCGTGCATCAGTGGCTCTACTCGAGACTTAATATTCTCTATCAGTGCTTAGGCAACGATGATGATTTTGCTGCCTCAGCCATGTGGCATCTATGCGCAATCTATTTACCATAACATCATCTTTGACAACACTTTGTGATGAGAACGGGTCTGTCTAAGTGGTCAACTTAAGGAAATCCTAAATTCTTCCGTCTTAGGATCACCAAATACTGAACACATAACAACTTATTCTATAATTATTTTAGATTTGAGGTTTCAACCAGTTCAGGTTGTGTACTTAAGGGTCCGCTTCAGTGGTCACCTTAGAGAAAGGCTTGATTTGGCCACCCAAGGAACTCACGACACCGCGCAAGTAACAACTGGCTAAACAACGGGCTTTCAAAATTAGCTTCGGGCATTTATGTTTTGAGGCAGCTTTTATACAATTTTGTCTGCGACAGGCGGTCTAAGGTAGCATTCCAACAGTCGTGTTGGACGATGCTGAGATCGAAGAGGTCTACTCAGCAAAATTTCTGGGGATACACCTTGACCGAGGTCTGAACTGAGAATGCCATGTAGACAATGTCTGTTCAAAATTAGCCTCAGGCATTTATGTTTTGAGACAACTGTCCGAGTACTGCCCAATTCAGGTACTGAAGACGGCGTATTACGGAGTAATCTACCCACACCTGTCTTACGGATTAGAGTTGTGGGGTGGTTGTTCGATAACGCAATTTTCCAGAGCTTTCATTCTCCAAAAAAGAGCCGTTCGGACAATCGCAAAACTTCAAAGAAGAGAGTCGTGCAGGCCAACTTTCCAAAATTTGAAATTGTTGACTTTACATTGCCTCTACATTCTTCAAACTTGTCTTCTTTTCAAATCAAAATGTGACCTCATAAGAGGAAGTGACATTCACTTTTATGAAATATGATACATTTGGGAACTAGAGGAGAATTCGTATAGAGGCCGATTTGTCATAAGTGGTTTAATAGTTGCACAAATAAAGTTTAAAAATGTCCAAATTTCAGTGTTTTCAACTCCATTTTTAACACTTAAAAAATTGAACAAAATTTATCTATATACACTTTATAAAACTTCTATCTTTTCCAAATATATAATTTTTATTAATGTAAAAATAATTATTTTGACAGTTGAATTGTCGAAGAGCAGCTGAGGTACGGAAGTACGCGACGAAGATCAACAAAACATAACCTCCGCCATGTTGACAGTGAGTCAGAGACAGCTGTAGTTGGCGCATGCGCATAATTATGCCTGGCACTGCCTCACAGAGAGGAAAAAAACGTACTCTGTAAAACAGTTGATTGGCTGGCATAGCCAAATGAATTAAACTACGACGAATATCCAGTCTTCATTGGGAAATTTAAATTAGCAGATTGAGATAATACGTATTTAAAATTAAATTCGCAACCTTGTTAGGGGAACCTTCCACGGCCCTTTACATCCCTTCGCGATATTTCCCCTCATCAACTCATACGATACGGATGAGTTTATTTTCAAGACAAATTAGACTGATGCTTAATGTATCCAGAATTCGGAACAGCCGACTGCTCGTGGAATATCTCCGACCCAAAATCATTAGGGAAGAGGAAACCGATTTATTAACGGGGCTCTTTGATGGAAAATTGTGTCACACTTCCTAGGCGGGATTTTTCATTTTAAATAGTAGGTGGAACCCTAGCCAACACGAAGGGTCCCTTCTAGGAACCGGCCCGACTAGATCGGCCTGTGGCTAAGGCAAATGTGATCGTTAGAGAACCTAGTAGTACCATGACTTAGCTGTCTCAGCCATGTGGCATCTATACGCAATCTATCTACCATAAAATCTTTGACAACATTTTGTACTCTAGGTGACGACCCTGCCCAACGCAAGACAATAGTTTTCATTTTATTTTTATTTAAAACCTTCGACTAGGCCGAAACTTCAATTCGTAGTTGCGGCCCAGTCCATCATCGCGCAAGGTGATTTCTGGAAACCTTGTGGTTCCCTTCTGATGTTCGGTTTCAAGAAGCTACTTTGGTTCATAGTTCACCACACACCATATTAAGTTTTCAAAATTAAACTAAATACAATTCATATGAATAAATTAACAAAGTAATTCGGCCTCAGTATCAAAACAATTATTACCAAATAATTTCCGACAGGTATGACTATGACGATAGCTCAACTGATAGCTAAGTACTGAGTCATATCCTAGAATTATAAACTAACGTTAACGCCAAAACTCACATAAAATAACAAATTCGTAATTAGATTAAACCCTTTTGGAAAACATAGACTCCTGGAGCTCGTCCCATGTCACCGCATTGAGCGATCTCGGCCCAGACTCTAGCACCTCTGTAGGTCTGGACTTTCGATTTTTGATACTGTGCAGACTCTCCCACAAAGGAAAAAGATATAATATATTTAATATAAACAAATAAAATGTTATTATTATTACACCGGTATACTAGGGTTGCTAAGGAACGCTATTTAAGAAAAGTCATTTATTGTAAAGATATAGTGCAGTAAGCAGTCAGAAGGTTTTATCTACGTCAACGTGTGGTACAGAGCCGTGAGTTATAAAATTTAAGTTAGTATATTACAGGAATAAAACATCTCAACTCATGGGCGAGAAGTAATAGTTAAATTTAAGTAATTGTTCACATTTGTCCTGGGGCAATTCGGGCAGCCTAAACAAACGTCCTTAAGGTATCCTTGGTACGAGGTCTAGAATCGAGCTTTATGTCCGTCATTGAAAAGTAAAGCCTATAGGAAATATTACGCACCTAGAGAGGGTTTTTATGATACTGAGAATATGAACTGTTAATTTGTACCGTTAATAACTTGATTTAAGTACTGACAGGCTGGTTCTTCTAGAAGAGCTTACTGGAAGATCCTTTTTCCGATGAGTTATGTGCTTTTGTAAAATCAATAGACATTTTGTATAGTGCTTACTGTTTTGGCACTAAAGACATTTGGCTGATATTTGAAGGTGTTTCCAACCGGATTGTGTAAGGTAGCCTATATTCAAGTCTGAATTTTAGACTTGTCTTTTCAAAAAGTTCAATATTTAACATTTATTAAGGTCATTGTACAATGTTTGGATTGTGTTGACACTTTATAATGAAAGCTAATTTTGCGATTTTAAAATAACAAAATCCTTAGTACCGTGTTTGGCCAAATCATTTTGTTTGTATAAACTATTTTCTATTGTCTATTCTATTCTAATGTCGGCATCTCAAACATTGAATTGAACATTGAATTGAATTGAATATTCAGCTGCTACGAGTGCTTAATACTTTGTTTATTTTGAAAATGACAATTGATTGATATATGTATTTCACTACTATTTTATTTGACTACAAAGTATTACCAAAAGCAGTTTCAAAAGGAAATATTTACTGTAAGGAACTATTCCTATGTTTATGTACTCGTATGTATTACTTTTCAAACTAGCATACCATATCTTAAATCCTCCATAAGGGTTTGAATCTGTTATCAAATAACTTCAACGATTGGACTTTGCAAACTGACCCCCTTCAAACACAAAGGTAAGGAACTGTGCAAGAATATTGCCTATTGTAAAGTAAGTTTTATATACTAAGTGAAGAAAGTTGGGTAGACTTACGAATAAGTGAAGAGATACCAACGTATTAAAAAGTGAAATAAAAAACAAGCAAACCTTAAGCAAACAGAAATACGATTTCGTAAGATTGCTTATTTTCAAAATTTACTCTTTAACACAAATTGTAGACTTATGGGAAGCTGACACTTTGTTTTAAACCATAAAATGTTAAAACTTGAACAAATTATGATTTCAGTATAGGAATCATTATTTCTTTTGCTCTTCATTTGAGCATTGAAGAAAATCTGATGTAGACTTCAACACTTAGAGGCAGATCTACTCTGAATAATTCTGGTTGAAATATGGAAACCAATAGTGATGAGTCGCAAAAGAACTAGAGTGGATATTCCCATTGACCATTGAATAGGAGCAAGCGAATGAACGAATGTATGTCAGAATGGATGGACAATTTTAGATGTTAAAGATAAAGGTATCGATTGCATGACATGTAAATGTTTCCTCATTAAATGATTTACTTATTGGTTGCTTCCCTACGCCTGACAATACAGAGTAGCCCAAAGAAAAGAGTTCAACCAGATCTGTACAGAGTATAGATATACTTGTTTACTTTTGATTTGCCAAACTTCTATGGGTTTGTTGTATTTGTCTGTTGCAGGTTCAACCGATGGACACCTACACCAATGGACACCAATGGAGCCCGCCGAAGAACTCCTAAAGGGTGATCGGAAAATTTAGATTCATGAGGGCTTTTCTTCTTAGGTCGTTTTTGTAAACTTAACATCGGCAACAGTTGTACCTGGTGTGCAAATACATCTAGAACGTCCATTAGTATCGCCGGTTATTCCTGCAGCAGAGATAGCGGCGAGTCCCTCAGGGAGACTGGGATACTCGCCTGACAACCTCATGTGCTCGGCTGAGACACTCTTTATGTGTTGTGATGGCGGGGGACGGTCTCGGGATATCCTGTATACGACTCACTGTCCCGTTAAGTTGATCCCTGAGGAGTCGGTGGGGAGAAAGATGGCTGTGGATTTGATGTCAAGGAGGAAGACGGACATGGCCGCTGATCGCTTGTAGTGTACGGTGTAGATGTAGCCATCACCCCAGGTGTACCACCGCCCCTACTGCTGTCAGTTTAGCTGTGTACATTGAGGGGTTGAAGCTCACTGTCTCTACTAGTAAGTCTGCACTCTGGCTAGTGTCCACAGTAGTGAGAGATCCCACAGCCGTTGTCTGCAGTTCGCGGAGGATCTCTTCGTCAGTCTACCTCGCATGGGGCACGCAGGTACCTCGTCAGTGACGAGGCATGGTGGCATGAGTGACAGTAGATGAGCCTCGGCATTGGTAGCAGTCGGCCCGCGAGGGTTTGGCAAGTTCTTCATGTCCCAGTTCATGTTCCTGCTGTACCTAGCTGTCCTGGATACGCTGAGTACATCGAGTGTCATTGTGACGAGCTCGTGGTTGTATCAGAGCTTCTTGCCTTCGAACCCATGTGCGCTTTCCACACTTTCTCGGTCGTGCCGGTCACCCTTGTTTCAACTCGGTACCACGTGTTTCGTGCAGGTACACGTGCCCTCAACGGTGACGCGGGGTATCATGCAGGTACTCGTGGTGCCGAGGCGAAATAAGGGTGACCGATACGACCTGGATAGTGTGGAGATGAGCACCCATGGGTTCGTAGGCAAGAAGCTCTGATACAACCACGAGCTCGTCACATTGACATACCTGATGTACCCGGTGTATCCAGGACAGCTAGGTATAGCAAGAACGTGTATTGTGACATGAAGAACCTGCCAAATCCTTGCGGGCCGACTGGCACCGGTGCCTCTGCTCATCTACTGTCACTCATGCCACCGTGCCACGTCGTTGATTAGGTCCCCCCTCCTTTCGTCTCGGTATCACGTGTTTCGTGCAGGTACACGTGCCCTCAACGGTGTCGCGGGGTATCATGCAGGTTCACGTGGTGCCGAGGCGAAATGAGGGTACCTGCGTGCCTCATGCGAGGTAGATTAACGAAGAGATCCTCCGCGAACTGCAGACAGCGGCTGTTCAGCTGGGACCTCCCACTTTTGTGGGCACTAGCCAAGAGGACAGGCCTACTAGTAGAGTCAGTGAGCTTCAAACCCCTCAATGTTCATACGGTTTAACTGGCAGCAGTAGAGGTAGCAGTGGTACATCTAGGGTGATGGTTACATCTACATTGTACACTCCAAGGCGATCAGCGGTCATGCCCGTCTTCCCCCTCGTCATCTAATCCATCGTTATCTCTCTCCCCGCTGATTCTTCAGGGATCAACTAGGTGGTAATTGTTAGTCATGTCCAGGAGGTACCGAGATAGACCCCTGCTGCTACACTACCTGAAGAGATACTCGCCTGAGCATAAGAACTGTTGTCAGACGACTAACCCGGTTACTTGAGGGACCTGCCGCAATCTTAGTCGGAGGAATGGCCGGCGATGCTATTGGACTTTCTAGAAGTATTTGCACAACTAATGCAACTTTTCTTGTCTTTCCGTGTTTTCTTGATTTTGGTAAGTGTGTATTATACTAGGTGTCAGCGGCAACTGACTATAAATGAAGCGTTTTGGCATATACCCCATTTGTGGGGGAAGTGCTCTATCAACAGGGTACTTCTATGTAAATTTTCCCTACGTCATAGGAAATTCACTGGGATTCACGTTAGGGCTTGTAGCTACGCGTCGACCTTTTCCTCCTTAAAAATTTGCGATTTTTAGTTAGGTGAAACTCATTGGGATAGACAGGTTAACCCCAGTTTTAAAGTTCAACATTTAAAACTCCACTGATCACGATCCGTCGTCAACAAGACTGCCGCCTTCCTAGAGATCATCACCCTCATCGTCGCGGCCTCCCCAGACCTTCTGTTCCTGCCGTGGACCTGGCTGAGAACCTGGCGGGACGTCATGAACTGCACAGGACACTGACTGAAGACCAGGAGCACACCAGAATGGATCACCTCTACAGTTAACGGTGGGTACATTTTCCAATTAACAAAGCCTTGTATCGTTAAGCCTTTTGCAGTGGTTGGTCAGTTTGCAAAGTCCCTTTGAAGTTAATTCTAATAAACAACTACTTATTTATCTTTTATACAAATTTGAAATGTATAGTTAGTTGGTAAGGTAACTTAGAAAATTAGGCGTTGAAGTGGTACGATGTTATTATGTATCTTCGTTGTTTCACGTGTATGCAAATTTTATTGACGATTAATTAAAATTAGACATAGCTATCAGAGTTGATAGAATATTGTTAAAACAGGAATTCCATAAAAAAAACGTATAGGTCCTTCGTTTGAGTCAAAACTGTTTCAACTCAGACTAAAATATTTTAATACTCGCTGTGTACCCGTGCTTCGCCACGGATAAAATATTATAGTATCATAACTTTAAATATTAGAATCACTTTAAAGTATTTTTGTACAAAGGCAGGCTGTAGCTCGGGTACTGGCGTCAAACTACCGATCCTTACACCTGTTCCTTCATTTTGAAAGTGGGCTTTAGGTTTCCCAGCTGACGTACCTTTTCTTCGCACGGTTGTGTTTAATGTTATACGTCTATTTTGGTTTTTACAAAGTGTAAATAAACGTAATAACCGAAAACCGATGGATTCATTTCAATGAACAGACAAACGGAAACCAAATAAGAGTTTATCGGTGTTTGGCTACCTTGTAAGAGTGACGGTAATCCCGCTATTCCGGCGTTTTCAGAGCCCAGTTAGGTCCCTCGTCTTTTTGTGTGGATGTTGAATGGATACAAAGTATAGCTAAAAGCACACTGCGTAATAGGTTAAATCCTTAAAAAAAGTTTCACTACCATAGCTTCAGCCGGTTTTCAGTTATATGGGGTCCAATATGCCGTAAAGACGTGTTCAGTGCCCACTTTGGTCCTTCTCCAATCATTATGTAGATCTTGTATGGGTATAAAGTATAGCAAAAAACACAATGCGTAATAGGCTCTACCCATAAACGAAGTTTCACTACCATAGCTCCAGCCAATTTTGAGTTATAAACGGTCTAAGATAACTTAAAAACGTTACAGACAGTCAGACAGACAGGAATTCTTTTGATACCAGTTTCGATCTGTTCAAAGTATATAAACACCAAATAACCAAAAACCGAAGGATTCATTGCAATGTACAGACAAAAGTCTTATTTTATTTATCTAGATGGGTCAAACAAATTTGAAAGGATCCCGCGTAAAGCGCTTAGTTTTATGAAATTGTCAAGGTGTAGTTGGCCGCATAACGTCAAATTCTGGGTCTATCAATACGCATTGGTCAACGGTAGAAGCTTTAACTTACTAGGAGTTTTGAAGTATCGAACTAAAGGACTATGTTAGTGGGATTTAATGCTAAGAATTTCAGTGAAAAACATTGTTTGAAAGCGAATAGTTGGCAGTAGCTTGAAGTTTAAGGATTTCAGTTTAATGCGCTTTAAGATTTTAACCATTTAAAATCTAATCTTCAGTTTAATTTAACCTCTCCAAGTTTGTTGCATTGTCTCAACTCAATGTGACCTTTAATCTAATATCAAACTTGACGAAACCTCTTTTAAAATGTAACAAACTATGTAAAAAATCTACGTTTCGACAATTCTATAAGACTGTGTCACTATTCAATTCTATAAAGGGGTATAACTACGTTGCTAAATTAGTATTAGCTCAGACCTCAGATAAAACTGTTGTTGAAAGATGGCTAATGCCACTATGACTACTAACACTACGAAAACCATGTCGCATACTTGTTAACAAAAAAGTTAAAACAACAACACCAAAGATAATGTCACGGTATGTAGAATGAACATGGCTGAGGCAGCAAAATCAACATAGTTACGCCAGCCCGAGCACAGGTAGCGCTGCCATCTCTCGCCGTCTTTCTCTCCCGCTGACTTCACATGCTCGAGTTTATCCTATGTCAATTACTTAATAGTTAATTTTAACCAAATCGTTCGATTTTTGAACGAATTGGCGCGTGCATCAGTGGCTCTACTCGAGACTTAATAATTCTCTATCAGTGCTTAGGCAACGATGATGATTTTGCTGCCTCAGCCATGTGGCATCTATGCGCAATCTATTTACCATAACATCATCTTTGACAACACTTTGTGATGAGAACGGGTCTGTCTAAGTGGTCAACTTAAGGAAATCCTAAATTCTTCCGTCTAAGGATCACCAAATACTGAACACATAAAAACTTATTCTATAATTATTTTAGATTTGAGGTTTCAGCAAGTTCAGGTTGTGTACTTAAGGGTCCGCTTCAGTGGTCACCTTAGAGAAAGGCTTGATTTGGCCACCCAAGGAACTCATGACACCGCGCAAGTAACAACTGGCTAAAGAACGGGCTTTCTTTTAATAGTTCTCAAAAACGCAATTTTCCAGAGCTTTCATTCTTCAGAAAAAAGCCGTTCGGAAAATCGCAAAACTTCAAAGAAGAGAGTCGTGCAGGCCAACTTTCAAAAATTTGAAATTGTTGACTTTACCTTGCCTCTACATTCTTCAAACTTCAAATCAAAATGACCCCATAAGAGGAAGTGACATTGACTCTTATGAAACAAGAGGCAGGAGAACTATCGAACTGGGAGACACAGAACGATAGTTCATGAACGTTTGCTTCTCAGGCAGGAGTTCAACTAGTCAACCGGTTGCCAAAGAAAAGTGCGCAAATGCCTAAGGCGTTCAAAGCTCGTCTAAAAGAAAACTTGGTCACAAAGGCATTTTACAGTACAGACGAGTTTATGGCACATAACTAGGAGACTGCAGAACCTAACGACGTACAATAGGAGGAGGAACAATTGAATGAAAGAGAGAGAGGAATGAACAAAATGTATGTTTGAATGGGACCTCGATGTCAGAATGCAAGGAAAACTTTAGTTCAACCAATAAATATGACGATTGCATAACATGTTTATGTTTCCGCAATAAACTATTTATTTATATTTATTTCTTTAAATAATTGATGAAGCTTAACTGTCCAACCAAGGGCACGCATGAGTCCACGGCGGCCCGTTTTCACCTTCCAAAATAATTTTAAAATTAATAAATATGATACATTTGGAAACTAGAGGAGAATTTGTATAGAGGCCGATTTGCCATAAGTGGTTTAATAGTTACACAAATAAAGTTTAAAATTGTCCAAATTTCAGTGTTTTCAATTCCATTTTTTACACTTAAAAAGTTGAACAAAATTTATCTATATACACTTTATAAAACTTCTATCGTTTCCAAATATATAATTTTTATTATTGTACAAATAATTATTTTGAAAGTTAAACCGTCTATTTCGTATTGAAACTATTGTTTGATTTTTAACTTCTCGAAGGACCAATTTGTTTAGTTAAATAAATGACTTTGAAATAGAAAGAATTGATATTCCTTATTTCTTAAGTTTATTTTGTTTTAGAATAGAAAAGAACTGCACTAGTCTTTTATTCCTTTAAAGTAACTTGTTTTTATTAATAATAACAAACATTTGTAATAACAATCAAATTCAGTTGAACAAACAGCTGTTTTAAATCTTGGAATTCAGGTAAATAAAACTAAATTATTTTCATATCAAGAAAACTATGTACATATATAACATTCCGGCCCCTGTGAATCATGGGAGATTCACTGAATGTAGTGGGGAAGAGGTGATATTTTGGTACAATCAAAGGGTATTTCTTGTCATAGTGCAAAGATGCATGCTTTAATCTTCCTCCAACTCTTAATAGTCCATCTTCATCGAGGAATGCTGATAATCGTAGCAACTTCTGACTGCATGGTTTTCCTTTTTTCAAATTGCTAATGTCATCAGAGAAACTTGTCTGTTGAACCAATGATATAATATTCTTCGCTGCACGTTTAAGTTCATCAGTTGTTAAATATCCTGTTATTTTATTTTCATTTTTTATTTTACCCAAAAATCGATTTATATATGCTACTACTCTTGTTAATTTTGTCCAAGATGAGAATTTGTTTAGTAGATCATCGCAACCATCAGGTTTGTGTGACACAGTGCAAGAATTTATCGATTTAGTTTTCAGTTCAGGGACCTTATCTTGTTTTAGTGTGACAGTAGATCTAGGCCATTGCTCTGCATCTTCATATAGCCATGATGGGCCTCTGTACCACGATTGGTTAGTTAAAAGTTCTGATGGATAAAGTCCTCGAGTGGCACAGTCAATTGGGTTATGTTCAGAGGGTATATGTCTCCAAAGATCAGGTGATATTCTTTCTTGTATGTGAGAGACTCGATTTGCTACATATGTTTTAAGAAGATAAGGAGTCTTTATCCATGACAGTGTTACTGCAGAATCACTCCAAGCAGTCACTGATACTATGTTGACTTGTTCTTTGAGGTGATTTAAACAGAAATCTAACAGATCTGAAAGCAGGTAAGCAGCACATAATTCAAGTCGCGGTAGTGATGTGTGTTTCAGAGGAGCGACTCTTGTTTTTGCTATTATTAATCTTACTTCAACTTTTCCTTTTGATTCAACAGTCCTGACATAGACACTAGCTGCCATTCCTTTTGGACTGCTATCAGAAAATCCATGAAGTTGTATGTTAGTTGCATCTGATATACATAATGAACGATCATAGAGTATTTTTTCTAAATTGGGCAAATCTTGAAGAAAAGTTGTCCACTTGTCAGTCAGCTCATCAGGTAAAGGTGAATCCCAATTGATTCCAGCTAACCAAAGTTGTTGCATAAACTCCTTGGCAAAAAACACTAGGGGCTAAAAACCACAAGGATCATATATAGAAGCAATACTGTGTAGAACTGATCTTTTGTACAGTTATCATCAGATATTTTAATGCGATATGAAAACAATCTTGTTTTGGGAGCCAATGAAGACCTAATACTGATACTAAAGGTTGTTCAGGTGTTCTAAAATAGACTGGAGTTTCATGAAATTTTAGGTATATTTTCAAGTAAACTCTCATGGTTTGATGTCCATTTCCAAAAGAAATCCTCCTTGTTTGAAAAGATCATTTACTTCATTTTGTAAAAGAAGAGTTTCCTGCAAAGTATCTGCACCAAGAATAATGTCATCTACATATATTTCTTTTGAGGGCTGCTGTTGCGAGAAGATAATTCTTTCCCTCATCTTCAATTAGTTTTATAATTGTTCGATTTGCAAGAAAAGGACTTGACTTCATCCCATAAGTGACCGTTTGTAGTTGATGGATCGATAGTGGTTGAGTGGGCTTTTCTCGCCAGTAAATCATTTGATATTTATGATCTTCAGGGTTTAAGTCGATAGACCTGAACATCTGCTTTATATCCGTTGTAAAAACAAACTCATATCGTCTGAAATTCATCAAAATGGAAGCGATGTCATTATGCAGTTTTGGACCTGCGTGTAAAAGATCGTTTAGAGATTTTCCAGAAGTTGTAGTTGAGCTGGCGTCAAATACAACCCGTAACTTCATAGTTGAGTTGTTTTCTTTAAACACTCCATGATGTGGAATGAAATAGTTTGTCTCAGGCAAAACAAGGCGGTTGTTTACATTCAAATCAAACAATTTCATATGTCCTGATTCAAGGTAATCTTTCATAAATTCAGAATAAAGCTTTTGGTATTCTGGTTGATTTTGAAGTTTTCTCTCTAGTGAAAAGAAACGTTTTTTCGCTATTTCTGAAGATTGGCCTAACTGATTACAAGGGTCAGTTTTGAACGGCAAACTTACTGTGTACTTTCCGTTGTCATTACGGACACATGTTTTTGTAAAATGAGCTTCACATTCCATATTTTCAGGATTTTCACATTTAGCTGAAGGGGGTTGTTCAGTTTCCCAGAACTTTGTCATGAGTTTATGAAGGGGTTCTTCATGTATTGCTAAAAAGGTAGTCATTGAATTGCTTGACAATTTATTTTGTGATTGATTGAAGGTAGGAAGTTTACCCATGATAATGAAACCTAATGTAGTATCCAGTAAAAATGGCATGTCTTTACCTAGACTGAACTTGTTTTCTTTCATGATTTCCATAAAAAGATCTGCTCCTATAAGCATTTGGATTTGTCCAGATTTATGAAATGTAGGATCAGCTAGTTTGAAGTTAGCAACCTTTTTCAGAATGTCACGACTAACATCTGTGTGAGGTAAATTAGAAGTGATTTTGTTTAAGATCAGTACAGGATGGTTATTAGCAACTGTTTCTCCGTTTGAACTCTGGATGTTTAGTATACACTGGCCTTTAGTTTGTATCTCAACAGATGATATACCATTAACACTACATACTTCGTTAGAGAATTTTCTTTCAACGTTCAAAAGATTTGCAAGATGTTCATTAATTATTGTACAAGAACTGCCAGAGTCAATTAAAGCTCGAGCTAATATCTCTTTCCACATTTAGAACGTAGCTTTACCATAGCAGTAGCAAGCAAAGTTGTAAAACTGGTGTTCTCATTATTTTGAGTTGAAGTTGTATGGCTAGTATGTTTGGACATGTTACTTGAAATTGTATCTTTTTGACATGATTTACTTGGTTGAGATTGATCATATTTGAGTATTTCCATCAAGTTGGTTATTGGAGTTAACATTGGGTTGAGAACTAGCTTGGTTTTGAACACAGTTAACGTTACTTTGATTAGAAGTGTTGTCAGTAGGTTCTTGATTGTGATGCAGAAGGCTATTGTGTCGTTTTTGACAAAAGTTACAAACATATTTGCTGATACAAACACCTTTATGGTCTTTTAAACAGTTTACGCAAAATCCTCGAGATTTTATACTTTGCAATCTTTTATTTGTATTTAGTTTTAGAAATGCGTTACACTTGTAAATTGTATGTCCTGACTTACTACAAAAGTTACAAACTGGTTCATAAGTATTATTGCTGTTGTGAACAAGGTTTGCGTTGAGAGGTTTTCTCATGGATATGTAAGGGCTTTTAGTCTCTTTTGTTTGATAGAAAGTGTCCTGAGTTAAGACAGAGTTTTCTGAGATAACACATTCGTTTTCTAAAAATGCTATAAACTCTTTAGGAGTTGGAAGTTCTTGAGAATTTTCTCTTTTTGCTTCGAAACGAGTCCTGATAAAGCTAGGAAACTTTCGCAGTAAAAGTGATATGAGAAATGGATTGTCATCATTTGTCGCACAGTTCAAAGCAGATAAAGCGGACATGTGCTCATTGTAGCGAGAGATAAAGTTTCTGAGGTTTGTTGAATTTATGGTAGGACAATCATTCATGTCGATGATGTAATTAAGATGAAAAGATTTCAGAAGTCTGGTGTTGTGATAGCGCTTGATGATGGTTTCATATGCAATTGAATAATTTTCATTGGTAAAGGGCAAAGATTTGATTAGATTTAGGGGTTCGCCACTTAGAGTGGACAGCAAGTATTGAAACTTTTCAATGTCTGAAAGTGATGGATTTTTGTTTACTGTTGTGTCAAACAGATTGAAGAATGATATCCATTGTGACATGTTACCATCAAAGGTTTTCAATTGAAGTTTGGGAAGTCTGACTTGAGATGTTGTGTTGGAAAAGGAAATGTTGTGATTTGAAAGGGAATTTTGAGTGTCGTTAGAATTTTTGTTTGAAGTTGTGTTTTGGTTATCCAGAAGTGGTTGTAAAAGTGATTCAATTTCGACAAACAAATCAGAAATAGTACTTGTTATTGTATCTAACTCTGTTTCATCAAAGACTGCATCTTCTTCTTCGAGTACAGAATCTAAATTTGAAAAAATGTCAACTTTCTTTTCATTTGCTTCATTGAGAAAACTAGATAATTTTGACAGTTGGTTAGGTTCAAAATTGGTTTTGTTAGCAATGTCTAGGTTATTTACTTGATCCAATATTTTTTGAAATCTTGAAGTGACAAGTTTACATTTGGTTTTAAAAGTTTCAAATTTCATTAAAGTGGTTTTAAAAATAATACTTCTCTAGGCTGTAGATTCCAAGTTGATTTTATCCGGCTCGATGTTGACCATATTTCGTATTGAAACTATTGTTTGATTTTTAACTTCTCGAAGGACCAATTTGTTTAGATAAATAAATGACTTTGAAATAGAAAGAATTGATATTCCTTATTTCTTAAGTTTATTTTGTTTTAGAATAGAAAAGAACTGCACTAGTCTTTTATTCCTTTAAAGTAACTTGTTTTTATTAATAATAACAAACATTTGTAATAACAATTCAATTCAGTTGAACAAACAGCTGTTTTAAATCTTGGAATTACAGGTAAACAAACTAAATTATTTTCATATCAAGAAAACTATGTACATATATAACACCGTCGAAGAGCAGCTGAGGTACGGAAGTACGCGACGCAGATCAACAAAACATAACCTCCGCCATGTTGACAGTGAGTCAGAGACAGCTGTAGTTGGCTCATGCGCATATGCCTGGCGCTGCCAAAGAGAGAGGAAAAAACGTACTCTGTAAAACAGCTGATTGGCTGGCATAGCCAAATGAATTAAACGACGACGAATATCCAGTCGTCATTGGGCAATTTAAATTAGCTGATCGAGATATTACGTATTTAAAATTAAATTTGCAACCTTGCTAGGGGAACCTTCCACGGCCCTTTACATCCCTTCGCGATATTTCCCCTCATCTCCTCATACGGATGAGTTTATTTTCAAGACAAATTAGACTGATGCTTAATGTATCCAGAATTTGGTACAGCCGACTGCTCGTGGAATATATCCAATCCAAATTCATTAGGGAAGAGGGAACCGATTTATTAACGGGGCTCTTTGATGGAAAATTTTGTCACACTTCCTAGGCGGGATTTTTCATTTTAAATAGTAGGTGGAACCCTAGCCAACACGAAGGGTCCCTTCTAGGAACCAGCCCGACTAGATCGGCCTGTGGCTAAGGTGAAGGTGATCGTTAACGAACCTAGTAGTACCATGATTTTGCTGTCTCAGCCATGTGGCATCTATACGCAATCTATCTTCCATAAAATCTTTGACAACACTTTGTACTTTGAGTGACGACCCCGCCCAACGCAAGACAATAGTTTTCATTTTATTTTTTATTTAGAACCTTCGACTAGGCCAAAACTTCAATTCTTAGTTGCGGCCCAGTCCATCATCGCGCAAGGTGATTTCTAGAAACCTTGTGGTTCCCTTCTGATGTTCGTTTTCAAGAAGCTACTTTGGTTCATAGTTCGCCACACGCCATATTCCTGGCAAAATTCTTGGGGATACACCTCGACCGAGGTCTGACCTGGGAATGCCATGTAGACAATGTCTGTTCAAAATTAGCCTCAGGCATTTATGTTTTGAGACAACTGTCCGAATACTGCCCAATTCAGGTACTGATGACGGCGTATAACGGAGTAATCTACCCACACCTTTCCTACGGATTGGCTTTGTGGGTGGATGCTCAAAATTGAGTTTGCCAGAGTTTTCATTCTCCAGAAAAAGCAGTCCGAACCATTGAAAATTGCAATGGAGAGAGAGTCGTGTAGACCAGCATTCAAAAAATTGAAATTGTTGACACTACCTTGGCTCTATATTTTAGAAACATGTATTTTTTTCAAATCAAAATGCGGTCTCGTAAGAGGAAGTGACATTCACTCTTATGAAACTAGAGGCAGGGAAAACTAACGAACTGGGAGACACAGAACGGCTGTTTATGAACGTTTTCCTTCTCAGGTAGGAGTTCAACTCGTCAACAGGTTGCCAAATTTAATTAAAATTGCCCCAAAGCATAAGGCTTTTAAAGCTAGTCTAAAAAAGGTTTTGGCCACATAAGCATTTTATAGCACCGACGAGTTTATGGCACATGACTGGGAAAACGCGGAACACACTGAGGGTTAGAGTGGTACAATTCGAATGAATGAGAGAGAGTGAATGCCAAAAATGTATGTCTGATTGGGATTTCGATGGTACAATGTACGGAAAATTTTAGTTTTTTAAATTACAGTATTGACGAATGCATAACATGTTCAATGTCTACGCAATAAACAATTTATTTATTTATTACTAGCTGATAGTACCCGCGCTTCGCCTCGGGGCTTTCTTAACATAGCTGTGTGTATATTTATTAAAACTGTAAATTTAAAGTTAACAAAAAAAGTTTCCTATATATCCTTAGAAAAACCATTTAGTTAGCCTGTTAGTTCACCATCTTCTCCTTATAATTGTTGGCTACCTTGTGAGAGTCATTGTTACTTCTGCGCCGTTCCGGCCGTTTTCAGAGCCCACTTTGGTTTTTTGCAATTTACTTTGAGGATGTTACGATATGGACATCAAATGTAGCTAAAGACACACTGCGTGATTAGTTTTAGCCGATTTGGACTTATAAGCGGCCCAAAATGCCTTAACACATTTTCAGAGTCCACTTTGGTCCCTTGCCATTTATTTTGTAGATGTTGTATGGATATGAAATACAGTATAGCTTAGGTCTGAAGTCACTTTGAGTAATGAGCTAAACCCTTAAACAAAGGTTAACCGCCATAGCTTCAGCCGATTTTGAGTTATAAGCCGTCCCATATGCCTTAAAAACGTTACAGACAGACAGATACACAGGTTTTTCCGTCAGTTACGCCTCGCCAGTCATAATCAACACCGCGGCCACGTGAGTGGAAGGGAGGGGGACTAATTTGCCGGACACACCACAGAGAGTGCCGATGGGGAAAACATCTTTTCAGAGCCTACTTTGATCCCTCGCCAATTAATTTTTGGACGTTGTATAGATACAAAATATAGCTAAAGACACACTGTTTAATGTATTGAACCCTTAGACAAAGTTTCACAACCATAGCTTCAGCTGATTTTCAGTTATAAGCGGTCCAGTATGCCGTAAAAACGTGTTAAGTGCCCACTTTGGTCCCTCGCTATTTATTTTATGGATACAAAATATAGCTGAAGGCACACTGCATGATGGGCTAAACCCTTAAACGAAGTTTAACCCCCCATAGCTTTAGCCGATTTTCAGTTATAAGCGGTCCAGTATGCCGTAAAAACGTGTTCAGTGCCCACTTTGGTCCTTCGCTATTTATTTTATGGATACAAAATATAGCCAAAGGCACTGCATGATGGGCTAAACCCTTAAACGAAGTTTTACCCTCAATAGCTTTAGCCGATTTTCAGTTATAAGCGGTCCAGTATGCCGTAAAAACGTGTTCAGTGCCCACTTTGGTCCCTCGCTATTTATTTTATGGATACAAAATATAAAAGGCACACTGCATGATGGGCTAAACCCTAAAAGAAGTTTTACCCCATAGCTTCAGCCGATTTTCAGTTATAAGCGGTACAGTATGCCGTAAAACGTGTTCAGTGCCCACTTTGGTCCCTCGCTATTTATTTTATGGATACAAAATATAGCCAAGGCACACTGCATGATGGGCTAAACCCTTAAACAAAGTTTTACCCCATAGCTTTAGCCGATTTTCAGTTATAAGCGGTCCAGTATGCCGTAAAACGTGTTCAGTGCCCACTTTGGTCCTTCGCTATTTATTTTATGGATAATATAGCCAAAGGCACACTGCATGATGGGCTAAACCCTTAAACGAAGTTTTACCCTCAATAGCTTTAGCCGATTTTCAGTTATAAGCGGTCCATGCCGTAAAACGTGTTCAGTGCCCACTTTGGTCCCTCGCTATTTATTTCATGGATACAAAATATAGCCGAAGGCACACTGCATGATGGGCTAAACCCTTAAACGAAGTTTTACCCTCAATAGCTTTAGCCGATTTTCAGTTATAAGCGGTCCAGTATGCCGTAAAAACGTGTTCAGTGCCCACTTTGGTCCCTCGCTATTTATTTTATGGATACAAAATATAGCCAAAGGCACACTGCATGATGGGCTAAACCCTTAAACAAAGTTTTACCCCCCATAGCTTTAGCCGATTTTCAGTTATAAGCGGTCCAGTATGCCGTAAAAACGTGTTCAGTGCCCACTTTGGTCCCTCGCTATTTATTTTATGGATACAAAATATAGCCAAAGGCACACTGCATGATGGGCTAAACCCTTAAACGAAGTTTTACCCTCAATAGCTTTAGCCGATTTTCAGTTATAAGCGGTCCAGTATGCCGTAATAACGTGTTCAGTGCCCACTTTGGTACCTCGCCATTTATTTGATCGACGTTGTATGGATACAACATATAGCTAAAGACACACTGCGAAATGGGTTGAACCCTTAAACAAAGTTTCACTACTATAGCTTCAGCCGATTTTCAGTTATAAGCGGTCCAAGATGCCTTAAAAACGTTAAAGACAGACAGTTTTGTTGACGCCAGTTTCGGTCTTTGCAAAGTATCTGTATATTAACACCAAATAACCAAAACCGATGGACGCATTGCAATGTACAGTCAAAAGTCTTATTTTATTATATCGTTTTGGGTAGGCTGGGCGCAAAATGTATAATTTTAAAGTTAATTTGTTCCACAAAACTAAGGTTATAACCTAATCATATTATTGAAAATGTCTTAAAAATTAAATTTTAACTATTTGCTGTTGCCAATGAGCTGAATCGCAATACTCGTATCTCGTCAAATAATACGTTCTGCCGTAAAACTGTTTTACTTTAATAATCATCTTATGGACAATTTTATAAAACACTCAAGCATTAGACTTTGAAAATTTGACACCAGCATCCTTTACCCATGCTTATACTTTAAATCCAGCATGTAGAAATCACCAATGATTATTCGATACATCTTTAGAATTCATAATTTGCCGTATTGAAGTACAGTACAGTTGCAGTATTGAAGAATTCAAACCTATAACCATTCTAGAACAGTGATATAACGGTTTCAACGCACAGGTAAGTATCTTAGTCTTGTCTTAGAGTGAGTGAGTGAGTGAGTGAGTGAGTCAGTCAGGACAAAGCCTTTTATAAGTATAGATTTACAACGGTATACTAGGGTTGCTAAGGAACAGTATTTAACAAAAGTCATTTATCGTAAAAATATAGCGCAGCAAGCAGTCAGAAGGCTTTATCTACGTCAACGTGTGGTACAGAGCCGTGAGTTATAAAATTTAAGTTAGTATATTACAGGAATAAAACATCTCAACTCATGGGTGAGAAGTAATAGTTAAATTTAAGTAATTGTACACATTTGTCCTGGGGTAATTCTTGCAGCCTAAACAAATGTCCTTAAGATATCCTTGGTACGAGGACTAGAATCGAGCTTTATGTCCATCATTGAAAAGTAAAGCCGTGTTTATAGGAAATATTACTTTCAGTACAGTTAAGCACCCAGAGAGGGTTTTTATGATACTGAAAATATGAATTGTTAATTTGTACCATTCATAACTTGATTTAAGTACTGACAGGCTGGTTCTTCTAGAAGAGCTTACTGGAAGATCCTTTTTCCGATGTGCTTTTGTAAAATCAATAGACATTTGTATAGTGCTTACTGTTTTGGCACTAAATACATTTGGCTCATATTTGAAGGTTTGTCCAACCGGATTGTGTAAGGTAGCCTATATTCAAGTCCGAATTTTAGACTTTTCAAAAAGTTCAATATTTAACATTTATTAAGGTCATTGTACAATGTTTGGATTGAGTTGACACTTCATAATGAAAGCTAATTTTGCTATTTTAAAATAACAAAATCCTTAGTACCGTGTTTGGCCAAATTATTATGGTTGGTAAAACTATTTTCTATTCAGCTGCTACTAGTGCCTAATATTTTGTTTATTTTGAAAATCACAATTGATTGCTATATGTATTTCACTACTATTTTATTCGACTACAAAGTATTATCTAAAGCAGTTTCAAAAGGAAACATTTACTCTAAAGAACTATTCCTATGTTTATGTACTCGTATGTATAACTTTTCAAATTAGCATAGTATATCTTAAATCCTCCAGAAGGGTTTGAATCTGTTATCTAATAACTTCAACGATGGGACTTTGCAAACTGACCCCCCTTCAAACACAAAGGTAAGGAACTGTGCAAAAGTATTGCCTATTGTAAAGTAAGTTTTATATACTAAGTGTAGAAGGTTTGGGGTGGACTTATGATTAAGCGCAGAGATACCAACGTATTAAAAAGTGAAATCAAAAACAAGCAAACTGAAATACGATTTCGGAAGATTTCTTATTTTCAAAATTTACTCTTTAACAAAAATTGTAGACTTATGGTAAGCTGACACTTTGTTTTAAACCATAAAATGTTAAAACTTGAACAAATTATGATTCCAGTATAGGAATCATTATTTCTTTTTCTCTTCATTTGAGCATTGAAGAAAATCTGATGTAGCCTACTACACTTTGATGCAGGTTTACTCAGAATAATTCTGGTTGAAATATGGAAACCAATAGTGATGAATCGGAAAAGAACTAGAGTTAATATGCCGATTGAATGAGGGCGAACTAATGAACGAATGTATATAAGAACAGATGAACAATTTTAGATGTTAAAGATAAAGTTAACGATTGCATGACATGTAACTTTCCTCATTAAATGATTTACTTATTGGTTGCTTCACTACGCCTGACAATACAGAGTAGCCCAAAGAAAAGAGTTCAACCAGATCTGTACAGAGTATAGATATACTTGTTTACTTTTGATTTGCCAAACTTCTATGGGTTTGTTGTATTTGTCTGTTGCAGGTTCAACCGATGGACACCTACACCAATGGACACCAATGGAGCACGCCGAAGAACTCCTAAAGGGTGATCGGAAAATTTAGATTCATGAGGACTTTTCTTCTTAGGTCGTTCTTGTAAACTTTACATCGGCAACAGTTGTACCTGGTGTGCAAATACATCTAGAACGTCCATTAGTATCGCCGGTTATTCTTGCAGCAGAGATAGTGGCGAGTCCCTCATGGAGACTGGGATACTCGCCTGACAACCTCCTGTGCTCGGTTGAGACACTCTTTATGTGTTGCGATGGCGGGGGACGGTCTCGGGATCTCCTGTATACGACTCACTGTCCCGTTAAGTTGATCCCTGAGGAGTCAGTGGGGAGAAAGATGGCTGAGGATTCGAAGTCAAGGAGAAAGAAGGACACGATCGCTGATCGCCTTGGAGTGTACGGTGTAGATGTAGTCATCACCCCAGGTGTACCACCGCTACCTCTACTGCTGTCAGTTTAGCCGTGTGTGCATTGAGGGGGTTGAAGCTCACTGTCTCTACCAGTAAGTCTGTCTTCTTGGCTTGTGTCCACAGTAGTGGGAGGTTCCAGCTGAACAGCCGCTGTCAGCAGTTCGCGTAGGATCTCTTCGTCAGTCTACCTCGCATGAGGCACGCAGGTACCTCGTCAGTGACGTGGAATAGTAGCATGAGTAACAGTAGATGAGCCTCGGCATTGGTAGCAGTCGGCCCGCAAGGGTTTGGCAAGTTCTTCATGTCCCAGTTCATGTTCCTGCTGTACCTAGCTGTCCTGGATACGCTGAGTACATCGAGTGTGTCATTGTGACGAGCTCGTGGTTGTATCAGAGCTTCTTGCCTTCGAACCCATGTGCGCTTTTCTCCACACTTTCTCGGTCGTGCCGGTCACCCTTGTTTCAACTCGGTACCACGTGTTTCGTGCAGGTACACGTGCCCTCAACGGTGACGCGGGGTATCATGCAGGTACTCGTGGTGCCGAGGCGAAATAAGGGTGACCGATACGACCTGATAGTGTGGAGATGAGCACCCATGGGTTCGTAGGCAAGAAGCTCTGATACAACCACGAGCTCGTCACAATGACATACCCGATGTACCCGGTGTATCCAGGACAGCTAGGTATAGCAAGAACGTGTATTGTGACATGAGGAACCTGCCAAACCCTTACGGACCGACTGCCACCGGTGCCAAGGCTCATCTACTGTTACTCATGCCACCGTGCCACGTCGTTGATGAGGTCCCCCCTCCTTTCGTCTCGGTATCACGTGTTTCGTGCAGGTACACGTGCCCTCAACGGTGTCGCGGGGTATCATGCAGGTACACGTGGTGCCGTGGCGAAATGAGGGTACCTGCGTGCCTCATGCGAGGTAGATTGACGAAGAGATCCTCCGCGAACTGCAGACAGCGGCTGTTCAGCTGGGATCTCTCACTACTGTGGGCACTAGCCAAGAGAACAGGCTTACTAGTAGAGACAGTGGGCTTCTACCCCCTCAATGTACACACAGTTTTATTGACAGCAGTAGAGGTAGCAGTGGTACACCTAGGGTGATGGTTACATCTACATTGTACACTCCAAGGCGATCAGCGATCCTGTCCGTCTTCCCCCTCGTCATCTAATCCATCGCTATCTCCCACCCCACTGATTCCTCAGGGATCAACTAGGCGGTGATTGTTAGTCGCGTACAGGAGGTACTGAGATAGACCCCTGTTGCTACACCACCTGAAGAGATACTCGCCTGAGCATAAGAACTGTTGTCAGACGACTATCCCGGTTACCCAGAGGGACCTGCCGTAATCTCAGTTGGAGGAATTGCCGGCGATGTTATTGGACTTTCTAGAAGTATTAGCACAACTAATGCAACTTTTCTTGTCTTTCCGTGTTTTCCTGATTTTGGTAATTGTGTATTATACTAGGTGTCAGCGGCATCTGACTATAAATGAAGCGTTTTGGCATAAACCCCATTTTTGGGGGAAATGCTCTATCAACAGGGTACTTTTTATGTAAATTTTCCCTACGTCATAGGAAAGTCACTGGGATTCACGTTAGGGCTTGTAGCTAGGCGTCGACCTTTTCCTCCTTGAAAATTTGCGAATTTTAGTTAGGTGAAACTCATTGGGATGGACAGGTCAACCCCCAGTTTTAAAGTTCAACATTTAAAACTCCACTGATCACGATCCGTCGTCAACAAGACTGCCGCCTTCCTAGAGATCATCACCCTCATCGTCGCGGCCTCCCCAGACCTTCTGTTCCTACCGTGGACCTGGCTGAGAACGTAGCGGGACGTCATGAACTACACAGGACACTGACTGGATACCAGGAGGACACCAGAATGGATCACCTCTACAGTTAACGGTGGGTACATTTTCCAGTTAACAAAGCCTTGTATCGTTAAGCCTTTTGCAGTGGTTGGTCAGTTTGCAAAGTCCCTTTTAAGTTAATTCTAATAAACAACTACTTATTTATCTTTTACACAAATTTGAAATCTATAGTTAGTTGGTAAGGTAACTTAGAAAATTAGGGGTTGGGGTGGTACGATGTTATTATGTATCTTCGTTGTTTCACGTGTAGGCAAAGTTTGGTGACGATTAATTAAAATTAGACATAGCTATTAGAGTAAGTTGATAAAATATTGTCAAAACAGGAATTCCAAAAAAAACTGTAAAGGTCCTTCGTTTGAGTCGAAATTGTTTCAACTAGGACTAAAATATATATATATATTTAATATATATATATATAGTAATACTCGCTGTGTACCCGTGCTTCGCCACGGATAAAATATTATAGTATCACAACTTTAAATATTAGAATCACTTTAAAGTATTTTTGTACAAAGGCAGGCTGTAGCTCGGGTACTGGCGTCAAACTACCGATCCTTACATCTGTTCCTTCATTTTGAAAGTGGGCTTTAGGTTTTCCAGCTGACGTACCCTTTTTTTGCATGGTTGTGTTTGATGTTATACGTCAATTTTGATTTTTACAAAGTGTAAGAAAACGTAATAACCGAAAACCGATGGATTCATTTCAATAAACAGACAAACGGAAACCAAATAAGAGTTTATCGGTGTTTGGCTACCTTGTAAGAGTGACGGTAATCCCGCCATTCCGGCGTTTTCAGAGCCCAGTTAGGTCCCTCGCCATTTTTTGTGTGGATGTTGAATGGATACAAAGTATAGCTAAAAACACACTGCGTAATGGGTTAAATCCTTTAAAAAAGTTTCATTATCATAGCTTCAGCCGGTTTTCAGTTATAAGTGGTCACATATGCCGTAAAGACGTGTTCAGTGCCCACTTTGGTCCTTCGCCAATTATTATGTAGATCTCGTATGGGTATAAAGTATAGCTAAAGACACAATGCGTAATAGGCTCAACCCTTAAACGAAGTTTCACTACCATAGCTCCAGCCAATTTCGAGTTATAAACAGTCTAAGATAACTTAAAAACGTTACAGACAGTCAGACATTCAGGAATTCTTTTTACACCAGTTTCGGTCTGTGCAAAGTATATAAACATCAAATAACCAAAATCCGAAGGATTCATTGCAATCTGAAAAGTCTTATTTTATTTATTTAGATGGGTCAAACAAATTTGAAAGGATCCCGCGTAAAGCGCTTAGTTTAATGAAATTGTCAAGGTGCAGTAGGCCGCATAACGTCAAATTCTGGGTCAATCAATACGCATTGGTCAACGGTAGATGCTTTAACTTACTAGGAGTTTTGAAGTATCGAACTAAAGGACTGTGTTAGTGGGATTTAATGCTAAGAATTTCAGTGAAAAACATTGTTTGAAAGCAAATAGTTGGCGGTAGCTTGAAGTTTAAAGCTGTTTCAGTGACTTTTTAATTCTTAACACCAATAGTAACCCAGTGTAACAGCCGACTTTTCTAAATGATATAGGCTACATATGACTACTGAGTTCGAAACATTGTTTACTTTTAGTTTATAATTATCACTTTGTATGAGATTTATTTCTCAATACTACTTGTATTGTTACAAAAGTATTGTTCCCATTATTCGTCCCAAACGTGGCATCATGATCTTCACGTTGAATCTGCTCGTTAAAGGTAAATTAAAGCTTTTTGATATGACTTAGAGTTTAACGTCCGAGGCGCGGGCGAGGTTGGAGTTCTCAGAAGTGTTCAAAGCATCAGAGAACTTTGTTCTGGTAAAATACTCTTTCTTACGTTGTAGAGTCCGTGCGTTTCTTCAGTGCTTGAGCTTGACGACTAAAACCAGTTATAACAGGATTTTTCGAGGGTGGGGGTAACCAACTGTTCAGTCTTATCATTGCACTCGTACTGTGAGGAAAGGCTATTACTGTACGTTTTGAAAACATCGATTTGTTCCCCCACTCTGTCCCCTCACCAAGCGCCACAAAGAAACGCACGGACTCTACTTATGGTTTCTTGTGACACACAATATGACTTGCTAGTTGCAAATGGCCAAGTGTCAAGTGAGGAACATGAAATGTTTGTTGAAGTACCGCAGTCTCGTGAGCTATTCATTGCTCAAGAGCTTATTTGATCCCAGACCTTCTGTAGAAAAGAGTTCAATCATTTATCATCTTTCACACAAGTGCTGTTGTCTGTTTTTCTTTTCTTCGTACTATCTCCAGTTGTGCTTTAGTGGATATTTGTTTATTGTAAATCATTTGATGTATTCTTTTTAGTTTTATGTCGAATTAATTGATAATTAGCTTAATAATTCATACAACTTGCACTTTTATTTTACTTGAAAAGAACATATTATTTTATTTTATTATTTCAATTCCAGTGCAGTATTTGATTTTATAATATACTTTCAAATGTCTACTTGTTGGACTTAGTGTTATTAAGTATTTAAAAAGAAAAGTTTTTCTTAAATTAAATTGAGTTATACTACATGAAATTTACACCACAATTCTTCTCAAACATACAATCAGAGTAGGAATTTTGGACATGATTTCAATTTTAAGTTAACTTGAGATTAAGAATACTTCGATCTAAGCACACTTCCATAAAATTCTCAACGTTTTTATGGAGTAAAAGAAAATAGTTTCACTTATTTATAGAAATTAAGAACATAAACCAATGTTTAAACGTAGTGAAATCACTATTTAATATTTATCAAGTTTTGCATTTGTATCTGAATTTCCAAAGAGTCTGAATGAAACACGACAGCAAGTTAGCAAACCTGAAGAGGCTTTCAGGAAGAGAGGTTTAGTGAAGAGATTGTCCTTGTAATTAGTTTAACACTTTTGGCAAACAGCGTAGTTCCTCTCAGCTTCGTTCTTTCGTTTCTTAATGTTTCAAGCTTTCGACTTAAAACCGTTAGTATTTAGTAAGATAGAACTAACAAAATTATATGTACGTTAAATTCGTCAATTTACTTGAATTAGTTTAAGAACGTTTTTGATTTGACCAGTGTTACATATCTGAAACAACCAATCGAGAAGATGGACAATTTCATTGATTTTGTCATCTTCAAGGCATTTTCTACAGCCTTTTCAGGTTGCTGCATTGATACTTATTATAACGTACCTGCTGGTGCATTTCACAACATGGCGGAATATATCTGAACAATTTAAGGATATGTGATCAAGAGCTTTTTTAATAAGACTGCAGTCAAAAATGTATTTGTAAAGTTACCGCATGGAAAATTAAAATCAAGTGGATACATACTCGTAGTTTAACAGCTAATTTTTATGAGTTCATCTAGGAATGAATTTATCTGGTTTAATTGAGAAAACAAAATATAATGTTGAATTTATTCTCGGTTCTAATACCGCACGCATTGCTTTTATAAAGCAAACACCAAGACCGTGTGAAGTGCAGAGACGCATTTCCATTGCAAACGAACCCGAATTCGAAACCTTTACACTTTGACCACTGAAAAAGGTTAAATTTGTTTTGCGTTTAGATTATTTTGCGCTCGCACTTTTAAAAACTCAAATCGTACTTTTGTTCAGAGTTTACGTGTACGTGATAAACGTGTATTGCCTTATCACCAAAATTGACTAAGTAACTTTGTTGGGTTTAGTTAGCTAGGTATAGGTAGCTCCTAAAAATATATTTGTACCGTTTAGAACGCTAGTGCTTTTGCGATTTCTCAACATTCAATTGTAAAATAAAAGATATCACTAAAGTCTAACATTACTTATTTAAACAATTATTTTTGTCTATTTCCACTTAAAACATATGTTTTTGCCAACGTTTGACTTGAATTTAAAGCAATAAAGGTGTGTTTTGATGATAAGAACATAGTATTTTTGATGATCTTTACGTTGCAAGGGAATTTGTGTTGTTTCAATGCATTTGTTTTAAATGCCCAAACATTGTTTATTTCTAAAATGAAAAACCCAAACTTCCATGTTACAAAAAAGAGTATAAACAAGAAATTGAAAAGAGATATAACAGAACTTTATATTTCGATTAAACAAAAATTTTTGAGGGAGGAAAGAGCAAGGAAAGATAAAATCTCGTTTACTTTTGGTTTATTTATAATAATCATAACACATTGACTGTAACGAATTTCTCAGTTGCCATGCAGTGTGAACAAATGTTTGCAAATGTATTGTGAATATAATAATTTTTATCATGGGACAGAGTATAGTGCATTACTCGTTTTTAGAAGTGAATTTACTCGAAGTATTATCAAAGAGATTCACTATAGGACCTAGGTATAGAATATGCGATTATAATAAAGAGCTAAAATACTCAAGCGAACAACGTATGTTTATGATAAATAAGCTGAGCATACGTATTTACCTACTTACCTTTGTTGCTTTAAAATTCGTATATGGTTTCGTAAATATTTTGATAAAATGATATCATTAAAAACATTTTAACGCAATTATGCGTAATTGATTTGGATGTACTGGTCATGATAAGGGTTAATCAAATGGAATGGATTTCCAATATGCAAGTTCACCTTAATTGCGTTTTGGTGTTCAACACCGATAAATTTCGTTATCTTTCTTTGGTGCACAAAACTACGCTTTTTGAATTTCAATAATTTTTAAACAAAAACTAATTTAATATATTGGCTTGTTTGGATTATTTTAATACTAACAAATCACATATAATTAATTTGATCGTATTTTTTATATTCTCGTTTTATACTAATAACTAAATTAAGCACTTAAAGCGACACACCATGGTCTGAAATAAGACGGTGATTAATTTAAATAATTTTATTTAGGCAGCAAAGTTTAGAAAATTAGAACAAAAACAGGAACAAGAAACCTGAAACTAAAGAAGCTCTCAATTAAACTGTTAACAATGTTTTGTCCTGAAACTTTCCTTGCCGAAACAATAAATTGATTTAGCCAACAAAGAAGTACGCGTTGTCGTAAATTTGGAGTTTAGAGTCAAAACAAAATGTGAAAAGCTTTATGGGTGTAATACTATAAAAACAACAAGACGTTTCAAGACGTCTCAAAATCAAATAAAATATATATTTGTTACGTTCAAAACTGAATTGCACCTTAAAACTGTTTTTATATTTCTTTGGTAAGTGTTTAAATTGAATGACTCATGTGATTGAAACATAATTCTGAGCACTGAGCGTCAAAATAGCCCAAAAATTTCTCATGGTACGTAATGGTGGAACCTATCGTAAAATCAAAAGTCAGACAATCGTATTGCCAAGGTTTTTTTGTCAAGAGTTTTTCGTTCGCTGTTTATATATTCTTTAATGAGAAGCAGGTAGCATTAAAATAAAAGATGAAAGTGACAATACTCATGTGTTACCTTATACTGTTTTTCCTTCAGAAATTAGTGAAATGTGGATTTAACCAACCCGACTCTTTTACGCTTTGAGCCCACTGTTCCCAAGAAGGCCGGAAGTTGCCAGGAAATGTTTAGGGAAGATGAATCTGTGTGTTGACAGGAAGTTGTTGTCGCCAGGGAAATCAGGGCCTCCAACTGAACAGCTGGGAACTCACAAACCAAGCTTTTGTCAGCTGAGACACTTCACACCTTTCTCAGGGCTTCTACACACAACTTTAGTGTTTTGAACCCACTGTTCCCAAGAAGGCCGGAAGTTGCCAGGAAATGTTTAGGGAAGATGAATCTGTGTGTTGACAGGAAGTTGTTGTCGCCAGGGAAATCAGGGCCTCCAACTGAACAGCTGGGAACTCACAAACCAAGCTTTTGTCAGCTGAGACACTTCACACACCTTTCTCAGGGCTTCTACACACAACTTTAGTGCTTTGAGCCCACTGTTCCCAAGAAGGCCGGAAGTTGCCAGGAAATGTTTAGGGAAGATGAATCTGTGTGTTGACAGGAAGTTGTTGTCACCAGGGAAATCAGGGCCTTTAGCTGAACAGCTGGGAACTCACAAACCACGCTTTTGTCAGCTGAGACACTTCACTCTTTCTCAGGGCTTCTACACAACTTTAGTGTTTTGAACACAACAACACGTTCTTGCATAATTTATGCGTTATTCCTTTCAGTGTTTTGCTAAACAACAGTGTGAAAGTAACAATTTTTGAGCCGTTTGTAAACTGTATCAATGCTCTTATTTGTCTGTTGTGAAAAAAAACACTATTGCATCTAATTGTTTATGTATTGAGTTTATTCGGGAAAATCCTTGCTAGAAAACCCAAAACTTTAAGCAAAACACTAAACTTTCTAGTTTAAAAGTAGTACACTTTAGGATGTTTGTTTACATAGTTAAGATGGTTCTTAGAAGTCAACAGCAATTAAGGTTTTGTTTTTTTTATATCTATTGTTGTATCGAAATTTCGCAATATTGCTTTGTACATTTATAATACTGTACTGGAAATCTACAAATTATTTAGGAATTTTTAATTAAGTCCTTTATCCGTACACTGATTGATCACGAAGGGTAGTTTTTCAATATATAAGTAAATACCAATATTATATCAGCGACATGTTTGCCGGTAACAAGAACTGCGGTAACCAGTGTTATTGAAATCTATATGTAAATCAGTGTTCAATCCAGCGACAACAGAACGTTATTTATTCAAATGGTGACATGAAAAAGTGGCCTCGGGTCCATATAAACCGTAATGGCTGACCCGCTGTCGTTTAGATACTGGAGTTATATCTATGAGCGTGATTTATATCAACTGTTACATTCAATAACGGTTGTAACGGCTATATCTGGCCAGTAACAGTTCCGTTACTCTGATGAATGGCTGCTGTATCTTAGTCCTAACAGTGTTTAAATATATCTCTACACCAACAATATTTTCACAATTGAATATTGATATAGTTTTCAAACATTTGTTGGGTAGTACTAGGGTTTAGTAGACAGATGGTATGTTTTGTCAGATTTTTATTTCGTATGTGGCTTCTAATATTTAGAACTCAAGCTAATTGGACTACCATGGATTACTGATTTGGGAGTAATGAAAAGTGGATTTGTCATTGTATCAGAAAACAAAACAGCAAAACAAACAAATCTCGTTGACATACAGCTGTCTCAACGGGGACGATTATAATCCAATTGTCGGATGAAACTCTGCGCTTAGCATTTCGATCTTCGTGTTACCTCTAATGTTTATTTCCACGTGGTTTAATTTGACCTCAGGTTAGTTGTGTGTTGTCCCATGTGCCTGCGTTGGGAATCAACCCCGTGACCCCCCGGACCGGAGGTTATAACTCTTTCACTAACTGGAAAGAAAAAATGTGGTGCGGCGATTCTTGAGCCCCAGACCATCGCTGTCAGAGCCAAGACTAAGTCAAATACTTTTTCGTCTTTTGCTCTGAAACAGCTGCTTTAGAAAAAGGGATTTACGTGCTACAATTGCACTTTTATTTTCGGGAAATAAATGTTGGTTTTGATGATAATTTATTCTCTAGAGAGAAAAGACCCATTTTTATACTAAGTGATTGGCTGCGTCTCGGACATTACCTTGGTCTTTTATCCAAAAGCCTTACTTAATAGTGAAGAAATATACTACTATCTAGCGAATTTGATAAAACGCTGTCATACTCCAAGATATAATTCTTCCCGGCACAATTTTCACTGTAAACCTTGAGCGATTAATGTTGTTCACACAAAGTCACCACTTTATTTCTTCAGCTCAAAACATTTTC
The DNA here is from genome assembly GCA_018831715.1 of Matsumurasca onukii. Classification (NCBI taxonomy): domain Eukaryota; kingdom Metazoa; phylum Arthropoda; class Insecta; order Hemiptera; family Cicadellidae; genus Matsumurasca; species Matsumurasca onukii. Next base: position 10,554,527 of record CM032065.1, read on the forward strand.
ATCATAAAAACAATGTTACCAAACTAGTTTCAACTTTTAACTTTCAACTTTTAAAACCATATGATTTTAATCAACGTTTGTGTACTTTTTTTCGAACAATAAAGTTTCGGAAAAGTGTATAGCTTTATAGTTATTCTTTGCTGTTTTGTACTTTCTCAATTAATTAACATGACAAGGTCTAGCCTAATCTATTTCTTTGATCAGGAGAAAAAGGTTTATCGGTGGGAACAAAAAATGGTGGTTAGCGATAAAACGACGAAGCATATATTCAACGGATTTGCTTTCTTAGTTTTAGGTTTCAAATAGTTTCGTGAGAAGAACAGGGTAATTTTCAACCGAAAACACCGATATAATTAAAAACAAGTGTTGTACGTGTTTCTAAGTATACAGTTTACTTAGAAAATCAGGGATGATGTGAAATGCTATAAAGCAAGTTGACATTAAGGTAGACAACTCTATTAACGCGTTAAAAGTTAAAGTTAAATCCACCCTATTTAAATGAGTTGAAGAGCGTGAAAAGCTTCCGGCAGCTTTCGCCGTGAAAGGCGGAGTTTCCTTCCTCAAGCAACTTTTCACGATTCATCGTGTGGAAAATATGTAATCTGTTCCAAGGCGGAATTTCATTCAACTTGTTAACTTTGTTTCTTAGAAATGTGTCTTAACACGTTTTCTAACGTTATCTTAAATGTATGCGGAGTTTCTTATTAACCTTTATACAAACATATTTCAGATTTATTTGATGTTATAGTTACGATTTATGTAATTTTTATCAAGAAGACTTGTTTAAATTGTAGTGTAATTATAATTACTACAGTAATTATTACAGTAGTTAGTTAGCTCCTGAACTCACGATTTTTTTATTTGCGTGATGGTGGCTCTAAACAACTTATAAATTATTTCAAGAGGTCTTATAATTTTTCCCCATTCAGTAAGTTACTAAATAAATTGTCTTATTTTTTTGTTTAGAAATTGATGATTATATTAGCATACATCTAATCTCTATTGTAACAACGTACGTTTCAGAGAAAAACAAAGAATGTAATATTTATTATTAACTTATTATGTTTAAAACCATTTTATATGCAAGTTTTTTAACTTAGATTTCTTATTTAAATATGTTTCAATTGTCAATCCGTATTTAAAAAAGTATTGGTTGAAACCGTAGTTTGTATATGTGACTAATATATTTTCACAATAAAAAGTACCGCATTGTTTTAGGAGAAACAGTTTAATGAACTTGTTTGTTCTGCATAATATATGGTATAAAAAGCTTAATTATAAACTACAAAATAAAGTGTTATAAGTCAGCAAATTCTAACACATAAATTAACAGCCTGAGACATTCATGTTTGTTTTCTTTTTGTCATGTTCAGTTTAATGTAAGCTCTTGTAAAATAGTTGCAAGGTTTGAAGTCTTAGTATAAAAATTGCCTCAACTTGTGTTTAAACCTCTCAACTAACTTCTAACTTAAATCTTCTTTCAAATCAATGTGTTGTATTCCAAAGCTGATAGCAAGTTAACAAGACAAAAAAATAACATTTATTTCTTTTGCAACAAAATTCTTACTTTTATTTTTGAATCTAGGTATGTTCAATCACTTAACTCAATAAAGTTTTGGTTGAAATGATGTTGTTGGCCGATACAAGAGAAAACACATCTCTCTTGTTGTGATTTATGTTTGTGATATTTGCCCGTGTACCATCTGCTGTATTGCCCCTCTGCTACTGTTGTGTATATATTTCGTGGTACACCAGTGCATAATAATATATTGATGTATAATGTTTAGAAATTGCACTTGTTCAGAAAATATTGTCAGATATATTTATCTAGTTTATTTTACATACATCGATTCACTGAGGGTTACTGTAATTATATAATGAATAAATAAAATAAACGTAGTACCCTGTTAATAGATTTGTATATTTGCGCGACCGGTTTCGACTATGAAGTCATCATCTCGGCGAGTAACAACAAACAAATATTATTTTCTAAGTATAAACATAAAGGAGGTATAATCCATATGGTAAAATAAAATAAAAGCTAGTATTTAAATTGTAGAGTAAACAGCTAAAACATTGGCTTCAATTTATATGTAAATGTAAAATCTTGCTTCATGATGAACCGTTCTTATTTTTTATTTTGTATATTTCGTCGAAAATTGGGTTTCTTATGTTTACATGGGTAGAATTTAGTATATATCCCGGATCTTTTAAATTATTCAGGTAAATGTGCAAGTCTTCCTTACAGTTCATTAATTTGCCTTTTCTTTCAAAATCTAAAATTTCTAAGTTGTCTTCTATGCCCTTGTAAGAATGGTTTTCATTCAGGATGTGTTCAGCAAAGTTCGATTTCATTGTTGTGACGTTGTTAGATTTTACAGCTTGTATGTGTTCACGAAATCTTGATTTAAAGCTTCGGCCCGTTTGGCCAACGTAAAAGCTTGGACAGTCTGAACATTTGATTTTGTAAATCCCTGATTGGTCATACTTATTGCTTCGATCTTGAAATATATTACTTTTACTTTTGATCATCTGGAACGCATTATTTCGGGTTTTGTAGGTCAGTCTAAATTTAGAGTTTGAAAAGGTTTTCCTAATAGAACTGTCAATGGTTTTACTGAAAGGGACACATACCATAACTCTGTCGTCGGTTTTCTGACTTATGTTATTTTTCCGATTCTTTTCCTTTTTCCTTTTGATCATATTGTCAACCATTTCAGACTTGTAACCATTTTTCACAGCTAGGTGCTTAATGACCTTTACCTCATCTTTATAATCATTAATGTTAAGGGGCGTGTTGAGCAATCTATTTATCATACTGTGGAAACCAGCCATTTTATGTTGCCATGGATGGTTGGATTCCACAGGTATGAGCAAGTCAGATTGAGTTGATTTCCTAAATATTTTGAACTTGTGTTTTTGGTTTTCTTTAGAGATAGTAAGATCTAGGAAATTAATTTCTTCGCTGTTGGTTTCTGATGTAAATTTGATTGTGTTAGATAAAGTATTTAAAAAATCCAACAACTGTTTGCTTTCTTCTTTGGTACCTTGGAATAAACAAATAATGTCGTCAACATATCGGTACCAGTATTTGATTTTACTATGGAAGGGATTGGTCGGATTCATTATTTCACTTACTTCTAGGTTATGCATAAACAGGTTAGCTAACAGTCCTGACAACGGAGAGCCCATTGCTAGTCCATCTTTTTGCTTCCAGAAACTTCCATTAAATTCAAAATAGTTTTGATTGGATGTGTTTATTGTTAACTTGACCAAATCATCTATCGCTTGTTTTGTCAAATTGTCGTTTTGGCTCAAATCTGTTTTTAGTATCTGTATAGTTTCACTCAACGGAATGTTAGAATACATGTTAGTTATGTCGAAAGATATAAAGATAGAGTTATCTGGAATAACAATATCTTTAATATGATCTAAAAGGTCTTTACTATTGTATAGGCTATAGTTCACATTCCAGTTTAAGTTACGTTTTAAGGTTTTATTGAGATACTTACACACGTTGTAAGTTGGAGCATTCTTAAAGTTAACAACAGGTCTGATCGGAATATTATCTTTATGGGTTTTAGGTTGACCCCTCATCTTTGGAGCTTTTGGGTTAGTCATTTTCAGTCGGTACTGTTGTTCTGTTGATAGAGATTTGCATTTATTTATAACCATATTTGTGCTCTTGCTATATTCTGTCGTCGGGTCCTTCCTTAGTTTTTCAAAATTGTTACTAATGATAAAATCTCCTATTTTCTTATCATAGTCTTCTTTCTTAATGACTACAGTTGTGTTGCCTTTATCAGCTTTGACCACTATTGATTCTTCTTGTTTTAACTTCTCTGATATTGAATTTACCATTTTAAGGTCATTTTGCGATTGTTTCGTCCACTTCTGGGTTGGTTTCTTTTGAGATACTTTGTTCATCTCGTGTACAAAATTATACCTTAATTGATCTTGATCGTCCTTATTGTTTCTAATAGCCATATCCAAATTAATCAACTCTTTTTCTATGTTGCCAGGTTTATGATCTAAATTAACATTGTATTTAAGTGATTTTCTCAAAAAATCGGTTTCTTCCTCATTAAACACTATGTTGGTTAGATTTTGAATAGTGGGATAGAAACTGTCAACATTTGGGTCAACACCACTGTTCACCTGTGGGTATTGGAGATTCTTCAATTTCATAAGTTTCTTTTTGTGTGTTAGAATTTTCTTTTTAATTATCGGTTTGATCCAAGATTCGATTCCTACTTTTATTTCTTCTAAGGTTTCATGATGAAAGCAATTTCTAAGATTGGTTTCTTCTTCTTCTAGCTGTTTACTTAAATGACTAAGTTTTATATAGTGACTTTTAACTTCTTCTTTGACCCAAACTTGTCTAGCAATTTCTAATGCCTTCACTGCAGCTCTTGATTTTACCTTACAACTCACCTGCACGTAGTTTGGAATTAAGTTCTCCCTTATGCATTGCTTGTTAAAGAAAATATCTTCTTTAGTTTTTTCATGCTTTAGTTTGAGGTACTTGAAGGTGTGAGTCGCGGGGAATTGGTTGTTATCCATTTAGTAATTTACATACATCGATTCACTGAGGGTTACTGTAATTATATAATGAATAAATAAAATAAACGTAGTACCCTGTTAATAGATTTGTATATTTGCGCGACCGGTTTCGACTATGAAGTCATCATCTCGGCGAGTAACAACAAACAAATATTATTTTCTAAGTATAAACATAAAGGAGGTATAATCCATATGGTAAAATAAAATAAAAGCTAGTATTTAAATTGTAGAGTAAACAGCTAAAACATTGGCTTCAATTTATATGGCTGGTTTCCACAGTATGATAAATAGATTGCTCAACACGCCCCTTAACATTAATGATTATAAAGATGAGGTAAAGGTCATTAAGCACCTAGCTGTGAAAAATGGTTACAAGTCTGAAATGGTTGACAATATGATCAAAAGGAAAAAGGAAAAGAATCGGAAAAATAACATAAGTCAGAAAACCGACGACAGAGTTATGGTATGTGTCCCTTTCAGTAAAACCATTGACAGTTCTATTAGGAAAACCTTTTCAAACTCTAAATTTAGACTGACCTACAAAACCCGAAATAATGCGTTCCAGATGATCAAAAGTAAAAGTAATATATTTCAAGATCGAAGCAATAAGTATGACCAATCAGGGATTTACAAAATCAAATGTTCAGACTGTCCAAGCTTTTACGTTGGCCAAACGGGCCGAAGCTTTAAATCAAGATTTCGTGAACACATACAAGCTGTAAAATCTAACAACGTCACAACAATGAAATCGAACTTTGCTGAACACATCCTGAATGAAAACCATTCTTACAAGGGCATAGAAGACAACTTAGAAATTTTAGATTTTGAAAGAAAAGGCAAATTAATGAACTGTAAGGAAGACTTGCACATTTACCTGAATACTTTAAAAGATCCGATATATACTAAATTCTACCCATGTAAACATAAGAAACCCAATTTTCGACGAAATATACAAAATAAAAAATAAGAACGGTTCATCATGAAGCAAGATTTTACATTAACATATAAATTGAAGCCAATGTTTTAGCTGTTTACTCTACAATTTAAATACTAGCTTTTATTTTATTTTACCATATGGATTATACCTCCTTTATGTTTATACTTAGAAAATAATATTTGTTTGTTGTTACTCGCCGAGATGATGACTTCATAGTCGAAACCGGTCGCGCAAATATACAAATCTATTAACAGGGTACTACGTTTATTTTATTTATTCATTATTTATCTAGTTTATTTGAAAAATACGTTTCTGAAGCGGGATTTGACGGAGTTAGTTTTAAGTGTTGTCAATATTAAGACGTTTCCATCCTTCTTAAACCTTCTATAAAGTAAAAACATTATTGTATAACAAAAACTGCCTAACTAATTGATAAAACGCGTTATGATTTCACCGTTTCGTAATTACTTCAAAATGTAAACAAATGAACAACGACAGTAGAAATTTTCAGTTGAAATGGGTTGGTTTTTTTTTGTGTCAATGTCCACAAAACGTGGTCTTTAACCTGATAGTAGTTTCTCGATTAACGTAAAAACCAATATTTATAAAGAAATTTATTATTTGTTGAAACATTTATTTAAAACTAGTCTAGTTCTTCGGGTTCACACCACGTCAAACATCATTATAATTAGCTTGAGTATTTCGGTCTCGCTGTGGAGTACCACCTTCAGTCACTGATCGGCTGAAACCGGGATCTTTGCTGTCCGCTATCCAAGTTATAAGTTCTATCCAATCCCATGGAGTTGTTTAGACAGTAACAATGCTTGGCCACGAAGTATGATCCGAATGAAAACTTTATTTCATTTGCAATTTGCTCCAACACCAAGAGCGCACATTAGCGGGATGAATGAAAAGATAATGTGTTGAGAAATAGCGCATTTAACTGAAAGTGTTCACTAATTACGAATAAATCTCTCTCTCTCTCTCTCTCTCTCTCTCTCTCTCTCGCTCTCTCTTTCCCCAGATGTACAAATGAACAGACACTGAGTCTTGCTTCACACACACCAAGTTGTTCAAATAAGTTTTTGTCACTAGGTTTTAGTAATAGGTGGTAGCTCCTTTGTGACGTTTAGGATAGCATCTTATATGTTTTACATTTCCAAGAATATATTTTGATTGTCATCCTTTTAATTATACACTGAACAAATTTGAAATTTTTACCATAACCCTTAGAGAAAATGGACTGTCAAATCTCAAATAATAAAATCTCATCTAGGAGAACGATTCCCAAGCAGTATGAGGAGTCACACGTAAAAGAGGTCAGTATTAGTGAAGTACGTTGTACAGTTCGTCAGGTTTAGCATGGCCGGTGAGATGGGCCATAGGGCCATAAGCTGCCAGCAGGAAATCTCAAGGCCACCGGCCATGCTTATACCTAACGAACTGTATACTCCAAACCGGGGAGTTTCGAACACATTGCATAAGATTGGCTAAGCTTTGAGGATGCGTTGAAGTGTGACCTTTTCGAAGAGAGCTTTTAACCCTAGTCTTTGTGTCTTGAAAAGGATTTACAGGTTTTGAAGGATTTTACTTTTCTTTAGAGAGTATAGAAACGTTTTTCGTTCGACGTCGGCTAACGTGGTTTTATTTGTCCTCGTCGGGAAAAACCATCCTGAATGAAAAACCTTGCTAATGAAATCTTTGTATTTATTTGCCTAAACCTTTTTTTTTGATACGCAACTTTGTTTATGCTGTAATTGGAGATTTCTTATTGACTCTTTCTGGGCTTTTCCTCACGGGCAGTAAATAAAAAACAGATTCCACGTTCAAACTAGTCTCTGTATCAAAATCTTAAAGTATTCACTCGTTGCTATCTTTTTCAATTGTTTTAAAACACATTTTTAGTTGTTTCTTATGTAGGTAAAACAAATATTCAATTTTATTTGCTATTACTTTCCAAAGGTATTAACTATATAAAACACTAAAGTTAGTTACAAAAGAAACATATGGAATAAGGAGAAGGAAGTGGCGGGAAGTGAATTGGGCACAAAGTAGAACATGTTTCAGTAATGGAAGTGACTTCCGGTAGCATGAGAGCTGAGCAGGTGCACCAACCCACTTCCGGTAGCGGAAACAGCGCTGCCAACTTGCCAGATCTTAACCTCACACGTGACTCTACTGCAAACAAGGTCTTGTAATCAACCGCCCTAGATGTGAAATTGGATAAGAAACTTGATCTCGTACTTTTGTTAGTTTTGGTTATGAATATTACCAAATTTTTGGTGAAGCTTTAGACTATGTTATCAAGTCCTTTAAGTGTTTTCAACATTGAGTTATAAGACACCAAAACACCTACAGGCGGTTTATAAACATAATACGTTCAAAGTATGCGTTCAGGGAAAAATAGAAGACATAATAAACCGTGAACGAAATCCCTACACTGCTGACCCATGGTGAGTTGGAATTATGCGCAACTTTAGTAGCATGAGTTCGATCGCCACAGTCATCACTAACAATTGTTATGTTATTATGAAGTAACGCTAGGCAAATATCGAGGTTGTGGTAGAAAGGACTATGCAAGCCTAACTTTTCCTCTTTTCTAAACGAGTCAAATCTTACCTTTACCTTTTCACTACATAGTTTTTATTGGCACAGTTTTGTCTCGTACTTGTGATGCCTTTTGACGATAAACGTTTGCACCATAAAATTTTTATTTAAAATGCACATAAACAATAATGTCTTTGCACTAAATTTATCAATAAATAATGGCTCTGTTATGTTCTGTTATGATATTGACGGAGGTAGCTAAACCTGTTTTATGTTAATATATAATTTATTTGTTGTAATCTATAATATAAAAATGAATCGCAAAATGTGTTGCTAAGCACATAACTCAACAACGCCTTGACCAATTTGGCCAATTTTTTTTAATTGTTCGTTGGAGTTCAAGGATGGTTTTTACGGCGAGAAAAATTCGAATAATTGCCGGAAAACCCCTTAAAACAGCCATTTTCTTTTTCCCATACAAACGTTTTCTAACTAAAACGTAAACAATTTGAGATTTATTGCTATTCGTTGCCAGCTGATATCCCCATTTTACAGACATAAAGCATATGTACGGCTAAAGAAAAAAAACCTGTCAATGTCGATTTTCCGTTGTACATTGTGTTGTTTTTCTTGGATTTTCTGTAACCTAATCTACTGAGTTTATTTTTGTTAACTAATACACGAAACAAATTCGTATATCGTGTATTGTGCAGAGTGATTAATACGTAGGAACAAAAAACTACCAAATTACAAATCTTTTTGACAGGACGAAGTCTGTCGGGTCCGCTAGTCGTATATAATAAAGTTCTGCATGTTTTATTTATAGGTCTATATTAAATTTGTACAGCCTCTAAAACTAGTATGATTTTGCTCAAGTCTATACTTATGTTTATGTTTTTTATATTTGCACTGGTTACGGCAATTAATTAATTTTTTATGTATGGTTCAATTATTAGTGTTGTATTTTGGTCTTATTGGATTATTTTAACAACATAATGTCATGGCATTTTAGAATGTACTGCTGTAATGTAATTGGATATTATCTGTTTTACAGCATTTAAATTAAATAAATAAATATAAAGTATCGTGTGATTGTACAGATACTATCACTCTACAGTAAAAGACAAGTCGTCGACAAAAACCAATCCGACACGTTTTCTATTTCAGTTTATATCGAACGAAAGTTCAGTATTGAAAGGAAAATTTTCTTTTTCAGTTCATTGAAGCAAAGTAATTCTCTCACAAACTTGTAATCCTGACCCAATTTCAATCTTTTAAACCCTTATTTTTCATTTTCCTGAATTTGTCAAAATTATCGTTGTCTTTTTGTACATTTTCTTTACTAATTTATCTTATATAATGTTAGAAAAACTGTTCATACAAATAAAATAACGAATGAAGTTTCTAAATACAAAATGAAAAACAACAAACTACCTGAACTAAAATGTGTACATTAAGTTGAACCACAGGCTTTCTAAGGCAATTTTATGATCGTTAAACAATTAATATTAATTGGAAATAATCTCTTTCGGATGATTTTTATCTGTCAGTAAAGTTAAACGTAAAGAAAATCAACACTCCTAAACTAACAGTTTGTTTAGGACTACAACACAAAGCCCTCTTACTACACTACAATATTAAAACTATGTTGACGGAAGAACCAATCACACTGAATAGCTTTACATAGGTAATCCTGATAGCTCCTCAAAGTTTTATACAAGCAATAACACAACTATATGAAAATAAATAGACAGGGCGTCACGTGGCGTGGCACCTTTAGTATTAATCAAATATTAAAAGGAAGGTGAACTAAACAGTTGAATTTTATAAATGATTTAAACTGCGGTTTATTAGACTTTAATAGAATAACCCATGGACTTTTAGATTTCACAAGAAAAGAAATATTGGTGGAAATATGGAGATGAAAGTTGCAAGAAAGTATTGCCCCTCTACAGATTGGAAAAATGGGAAACGAACCGAAATTTATAGCGATCCCCAGAGCCTACCTTGACACTGTGGAGATATACAGCTTTGTGCTGCCATCTTTTAGCGGACATGCTATATTGAATGATACCAATATTGATTGCTTGTTTAATACTTATACTTAGGAATATCGAGTTTACACAGTACTGATGGGGCATGTGTAACTACTTGACTCTTGGTATTAGCAAGTGAATATATTATTTGTTGCATACAAGTGCATGTTTGTTTTATTTACAACTCACACCTAAAACAATTATTGAGAGATTACCACAATGTTCTCGCATTATAAGGCGTACTTATTTGAATTTGTCTAAATAAAAATCTAGACATTTTACTTGATAGTGCTTTAGTTTTTTTATGGTTATGGTAAATCCGCACTAAGCAAGCGGTGAATTATGACAGTCGTTATACAATAAACGAATTTTATTTGATTTTTTAAATATTCTGTAGAAATATACCATACCGAAATAGATGTTCAACATATAGTTAATTTTATTTATTCCTTTGTGTAAATTTACTTAGTAAATTTACAAGTAATTTGGAAATTTACAAGTAAGTAAATTTGGAAGTAATTAGTACTTAAACACCGATTTCTAATTAAAAACAAATTAATTTAATACTAAATAAATTAGTTGTCTTCAGTAAAAGAAAAATGTTTATAACATATTGGCATTCATCAAATCATTGTTTTTCTTCTGGGCTCACATTTTTTTAAACACCTGATAGTAAAAAAAGCCGAGAGTATAATTTGCATGTAAACAAATGAAGTGTTTTTATTTTGGAAAAATGGTATACTACGGTTGCTAGGACACATTATTCAACACAAAATTAATATTATTTAAAGTAAAGATATATTTCCGGAAGCAGAGAGGACTTTATCTACGTAAAGCGTGGTACAGAGCCGTGAGTTATTAAATTTAAGTTTGTATCTTACAGGAATAAACATATCACGTCATAGGGTGTGAAGTAGTAATTAAATTGTAGTAATTGTATACAATCTGAGACATCTATTGCACCCAAAATAAACGAGCATAAGGTATCCTTGGTACGAGGCCTATAATCAAGTTTATGTCCTTCATTAAAAGGACAAGACGTGTTTAAAAGATAATACCTACATTACGGTTATTATAATAAGGTTAAAGAGTCGTTTTCTGGCATATTGCTATATTTAAATTTTTGAAAAATCCCTTAAGCAGACGTGATTTTAAATGACGATCGATAATGTTTTTGGTTATTTTATTTGCCAGAGAGGAAACTCTTATGTTCCTGATTACACAAATTATTATTTTGTACCATTCCTAACTTGATTTCGGTACAGGCAAGATGGTTAGACAATTCTTGCAAGAGATCTTGCTGAAAGATTCTCTTTCATTTTACGACTAGCATCCTTTGTTGAAAAATCAACAGAGCTTTTGTAGAGTACTTTAGGCACCAATGAAATTGGCTGAGACTTGAAGTACGAGTCGCTTTAAAACTAATTGTCTACTATTTCGTTTCAAACTTTTTCAAATGGACCTTTAGTTTTAGACCCTTTTTACGTTTATATCTTAATAACATTTAAAATTTGCATACAATAATTAAATTTTCCAAGGTGTTTTTTTTTGTGTTTTGTTTTTCTAAAAACTTCAACGATGGGACTTTGCAAACTGACCACCCTTCAAACTCAAAGGTAAGGAACCATTCAGAAATATTGCCAATTGTAAAGTAAGTTTAATATACTAAGTGTAGAACGTTTGGCGGAGATTCAAGCAAGGGATACAAATATATTAAAAAGTGAAATGAAAAACAAGTAAACCTTTAGCAAACTGAAATACGATTTCTTATATTCAAAATTTACTCTTTAACTCAAATTGTAGACTTAGGGGGAAAGCTGACTCTTTTTTTTAATCTAGAAAATGTTAAAACTTGAACGGATTTTGGTTCTAGTATAGGAATCATTATTTCTGTTGCTCTTCATTTCAGCTTTGAAGAAAATCTGATGTAGCCTACTACACTTTGATGCAGGTCTACTCAGAATAATTCTGGTTGAAATATGGAAACCAATAGTGATGAATCGGAAAAGAACTAGAGGGGATATTCCGATTGAGAGGGCGAACAAATGAACGAATGTATGTAAGAATAGATGAACAATTTTTGATGTTAAAGATAAAGTTAACGATTGCATGACATGTAACCTTCCTCATTAAATGATTTGATTATTGGTTTCTTCCCTACGCCTGACAATACAGAGTAGCCCAAAGACAAGAGTTCAACCAGATCTGTACAGAGTATAGATATACTTGTTTACTTTTGATTTGCCAAAATTCTATGGGTTTGTTGTATTTGTCTGTTGCAGGTTCAACCGATGGACACCTACACCAATGGACACCAATGGAGCCCGCCGAAGAACTCCTAAAGGGTGATCGGAAAATTTAGATTCATGAAGACTTTTCTTCTTAGGTCGTTTTTGTAAACTTTACATCGGCAACAGTTGTACCTGGTGTGCAAATACATCTAGAACGTCCATTGGTGTCGCCGGTTATTCCTGCAGCAGAGATAGCGGCGAGTCCCTCAGGGAGACTGGGATACTTGCCTGACAACCTCCTGTGCTCGGTTGAGACACTCTTTATGTGTTGTGATGGCGGGGGACGGTCTCGGAATCTCCTGTATACGACTCACTGTCCCGTTAAGTTGATCCTTGAGGAGTCAGTGGGGAGAAAGATGGCTGTGGATTCGATGTCAAGGAGGAAGACGGACATGACCGCTGATCGCTTGGAGTGTACGGTGTAGATATATCCATCACCCCAGGTGTACCACCGCTATCTCTACTGCTGTCAGTTTGCCCGTGTGTACATTGAAGGGGTTGAAGCCCACTGTCTCTATTAGTGATCCTGTCTTCTTGGCTAGTGTCCACAGTTTTGGGAGGTCCCAGCTGAACAGCCGTTGTCTCCAGTTCGCGGAGGATCTCTTCGTTAGTCTACCTCGCATGAAGCACGCAGGTACCTCGTCAGTGACGAGGCATGGTAGCATGTGTAACAGTAGATGAGCCTAGGCATTGGTGGCAGTCGGCCCGCAAGGGTTTGGCAGGTTCTTCATGTCCCAGTTCATGTTCTTGCTGTACCTAGCTGTCCTGGATACGCTGAGTACATCGAGTGTGTCATTGTGACGAGGTCGTGGTTGTATCAGAGCTTCTTGCTTTCGAACCCATGTGCGCTTTTCTCCACACTTTCTCGGTCGTGCCGGTCACCCTTGTTTCAAATCGGTACCACGTGTTTCGTTCAGGTACACGTGCCCTCAACGGTGACGCGGGGTATCATGCAGGTACTCGTGGTGCCGAGGCGAAATGAGAGTGATCGATACGACCTTGATAGTGTGGAGATGAGCACCCATGGGTTCGTAGGGAAGAAGCTCTGATACAACCACGAGCTTCGACAACATACTCGACCTCAATACCCATAGGCAGCAAATGTGTATGAAGAACCTGCAAGACCGACTGCCACCAATGCCGAGGCTTCTCTACTCATGCCACCGTGCCACGTCGTTGATGAGGTCCCCTCCTTTCGTCCCGGTATCACGTGTTTCGTGCAGGTACACGTGCCCTCAACGGTGTCGCGGGGTATCATGCAAGTACACGTGGTGCCGAGGCGAAATGAGGGTACCTGCGTGCCTCATGCGAGGTAGATTGACGAAGAGATCCTCCGCGAACTGCAGACAGCGGCTGTTCAGCTGGGATCTCTCACTACTGTGGGCACTCGCCGAGAGGACAGGCTTACTAGTAGAGACAGTGGGTTTCTACCCCCTCAATGTACACACAGTTTTACTGATAGCAGTTGTGGTAGCGGTGGTACACCTAGGGTGATGGTTACATCTACATCGTACACTCCAAAGCGATCAGCGATCCTGCCCGACTTCTCCCTCGTCATCTAATCCATCGCTATCTCCCACCCCGCTGATTCCTCAGGGATCAACTAGGCGGTGATTGTTAGTCGCGTACAGGAGGTACTGAGATAGACCCCTGCTGCTACAACGCCTGAAGAGATACTCGCCTGAGCACAGGAGCTGTTGCTACGCGACTATTCCGGTTACCTTGAGGGACCTGCTGCAATCCCAGTTGAAGGAATTTCCGGCGATGCTATTGGACTTTCTAGAAGTATTAGCACAACTAGTGCAACTTTCCTTGTCTGTTCGGATTTTGTTGATTTTGTTAAACGTGTATCATACTAGGTGTCAGCGGAAACTGACTATAAATGAAGCGTTTTGGCATAAACTCCAATTTTGGGGGAAATGCTCTATCAACAGGACACTCTCGTGTTAGTTCTCCCCCAACGTTATTCAAAACTCGTACACCGGGATTCACGTTAGGACTTGTGGTTTTGCATAGGTATTTTCCTCCATACTTTTCCCATCTAAAAATTTGCGATTTTAAATTAAGACTGCTAGGTGCTTCCCCCCTCCATCCACCGATGATCCGTCGACAAGACTGCCGCCTTCCTAGAGATCATCATCCTCATCGACGCGGCCACCCCAGACCTTCTGTTCCTGCCGTGGACCTGGCTGAGGACCTGGCGGGACGTCATGAACTAGAATGGACAGTGACCGGAGACCAGGAGCAAGCCAGGATGACCTTTATCTTCAACGGTTAGTATATTTTTTAATCAACAAAGCCTTGTATCGTTAAGCCTTTTGCAGTGGCTGGTCAGTTTGCAAAGTCCCTTTGAAGTTAATTCTAATACACAACTACCTATTTATTTTTTATGCAGATTTGAAATGTAAAGTTGGTAAAGTAACTAAGCGTATGGAGCGTTGATGTGGTAGGATTTTATTATGTATCTTTATTGTTCCACGCGTATGCACGGTTTAATGACGATAGATTAAAATTAGACATAACTATCAGAGTTGCTAGAAGATTGTCAAAACAGGAGTTCAAAAGAAACTGTAAAGGTTTGAGCCGAAATTATTTCAACTCGGACTAAACTATACTAATCTGGGTCAAACAAATTTGAAAGGACCCTGCGTACAGCATTTAATTTTATGAAACTGTCAAGGTGTAGTAGGCGGCGTAACGTCAATTTTTGTGTCAATCAATTCGCACTGGACAACAACGGTAGAACCTTTATTTTACTAGGAGTTTTGCAGAATCGAACTGAAGGAATGTGTTAGTGGAATTTAATGCTTGCAATTTCAGTTGTAAAGATCATTCCAAAGCAAACAATTTGCGGTAGCTTAAAGTTTAAGAATTTCATTTTAATGCGTTTTGAGATTTTAACCGCCGTAACTTCAGTTTGATTGAACCTCTTCAGGTGAAGTCTGCTGCATTGTACTCAACTCAATGTGACCTTTAATCTAATATCAAACTTGACGAAGCCTCTTTCAAAATGTAACTAAACAAACTATGTAAGAAAAATCTACGTTTCGACAATTCTTTAAGACTGTGTCACTATTCAATTTTATAGGAGAGTAAAAGTAAGTTTAATTTCTGTTCAAACCGCCCAACCCTAGCCTGCCTACAATTTAGGCCTTATCTAAAGTAAGATTAGCCTGGAATAAAGAATAATTCTAAAGGCTAGATAGTAACAAAACGTTAAAATACAGTTTAAATAGCGATAAACATTATTTACCTGCAGTCATATCCTGGGCTAGCCGTTAAACCACGAAATTGCACAGGCTCTTGCATGTATGTCTAGACACTTTGTAGCTTGTTGCTAACGTAAGAAACAAACAATATTCACGATCTTAAATTATATTGACAACTAATTTAAACACATCCTCAACGACCTGACACGCACTGGTGTTGACGGAAAACACCAGAATGTTGACCACCAAAGTACGCAACACTAAACATAACCTCCTCCATGTTTTATTTTGGCTAGTTGACAGTGAGTCATTGACAGCTGTAGTTGGCGCATGCGTTTACGGCGCTGCCACACAGAGAAGAAAAATCGTACTCAGTAATACAGCTGATTGGCTGTCACAGCCAAATTAGTTCAACAACGATGAATGTCCAGTCGTCAGTGGACAATTTAAATCCGCAGATGGACGAGATCATACGCATTTAGGGTTGAATTCGCAACCGAGCTAGGTGAACCCTTCCACGCCCCTTCACGATATTTCCCCTAATCTACTCATACTGAGGAGTTCATTTTCAAGATAAATGATAATTTTTGTTTTGACAGTAATTGTGTGACTGCGTGACTGGTCAATTTTACAAGAGGGTATAACTACGTTTTATTATTGTTTAAACCGTCCAACCCTAGTCTGCCTACAATTTAGACCTTAAATAAGTTTAGCATCGATTAGAGAATTAGTGTATAGGCTAGATAGTAACAAAACGTCAAAAGACAGTTTAAATAATGATAAACTTTCATTTACCTGCAGTCAGCCTAGACTAGTCCTTGAACTACGATATTGCACAGGCTCTTACGTGCATGTCTAGACACTTTGTAACTTGTTGCTAACATAATAAACAAACATATTCATGAAGTTAATTATATTTTCAACTTATTAAAATACACACACAACGAATGGACTCGTACTGGTGTTGACGGAAAACACCAGAATGTTGACGCAGCACCGATAGGCAAAACATAACCTCCGCCATGTTGACAGTGAGTCAGAGACAGCTGTAGTTGGCGCATGCGCATACGGCGCTGCACCACAGATGAAAAAAGACCGTACTCTGTAAAACAGCTAATGGATTGTTACAGACAAATGAATTCAACGACGACGAATATCCAGTAGTCAGTGGGCAGTTTAAATAAGCTAATCGAGATAATTAGTATTTAAAATTAAATTCGCAACCGATCTAGGGGAAATATATAGAGGAACCCTTCCACGGCCCTCCACGTTCTCTCACGATATTTCCCTCTTCTTCCTACGGCCGTGGAGAAGAGCTTTATCGAGAGACTCACTCGCCAACCACGAAACCAAGAGATCGTCCCCTCAGTCTCCATCTTGGTACACTTCGGATCACGGCTGACTGGTGTACGATACTGCACGATGAAAGTTATTTCGGTATCTAGTTACGCTTCGTTATACGTCTCTAGCTATATAAAAATATCTTTTAGCTTCATAAAATTACCTAATTGCATTTTTTTTATCTTTAATATTAAAATATACTGTATTTTGTTATTTTTCTAAATTATCGTTACGTGCAGGTACGTACTATTTCAATAACCAGGCTAGTGGTTCCAATTAGCCAAGGGGTTCTTTGGTGTAAAATACGTCACACACCTTATAAGTCATAAGTCAATTGTTCGTGAATAGATACAAGTTTTTTACAACTATATCTCACTCGTCAATTTTAGATCTAATACAGACTTGTTTAACTGGTAAAAACGTTTAGATATCTTGGCTCAACATTTTAAAATATCACAATTAACAAATAAATAAATATATTTCACAGCCAAAATACAAAAATACAGCAACTATCTAACTACCTACCCATAATCGAAAAAGTCATTAACACAATAAAATTATTTATCTATTAAGTAACGTTTTAGATTTCCTTTAAACATTTCTTTGGACCAGTTCCTCATTCATTCCGGAAGTTTATTAAAAAACCTAGGCTGGGACTTTCAAGGAACTTAGCTGGAACCTTAGCCACCACGAGGAACCCCTTTCATGCCGGTGCAGGAACCGTACCCGATCTAACAGGTCTGTGGCTAAGGTGATTAGTAGAACTGAAGATTACTCCAGGTTACTACCCCACCCATCTCGTTACTCCAGTGGCACGGGTTCGATTCCCGCAGTTACCAGCACCATCAATTAAGATAAATGATAATGCTCAAACGCTATAGATAAAGTTCGAGGTAAGAGGCAAAGAGGACCTTTTAATCATAACAATGCCTGGATTATCAATCCAATCTGTACGTTTTACCTTTTCTCAAACAAAATATAACAATATTTGGACTTAAATAAGCATGTGGTGGCTTCAGCTAATCATTTCCTGAAGATGGTACTCCACAGCGAGACCGACATATTTCAAGCAAGTTATTATGATGTTTTGACGCGTTGTTAACCGGAAGAACTAGATTATATTTTGACGAGGTAGGAAAACTGCAAAAACCTCGTAATGGAAATAAAAGGCGCGTGTACAAAGTTAACGCTAGCTTCTAACCGCTAGGAAACATGTACTGTTCGCCCGTGTTTTATATGGATCAATAAGATTCATGGTTATTCTTCACTGCCCGAACTACGCAATCTTAACAAGTATTTTTGGACCCAATGTGCTTTCTTGTACACGAAAGAAGTATTATAGAATGAGTTGAAACTCATTGACTAAAGCATGATGCGGTGCTCTGCTGCCGTGAGTGCCATGGAAACAAAGAAAACGATATAAAATAAGATATAGTCAAAACCTGAATGTTTTCCATTCAACTCTTTGAATGTCCTTTGCATCTTTTAATGAAGGTCTCTGTAGTATTCGCTCAGACCTCTGATAAAATTGTTGTTGTTGAAATATGGTTAACAATTTACACTATGATAACTATTTTGCATACTTGTTAACATAGTTACGTCCTACATCCATAGATAAAAAACGCGCCAATTTAAAAAAAAAATTCAAGACTTTTGTCTTTGTGACCAATAGGATAGCAGTCAGCTAGTAGCTCAGCCATTGATGGTACACCACAGTGAGACCGAAATAGCTCAAGCTAATGATATGCTGTTTCGAGATGGTGAGAATCGGAAGAACAAGATTATAGTTGTGACACCGGCTGCGAAAGCCTAATACTTAAGTTAACCTTGTTTAAGTACTAATCAAATTCTCGCTGGGCATACAGACCCCTCAGCCTTCCCAAAGCTCGCTGCGATGCGTGGGTGACGTGTTCAGTGAAAGTGAGCTCTTTGTCCAGCACGACGCCGAGAGTCTTAACACTGTCACAAATGGCCAGACTCCCACCGTTCAGCAAGACACTCACTCCACTGCTACTGAGGGTCTCAACAATGCGTTGTGGTGCAGTATGCAGAGAACTGTGCATTTGGCTGAATTCAGTTTCAAACCATTGATCACCGACCACTTGGAAATATTTTCAAGATCATTGTTGATTTGACCAATGGCTTCTCTCAATAGCTGAGACTCATAAGCCAAGTGCAGTTGTGAGTCGTTAGCATACAAATGTAATGTACAACTGGGGAAATCAGCCGTATACAACGTGTACAAGACCGGCCCTAGATAGCTGCCCTGCGGAACCCCTCGTTGTTTCGCAATCGGTTCAGATGTCTCACTTCCCTGCTTGGTGACCGGGAGGCTGTCTTCAAGGTAGGACCTACCCCATCTGAGAATATCATCTTGAAATCCAAAATAATGCATTTTCGCAAGAAGCATATTATGATACATCGAGTCAAAAGCTTTATGTAGGTATTTACTATAGGAATTGATATAGGCCTTGAAACTGGATATAATAAAATTTTATCAGTTTCAGTTTTGTCTTTTAGGAGTGTTCATTTAGTTTTACGCATACATAACTAAAAATTCAAACGTTTGCTGATTATTTGGGTGAAAACTACATTGACATTAGCTCATCTTTCCCTCCTGAGCTATAGGTATCATCTGAAGTAAGGTTAGGCCTACTATAACTACAACGGGTGAATCCCAATTGCCAACCTTGAAACACAAACGATAAGTAACACACACAAAAAACAAGAAACGAGTTTTATTATTACGACACTAAAGCGTTTAAACCCGTGTTTATCGGGTTGAACGATAGATACAATTTATGGAACGGGTCTTCATTCTGTTTTGGTTTAAAACTAGACATTTATGCCGTATTGTAGCGGACATAGGGTCTCGCGGGGACCGCTTGGACGGCGCATCGATTCACGAGCGTATTGGAGGCCTTCCTGGAAGCGGCCGCCACCCTCGGTGCCTGTGCCTATTCACCGCGGGCGTTGACCTAATTTCGAGCGACTTGTTTACTAGACCTCTCTCGAAACATCTGGAAAGAGCCCCTACTTTAAACCTTCTAGCAAATTCCACCGGCTCATATATAGCCCTCCTCAGGAGCTCGAGTCAGTCAGTTCCGGGCAGTGAATGAATGTGAACGAATCGGGGCCGCGTTCCCCTTGTGAACGAATAGTCCAGTGTAAGACTGTGTAAGAAGGTCCGCGCACCTAGTGAATGTGTAAGTGCTGTGTGAACATACAGGGTCACAACCCTTGTGCGTGAACAGTGTCAGTGTAAATTCTCGGTGTCAGCGATCTTCATTGTGTCCGCTGCGAACGTCGGCTGCGAGTGATCTTCGAGGCATCGACACCCACCGTTGGATTCCCGACTGAAGAGTGCTACGAGAACACGTGAGTGAACGGACTTCGCGCCGGAGTGTGAATAGACTGTGTGAAGTGCAAATAGTGAAATAAGGAACTGTACATTGTGTAATAGTTTGTAGCCATTAAGTGATTAATTGCGTTTAATATTAGTGTAATTACAACTAGACTGTGTAAATAAATAGTGAGTTAACAAAGACTGACGCCTTATTATTCGTACCCGTGAAAAACATTACATTTGGTGTCAGAAGTGGGATAAGGCGATTCAGTTAGTGAAACTTTGTTTATTTACATAAAACAAAATGGCTACAACTAAGTTTGTGAAATTAAGTGAACTCAAAGTAGTGGAACTTAAAAGTGAACTTGAAGAGCGAGAACTGGATACTTCAGGAAACAAGACACAGCTACAGGAGAGATTAAGAGCGGCAGTCTTAGAGGAAGGGGGCGATCCAGACAGCCCACTGTTCGAAATATCCCGCGGCTCGGCTGATCTCGGTAAGTTACTTGAAGAAAAACTCAAAGAAAGTTCAAAGATTTTAGAAGAAAAGTTGAATGAGAATTCAAAAACTTTAGAAGAAAAGTTGAATGAGAATTCAAAAACTTTAGAAGATAAATTTAGCGAAAATTCAAACACTTTAGAAAATAAATTGAGTCAGACATTGGAAGAAAAGTTCTGTGAAAATTCAAAAGCTTTAGAAGAAAAATTGAGTGAAAATTCAAACACTTTAGAAAATAAATTGAGTCAGACATTGGAAGAAAAGTTCTGTGAAAATTCAAAAGCTTTAGACGAACTAAAAGAAAACTCAAAAACATTGGAAGAAAAGCTCTTAACAAATTCCAAAATACTTGAAGAAAAGATTTTAGAAAATTCCAAATTGCTGGAGCATAAATTTTATGAGAAACTCAAAGAAAGCTCAAAACACCTGGAAGACAAATTTCAACAAAATGTAGACAATGTCAAAATTAAGCTAGAAGAGGCTACCAAGCGAATCGAGTTTTTAGAAGCATGTAAGAAAAGTGGTGAGGAATCTGGACATAATTTTCATGCGAGCCAGGTTCCAGAATATTCAACAGAGATCACCGAGCCGGTAAAGTGTGCGCCTTCAATTCCTGGGCACACGAGCCTGCCACCTTTTGACGGCAAGACACCCTGGGAGGAGTATTTTACTCTATTCGAAACTGCGGCACGAGTACACCAGTGGACGGCTGCGGCTAAGGCGTCTGTGTTGAGCCTTTCGCTACGGGGCGATGCTTTAGGCGTCCTTCATTCGATCCCAGTTGTGGACCGCCTGAACTATGACGAGCTTATCAGGAGACTGGAGATGCGGTTCGGACATCGGCACTTGGAACAGGTGTATCGCTCGCAGTTGAGGGACCGATGCCAGCAGCCAAATGAATCCCTGCAGGAGTTTGAGGCGGATATTGTCCGACTTGTACGAAGCGCCTACCCCGCCTTGCCGGAAGAGGTCTATGAGCGGTTGTCCAAGGACTGGTTCATCGACGGTATACGGGAACCTGAGACCCAGCAAGCAGTCAAACTGTCCCGCCCTAAAACATTGAGCGAGGCGCTTACCCAAGCTCTAGAGTTCGAGGCTGTCAAAGAGTCAATACGGTGCCAGGCAAGAGTAAAATACGCCAATGCAGAGAGAGCAGGACAGCAATGGACCCTGGATGATCTGGTTCGAAAGGTTGTCGATACGTTAATCGGTTTGGAGACGAAGTTGCGCTGCTGTAACTGTAGTAAACTGAGGCAACCAAGAAGAAGGAGTTTACCCGTGGATCCTGTACCACGAAATCAACCGTCGAAGGAGGAGCCACGAAGAGTCGCGTGTTTGCGAAGAATCACTATTGAGGATGACCAATGGCGAGACAAGACACTGCGTAGGAACGGAAAGGAAGACGCCATTTTGAAGTGTGAAATGCAGATTGGTAGTAAGCCAGGTGAGGATTTGGCTGGAGATTATCATGTGCCACATGTTAAGAAACGGGCAAATGATGTCTACAAGCGAGTCAGACCCAGCCTGCAACCCAGTGAACGGATGACAGAATGCTACGACGTCAGAGCGGAAAAAGGGGTTTACAACGCTGGAGACCTGGTATGGTTGAACAATCCCAGGAACCGCCAAAGCTACTCTCCGAACCTTCAGGAAACTATGGACGGTCCGCATGAAGTTGTCACCCGGATCAACGATTTGATATACAGAATTAGGAAGCCAACGCATGGGAAACCTCGGGTTGTCCACATCAATCGGCTGGCGCCTTTCAAAGCAGAAAATAAGCTTCAGAGGGAGCAGGAGGTCAGATATCGTACGCCGGGAGAAACGGCAATCAACAAGGACGAGGAACCTTCAAGGAACAGTCGCCATCGTGGAGTAAGCAGGATCGTTTACAGAGATCTCTTCGAAGTTCCACAGGAGTATGCGCTCGCCCACTGTGTTGCCCAAGATTTGAACATGTCAAGAGGAATCGCCCGGGTATTTCGGAGCAAGTTCGGGCGTGTGGAGGAACTGAGATGCCAGGACCCGGCTGTAGGAAGGACGTTGCATTTGAGGCATGGTCATCAACACCTGTTCTACCTGGTGACGAAGCAATGGTCTCATGGGAAGCCAACTTACGAGTCGGTTAAAGGGTTTGATTGACCTGCGCCAGAACATGATTCGATTGGGGATCCGGAAACTGGCCATACCAAAGCTGTCATGTGGGCTCGACGGACTTGAGTGGTCGAGAGTGAGGAGCATGATCGAAGACGTATTCAAGAACACGGCAATAGAGGTTCTAGTGTGCATTTTCGACCCCGGGCTTCAAGAGACAGGATGACGTTGCTGCATCCGATAAGCCAGGACCTCAAACAAAAGAAAAACCAGTAGATCTTCCTGTTCTGGGACAGAACAGGCTTGGAGGGGTAATGTAGCGGACATAGGGTCTCGCGGGGACCGCTTGGACGGCGCATCGATTCACGAGCGTATTGGAGGCCTTCCTGGAAGCGGCCGCCACCCTCGGTGCCTGTGCCTATTCCTAATCGAGCGACTTGTTTACTAGACCTCTCGAAACATCTGGAAAGAGCCCCTACTTTAAACCTTCTAGCAAATTCCACCGGCTCATATATAGCCCTCCTCAGGAGCTCGAGTCAGTCAGTTCCGGGCAGTGAATGAATGTGAACGAATCGGGGCCGCGTTCCCCTGTGAACGAATAGTCCAGTGTAAGACTGTGTAAGAAGGTCCGCGCACCTAGTGAATGTGTAAGTGCTGTGTGAACATACAGGGTCACAACCCTTGTGCGTGAACAGTGTCAGTGTAAATTCTCGGTGTCAGCGATCTTCATTGTGTCACTGCGAACGTCGGCTGCGAGTGATCTTCGAGGCATCGACACCCACCGTTGGATTCCCGACTGAAGAGTGCTACGAGAACACGTGAGTGAACGGACTTCGCGCCGGGTGTGAATAGACTGTGTGAAGTGCAAATAGTGAAATAAGGAACTGTACATTGTGTAATAGTTTGTAGCCATTAAGTGAATTATTAATTGCGTTTAATATTAGTGTAATTACAACTAGACTGTGTAAATAAATAGTGAGTTAACAAAGACTGACGCCTTATTATTCGTACCCGTGAAAAACATTACAGTATCATGACTTTAAACAATTAAAAATATATTCAAACTTTTGCCTTGCAACAGCTAATTATATAGTCCGCATGTCAACGGTGAAGTGAAGCGTACGGTAATATTGCTCATCGATGTTCACGGGGTGGCAATTCGGATCATCTAGCGCTTTTGTGCTATGTTTATAACTCCAGATCAACCTTGATACCTTAATACTTTTATTAATTTAATTATTTCACTTTGAGACACCGACCAGTCTTGTAGAGAGTATATTACGGTGAATATGGGATGATGATGTGGTGATTGTTTCGATGGAAAATGAGATGAAGTCTTGTTAAAAACTAGCTCCGGCTATTACCCAGATTAGGTCATTAGTTTATATTTCAACGAGGCAACGACCAATAGAAAGGACTGACGGCATAACGTGACTTTCGACCCACGGGGAGTGGGTATCGTGAAAAATTATATCCGCGACCCGGAATCGAACCCGGGCAGGATGTGAAGGTACGTACAATTTTGATAAAACTATTCTAGACTCATGTAGATAATTTCCAAACCGCAAACCAGCTACGTTCAGCCCTGCAATGTACTGATGAGCGACAGCCACACGTTTTCAAGACAGACACTTGACTGTGTGGGTGTGAAGTGTTATTGACAAAGTGGTACGTTGTCAAGATGAGCTCCTATTGACAGATTGCCCCGGTGAACGTCTCACATGTCCTTCTCTGACACATGTCTCTCGACTCATATTGACAGATTTAAGTTGTAACCTTTTACTTAAACATTGTTATAACTACCCTGCCTACACCTTTTAGAAAATTGTGTGTGTTTTTATGTAAATACGACTTTGCAAGCGGTATAAATTTACACTAGTATGAAACCAGAGACAGGGAGAACTACCGAACCGAGAGACACAGAAGAATAGTTCATAAACGGTTGCCGTCACGAGGAGGAGTTCTGTAAATAGATCGTAAGTGCTTTAGTTCCAAAGGTGTTGAAAGTTTGCCTAAAACAGTTTTGGCTACAGAAGCTTTTTGCAGTTCAAACGAGTTAATGGCACACAATTGGGAGACGGTTTTATACAATAAACCCCTTTAGGAAATTCACTAGGTAGCGGAATTGTAAATACGCATAGACTGTATTCTGTTTGCTTCATTTATTGAAAGGTTAAACTGTATTGTAACAATAGTAAGGCTAAATATTTACTCGTATTATAACAACAACAACAATACGTTCAATGTCAAAACTTGTACCGTAAAATTGTTTTTTTTTGACAATAATAAATGACACTACGAGTATATACCAAAAGTAAGACCTCGAATCGTAATTAAATAATAATAGTAGTTGAGTTTAAATATTCATGAATTCCACAATACTATGAAATGAGTTTTGAGCCAGGTAGTTTTGAAGGTTGGTTTTAAATTTTGTCGTACAGTAACTTTTAACTTTATAGAAAGAAACTAAAGACGAAATGTGTGAAACTAATTAGTACTTGATCACTGATTTCTAATTAAAAATATAAATTAATTTAACACAAAATAAATTAGTTGTCTTCAGTAAAAGCAAAATGTATTATTAATAATTTTTATTACATATTGGTACCCATTGAGAAATCATTGTTTTTCTTCTGGTCTGACATGGCTTTAAACACCTGATAGTAAAGAAACCGAGAGCATATTTAATGTAAACAAATAAAGTGTGCTTCAAAAATAAACTCTAATAACTCTAATATTAATATGACTGGTTAAGAAAGAGATTTAAAATAAAATAAAATCTAACCAATACTGGTGTGTTAAATCTATGTTATTAATTCACTGTTTTCATATGTTTTAAAATGCCTAGGTTACTATGGCAACAAAATAAACAAGCTGGATTGTTATGTTTGACAACTTAGGTATTGTATTAAAATATTAACTTTGCATACAACTTCTTTTACTTATTAATTTAGTGTTGCACATGGTGTCAGAAGTGGGATGATTGGTGGCCAGGAATTACAAGAGAGATAAAAGACCAAATATCGAAATGTGAAACATGTGTTCTAGACAAACCTAATAGACCCGAACCAATGATTCCAACTACGTTGCCAAACTTGCCATGGGAAATGGTTGGAACTGATTTAGCCGAACGAGATGGAAGAAACTTCCTGATAATAACAGATTATTATTCACGATACCCAGAAGTCTTTGAGCTCCCAAACATGACCTCAGGATCAGTAATAACCAGAATAAAATCTGCCTTTTCTAGACATGGAATACCGAAAATGGTAAGATCTGACAATGGGAGACAGTTTGATTGTGAAGAATTCAAATTATTTGCCCAAGTTTATGGGCAACAGATCCCTACTTAGGACTCTTGGTCTACAGAAATACACCATTAACTGATATAAATTTCAGCCCTGCACAACTATTGATGGGCAGATCCTAACTTTGCATACAACTTCTTTTACTTATTAATTTAGTGTTGCACAGCTGGAACGCTTAATTAAGAATGAAAGTGTTATTATTACAAAAGTATACTGTGGTTGCTAGGAAACAGTAGGTAACAAAAATTATGTAGTGTGAAGATAATATGATTGAGCCAAAAGCAGCTAGAGGTCTTTATCTACGTCAACGTGTGGTACATAGCCGTGAGTTATACAATTTAAGTTTGTATTTTGTAGGAATAAAACGCCTCACTTCATGGGGTGTGAAATAATATGTTAATTTTAGAAATCGTACACCTTTTGGGACAGATTAATAGGCCTTTGGGACTAATGCAGCTAAAATAAAATTGTGTAAGGTATCCTTGGACTGGAGTAGAGCTCTACGTCCTTCAATGAAAAGTCAAGCCAAGTTTCTAAAATATTACCTACATTAGGCCCTACAATTATTATTATAACAAGGCTTAACTTGATTTTAATATGGACACATTTAAGATATTGATATATTTACATTTATGCAAAACCCCTTAAGTAGATGTGATTTTAAATGACGTTCGATTATTCTTTTGGCGTAACTTCCCATAAAGGCGTTTGGTACGTTCCTGATTAAATAAATTATGAGTTTGTACCATACATAACTTGATTTCAGTATATACAGGTTGGTTAGGCAATTTTTGCAGAAGATCTTGCTAATAAACTTATATTCACTTGAATCTTTAGTTGTAAGATAAACAGACCTTTGCACAGTGCTTTGGCACTAAAGAAATTAGCTGAGATTTGCAGGGTTGATTTGGCTGATTACACGTCTTTTGACGATATAGTTTTTGAATGTTTTTATTCACCGGAGGTAGCCAGCCAAGATTATAAAATATAAATACATTGATGATCAAATATATTGAAGTAGGTATTATATTACCTTTTGCATTAAACTTTATCCGTCATTAATTAAATGTATCTCTTAGAATATTTTGCAAAACAATGTGTCTGTTAAAAGAAATTGTGGCCTACGTGAAATGTGATATTTTGAGCCTGACAACTCAAAATCTTTAAGTAGGTGTAACAAAAAATGATTTATGATAAGAAAGCCTTTTCTTTGTGTAGTTAAATTTGTGTAAAAAGTACCTTTCTTTGGAAGTGCCACGGGGGGGAGGTTTGCATTCAATCAATTTAGAGGCATCCCCGGTTTTTTGGGTAGGGTGGGGGACTAAGAGGTTTAGCCCCAAAGGATTGTACCGTCAACGATTCCAAATGGAAATATTTCCTACATAGACCTACTTATATGTTTATATTTTTGTTACTTTTATAATCTGCACACACTAATTAAATCCTCCAGATGTTGAATCTTGTATCTAATATGTAACTTCAACGTTGGGACTTTGCAAACTGACCACCCTTCAAAGCTCAAAGGTAAGGAGATAGTTTACAAATATTGCTTATTGTACAGTACGTTTGTATATAAGAAGCACGTGTAACGGATGAATTGAAGAGTGACTTTAAAAGCAAATAGGCTTCCCTTTAGCAAACCAAAATGCAGGTTTCTAAAGGTTGCTTATTTAATTTTTTACTTATAACACAGAGTATTGATAATATGGGGAAAAAATGTTAAAAATTGAACGGATTATGATTCCACTATGGGAGTCATTATTTCTTTTGCTCTTCATTTGAGCATTAAAGAAAATCTGATGTAGCTTACTACACTTTGATGCAGGTATACTCAGAATAATTCTGGTTGAAATATGGAAACCAATAGTGATGAGTCGGAAAAGAACTTAAGTGGATATTCCGATTGAATGAAGGCGAAAAATTTTACAACAATTTTTGAACAATTTTAGATGTTAAAGATAAAGTTAACGATTGCATGACATGTAACTTTCCTCATTAAATGATTTACTTATTGGTGCTTCCCTACGCCTGACAATACAGAGTAGCCCAAAGACAAGAGTTCAACCAGATCTGTACAGAGTATAGATATACTTTTTTACTTTTGATTTGCCAAACTTCTATGGGTGTGTTGTATTTGTCTGTTGCAGGTTCAACCGATGGACACCTACACCAATGGACACCAATGGAGCACGGCGAAGAACTCCTAAAGGGTGATCGGAAAATTTAGATTCATGAGGACTTTTCTTCTTAGGTCGTTTTTGTAAACTTTACATCGGCAACAGTTGTACCTAGTGTGCAAATACATCTAGAACGTCCATTTACTACGTCCAATTATTCCTACAGCAGAGATAGTGGCGAGTCCCTCAGGGAGACTGGGATACTCGCCTGACAACCTCATGTGCTCGGCTGAGACACTCTTTATGTGTGTTGTGATGGCGGGGGACGGTCTCGGGATATCCTGTATACGACTCACTGTCCCGTTAAGTTGATCCCTGAGGAGGCGGTGGGGAGAAAGATGGCTGTGGATTCGATGTCAAGGAGGAAGACGGACGTGATCGCTGCTCGCCTTGGAGTGTACGGTGTAGTCATCACAGGGTGTACCACCACCGCTACCTCTACTGCTGTCAGTTTAGCTGTGTGTACATTGAGGGGTAAAGCTCACTGTCTGGTACGTCTGGACTCTTGGCTAGTGTCCACAGTTGTGGGAGGTCCCAGCTGAACAGCCGTTGTCTGCAGTTCGCGGAGGATCTCTTCGTCAGTCTACCTCGCATGAGGCACGCAGGTACCTCGTCAGTGACGAGGCATGGTAGTATGAGTGACAGTAGATGAGCCTCGGCATTGGTGGCAGTCGGCCCGCAAGGGTTTGTCAGGTTCTTCATGTCCCAGTTCATGTTCTTGCTGTACCTAGCTGTCCTGGATACGCTGAATACATCGCGTGTGTCATTGTGACGAGCTCGTGGTTGTATCAGAGCTTCTTGCCTTCGAACCCATGTGCGCTTTTCTTCCCACTTTCTAGGTCGTACCGGTCACCCTCCTTTCATCCCGGTATCACGTGTTTCGTGCTGGTACACGTGCCCTCAACGGTGTCGCGGGGTATCATGCAGGTTCACGTGGTGCCGAGGCGAAATGATGACCGAAATGATAGTGTGAGATGAGCACCCATGTGTTCGTAGGCAAGCTCTGATACAAACGAGCTCACAATGACATACTGATGTACTCAGCGTATCCAGGACAGCTAGACAGCAAAACGTGTATTGTGACAGGAAGAACCTGCCAAACTGCCGGACCGGCACCAATGCCGGCATCTACTGTCACTTCAACCACGTCGTTGATGAGTCCCCTCCTTCGTCCCGTTATCGTGTTTCGTGCACACGTGCCCTCAACGGTGTCGCGGGGTCATGCAGGTTCACGTGGTGCCGAGGCAAAATGAGGGTACCTGCGTGCCTCATGCGAGGTAGATTGACGAAGAGATCCTCCGCGAACTGCAGACAGCGGCTGTTCAGCTGGGACCTCCCACTACGGGCACTAGCGACATTACTAGTAGAGACAGGTTACCCCTCAATGTACACACAGTTTTACCAGCAGTTGTGGTAGCAGTGATACATCTAGGGTGATGGTTATATCTACATCGTACACTCCAAGGCGATCAGCGGTCATGCCCGTCTTCCCCCTCGTCATCTAATCCATCGCTATCTCTCTCCCCGCTGATTCCTCAGGGATCAACTAGACGGTGATTGTTAGTCGCGTACAGGAGGTACTGAGATAGACCCCTGCTGCTACACCACCTGAAGAGATACTCGCCTGAGCATAAGAACTGTTGTCAGACGACTATCCCGGTTACCCCGAGGGACCTGCCGCAATCTCAGTTGTAGAAATTGCCGGCGATGCTATTGGACTTTCTGGAAGTATTTGCACAACTAATGCAACTATTCTTGTCTTTCCGTGTTTTCTTGACTTTGGTAATTGTGTATTATACTCGTACTAGGTGTCAGCGGCAACTGACTATAAATGAAGCGTTTTGGCATAAACCCCATTTTTGGGGAAGTGCTCTATCAACAGGGTACTTTTTATGTAAATTTTCCCTACGTCATAGAAAATTCACTGGGATTCAAGTTAGGGATTGTAGCTACGCGTCGACCTTTTCCTCCTTACAAAGTTGCGATTTTTAGTTAGGTGAAACTCATTGGGCTAGACAGGTTAACCCCCAATTTTAAATTTCAACATTTAAAACTCCACTGATCACGATCCGTTGTCAACAAGACTGCCGCCTTCCTAGAGATCATCACCCTCATCGTCGCGGCCTCCCCAGACCTTCTGTTCCTGCTGTGGACCTGGCTGAGAACCTGGCGGGACGTCATGAACTGCACAGGAAACTGACTGGATACCAGGAGCACACCAGAATGGATCACCTCTACAGTTAACGGTGGGTACATTTTCCAATCAACAAAGCCTTGTATCGTTAAGCCTTTTGCAGTGGTTGGTCAGTTTGCAAAGTCCCTTTGAAGTTAATTCTAATAAATAACTACTTATTTATCTTTTATTCAAATTTGAAATGTATAGTTAGTTGGTAAGGTAACTTAGAAAATTAGGCGTTGAGGTGGTACGATGTTATTATGTAACCTCGTTGTTTCACGTGTATGCAAAGCTTAGTAACGATTAATTAAAACTAGACATAGCTAGGTATTAGAGTTGATAGAATATTGTCAAAACAGGAATTCCAAAAAAAAACTGTAAAGGTCCTTCGTTTGAGTCGAAATTGTTTCAACTCGGACTAAAATATAATAATACTCGCTGTGTACCCATGCTTCGCCATGGATAAAATATTATAGTATCATAACTTTAAATATTAGAATCACTTTAAAGTATTTTTGTACAAAGGCAGGCTGTAGCTCGGGTACTGGCGCCAAACTACCAATCCTTACACCTGTTCCTTCATTTTGAAAGTGGGCTTTAGGTTTCCCAGCTGACGTACCTTTTCTTCGCACGGTTGTGTTTAATGATATACGTCTATTTTGGTTTTTACAAAGTGTAAATAAACGTAATAACCGAAAACCGATGGATTGATTTCAATGAACAGACAAACGGAAACCAAATAAGAGTTTATCGGTGTTTGGCTGCCTTGTAAGAGTGACGGTAATCCCACCATTCCGGCGTTTTCAGAGCCCAGTTAGGTCCCTCGCCATTTTGTGTGTGGATGTTGAATGGATACAAAGTATAGCTAAAAGCACATTGCGTAATGGGTTAAATCCTTAAAAAAAGGTTTCAATACCATAGCTTCAGCCGGTTTTCAGTTATAAGCGGTCCAATATGCCGTAAAGACGTGTTCAGTGCCCACTTTGGCCCTTCGCCAATTGTTATATAGATCTTGTATGGGTATAAAGTATAGCTAAAGACACAATGCGTAATAGGCTCAACCCTTAAACGAAGTTTCACTACCATAGCTCCAGCCAATTTTGAGTTATAAAGTGTCTAAGATAACTTAAACACGTTACAGACAGTCAGACAGACAGGCATTTTTTTGACACCAGTTTCGGTCTGTGCAAAGTATATAAACACCAAATAATCAAAAACCGAAGGATTCATTGCATTGTACAGAAAAAAGTCTTATTTTATTTATTTAGATGGGTCAAACAAATTTGAAAGGATCCCGCGTAAAGCGCTTAGTTTAATGAAACTGTCAAGGTGTAGTAGGCCGCATAAAGTCAAATTCTGGGTCAATTAATACGCATTGATCAACGGTAGAAGCTTTAACTTACTCGAGTTTTGAAGTATCGAACTAAAGGACTGTGTTAGTGGGATTTAATGCTAAGAATTTCAGTGAAAAACATTGTTCGAAAGCAAATAGTTGGCGGTAGCTTGAAGTTTAAAGCTGTTTCAGTGACTTTTTAATTCTTAACACCAATAGTAACCCAGTGTAACAGCCGACTTTTCTAAATGATATATGACTACTGAGTTCGAAACATTGTTTACTTTTAGTTTAAAATCGAAGTTTATAATTATTAACCTTTTGTATTAGATTTATTTCTCAATATTACTTGTAAAGTTGTATTGTTACAAAAGTATTGTTCCCATTATTCGTCCCAAAAGTGGCATCATGATCTTCGCTTATTCACGTTGAATCTGCTAGTTAAAGGTAATTTAAAGATTTTTGATATGACTAAGAGTTTAACGTCCGAGGCGTGGGTGAGGCTGGAATTCACAGAAGTGATCAAAGCATCCGCGAACTTTGTTCTGGTAAAATACTCTTTCTTACGTTGTAGAGTCCATGCGTTTCTTCAGCGCTTGACCTTGACAACTAAAACCAGTTATAACTGGGTTTTTCGAGGGTGGGGGTAACCAACTGTTCAGTCTTATCTTGGCACTCGTACTGTGAGGAGAGGCTATTACTGTAGGTTTTGAAAACATCGATTTGTTGCCCCACTCTGTCCCCTCACCAAGCGCCACGAAGAAACGCACGGACTCTACTTATGGTTTCTTGTGACACACAATATGACTTGCTAGTTGCATATGGCCAAGTGTCAAGTGAGGAACATGAAATGTGTGTTGAAGTACGGCAGTCTCGTGAGCTATTCATTGCTCAAGAGCTCATTTAATCACAAACCTTCTGTAGAAAAGAGTTCAATCATTTATCATCTTTCACATAAGTCCTTTTGTCTGTTTTTCTTTTTTTCGTACTATCTCCAGTTGTGCTTTAGTGGATAGTTGTTTATTGTAAAATAAAACATTATTTGATGTATTCTTGTTAGTTTTATGTCGAATGCATTCATGTTTAGCTTAAGGTAAGTTCATCAAAATTGCAACTTCATTTTACTTGAAAAGAACATATTATTTTATTTTCTTATTTCAATTCCAGTGCAGTATTGGATTTTATAATATACTTTCAAATGTCTACTTGTTGGACTTCGTGTTATTAAGTATTTAAAAAGAAAAGTGTTTCTTAAATTAAATTGAGTTATAATACATGACATTTACACCACAATTCTTCTCAAACATACAATCAGAGTAGGAATTTTGGACTTTATTTCAATTTCAAGTTAACTTAATTAAAGAATACTTCGATCTGAGCACACTTCCTTCCATAAAGTGCTCAACGTTTTTATTGAGTAAAAGAAAATGGTTTCACATATTTATAGAAATTAAGAACATAAACCAATGTATAAACGTAGTGAAATCACTATTTATTAATCATCAAGTTTTGCATTTGTATCAGAATTTCCAAAGAGTCTGAATGAAACTAGACAGCAAGTTAGCAAACTTGAAGAGGCTTTCAGGAAGAGAGGTTTAGTGAAGAGATTGTCCTTGTAATTAGTTTAACACTTTTGGCAAACAACGTAGTTCCTCACAGCTCCATTCTTTCGTTTCCTAATGTTTCAAGCTTCCAACTGAAAACCGTTAGTATTTAGTAAGTTAGAACTAACAAAATACTATATTAGTTAAATTCTTCAATTTACTTGAATGAGTTTAAGAACCTTTTTGATTTGAACAGTGTTATGTCTGACAGAACAACTAAAACGATGGGCAATTGCATTGATTTTGTCATCTTTTCTACAACGATTCAGATAATTGCTGCTTTGATATTATAACGTATCTGTTCATTTCGCAACATGGTTGAACATATCTTAATAATTTTAGAATACGTGTTGATACAAATGTTTATTAAATAAGATAAAATGAACATGTATTTATAAAGTTACAGCATGGAAAATTAAAATCGAGTGGATACGTAATTTTTCAGCTAATTTTCATGAGTTCATCAAGGAATGAATTTATCTGGTTTAATTGATAAAAAACAAAATATAATGTTGAATTTATTCTCGGTTCAAATGCCACACGCATTGCTTTGATGAAGCAAACACCAAGACCTTGTGAAGTGCAGAGACGCATTTCCATTGCAAACGAACTCGAATTCGAAACATTTACACTTTGACTCCTGAAAAAGGTTAAATTTGTTTTGTGTTCAGAATATAGTGCTCGTACTGTCAAACAACCAAACCATACTTTTCCTCAGGGTTTACTTGTTCGAGATAAACGTGTATTGTCGTATCACCGAAATTAGCTATGTAACTTCAGTTTTCGTTGGTTATGTAATTGGTAGTCATTTCAATATATTCAGCAACGTTTATGACGCCAGAAATTTTGAGAATTCTAAGCCTTTAACTTGGAAATAAGAAACATTAAAGTCTAACACTACTAGTTTAAACTACAAATTTTGTCTATTCCCTCTAAAAACAAAAGTTTTAATCAGCGTGCTAAGGTTGCACTTTTGTTTAAGGCTATAATGGTTTGTTTTGATAATCAATTAGACTCTAGAGAAAAATATGTTTTTGATCACCTTTACGTTGCAGGGGAATGTGTTGTTTGAAAGCATTTGTTTTAAATGTCCAAACATTGTTTATTTCTTAAAATAAAAACCCAAATACGTATTTATTATTTACCTTTGTTGCTTTGAAATTCTTTTACGTTTTCGTAAATATTTTGATAAAATGATATCATTAAAAAACATTTTAACGCAATTATATGTAATTGATTTGGATGTAATGGTCATGATAAGGGTTAATCAAATGGAATGGATTTCCAACATGCAAGCTCACCTTAATTGCGTTTTGATGTTCAACAACGATAAAATTTCGTTATCTTTCTTTGGTGCACAAAACTACGCTTTTTGAATTTCAATAATTTTTTCAACAAAAACTAATTTAATATATTGGCCTGTTTGGATTTTTTAAAATACTAACAAATCTCATATAATTAATTTGTTCGTATTTTTTTATATTCTCGTATTATACTAATAGCTAAATTAAGCACATAGAGCGACACACCATGGTCTGAAATTAGACGGTGATTAATTAAAATAATTTTATTTAGGCAGCAACGTTTAGAAAATTAGAACAAAACAGGAACAAGGAACCTGAAACTAAGGAAGCTCCCAATTAAACTGTTAACGATGTTTTGTTGAGCTAAAACTTTCCTTGCCGAAACAATAAATTGATTTAGCCAACAAAGAAGTACGCACTGACGTAAATTTGGAGTTTAGAGTCAAAATAAAATGTGGACAGCTTTATGGATGTACTAGTACAAAAACAACAAAACAAAAGACGTCTCAAAATCAAAATAAAATATTTACTTTGTTACGCTTAAAACTGAATTGCACCTTAAGACTGTTTTTACATGTCTTCGGTAAGTGTTTAAATTGAACGACTCATGTCATTGAACTAAACCTTTGAGCACGAAAGTATTTGATAGTCGTCAAAATAGCCCAAACAGTTCTCATGGTACGTAATGGTGGAACCTATCGTAAAACTCAATCATATTGCCAGGGTTTTTTGTCAAGAGTACAAGTACACACTTTCAGACGCAGTTTGGTGTAATACGTTTGTACGCGACAGCTAAAGGTTGTATGGACTAAAATCAAATCTTTGGTTTACATACCTAGCTTACAAAAGATACATTCAAATAGTAGATGGCGTGTGTGGGATCTCAGATTTTTATTATACGCTGGTTTTAATTTTATTATACGGTTTTTTCCGATCAGTGTTTATATATTATTTAATGTGAAGCAGGTAGCAATAAAATAAAAAATAAAAGCGACAATACTCATGTGTAACTTTATCCTGTTTTTCCTTCAGAAATTAGTGAAATGGGGATTTAACCAACTCTACTCTTTTACGCTTTGAGCCCATTGTTCCCATGAAGGCCGGAAGTTGCCAGGAAATGTTTAGGGAAGATGAATCTGTGTGTTGACAGGAAGTTGTTGTCGCCAGGGAAATCAGGGCCTCCAACTGAACAGCTGGGAGCTCACAAACCACGCTTTTGTCAGCTGAGACACTTCACACCTTTCTCAGGGCTTCTACACACAACTTTAGTGCTTTGAGCCCACTGTTCCCAAGAAGGCCGGAAGTTGCCAGGAAATGTTTATAGAAGATGAATCTGTGTGTTGACAGGAAGTTGTTGTCACCAGGGAAATCAGGGCCTCCAACTGAACAGCTGGGAACTCACAAACCAAGCTTTGTCAGCTGAGACACTTCCCACCTTTCTCAGGGCTTCTACACACAACTTTAGTGCTTTGAGCCCACTGTTCCCAAGAGGCCGGAAGTTGCCAGGAAATGTTTAGAGAAGATGAATCTGTGTGTTGACAGGAAGTTGTTGTCACCAGGGAAATCAGGGCCTCCAACTGAACAGCTGGGAACTCACAAACCACGCTTTGTCAGCTGAGACA
Source organism: Matsumurasca onukii (assembly GCA_018831715.1). NCBI lineage: Eukaryota > Metazoa > Arthropoda > Insecta > Hemiptera > Cicadellidae > Matsumurasca > Matsumurasca onukii. Next base: position 10,590,914 of record CM032065.1, read on the forward strand.
CTTCACACCTTTCTCAGGGCTTCTACACACAACTTTAGTGCTTTGAGCCCACTGTTCCCAAGAAGGCCGGAAGTTGCCAGGAAATGTTTGGGAAGATGAATCTGTGTGTTGACAGGAAGTTGTTGTCGCCAGGGAAATCAGGGCCTCCAACTGAACAGCTGGGAGCTCACAAACCAAGCTTTTGTCAGCTGAGACACTTCACACCTTTCTCAGGGCTTCTACACACAACTTTAGTGCTTTGAGCCCACTGTTCCCAAGAAGGCCGGAAGTTGGCAGGAAATGTTTAGGGAAGATGAATCTGTGTGTTGACAGGAAGTTGTTGTCGCCAGGGAAATCAGGGCCTCCAACTGAACAGCTGGGAACTCACAAACCACGCTTTGTCAGCTGAGACACTTCACACCTTTCTCCTTCTACACAACTTTAGTGCTTTGAGCCCACTGTTCCCAAGAAGGCCGGAAGTTGGCAGGAAATGTTTAGGGAAGATGAATCTGTGTGTTGACAGGAAGTTGTTGTCGCCAGGGAAATCAGGGCCTCCAACTGAACAGCTGGGAACTCACCAACCAAGCTTTTGTCAGCTGAGACACTTCACACCTTTCTCAGGGCTTCTACACACACTTTAGTGCTTTGAACCCACTGTTCTCAAGAAGGCCGGAAGTTGCCAGGAAATGTTTAGGAAGATGAATCTGTGTGTTGACAGGAAGTTGTTGTCGCCAGGGAAATCAGGGCCTCCAACTGAACAGCTGGGAACTCACAAACCTAGCTTTTCATCTGAGACACTTCACACCTTTCTCAGGGCTTCTACACAACTTTAGTGCTTTGAGCCCACTGTTCTCAAGAAGGCCGGAAGTTGCCAGGAAATGTTTAGAGAAGATGAATCTGTGTGTTGACAGGAAGTTGTTGTCACCAGGGAAATCAGGGCCTCCAACTGAACAGCTGGGAACTCACAAACCACGCTTTTGTCAGCTGAGACACTTCACACCTTTCTCAGGGCTTCTACACACAACTTTAGTGCTTTGAGCCCACTGTTCTCAAGAAGGCCGGAAGTTGCCAGGAAATGTTTAGGGAAGATGAATCTGTGTGTTGACAGGAAGTTGTTGTCACCAGGGAAATCAGGGCCTCCAACTGAACAGCTGGGAACTCACAAACCACGCTTTGTCAGCTGAGACACTTCACACCTTTCTCAGGGCTTCTACACAACTTTAGTGCTTTGAGCCCACTGTTCTCAAGAAGGCCGGAAGTTGCCAGGAAATGTTTAGGAAGATGAATCTGTGTGTTGACAGGAAGTTGTTGTCACCAGGGAAATCAGGGCCTCCAACTGAACAGCTGGGAACTCAAACCAAGCTTTTGTCAGCTGAGACACTTCACACCTTTCTCAGGGCTTCACACAACTTTGTGTTTTGAGCCCACTGTTCCCAAGAAGGCCGGAAGTTGCCAGGAAATGTTTAGAGAAGATGAATCTGTGTGTTCACAGGAAGTTGTTGTCACCAGGGAAATCAGGGCCTCCAACTGAACAGCTGGGAACTCACAAACCAAGGTTTTGTCAGCTGAGACACTTCACACCTTTCTCAGGGCTTCTACACACAACTTTAGTGCTTTGAGCCCTGTTCCCAAGAAGGCCGGAAGTTGCCAGGAAATGTTTAGGGAAGATGAATCTGTGTGTTGACAGGAAGTTGTTGTCGCCAGGGAAATCAGGGCCTCCAACTGAACAGCTGGGAACTCACAAACCACGCTTTTGTCATCTGAGACACTTCACACCTTTCTCAGGGCTACACACAACTTTAGTGCTTTGAGCCCACTGTTCTCAAGAAGGCCGGAAGTTGCCAGGAAATGTTTGGGAAGATGAATCTGTGTGTTGACAGGAAGTTGATGTCACCAGGGAAATCAGGGCCTCCAACTGAACAGCTGGGAACTCACAAACCAAGCTTTTGTCAGCTGAGACACTTCACACCTTTCTCAGGGCTTCTACACACAACTTTAGTGCTTTGAGCCCACTGTTCCCAAGAAGGCCGGAAGTTGACAGGAAATGTTTAGAGAAGATGAATCTGTGTGTTGACAGGAAGTTGTTGTCACCAGGGAAATCAGGGCCTCCAACTGAACAGCTGGGAACTCACAAACCAAGCTTTTGTCAGCTGAGACACTTCACACTTTCTCAGGGCTTCTACACACAACTTTAGTGATTTGAGCCCACTGTTCCCAAGAAGGCCGGAAGTTGACAGGAAATGTTTAGAGAAGATGAATCTGTGTGTTGACAGGAAGTTGTTGTCACCAGGGAAATCAGGGCCTCCAACTGAACAGCTGGGAACTCACAAACCAAGCTTTTGTCAGCTGAGACACTTCACACCTTTCTCAGGGCTTCTACACACAACTTTAGTGCTTTGAGCCCACTGTTCCCAAGAAGGCCGGAAGTTGCCAGGAAATGTTTAGAGAAGATGAATCTGTTTGTTGACAGGAAGTTGTTGTCACCAGGGAAATCAGGGCCTCCAACTGAACAGCTGGGAACTCACAAACCACGCTTTTGTCAGCTGAGACACTTCACACCTTTCTCAGGGCTTCTACACACAACTTTAGTGCTTTGAGCCCACTGTTCCCAAGAAGGCCGGAAGTTGACAGGAAATGTTTAGAGAAGATGAATCTGTGTGTTGACAGGAAGTTGTTGTCACCAGGGAAATCAGGGCCTCCAGAACAGCTGGGAACTCACAAACCAAGCTTTTGTCAGCTGAGACACTTCACACCTTTCTCAGGGCTTCTACACACAACTTTAGTGCTTTGAGCCCACTGTTCTCAAGAAGGCCGGAAGTTGCCAGGAAATGTTTGGGAAGATGAATCTGTGTTGACAGGGTTGTTGTCGCCAGGGAAATCAGGGCCTCCAACTGAACAGCTGGGAACTCACAAACCACGCTTTGTCATCTGAGACACTTCACACCTTTCTCAGGGCTTCTACACACAACTTTAGTGCTTTGAGCCCACTGTTCCCAAGAAGGCCGGAAGTTGCCAGGAAATGTTTAGAGAAGATGAATCTGTGTGTTGACAGGAAGTTGTTGTCAGCAGGGAAATCAGGGCCTCCAACTGAACAGCTGGGAACTCACAAACCAAGCTTTGTCAGCTGAGACACTTCACACCTTTCTCAGGGCTTCTACACACAACTTTAGTGCTTTGAGCCCACTGTTCCCAAGAAGGCCGGAAGTTGACAGGAAATGTTTAGAGAAGATGAATCTGTGTGTTGACAGGAAGTTGTTGTCACCAGGAAATCAGGGCCTCCAACTGAACAGCTGGGAACTCACAAACCAAGCTTTTGTCAGCTGAGACACTTCACACCTTTCTCAGGGCTTCTACACACAACTTTAGTGCTTTGAGCCCACTGTTCCCAAGAAGGCCGGAAGTTGCCAGGAAATGTTTAGAGAAGATGAATCTGTTTGTTGACAGGAAGTTGTTGTCAGGGGAAATCAGGGCCTCCAACTGAACAGCTGGGAACTCACAAACCACGCTTTTGTCAGCTGAGACACTTCACACCTTTCTCAGGGCTTCTACACACAACTTTAGTGCTTTGAGCCCACTGTTCCCAAGAAGGCCGGAAGTTGACAGGAAATGTTTAGAGAAGATGAATCTGTGTGTTGACAGGAAGTTGTTGTCACCAGGGAAATCAGGGCCTCCAACTGAACAGCTGGGAACTCACAAACCACGCTTTTGTCAGCTGAGACACTTCACACCTTTCTCAGGGCTTCTACACACAACTTTAGTGCTTTGAGCCCACTGTTCTCAAGAGGCCGGAAGTTGCCAGGAATGTTTAGGGAAGATGAATCTGTGTGTTGACAGGAAGTTGTTGTCGCCAGGGAAATCAGGGCCTCCAACTGAACAGCTGGGAACTCACAAACCACGCTTTTGTCATCTGAGACACTTCACACCTTTCTCAGGGCTTCTACACACAACTTTAGTGCTTTGAGCCCACTGTTCCCAAGAAGGCCGGAAGTTGCCAGGAAATGTTTAGAGAAGATGAATCTGTGTGTTGACAGGAAGTTGTTGTCAGCAGTCAGGGCCTCCAACTGAACAGCTGGGAACTCACAAACCACGCTTTTGTCAGCTGAGACACTTCACACCTTTCTCAGGGCTTCTACACACACTTTAGTGCTTTGAGCCCACTGTTCTCAAGAAGGCCGGAAGTTGCCAGGAAATGTTTGAGAAGATGAATCTGTGTGTTGACAGGAAGTTGTTGTCGCCAGGGAAATCAGGGTCTCCAACTGAACAGCTGGGAACTCACAAACCACGCTTTTGTCAGCTGAGACACTTCACACCTTTCTCAGGGCTTCTACACACAACTTTAGTGCTTTGAGCCCACTGTTCCCAAGAAGGCCGGAAGTTGTCAGGAAATGTTTAGGGAAGATGAATCTGTGTGTTGACAGGAAGTTGTTGTCACCAGGGAAATCAGGGCCTCCAACTGAACAGCTGGGAACTCACAAACCAAGCTTTTGTCAGCTGAGACACTTCACACCCTTCTCAGGGCTTCTACACACAACTTTAGTGCTTTGAGCCCACTGTTCCCAAGAAGGCCGGAAGTTGCCAGGAAATGTTTAGAGAAGATGAATCTGTGTGTTGACAGGAAGTTGTTGTCACCGGGAAATCAGGGCCTCCAACTGAACAGCTGGGAACTCACAAACCAAGCTTTTGTCAGCTGAGACACTTCACACCTTTCTCAGGGCTTCTACACAACTTTAGTGCTTTGAGCCCACTGTTCCCAAGAAGGCCGGAAGTTGCCAGGAAATGTTTAGGGAAGATGAATCTGTGTGTTGACAGGACGTTGTTGTCACCAGGGAAATCAGGGCCTCCAACTGAACAGCTGGGAACTCACAAACCAAGCTTTTGTCAGCTGAGACACTTCACACCTTTCTCAGGGCTTCTACACACAACTTAGTGCTGTGAGCCCACTGTTCCCAAGAAGGCCGGAAGTTGCCAGGAAATGTTTGGGAAGATGAATCTGTGTGTTGACAGGAAGTTGTTGTCACCAGGGAAATCAGGGCCTCCAACTGAACAGCTGGGAACTCCAACCAAGCTTTTGTCAGCTGAGACACTTCACACCTTTCTCAGGGTTCTACACACAACTTTAGTGCTTTGAGCCCACTGTTCCCAAGAAGGCCGGAAGTTGCCAGGAAATGTTTAGGAAGATGAATCTGTGTGTTGACAGGAAGTTGTTGTCACCAGGGAAATCAGGGCCTCCAACTGAACAGCTGGGAACTCACAAACCAAGCTTTTGTCAGCTGAGACACTTCACACCTTTCTCAGGGCTTCTACACACAACTTTAGTGCTTTGAGCCCACTGTTCCCAAGAAGGCCGGAAGTTGCCAGGAAATGTTTAGGGAAGATGAATCTGTGTGTTGACAGGAAGTTGTTGTCACCAGGGAAATCAGGCCCTCCAACTGAACAGCTGGGAACTCAAAAACCACGCTTTTGTCAGCTGAGACACTTCACACCTTTCTCAGGGCTTCTACACACAACTTTAGTGCTTTGAGCCCACTGTTCCCAAGAAGGCCGGAAGTTGGCAGGAAATGTTTAGGGAAGATGAATCTGTGTGTTGACAGGAAGTTGTTGTCACCAGGGAAATCAGGGTCTCCAACTGAACAGCTGGGAACTCACAAACTAAGCTTTTGTCAGCTGAGACACTTCACACCTTTCTCAGGGCTTCTACACAACTTTAGTGCTTTGAGCCCACTGTTCCCAAGAAGGCCGGAAGTTGGCAGGAAATGTTTAGGGAAGATGAATCTGTGTGTTGACAGGAAGTTGTTGTCAGGGGAAATCAGGGTCTCAACTGAACAGCTGGGAACTCACAAACTAAGCTTTTGTCAGTTGAGACACTTCACACCTTTCTCAGGGCTTCTACACAACTTTAGTGCTTTGAGTCCACGGTTCCCAAGAAGGCCGGAAGTTGGCAGGAAATGTTTGGGAAGATGAATCTGTGTGTTGACAGGAAGTTGTTGTCACCAGGGAAATCAGGGTCTCCAACTGAACAGCTGGGAACTCACAAACTAAGCTTTTGTCAGCTGAGACACTTCACACCTTTCTCAGGGCTTCTACACAACTTTAGTGCTTTGAACCCACTGTTCCCAAGAAGGCCGGAAGTTGCCAGGAAATGTTTAGAGAAGATGAATCTGTGACAGGAAGTTGTTGTCGCCAGGGAAATCAGGGTCTCCAACTGAACAGCTGGGAACTCACAAACTAAGCTTTTGTCAGCTGAGACACTTCACACCTTTCTCAGGGCTTCTACACACAACTTTAGTGCTTTGAGCCCACTGTTCCCAAGAAGGCCGGAAGTTGCCAGGAAATGTTTAGGAAGATGAATCTGTGTGTTGACAGGAAGTTGCTGTCGCCAGGGAAATCAGGGCCTCCAACTGAACAGCTGGGAACTCACAAACCACGCTTTTGTCAGCTGAGACACTTCACACCTTTCTCAGGGCTTCTACACAAACTTTAGTGCTTTGAGCCCTGTTCCCAAGAAGGCCGGAAGTTGCCAGGAAATGTTTAGGGAAGATGAATCTGTGTGTTGACAGGAAGTTGTTGTCGCCAGGGAAATCAGGGCCTCCAAATGAACAGCTGGGAACTCACAAACCACGCAGCTGAGACACTTCACACCTTTCTCAGGGCTTCTACACACAACTTTAGTGCTTTGAGCCCACTGTTCCCAAGAAGGCCGGAAGTTGCCAGGAAATGTTTAGGGAAGATGAATCTGTGTGTTGACAGGAAGTTGTTGTCGCCAGGGAAATCAGGGCCTCCTGAACAGCTGGGAACTCACAAACCACGCTTTTGTCATCTGAGACACTTCACACCTTTCTCAGGGCTTCTACACAACTTTAGTGCTTTGAGCCCACTGTTCTCAAGAAGGCCGTTGCCAGGAAATGTTTAGAAGATGAATCTGTGTGTTGACAGGAAGTTGTTGTCGCCAGGAAATCAGGGTCTCCAACTGAACAGCTGGGAACTCACAAACTAAGCTTTGTCAGCTGAGACACTTCACACCTTTCTCAGGGCTACACACACTTTAGTGCTTTGAGCCCACTGTTCTCAAGAAGGAGAAGTTGCCAGGAAATGTTTAGAGAGAGATGAATCTGTGTGACAGTGGTTGTCACCAGGGAAATCAGGGCCTCCAACTGAACAGCTGGGAACTCACAAACTAAGCTTTTGTCATCTGAGACACTTCACACCTTTCTCAGGGCTTCTACACAACTTTAGTGCTTTGAACCCACTGTTCCCAAGAAGGCCAGAAGTTGCCAGGAAATGTTTAGAGAAGATGAATCTGTGTGTTGACAGGAAGTTGTTGTCGCCAGGGAAATCAGGGCCTCCAACTGAACAGCTGGGAACTCACAAACTAAGCTTTTGTCAGCTGAGACACTTCACACCTTTCTCAGGGCTTCTACACACAACTTTAGTGCTTTGAGCCCACTGTTCTCAAGAAGGCCAGAAGTTGCCAGGAAATGTTTAGAGAAGATGAATCTGTGTGTTGACAGGAAGTGGTTGTCACCAGGGAAATCAGGGCCTCCAACTGAACAGCTGGGAACTCACAAACCACGCTTTTGTCAGCTGAGACACTTCACACCTTTCTCAGGGCTTCTACACAACTTTAGTGTTTTGAACACAACAACACGCTCTTTCTTACAGATATTCCTATTAGTATTATGCTTAACAACAATTCTAAAGTAAGAATTATTCTTCAGAGTTTAAACTATTATTGTGGACATTTTCCATAGTTAGTGAGCAAGTTGATCACGACGTTTCGAGATCTGCAGGCTGATCCCATCTACAGGAATATACCTGAAGACGAGATCGGATTGCAGATCCCGAAACGTCGGATTATATATAGAACGTCGTTACAGATATATATATATATATATATATATATATATATATATATATAAGCATTTTTAAGCTTTTAAGCATTTTTAAAAGTTTTTGTTTTTTATCTTAAAGTCGAACGACAGTTTTTATGTTTTAATAAATATATATATATATATATATAAGTAAATCCTCCAGTATTATAATTTTTAGCTAAAGGTTTACACTACGATAACAGGTTTTATTAAATATTAAAATCAATATGTAGATCAGTGTTAAATCTAGTGATAACAGAACATTATTTATTCCAACGGTGACATGAAAAAGTGGCCTCGGGTCCATATAAACCGTAATGGCTGACCCGCTAACGTTTAGATACTGGAGTTATATCTATGAGCGTGATTTATATCAACTGTTACATTCAATAACGGTTGTAACGGCTATATCTGGCCAGTAACAGTTCCGTTACTCTGATGAATGGCTGTTGTACGTTAGTCCTAACAGTGCTTAGATACACTTCTACACCAAAAATATGTTCAGTATTAAATAGTTTTACTTGTATTAAATGTATATGATAAACCTTCATTAAAGTACAGTTCGTTAGATTATTCATTAGTGTAGGGATGTTTACATTTAGAAGTAAAACAAAATGTACTATCCCGGATGGGAAATCCAATTACAGGATTTATGCCAATTGAATTTGACATTGTGGCAGAAAACAAAACAAACAAATCTCGTTGACATCAGCTGTCTCAACGGAGATGATTATAATCCAATTGTCGGATGATACTCTGTGCATAACCTATTGATTGCCGTGTTTCCTATAGTGTAATGTTGAACTAAATGTAGCTTTAACTTAACCCGTCGGATTTTGTCTGTACTGTCTTCACCCGAAGCCTTTTGATTAGTCTTAATCTATATTTGTAAAACGCAGAAAAAGAAGTTCGGGGACGATTATAATGCAATTGTCGGATGAAACTCTGTGCATAACTTATTGATTGCCGTGTTTCCTACAATGTTTAACTAAAATGTAGCCTTTACTTAACCCGTAGGACTTTGTCTGTACTGTCTACACCCGAAGCATTTTGATTAGTCTTAATCTATATTTGTAAAACGCAGAAATATAAGTTCAAACCCATGTACCTGCGATGGAAATCGAACCTGTGACCATCCGAACCAGAGGTCTCATCTCTACCATTGAGCTACAAACTAGCCCAAACGGGAGAATAATGATGGTCAGCACGGCGATTTTTGCTCCGCAGGCCCTCATTGTCAAACCCTAGGTTTTATCTAAAATGTTTGACAAGAACTCTGCCATAGTCTAAGATATGATTCTTTAAAAACAGAGAATCAATTGTAAATAAGCCCGAAAATGCAGCCCAAAACACCCATGCATTCCGAATATAAGGTTTATTTTACAGATATTTTACTTAGAAAACTAAGGCACATACAACATGCTATAAAGTAAGATGACAAGAATGTAGACAACTCTATTAACCCAGAAGTTTAATATTCAAGTTGTAAAACGATCCTCCTAAAACTTTATCTTTATCGTAATAAATAATGCTTCCTTTCCAATGTTTTTTGTAACGTTATCTCAAATAGATGCAGACTTTCTTATTAACCTTTTCAACTGAAATTTTTCTTATTTGGTTGATGTTTTAAAATAGTGAACCTAAGAACTTTTGGTTCTTAGAGTGCTTATTATTTCTGGGACAGCTGTTAAAATATCTATAAGTTGAAAGCACAATTGTTATATATAATTGATATTGTTTTGTTTCATTTTTTAGTGAATCGACATAAATAAAAGGTAAAGTCAACACATATATTACAACCTTAATCACACCTTATCCCCTATTCGTATAAATAAAAGACGATACTGTACATGAAACCTCTTTAGACACTTAATTACAATCAAAATACTAACTTTTGTGAAACATCGGACTGTTTTTCTTATAATAATAATATAATAAAAACGCCTTTATTGGTTTAACAAAAGGTGAAGTTAGGGAACTTATATGTTTTGAAATAAACCTATCAACGTAAAAAGATTTCATTATCAAGTCACGAGTACAATAACTCTACTACATCAATTGTCTGGGACATTTATTTCTGTTGAATGTTAGTGATATATACGGTTTAATATATAAGTTGTATAGCTATTTGGTTTGGAGAATTCTAAAAACTGATGTATAGGTGTTTCAAACTCATAACTTATTAAACTCTTCTTTCGATTCGACATAGTATATTCCACAGCTGATATTGTAAAGACAACATAAAAACGTATATTTCTTTTTCAAAATACTCAGTTGTACAGTGTTTTGAATCCGTGTATACTCACTGAACTCAATTAGGTTTTGGTTGAAATAATGTTGTTGACCGATACAAGAGAAAACAAATCTGTCTCGTAGTGATTTATGTTTGTGATATTTGCCTGTGTAACATCTGCTGTATTTCCCTCTTCAACTGTTGTGTATATATTTCGTTGTGTACCAATCCCTGACCAAATATTGATTTGTAATGTTAATAAATTGCATACGTTTAAAGAATATTTTCTTTTATAGTTATGTAGTTAATTTTAAAAAATGAGTTTCTGTAACGGGATTTGATGGATTTAGCTCTAGATTTAGTGAATATGCTAGAAGGTGCCTGAACTGCATTCTAACGCTCACTATAAGGTAAAAGGATTATTGTAGCCTGAACTATAAACTGTCAAACAAATAGACCAAACACTTACAAATTTCACTATGTCTTAATGAGTCGGAAAATTGACAAAATTAATAACGACAATCGAGCATTGCATTTGACAAAACAATGCTTGGTCACGAAGAAGAATGATCCGAATGAAAACGTTATTTCATTTGCAATTTGCTCCAACACCAAGGGTACACATTAGCGGTATGAATGAAAAGATAATGTGTTGAGAAATAGCATTTATGTTCACTAATTAAGTCTCTCTCTCTCTCTCTCTCTCTCTCTCTCTCTCTCTCTCTCTCTCTCTCTCTCTCTCTCTCTCTCTCTCTCTCACTTCCCACAGACGTACAAATGAACAGACACTCAGTCTTGCTTCATTACACACTAAGTTGTTCTTCTGAATTCATGTTGAAGACATAAAAGTTCGAAGTAAAGTTCCAAGTTATGAATGTAACATTAAATATTTTAATTAACACAACTGTTGTAGCTATTCGAAACTTATCTTACAGCCAATATTATATTTGGATAATATATTTTGGGCCAAGAACCTTTTATCTATGCTACACTTTTACAGGGGTTAAAGGTTATTTACTTCAAGCAGCTTTTACATTATAAAAGATAATGTTATTCACCCAATGTAATTTTCTACAACTTTCTAAAAACTATTAACTATATAAACAACTAAAATAAGAAACGAAACAAACGTCTTATATAAGTAATAAGACGAAGGAAGTGGCGGGAAGTGAATTGGGCACTAAGTAGAACATGTTTCAGTAATGGAAGTGACTTCCGGTAGCATGAGAGCTGAGCAGGTGCACCAACCCACTTCCGGTAGCGGAAACATTCCTGCCAACTTGCCAGATCTTAATCTCACACGTGACTCTACTGCAAACAAGGTCTTGTAATCAACCGCCCTAGATGTGAAATTGGATAAGAAACTTGATCTTGCATTTATTTTCAGCGACTTTAGTAGGTATTTATCAATATTTTTAACGGGAGCTTTGATAACACTTTAAACATATTGTCAAAAGTGCGTGTCTTTTTAGTTAAACCATTAAATTGCACAGCATCACATGAAGGGGTTTATGCACATTTTTCTGTACACAAAGTGTGTTTTCAGGAAAAAAGAAGACATAATTACCATTGATCAAATCTACCGTCAATATTCTCTACGCTAGGAACCCAAGGCGGGTTGGCAACGTGCGCGACTCAGGAACTCATTTCCTCAGTGGTCCGTGTTCGATTCCCGCAGTCCCCTGTGACTAAGCTACCTAGTCACCTGTAATTGATAAGTTACTTTACGGTAATGCTAGGTAAAGGTCGACGTTTTGTTAGAGAGGGTTTTGCATTCATCATTATACCTCCTTATCCTCGCTAAACTAGTTAAACATTACCTTCATACCATTTACACTAAGTCTAATGATTTTACTTGGTGATTTTTTGATACCAGTTAATTTGTACAAATTTAATTTTGCAATTTAAATCAACATTATCTTAGCATTAAATGAACTTAATTTACTTCCATTATTTAATGGCATCACTTTACACTATTATTAATTAATTAATATAATTATTATGGGGCAAGTGGTAAACATAAAACAATCAGACACGTTTTCTATTTCAGCTTGTATCGAACGAAAGTGCAACATTGAAAGGAAGGTTTTCCTTTTCAGTTCATTGAAGCAAAGTAGTTTTCTCACAACCTAGTAATCCCGTTTGGTTGAAACCTTTTCAACCATTTATTTTAACTGTTTCTTAAATAATAATTGAAATTCGATGTTTTTTTTACGTGCCTTTACCTAATTACTCGTAGTTGACTACACTACGAGTGTTGGTAAAATTAACAAACCTCTCAGTTTGTTTATCATAATTCCTTCTAACTTTTGTTTAAAGTTTGTTGTTTATAACTGTACAAAATCTGAAGTTAAAATATTATTATGTACATTTTGCGTGAACAGCAAGTACAAGAAGCTTTGATGGATCTGGAATCTGACCCTGTCTTCAAGTGAAAGGTAACCTAAAATATAACACAAAACATTATTAAAAGAGCTAGTCTAAAGTGATTAGCGCAAGCTGACCAGTCATCCTCCGCCAAATAACCTTAATCTTTCCCTAAATGTGTTAATTTTTTAACGGTTAGCCGAGAAACCAATGTAATATGTAAAAAACTACGAATTTAAAAGCAAATAGAAAAATCAAGCACGTCAACAGACGGTGACATTTGCACACAGACTGACCACCTAGCCAGCCGCCATGAAGCCCCATTGGCTGGTTCAGAGCAGTGGACGACCGATCACAGCCATGAATCAGACTGACCAACTGTAACAGAGAACACACAAATATACTATTTATGCACAGCCAATGAAAGGGAAACGCTTAAGAGCTTTTATTAATCAATCAGGTTTTACTAACAAAGGTAAAATGATTAACTAAACTTAAAATTAATTCATCCTTCTATTATTTCAAAGTTGGAATTTTCAGGGCTAAATAAAGGTGTATTTGATATAACTGAGCAGCAACAAATAAATATGCAATATAGTTATACTATGAGAAAATGTATGGCACTGATCTTGTTTTATGAATTTGCTTAATATTTTACCAGTGGTGCGTTATTTTTGTCCATGAGTGTGTTAACCTTTGCGCTCCAATGGCGAACTGAGTCCGACATCAAATTTTGCTTACAGACGTTTTTACGTGGTTTTTTTTTGAAAATTAAAAAAATAAATTGGAGTGCAAAGGGTTAAAGCTAAAGGACTATTAGAACTAAATAACCTTATAAAAACTAATTCTTCAAAAAAAAAAAATGAGTAAAATGTTGTTTAATGTTTTAAACATTAAAAAACACAAATTCTACAACTGATTATTCTTAATATTCTGCAGTTTTATAGACTTAAGGTGCATTGTCACTGGTGCGGCTGGAACGTCTAACGTTCAACGTCAGTCGTTGGACGTCAGACGTAGAGCGCCTGCTTTGTATTGTTTCTTATGGCGCCAACGACTCTAGCGGCGGCCGTGTGAGTGACAATGGCGCCATAATAACTAATACAAAGCAGGCGCTCTACGTCTGACGTCCAACGACTGACGTTGAACGTTAGACATTCCAGCCGCACCAGTGACAATGCACCATTAATTGCAATCCATGTGTTATATATTTGTGTGTTCATCAGTATAATGAACTTTATTTGAAAACGATTAAATGAAACGAAATATTGGTGGAAATATGGAGATGAAAGTTGCAAGAAAGTATAGCTTCCTCTACAGATTGGAAAATGTGGGAAACGAACCGAAATTTATAGCGATCCCCCAGAGCCTACCTTGACACTGTGGAGATATACAGCTTTGTGCTGCCATCTTTTATTGGAAATACTACATTAAATGATATTTGATGAGCCTATTATAAATTTGACTTGTGCTATAAGTTGGTAGATAAATTCTTTATTGTAAATATACAGAAGTTAATATTATATATGTATTATTATATTATATCTACTATCATTAATTTCTAAATGGTATATAGTGACGTTTTTAAGTTTTAAGTAGTAAGTTTATATTCATACATGTTACCACACAGGACTGGGACTCGTGGCGTGGTCCTGTAATCCAGCTTCAAGGAGTTCAGGTTTTGAGTATGAGATAGGTCTAAATCGGCTCAGCTAGTCTCAGTGATCATCTGATGATAACCAAAATAAATAAATAAAACAAATAAAATAAAGAATATGTTTGTTTTAATTAATACTCATGTTTTAAATGGTCATTGACAGGATAAGCCAATCTTGTTATATTTTGTTTTAAGCAGAAGTTATTTGGTGTTGACAATAGTGCGAGAAAATAATATCTACATATTTGAAATAATAGTGCTTTTAATGTGTTTCAACGTTATAAATTATAAAATTGTTATACAGTATTTTGAAATTGTTATAAAATAAATTATAAATTGTGACTTGTGCATTTTATTAATTCCTACAATATCAATCATTTTATTAGTTGATCAATTTAAATTTATATTTTACATTAAGGTACTTATATGATTGAGAAGTCAAATACATACAATAACATTAATTTTGAATGTATACAATGACATTGCAGTTTAATTTCTACGATAAGAAACCTTATTACCTTATTATTACCTTATTACCGCTACTGCGTCTTTGACCAACTTAAAGGATAGACTGCGTCACATAAAACAACTATTAACATTTATACATGGCGGTGTAGGTCTCCGCTGAGATCACTCATAGAATTCTCGTAATGAGTAGAACGGATTTTCCGCAGCCACCGACCCACCCGAGACTCGAATTGTTTAGGTGAAAGATCCTTCAAGTCCTGTGGCAGCTTGTTGAAAAGTCTCAGGGCCTGGAGAGGGTAACTTTCCTGAGTTTTCAACAGCCTACATCTTGGTATGTCCAGATTTTGCCCACCTCTCAGTTCAAGACCATGAATCTGATGTCTGGGTGAACTGCTCAATATTTTTCCGTACATGACAGACACTGTCATTTATGAACTGGTTGGTCACAGTCAGCACTTGTAGGTGAGAGAAAAGAGGGCGGCAATGATCCCTGTGTCCAGCACCAGCAATAATTCTGATCGCAGCCTTCTGGAGAAACAGAATCCTATGGGCGTGCGAAGAGTGTCCCCAAAGCAGCGTACCTTAGATGACTGTGAAAGAGAGAGTAATATACACTCGTAAGATACGTTGTGGTGATAAGGCACTTTAGCTTCCTCAGCAGGTGCAGCACTCTGGAGAGTTTTCCGCACACACTCGATATGTGATCCTCCCATCTTAGTTTAGGGTCCAGAAAGAAACCGAGAAGCTTGACACTGTTGTCAGTCGAAGGTTCTGTGCGACTGAGAGTACAGATAAGCTGTTGAGTTTTATCAGCATTCATCAGGAGTCTATTGTCGGTGAACCACTGCTGTGCCTCCTCCAGGAGATTCGCTGCCAAGGTCCTGGCGATGTCAGGGTTTGTGCCCACGGATATTAAAGTGGAGTCATCTGCGTAAAGCAGCGTATTGCCGTTCAAGCTTAGATCATTCATTATGGTAATGAACAATACGGGGCCAAGCACAGAACCCTGTGGCACACCATGCAGGATTGTTTTAGAGTCACTCGAGGCTCCTCAAAGGATACAACCTGACAAACTCTCGAACCTATCGTGATATCCTATAGTGTCTTGACCATCAGTATGGGTTAAGGATGATTTTAGTAGGCACTGACAAATAGAGTTCTATTTAAAAAGAAAAATACTGTAGCATCGGAACTAAAACAACACAACCATAACGTAGGTCAGTAACTCATAACGTTTTCATTGAAAACTGGAAATCCCCACCGTTCAACCACGAGTCTCTTTAGACGACCAAAGTTGACTAGTTTAAATGAGTTTAGCCTCAACAAGTTCAATACTTTACAGCTACTAAAATCCCAGAGGTTAAGAAGGACACATTCGATTTGACTCTCATTATTGGTATACTTGAAATAATTACATGTGAATAATATTCGTTAAGTCAATGCATATCTAAGATGGTTTTAATTAGTAATAGTTTCATTATTGGGTTTTCGGATCGAAATTAATCTAATAATCTATAGGATTACGTTATTGGGCTGTGATGTTTCCCTCAAAGGATATTCAAGAAAAATGTGTCATACAAAATTGGGAAATGTGGCATGATAGACCTGATTTATTGTAATCTTTAAATAAGTATAACAAAGAAACTAGTAGAGATAAAATATTTGTATTTGCGTCGGTGAATGTATGTTAAAATTCCCTTTCTTTTGAGGTGCCACGAGGGTTGGATAGTTTTCTTTTCCAAAAATTAGGGGGCCCTCCCCACTTGATTTTTAAATGTGTGGGTGACGCGCAAAGTACGTTAAAACAAACTATAGGATCGTGTTAAGTCATTTCCCTAAGGGGTTTTCAAATTTTTCCTTATCAAAATTTATGGGAAGAGGGACTTTTAAAACTCACCCTGTACAATAACAACGAATATGTAATTACTTAGAAATGGTTAACATCTCAGAGGAGTTGGTATCACTTACCAAATACTAGTTTCAATTAAAAACCTCTTTTAAGCATTGAAATCCGAACTTTTAAGTATATAAGTTTACAATAAAATATTTACTTCTATTACTATAGTTAAAATTATAAGTTATACATGACCATAACTCAATGTTGTCAACTCACCAAAAAACAAGTTAGCTGTAAAGAAATTACAACGTAAAAAATCTTTGAACGTTATGATTCTGCTTTTTTAAAATGTTTACAATCAGGTTTTGACCTGGCTTGCGTAAGCCAATAACTATGCTGATAAATTTACATTACACATTGAAATGAGAGTTTGTTAATTTAAAGAATCCAAATGAACGTGAAGAAGATAGTAATGTTGATTGTACCTTGGATGGAAGAGTGTATTTTGCATGTCTGAGTAGCTTCTAGCCACTCAATATTCACGTACTTATAACTTGATTCTACTTTCCTTATTGGTTGCAGAAACACTATAATTAACATCGTATACGCATTTTTATTGCTGAGGACTAGTAAATTGTGTAGGCACAAAATAAGTTTAAAACTAATATCATAAAACTTAGATCTAAGGCTTCCGGTTTACGCTGCGTCACAGTTGAAATATAATTACTGCTAAACGTTTCGACCTCGCTGTGGAGAGTCATCCTCAGTAGCTTGTTGACTGGCTGAGACTGGATTGGCCGGCCGTGGCGTCTTCTTATATAATTGTGGTGGTGGGTCCTGTCATCTGATTGGCCGAAGTGGGCGGAGCCTGTTGCTCGTTGTCGAACTGGATTGGCTGGCTTCAATAGGACTTCTTAAGAACTGGCTGCCTTAAGTTCTTGATAATTTTTTCTGTCTTCTATGTTAAATTAGTCTTCATGCTTGATTATTTCTATGGTCTCTCTAATTTTCCTTGGATAATAGTGTGAAACTTTTGCCAAGACTTTCGTTTAGTCAAAATCAATTCCATGTTTTGTCTTGTAGGTGTGTTCTGCTATTGCCGACTTTTCTATGTCTTCTTGTTTCGTGTGCTGTATGTGCTCTTGAAGTCGTTTAGAGAGTAGCTGCTTCGTTTCGCCAATATAGACTGAGCCGCAACTGCAAGGTACCTCATAAACTCCAGGTGTACAAAGATGAATGTTGTCTTTCACGGGTCGTAAACAGTTCCTGATTTTGTTGGCCGGCTTGAATATGGTTTGGATGTTGTGTTTCTTCAGAACTCTCCCAACCTTGTCTGCAGTCCCCTTGAGGTATGGAATGTAAGCTCGTTTTGGTGGAACATTATCTTGTATTTGTCGCTGGTTTTCATTTTGGATGGCGGATGAGCTCGTTCTTGCAATCTGTCGGTGTAATGCCTTGTTGATTTGTTGTCTTGTATAACCATTTTATAGCAGTGTTTTCTGTAATATTTTCTTTCTGAATTCCAACTTTCTTTATCTGATATGTGGATGGCTCTGTTTATTAGTGTGTTCAAAACCCCGTTCTTCTGTGCTGGATGATGGTGTGATTGAGCGTTCAAGTATCTTTTGTGTGAGTAGGCTTTCTATACACTGAATGGCCCAGAGTTCCATCGTCTTTTCTTCTAGTAAGAACGTCCAGAAATGGCAACCGCCCGTCAGTTTCCACTTCAACAGTAAACTTGATGTTCGGGTAAATGTTCGATGTTGAAGGAGTTCTTATAAGCATTTCTTCCATGATACCAAACAGCCCATACATCGTCTACGTATCAACCATACTTTTTTTGTTTTCTTCGTTGCCATTTCCAGTGCTAAGCCTTCGAAATGCTCCATGTGCAAATTGCAGCTACGGGCGAAAGCGGTGAACCCATGGGCGCTCCATCTGTCTGTTCGTAATACCTTCCGTCGAAGAAGAAATACGTTGACCGAAGACATAACTCTGCCAAGCTCGCTAATTCTGGTGACGTCATGTTCTTGATGAGCTCCTCTGTTTCGGGGACTGGCACTTTGGTGAAGAGTGATTCCACGTCGAAACACACTAGAATATCATCTTCTTCCACTTGATGTTTTATCATTTCAATAAAGTGTCTTGAGTCCTTAACATAAGAAGCTATCTTGCCTATACAATATGATAAAGTTCCTCCGACATATTTAGCTACGTTGTTCGTGGGTGAACCAATAGAGCTGACGATCGGTCTCATATCTCTCCACAGCGAGGTCGAAACGTTTAGCAGTAATTATATTTCAACTGTGACGCGGTGTAAACCGGAAGCCTTAGATCTTAGTGATGACACCGGCCGCGAGCCTAAGAGTTAAGATTATCATAAAACTTCTTTTCTTCTAAATAATGTGAACTTAACATGATAAAAGCTAGAACATGATAAAAGCATAAAGATGTTTGAATGTGTGGTTAAGTCAAGCAACAGTACAAACATGTGACTGAGCTAAACTCATGTTAACTTCACAAGCAATGTTTGTTTATGCAGCAAACACACGTTATAAAGAGAAACAAGCTGTGAAACATTTGAACCAACTTGAGTTCCTTGCATAGCCTTCAGTACAACGCGCGGTTTCCACGTAACTTCTTATAACCATAAGTTGAGTGATTTACAATATTATTATGTATTAAGTTTGTTATTCATAAACTTCTAGTCTTTATCGTGTATCTCGGTGTTGGTAAAGTGGGTAAAACGTATTTGGTACTTTTATATATATGTGTGGTTTCTCAAACAATGAGCGAGTGCGAATCTATCAAATCGTATTTTATTTTACAGCTTTTGTACTCAAAGGACGAGACCACAAATAAAAGAAAAAACATTGTAGTCAACATTTAATAAATATGATTATTGAAATTGGGGTTTCTCAAGATAAAAATTGTTTAAATAAATTACAGTTTGTTTGTCACCTATTATTGTTACTGTGGCAATTAGAAAATGGTATTTTGTTTTCAGGATATCGTAAAACAAACATAGATTTTATCTGAACATGTTTACACACAGACAAAAATGTGTTCCCAGAAGATTAAGCTAGAGTTAAAGTTTTACTGCCATGATTGTTAATAGTTTTAGAAAATATTTCAGGTGATGGACGAGGAATGATAACGCTCTAATAGAAGATCCAAATAGCATTTTAACCAGTTCCAAGTACAAGGCTCAGTGTTCACTAACTGAGAAGACATTGACAGATAGTCTTACAGTCTTAACTACATGATTGTTTCCTGAGACAAATGTGACCACCAATTTGTGAGTAACTGCTTCCCTAAACAAATGATACAATAGACTAAGTGGTTTAGTTAAGCTTTCAACTGTACTAGACAGACATAATAATAATAATACGTTGAAACGTCGAACCATTATTTGCCTATCATTACTAGTGATAAAAACATGCTATATTTTAAGTTATATTAAATCAGCTGAAACACAAAATCTGTCAAACAAATAGACCAAACACTTACAAATTTCACTATGTCTTAATGAGTCGGAAAATTGACAAAATTAATAACGACAATCGAGCATTGCATTTGACAAAACAATGCTTGGTCACGAAGAAGAATGATCCGAATGAAAACGTTATTTCATTTGCAATTTGCTCCAACACCAAGGGTACACATTAGCGGTATGAATGAAAAGATAATGTGTTGAGAAATAGCGCATTTAACTGAAAGTGTTCACTAATTACGACTAAATCTCTCTCTCTCTCTCTCTCTCTCTCTCTCTCTCTCACACAGACGTACAAATGAACAGACACTCAGTCTTGCTTCATTACACACTAAGTTGTTCTTCTGAATTCATGTTGAAGACATAAAAGTTCGAAGTAAAGTTCCAAGTTATGAATGTAACATTAAATATTTTAATTAACACAACTGTTGTAGCTAAACTACGGGGTTATACGAGTATGTTGAAAGAAGCTTATCTTACAGCCAATATTATATTTGGATAATATATTTTGGGCCAAGAACCTTTTTATCTATGCTACACTTTACAGGGGTTAAAGGTTATTTACTTCAAGCAGCTTTTTTACATTATAAAAAGATAATGTTATTCACCCAATGTAATTTTCTACAACTTTCTAAAACTATTAACTATATAAACAACTAAAATAAGAAACGAAACAAACGTCTTATATAAGTAATAAGACGAAGGAAGTGGCGGGAAGTGAATTGGGCACTAAGTAGAACATGTTTCAGTAATGGAAGTGACTTCCGGTAGCATGAGAGCTGAGCAGGTGCACCAACCCACTTCCGGTAGCGGAAACATTCCTGCCAACTTGCCAGATCTTAATCTCACACGTGACTCTACTGCAAACAAGGTCTTGTAATCAACCGCCCTAGATGTGAAATTGGATAAGAAACTTGATCTTGCATTTACTTTCAGCGACTTTAGTAGGTATTTATCAATATTTTTAACGGGAGCTTTGATAACACTTTAACACATATTGTCAAAAGTGCGTGTCTTTTTAGTTAAACTATTAAATTGCACAGCATCACATGAATGGGTTATGCACATTTTCTCTACACAAAGTGTGTTTTCCGAAAAAAGAAGACATAATCACCATTGAACAAAATTACCGTCAATATTCTCTAAGCTACGAACCCAAGGCGGGTTGGCAACGTGCGCGACTCCGGAACTCATTTCCTCAGTGGTCCGTGTTCGATTCCCGCAGTCCCCTGTGACTAAGCTACCTAGTCACCTGTAATTGATAAGTTACTTTACGGTAATGCTAGGTAAAGGTCGACGTTTTGTTAGAGAGGGTTTTGCATTCATCATTATACCTCCTTATCCTCGCTAAACTAGTTAAACATTACCTTCATACCATTTACACTAAGTCTAATGATTTTACTTGGTGATTTTTGATGATACCAGTTAATTTGTACAAATTTAATTTTGCAATTTAAATCAACATTATCTTAGCATTAAATGAACTTAATTTACTTCCATTATTTAATAGCATCACTTTACACTATTATTAATAAACTAATATAATTATTTTGGGGCAAGTGGTAAACATAAAACAATCAGGCACGTTTTCTATTTCAGCTTGTATCGAACGAAAGTGCAACATTGAAAGGAAGGTTTTCCTTTTCAGTTCATTGAAGCAAAGTAGTTTTCTCACAACCTAGTAATCCCGTTTGGTTGAAACCTTTTCAACCATTTATTTTTTACTGTTTCTTAAATAATAATTGAAATTCGATGTTTTTTTTTACGTGCCTTTACCTAATTACTCGTAGTTGACTACACTACGAGTGTTGGGTAAAATTAACAAACCTCTCAGTTTGTTTATCATAATTTTAATAATCCTTCTAACTTTTGTTTAAAGTTTGTTGTTTATAACTGTACAAAATCTGAAGTTAAAATATTATTATGTACATTTTTGCGTGAACAGCAAGTACAAGAAGCTTTGATGGATCTGGAATCTGACCCTGTCTTCAAGTGAAAGGTAACCTAAAATATAACACAAAACATTATTAAAAGAGCTAGTCTAAAAGTGATTAGCGCAAGCTGACCAGTCATCCTCCGCCAAATAACCTTAATCTTTCCCTAAATGTGTTAATTTTTTAACGGTTAGCCGAGAAACCAATGTAATATGTAAAAAACTACGAATTTAAAAAGCAAATAGAAAAATCAAGCACGTCAACAGACGGTGACATTTGCACACAGACTGACCACCTAGCCAGCCGCCATGAAGCCCCATTGGCTGGTTCAGAGCAGTGGACGACCGATCACAGCCATGAATCAGACTGACCAACTGTAACAGAGAACACACAAATATACTATTTATGCACAGCCAATGAAAGGGAAACGCTTAAGAGCTTTTATTAATCAATCAGGTTTTACTAACAAAGGAGGTAAAATGATTAACTAAACTTAAAAAAAACCTTAATTCATCCTTCTATTATTTCAAAGTTGGAATTTTCAGGGCTAAATAAAGGTGTATTTGATATAACTGAGCAGCAACAAATAAATATGCAATATAGTTATACTATGAGAAAATGTATGGCACTGATCTTGTTTTATGAATTTGCTTAATATTTTACCAGTGGTGCGTTATTTTTGTCCATGAGTGTGTTAACCTTTTGCGCTCCAATGGCGAACTGAGTCCGACATCAAATTTTGCTTACAGACGTTTTTACGTGGTTTTTTTTTGAAAATTAAAAAAATAAATTGGAGTGCAAAGGGTTAAAGCTAAAGGACTATTAGAACTAAATAACCTTATAAAAACTAATTCTTCAAAAAAAAAAAATGAGTAAAATGTTGTTTAATGTTTTAAACATTAAAAAACACAAATTCTACAACTGATTATTCTTAATATTCTGCAGTTTTATAGACTTAAGGTGCATTGTCACTGGTGCGGCTGGAACGTCTAACGTTCAACGTCAGTCGTTGGACGTCAGACGTAGAGCGCCTGCTTTGTATTGTTTCTTATGGCGCCAACGACTCTAGCGGCGGCCGTGAGTGACAATGGCGCCATAATAACTAATACAAAGCATCTACGTCTGACGTCCAACGACTGACGTTGAACGTTAGACATTCCAGCCGCACCAGTGACAATGCACCATTAATTGCAATCCATGTGTTATATATTTGTGTGTTCATCAGTATAATGAACTTTATTTGAAAACGATTAAATGAAACGAAATATTGGTGGAAATATGGAGATGAAAGTTGCAAGAATATAGCTTCCTCTACAGATTGGAAAATGTGGGAAACGAACCGAAATTTATAGCGATCCCCAGAGCCTACCTTGACACTGTGGAGATATACAGCTTTGTGCTGCCATCTTTTATTGGAAATACTACATTAAATGATATTTGATGAGCCTATTATAAATTTGACTTGTGCTATAAGTTGGTAGATAAATTCTTTATTGTAAATATACAGAAGTTAATATTATATATGTATTATTATATTATATCTACTATCATTAATTTCTAAATGGTATATAGTGACGTTTTTAAGTTTTAAGTAGTAAGTTTATATTCATACATGTTACCACACAGGACTGGGACTCGTGGCGTGGTCCTGTAATCCAGCTTCAAGGAGTTCAGGTTTTGAGTATGAGATAGGTCTAAATCGGCTCAGCTAGTCTCAGTGATCATCTGATGATAACCAAAATAAATAAATAAAACAAATAAAATAAAGAATATGTTTGTTTTAATTAATACTCATGTTTTAAATGGTCATTGACAGGATAAGCCAATCTTGTTATATTTTGTTTTAAGCAGAAGTTATTTGGTGTTGACAATAGTGCGAGAAAATAATATCTACATATTTGAAATAATAGTGCTTTTAATGTGTTTCAACGTTATAAATTATAAAATTGTTATACAGTATTTTGAAATTGTTATAAAATAAATTATAAATTGTGACTTGTGCATTTTATTAATTCCTACAATATCAATCATTTTATTAGTTGATCAATTTAAATTTATATTTTACATTAAGGTACTTATATGATTGAGAAGTCAAATACATACAATAACATTAATTTTGAATGTATACAATGACATTGCAGTTTAATTTCTACGATAAGAAACCTTATTACCTTATTATTACCTTATTACCGCTACTGCGTCTTTGACCAACTTAAAGGATAGACTGCGTCACACATAAAACAACTATTTACATTTATACATGGCGGTGTAGGTCAGACTCCGCTGAGATCACACTCATAGAATTCTCGTAATGAGTAGAACGGATTTTTCCGCAGCCACCGACCCACCCGAGACTCGAATTGTTTAGATGAAAGATCCTTCAAGTCCTGTGGCAGCTTGTTGAAAAGTCTCAGGGCCTGGAGAGGGTAACTTTCCTGAGTTTTCAACAGCCTACATCTTGGTATGTCCAGATTTTGCCCACCTCTCAGTTCAAGACCATGAATCTGATGTCTGGGAGTGAACTGCTCAATATTTTTCCGTACATGACAGACACTGTCATTTATGAACTGGTTGGTCACAGTCAGCACTTGTAGGTGAGAGAAAAGAGGGCGGCAATGATCCCTGTGTCCAGCACCAGCAATAATTCTGATCGCAGCCTTCTGGAGAAACAGAATCCTATGGGCGTGCGAAGAGTGTCCCCAAAGAAGCAGCCCGTACCTTAGATGACTGTGAAAGAGAGAGTAATATACACTCGTAAGATACGTTGTGGTGATAAGGCACTTTAGCTTCCTCAGCAGGTGCAGCACTCTGGAGAGTTTTCCGCACACACTCGATATGTGATCCTCCCATCTTAGTTTAGGGTCTAGAAAGAAACCGAGAAGCTTGACACTGTTGTCAGTCGAAGGTTCTGTGCGACTGAGAGTACAGATAAGCTGTTGAGTTTTATCAGCATTCATCAGGAGTCTATTGTCGGTGAACCACTGCTGTGCCTCCTCCAGGAGATTCGCTGCCAAGGTCCTGGCGATGTCAGGGTTTGTGCCCACGGATATTAAAGTGGAGTCATCTGCGTAAAGCAGCGTATTGCCGTTCAAGCTTAGATCATTCATTATGGTAATGAACAATACGGGGCCAAGCACAGAACCCTGTGGCACACCATGCAGGATTGTTTTAGAGTCACTCGAGGCTCCTCCAAGGGATACAACCTGACAAACTCTCGAACCTATCGTGATATCCTATAGTGTCTTGACCATCAGTATGGGTTAAGGATGATTTTAGTAGGCACTGACAAATAGAGTTCTATTTAAAAAAGAAAAATACTGTAGCATCGGAACTAAAACAACACAACCATAACGTAGGTCAGTAACTCATAACGTTTTCATTGAAAACTGGAAATCCCCACCGTTCAACCACGAGTCTCTTTAGACGACCAAAGTTGACTAGTTTAAATGAGTTTAGCCTCAACAAGTTCAATACTTTACAGCTACTAAAATCCCAGAGGTTAAGAAGGACACATTCGATTTGACTCTCATTATTGGTATACTTGAAATAATTACATGTGAATAATATTCGTTAAGTCAATGCATATCTAAGATGGTTTTAATTAGTAATAGTTTCATTATTGGGTTTTCGGATCGAAATTAATCTAATAATCTATAGGATTACGTTATTGGGCTGTGATGTTTCCCTCAAAGGATATTCAAGAAAAATGTGTCATACAAAATTATGGGAAATGTGGCATGATAGACCTGATTTATTGTAATCTTTAAATAAGTATAACAAAGAAACTAGTAGAGATAAAATATTTGTATTTGCGTCGGTGAATGTATGTTAAAATTCCCTTTCTTTTGAGGTGCCACGAGGGTTGGATAGTTTTCTTTTCAAAATTAGGGGCCCTCCCACTTGATTTTAAATGTGTGGGTGACGCGCAAAGTACGTTAAAACAAACTATAGGATCGTGTTAAGTCATTTCCTAAGGGGTTTCAAATTTTTCCTTATCAAAATTTATGGGAAGAGGGACTTTTAAAACTCACCCTGTACAATAACAACGAATATGTAATTACTTAGAAATGGTTAACATCTCAGAGGAGTTGGTATCACTTACCAAATACTAGTTTCAATTAAAACCTCTTTTAAGCATTGAAATCCGAACTTTTAAGTATATAAGTTTACAATAAAATATTTACTTCTATTACTATAGTTAAAATTATAAGTTATACATGACCATAACTCAATGTTGTCAACTCACCAAAAAACAAGTTAGCTGTAAAGAAATTACAACGTAAAAAAATCTTTGAACGTTATGATTCTGCTTTTTACGAAATGTTTACAATCAGGTTTTTGACCTGGCTTGCGGCGTAAGCCAATAACTATGCTGATAAATTTACATTACACATTGAAATGAGAGTTTGTTAATTTAAAGAATCCAAATGAACGTGAAGAAGATAGTAATGTTGATTGTACCTTGGATGGAAGAGTGTATTTTGCATGTCTGAGTAGCTTCTAGCCACTCAATATTCACGTACTTATAACTTGATTCTACTTTCCTTATTGGTTGCAGAAACACTATAATTAACATCGTATACGCATTTTATTGCTGAGGACTAGTAAATTGTGTAGGCACAAAATAAGTTTAAAACTAATATCATAAAACTTAGATCTAAGGCTTCCGGTTTACGCTGCGTCACAGTTGAAATATAATTACTGCTAAACGTTTCGACCTCGCTGTGGAGAGTCATCCTCAGTAGCTTGTTGACTGGCTGAGACTGGATTGGCCGGCCGTGGCGTCTTCTTATATACCCAATTGGTGGTGGGTCCTGTCATCTGATTGGCCGAAGTGGGCGGAGCCTGTTGCTCGTTGTCGAACTGGATTGGCTGGCTTCAATAGGACTTCTTAAGAACTGGCTGCCTTAAGTTCTTGATAATTTTTTTCTGTCTTCTATGTTAAATTAGTCTTCATGCTTGATTATTTCTATGGTCTCTCTAATTTTCCTTGGATAATAGTGTGAAACTTTTGCCAAGACTTTCGTTTAGTCAAAATCAATTCCATGTTTTGTCTTGTAGGTGTGTTCTGCTATTGCCGACTTTTCTATGTCTTCTTGTTTCGTGTGCTGTATGTGCTCTTGAAGTCGTTTAGAGAGTAGCTGCTTCGTTTCGCCAATATAGACTGAGCCGCAACTGCAAGGTACCTCATAAACTCCAGGTGTACAAAGATGAATGTTGTCTTTCACGGGTCGTAAACAGTTCCTGATTTTGTTGGCCGGCTTGAATATGGTTTGGATGTTGTGTTTCTTCAGAACTCTCCCAACCTTGTCTGCAGTCCCCTTGAGGTATGGAATGTAAGCTCGTTTTGGTGGAACATTATCTTGTATTTGTCGCTGGTTTTCATTTTGGATGGCGGATGAGCTCGTTCTTGCAATCTGTCGGTGTAATGCCTTGTTGATTTGTTGTCTTGTATAACCATTTTATAGCAGTGTTTTCTGTAATATTTTCTTTTCTGAATTCCAACTTTCTTTATCTGATATGTGGATGGCTCTGTTTATTAGTGTGTTCAAAACCCCGTTCTTCTGTGCTGGATGATGGTGTGATTGAGCGTTCAAGTATCTTTTTGTGTGAGTAGGCTTTCTATACACTGAATGGCCCAGAGTTCCATCGTCTTTTCTTCTAGTAAGAACGTCCAGAAATGGCAACCGCCCGTCAGTTTCCACTTCAACAGTAAACTTGATGTTCGGGTAAATGTTCGATGTTGAAGGAGTTCTTATAAGCATTTCTTCCATGATACCAAACAGCCCATACATCGTCTACGTATCGTAACCATACTTTTGTTTTCTTCGTTGCCATTTCCAGTGCTAAGCCTTCGAAATGCTCCATGTGCAAATTTGCAGCTACGGGCGAAAGCGGTGAACCCATGGGCGCTCCATCTGTCTGTTCGTAATACCTTCCGTCGAAGAAGAAATACGTTGACCGAAGACATAACTCTGCCAAGCTCGCTAATTCTGGTGACGTCATGTTCTTGATGAGCTCCTCTGTTTCGGGGACTGGCACTTTGGTGAAGAGTGATTCCACGTCGAAACACACTAGAATATCATCTTCTTCCACTTGATGTTTTTATCATTTCAATAAAGTGTCTTGAGTCCTTAACATAAGAAGCTATCTTGCCTATACAATATGATAAAGTTCCTCCGACATATTTAGCTACGTTGTTCGTGGGTGAACCAATAGAGCTGACGATCGGTCTCATAGGTATCTCTCCACAGCGAGGTCGAAACGTTTAGCAGTAATTATATTTCAACTGTGACGCGGTGTAAACCGGAAGCCTTAGATCTTAGTGATGACACCGGCCGCGAGAGCCTAAGAGTTAAGATTATCATAAAACTTCTTTTCTTCTAAATAATGTGAACTTAACATGATAAAAGAAGCTAGAACATGATAAAAGCATAAAGATGTTTGAATGTGTGGTTAAGTCAAGCAACAGTACAAACATGTGACTGAGCTAAACTCATGTTAACTTCACAAGCAATGTTTGTTTATGCAGCAAACACACGTTATAAAGAGAAACAAGCTGTGAAACATTTGAACCAACTTGAGTTCCTTGCATAGCCTTCAGTACAACGCGCGGTTTCCACGTAACTTCTTATAACCATAAGTTGAGTGATTTACAATATTATTATGTATTAAGTTTGTTATTCATAAACTTCTAGTCTTTATCGTGTATCTCGGTGTTGGTAAAGTGGGTAAAAACGTATTTGGTACTTTTATATATATGTGTGGTTTCTCAAACAATGAGCGAGTGCGAATCTATCAAATCGTATTTTTATTTTACAGCTTTTGTACTCCAAAGGACGAGACCACAAATAAAAGAAAAACATTGTAGTCAACATTTAATAAATATGATTATTGAAATTGGGGTTTCTCAAGATAAAAATTGTTTAAATAAATTACAGTTTGTTTGTCACCCATATTATTGTTACTGTGGCAATTAGAAAATGGTATTTTGTTTTCAGGATATACTCGTAAAACAAACATAGATTTTATCTGAACATGTTTACACACAGACAAAAATGTGTTCCCAGAAGATTAAGCTAGAGTTAAAGTTTTACTGCCATGATTGTTAATAGTTTTAGAAAATATTTCAGGTGATGGACGAGGAAATGATAACGCTCTAATAGAAGATCCAAATAGCATTTTAACCAGTTCCAAGTACAAGGCTCAGTGTTCACTAACTGAGAAGACATTGACAGATAGTCTTACAGTCTTAACTACATGATTGTTTCCTGAGACAAATGTGACCACCAATTTGTGAGTAACTGCTTCCCTAAACAAATGATACAATAGACTAAGTGGTTTAGTTAAGCTTTCAACTGTACTAGACAGACATAATAATAATAATACGTTGAAACGTCGAACCATTATTTGCCTATCATTACTAGTGATAAAAACATGCTATATTTTAAGTTATATTAAATCAGCTGAAACACAAAATCTGTCGATCATAGCAAAACAAGAACTGAAATATTCAATGCATATACATTTAAAACTTCAGCAATCCTATTATTTGTTTTGGCAGTATGTCTGAAGTATATTTTCAGATTAAGTTGTTTGTCAGACATCACTCTAGAGATAGACAGCTGCAATGCGCTACAGGAAATGCAGTTTCCAATATTTCAGTTCAGTTCCGCTTCAGAGATCTTTGATAGAATCAACTCTGTGAAGTGTTCTCAGTGTTTGATGACAAGTCAAGTAATTTCAGAGGCAGAGTTGGCTGATAACTCATCAGAGATCAGAATATATAACACACAAAACTAAGTATCATACAATGAACTCTCATCTATCAATGGGTTATTGTCAACTTCTGAAAGATCCTTCAGGCAAGTCCACTTTGTCTGCTAATGGATTCTACAAATAGTTTAGCTTCTACATTGTCAAACAGAAACAATTGTCCGTAGTTCAATACGGGAATGTTAGGACGAAACTTTAGTTATTAAACTGAATGTGGATATTATTGTTGGGGTAGAAACCAATTGCTTTTGTCTGAAAATGTAACTTTTTACTTAAAAATAATCCATTAGGCTTGATCGATGTTGAAAAATATTTATATGTAAAATCCTGTTTAAAATTAGTACGCTCGTTTGAAGAATAGGTTCAATAAATGGTATTAGCCAATACAAGTCAGAAGAGCGTCGTCCACGCATAACACTGCAGGAAAATGGAGACCCATTCAGGCGAATATAAAGCTATAAAATACTGTTTGCTGTGTTCACTGCTCTGATGCACAATAAATCTAGAACCAGAAGTTGAACTATTATTGCGGACATTTTCCATCGTTAGTGAACAAAAAAGGATCACGACGTTTCGGGATCTGCAATCTGATCCCGTCTTCAGGTGAAAAACCTAAAACATAACACAGAACATTAGAAAATGAGCTAGCCTAAAGTAGTCAGCGTAAAGTAGTCAGTCAAACTCTACTAAACAACATGTAGTTGTTAAGTCAAACAACAAATTAAATCTTAGAATTAGAATAGCCTAGAGAAAAAAACAAAACTACAATATTACAAACACAAGCCACACTAAGCAGGTAAACAAGTCACCGGAGTAATTTCAACACTAATCACAAAACACGTCCACTCACTGAACGAGCTCACCCTGGACTGACTGGTTGGCCGGTGACAGGCCAATCACACACACTAGCCGCAGGCTAGCCAACTGAAACAGAGAAACACAAAAATCCCTATTTATGCACAGCCAATGGGAGACTTACGAGAGTTAAGTTCTCTGTGGCCTGTTTTGCGTCCTTAATACCATGCTATGAGTTTTTTTAGTTGTTTCTTGTTGAAAATTTACTTGACTATTATGGTTGTCCCTACGCTTAAGTTCATTTTTAATGAGCGGTAGCCAGAGGGCCTTATTTCAACTGAAGCTTGACTGATTGGACGGTCTGCTAATTTTATGTATGAGGCCTCGATTATTTTCCTTTAAAGAAGTGAGGTTCCCGATGTATTATACTAGCCTCATTCCAGTTCATTGCGTGATTTTCAGACCAACAATGTTGAGCAATTTTGGACGTTTCTGTTAAACCCTTTCGCGTGTTGTCTTTGTGTTCTTTAACTCTTACATTTAATGGTCTTTTGTCTCACCTATGTACTCCCTATCACAACTACATTTAATACTGTAAATACAGTTTTAGATTCCTGAGTGCCATTTTGGGTTTGGTTTTACGAGACTTTGCCTAAGTGTATTCTGTGTTTTGAACGTAGTTCTAACTTTAAATTTTCTACCTATCCTTCTGAGCTTTTCCGATAATCCCGGCACATAAGGGATTGACATAAACGCAGGATTTTCATCTAACTGGTTTTCTGACTCTGTTTTTTTAGCTCTACGTTGTTTGCACTTATTTATCATAGACTGAGGATACCCATTGTTAATCAAATCGCTTTCTACTTATTTCACTTCTTCTATTTTTCCATCTTGATCTGAGCACAAGCTCGTTGCTCTATCAAATAAAGAGTAAGCAACTCCTTCTTTGACAGATTTTTGATGGTTGGACAAAAAATTTAGATACTGACCTGTGTGTGTCTTTTTTCGAAAAACCGTTGTCTTAAGGACATCCCTATCTCTTTCTACACACACATCCAAAAAGGGGAGCTTATTTTGAACCTCTTTCTCCATGGTTAGACGAATGGAGGGAGAGATGTTGTTAAGGTGGACTAGAAACTCATTAAGTTGATCGTCTCCATGTGGGAAAACAACAAAGGTATCGTCAACATACCTCCACCAAATCTTCGGTTTGGATCCAGCTGAGGCCAAGGCCTTTTGCTCGAAATCCTCCATGAAGATATTAGCAAAGATAGGCGAGAGCGGTGACCCCATTGCCATACCCTCATCTTGACTATACATTTTACCCTCTAATTCAAAATAATTATGTTTGGTGCAAAGGTCTAGCAGTTCCATTATAACATTTACAGGCATTTGAGTTCTTTTGTCCAAAGTTTCATCATTGTTGAGCCTAGACTCGATTATTTTCAAAGTTTCTGGAACTGGAACGTTAGTGAATAAGCTTTCCACATCAAAGCTTATCAGCCTATCAGTTTCAGCTAGTTTTATCTCTTTTGATTTTTGAACAAAATCTTTAGAATTTTTATGAAAGAGTCAGTTTTTCCTACCAATGGCGTTAAAATGTCTAACAAGACTTTAGACAGTTCCTACACGGTGAATCACGAGAACTAATTATAGGCCTAAGAGGAACGTTAGGTTTGTGGATCTTGGGCAACCCATACATGTGTGGGATTTTAGAATGATGTGGGGTTAGGCGAGAGCGTTTTTGTCGGTAAAAATTGTTTGTGCTTTCTAAGTGTACTAGCAACTTTACGTTCAATACTATCAGTTGGATCTTTTTCAACTCCGTGTATTTGCCAGCTTCCAAAGTTTCCAAAATCTTAGCTTTATACACTACTGTGTCCAAAACTACAGTAGCGTTTCCCTTATCCGCCGGCAAGATTTTTACAGTATCGTCTTTCCCAAGGATCGAGACTGCCTTTTCTCCTCATTAGTAAGGTTGGGCTTTGGGATCGGAATTTTCTTCAGTAGAAGACTTGCCTCGCACCGAAACCGATCACCATCCTCATCAGACAACTGTGAGACAGCCGACTCGATTCCCGTAACAAAGTCAAGGACTTTCACTGATTTAGGCACAACTGAAAAGTTTAACCCTTTAGACAAAACGGCATTTTCAGCATTGGTTAAAATTCGTGACGAAAGATTCACTACATTGTTAATACTGTTTTTGCATCCTTATTTTGGGGAAACACTTGGTTTTGACTGGGTTTTAAGTTCTCAAACTTTTCTTTAGTTTTTCCTTTTTACTGTCTGATTCTTTCAAATATCTATTTTGGATGCTTTTGAAAATCTTTTCGGATTCCGCGCCTACTGTGTCGATCAATTCGGATTTTTTATTTTCAATTTCTATTTTGAGAAGTCTCTTAGAATCCCGATGATGTTTTATTCTTTCTAACAACAAAGCTTTAGAAGCAGTTTCCATAATTTTACTGGCTTTCCTACTTTTGAACGGTGCTTTCAGGTGGAACCCGTTGGGAATTAGGTTTTGGATTTTACATTTAGTAAGAAAAGTTAGGTCATTGGTATGTCTAGCCAACTTTAAGTGCACATTTTCTAATTCACTGACTTTTTTACTTGTTCCGGGTCCGTACCGAGAATCAATTCTTTGTTTAAAGTTTGTTGTTGACGATGGGAGGATATCAGAAGTTGAACTATTATTGCGGACATTTTCCATCGTTAGTGAACAAAAAAGGATCACGACGTTTCGGGATCTGCAATCTGATCCCGTCTTCAGGTGAAAAACCTAAAACATAACACAGAACATTAGAAAATGAGCTAGCCTAAAGTAGTCAGCGTAAGTAGTCAGTCAAACTCTACTAAACAACATGTAGTTGTTAAGTCAAACAACAAATTAAATCTTAGAATTAGAATAGCCTAGAGAAAAAAACAAAACTACAATATTACAAACACAAGCCACACTAAGCA
Organism: Matsumurasca onukii; assembly: GCA_018831715.1. NCBI lineage: Eukaryota > Metazoa > Arthropoda > Insecta > Hemiptera > Cicadellidae > Matsumurasca > Matsumurasca onukii. Next base: position 10,624,285 of record CM032065.1, read on the forward strand.
GGTAAACAAGTCACCGGAGTAATTTCAACACTAATCACAAAACACGTCTACTCACTGAACGAGCTCACCCTGGACTGACTGGTTGGCCGGTGACAGGCCAATCACACACACTAGCCGCAGGCTAATAACTGAAACAGAGAAACACAAAAATCCCTATTTATGCACAGCCAATGGGAGACTTACGAGTTAAGTTCTCTGTGGCCTGTTTGCGTCCTTAATACCATGCTATGAGTTTTTTTAGTTGTTTCTTGTTGAAAATTTACTTGACTATTATGGTTGTCCCTACGCTTAAGTTCATTTTAATGAGCGGTAGCCAGAGGGGCCTTATTTCAACTGAAGCTTGACTGATTGGACGGTCTGCTAATTTTATGTATGAGGCCTCGATTATTTTCCTTTAAAGAAAATGAACTTAAGCGTAGGGACAACCATAATAGTCAAGTAAATTTTCAACAAGAAACAACTAAAAAACTCATAGCATGGTATTAAGGACGCAAAACAGGCCACAGAGAACTTAACTCTCGTAAGTCTCCCATTGGCTGTGCATAAATAGGATTTTGTGTTTCTGTTTCAGTTTAGCCTGCGGCTAGTGTGTGTGATTGGCCTGTCACCGGCCAACCAGTCAGTCCAGGGTGAGCTCTGTTCAGTGAGTGGACGTGTTTTGTGATTAGTGTTGAAATTACCCGGTGACTTGTTTACCTGCTTAGTGTGGCTTGTGTTTGTAATATTGTAGTTTTGTTTTTTTTCTCTAGGCTATTCTAATTCTAAGATTTAATTTGTTGTTTGACTTAACAACTACATGTTGTTTAGTAGAGTTTGACTGGTCAGCTACGCTGACTACTTTAGGCTAGCTCATTTTCTAATGTTCTGTGTTATGTTTTAGGTTTTTCACCTGAAGACGGGATCAGATTGCAGATCCCGAAACGTCGTGATCCTTTTTTGTTCACTAACGATGGAAAATGTCCGCAATAATAGTTCAACTTCTGATATCCTCCCATCGTCAACAACAAACTTTAAACAAAGAAATCTAGAACCTTCAAACGATAAAATGCACGACCATAAGTTCAAAATATAGGGAAGTTAAGTATAGGTTAGTGATTTAAAAGTTTGAGAAACACTAAAAAACTATGTTTAAACAGCTATTGTAAGTTGGCACCTAAACTAACGGTAGTCTTCCATCTTTGTGCCCTTACAATAAGATTTGAAACTTGTGTTTCTGTGTATTTATTATTTCTGTTATGAATAAATAATTAATTTGAAGGCAGAGATAGTTGGGCCGGATGGTGTTGTGGTTTAGCATAACCACCCGGCAAGCGGGAGACCCAGGTTCAAGTCCCGGTTTGGTACAAACATTTTTGTCTTCAAATGTCTTTAGTAATTATTTCTGTTATGTTAACTAATGTCATTTTTCGTCTAACAAATCACCCGCCACATCTTGCATACGTTTAAAGTAGCCAGCACTCCATACAGTAGCTGAAAAGAGCAGCCAATAGGAACCCAGCGAAAAACGTCTCTAAAAAACAGCTTCTTCGATCGACGTTTGTGCGCTGGTGCCATGGTGGATCATCGGTTGGTAAGAACATCTGTAGTGTTACTTTGCTATTTTGTTTACCAAGTTTATCCAACGATTATGTTATAGTAGGTATCTGATAATATAAATAATCAAGCTACGTAGCCAAACCTAACCTAATCTAAGCTCACTGATGCTGAGTAGCTAAGGCAGTACAATCAGTACAGCTTTGGCAGCCCAAGCACAGATAATTCTTTGAAAAGTAACAAGTAGAGCCACCGACGCATGCGCAAGTATGTTCTTTCTCGCACATCGCACGATTTGGTCACATTTAAGTCTTTGACAAACTAAAGCACGTGGAGCCGAGGGGGGAGAACGATGGTGAGAGATGGTAACGCTCGCAGCGCTATCTGTGCTAGGGCTGCCACAGCTAAGTTGATTTTCCCGCCTCAGCCATGGGGTATCTATGCGCTATCTACCTACATACTCTTTGGTTAGCTCAATCCAACAGATGAACACATATTTAATATCTTCCGAACACGTTAAAAGTGTTGAGAGAGCCAGGGCAGAATTCCCTGTCCAGTTGGACACTAATGTTGGGTGAAAGACAAATACACAGCGACTGTTAACACCATTAGTGTCTCAGAGTGAGGAATTGTACTGAACACATCACCTGAGTTATGAGACCTTACATTGCCGGCAAAGAGCCTTAACAACAAGATAGAAAGTGCTTTTTACACACTTGTAATAATAAAGTGTATCTCAAGCTGTTATAGCTTAAGCTATTTAAAACTCAATAAGATTAGTTAAATGTTTATATATGACAAGACAAGTATGACACATTTAGACATCCCAGGCGTATAAAGCTGTGAAATAGACGCAATAAAATGTTTACGAGTCTTGACTTTACCTGGGATTTCAAGAACAGTAAACACTGTATCTGTTCATTATTCAATAGTTAAGCACATACTTATCGAAACGTACTTTATAGATGGATTCAACAAGTAATATTGAAACTGGTTAATTAGAGTTGATAATTAAGTTGAATCTATTTCACAAGTTTATCAGGTTTGCATGAGATTTTGCTGCAACCAGGACGACAAGAAACCGTGAGTTATAATATTGTTGGTGTTTTCCATAGTTTATCAGCGTTAATCCTTTTAGAGTCTGTCATTGTTATATTTTTCCATTTATTGTTATTCTTAGTCATTTCAAGTATGTCACAACCTAGCTTGTAAAAGAATGCTATTAAATGTACGCCATTTTTTTTTATTATTGAGTTTTGCCGTTGAGAGAATAAATAAATAAAAGTTTATGAATGCCATAACAAAGTTATTTTCTAATTGAAAAAGAATAAGTACTCTAGTCAAATTCTACCAAGGGTCAACTAATGGTTGTATGTGTTATATTTATGTGTACCCCAAATATTTATTCAAATACCTCAAAGTTTTCAAATAACCTGCGAGCAAACATTCCTTGAGCCAAAATCAAAACTAAATACCCATCTTAAACCTACAATCTCCATACATTGGACACTTTGCAGGTTCAGATAGGTTTAAACTGTTTCTGGAAATCTCGGCTAGTTCATGTGTGCACAGTTAGCACTGGTTGTTGTTCTTTGTAACGCTTTGTTTCTAAAGTAAACCTTACACTGTGAACTCCACGTAGTCAAACATTCATACATTTACATACAATCTCCGTACATTGGACACTTTGCAGGTTCAGATAGGTTCAAACTCAGTTAGTTCATGTATACACAGTTAGCACTGGTTGTTGTTCTTTGCAACGCCTTGTTTCTAAAGTAAACCTTACACTGTTAACTCCATGTAGTCAGTCAAACATTCATACATTTACATACAATCTCCGTACATTGGACACTTTGCAGGTTCAGATAGGTTTAAACTCGGTTAGTTCATGTGTGCACAGTTAGCACTGGTTATTGTTCTTTGCAACGCCTTGTTTCTAAAGTAAACCTTACCCTGTTAACTCCATGTAGTCAAACATTCATACATTTACATACAATCTCCGTACATTAAACACTTTGCAGGTTCAGATAGGTTTAAACTCGGTTAGTTCATGTATACACAGTTAGCACTGGTTGTTGTTCTTTGCAACGCCTTGTTTCTAAAGTAAACCTTACTCTGTTAACTCCACGTAGTCAAACATTCATACATTTACATACAATTTCCGTACATTGAACACTTTGCAGGTTCAGATAGGTTTAAACTCAGGTAGTACATGTGTGCACAGTTCGCACTGGTTGTTGTTCTTTGCAACGCCTTGTTTCTAAAGTAAACCTTACCCTGTTAACTCCACCTAGTCAAACATTCATACATTTGTATACAATCTACGTACATTGAACACTTTGCAGGTTCAGATCGGTTTAAACTCGGTTAGTACATGTGTGCACAGTTCGCACTGGTTGTTGTTCTTTGCAACGCCTTGTTTCTAAAGTAAACCTTACCCTGTTAACTCCACCTAGTCAAACATTCATACATTTGTATACAATCTACGTACATTGAACACTTTGCAGGTTCAGATCGGTTTAAACTCGGTTAGTTGATGTATACACAGTTAGCACTGGTTGTTGTTCTTGCAACGCCTTGTTTCTAAAGTAAACCTTACCCTGTTAACTCCACCTAGTCAAACATTCATACATTTGTATACAATCTACGTACATTAAACACTTTGCAGGTTCAGATAGGTTTAAACTCGGTTAGTTGATGTATACACAGTTAGCACTGGTTGTTGTTCTTTGCAACGCCTTGTTTCTAAAGTAAACCTTACCCTGTTAACTCCATGTATTCCTACATTCATACATCTACATACAACTAACTTCAATAAATTATCTACATGTTTAACGTTTTTTCTTTTTTGATGCAGTTGCATTTTTTATTGATAAATGATTGAACGATTGAATGTTCTTCCGTATATTACTTTGGAAGCTCTAGATGTGAATTGTTGGAAACCGGATCTTGATTTGCAAGTTTAGAATAATTGAACAAAACGACGAGCCAGTGACTATGATTTGGCACTGACAATAAATGTTTTAAGCTTACATTTTGTGTCATACATTTTTGATTTCAGGAACAGAAGTTGGAAGAGTGTTCTGGGCTCAGGTATTGAGTTCAGATTATATAATTCCCCGAAGGCCAGTGACATCAGCTAAAACATTGCAGTAATTGCCCTACACATTTTGAGTAGCAACTCTTTTGAGGGATGAAATATATGCCGTTATTCACTTTAATTTAAAATATCTCACATTCAACTAATTAAAGCCCTCGGAAAAATCAAACAGAATGATACGGAGGTTCATTTATAATATTAACAAAGGTTGAATGAAACCGATAAATATATTTGCTCGTCATACAGCGGAAGTTCACTAATTACAATCCACAGTCTTGTATTTGCCACTGCGGTACTCTGTGTGTTCAACTAATTGCATAAACATTAACAAGAACACAAGTTGCCGTCTCCTGTCTTTCTCTTGTTTCGTGTCTTCTTGCTTTTCGTTACAAACATTCAAGATAAATGTAACATAAGCTGAGTAGCTATTTTCCTGTATGCAATATTATTACTTAAAAAAGTGACATTTATGAAGCACTTCTTAACTACAGGAACACTCCAAGATCTCCTGAGTTAGGATCCCCAGTACAAATGCTAAATATGTCAGTCAATCCCTAATTCCAATACCAAACCATTTGTTGTTGCCAACTGTTGTTTGTCCAGAAACGGTACACAAAAAGCTTAGTGAAGAAAGACAGAAACAGAGGTTATATGCAGATAGAGGATCTAGGTTTAAAACCTCTAGAAGAAGGGGAAAAGGTGAGGGTACAAGAAGGACCCAGAAACTGGAGTTTGGATGGTACAATCTTACAGAGGCTCAACAATAGATCCTACATAGTCGAGAATGGAAGAAAAGTATATAGAAGTAATTCTCACCACCTTGCTCCTCTACACCACCCACCTGTGCCGCAGATTCATCAATCAGACCGAAGCAGTACTGAGAGGCCAAACAACAACGAGACCAGGACCTAGTGGTAGAGACGCCAACGGAGAAACTTATAGCCGATCCGGAAGACTAATAAAAAAACCAGACTTAAAAAGACTTTGAAAAATTGAATTTTTTTAAATAAAAAAGGGAAGGTATTATAAGTTGAGTAGCTCTTTTGCTGTATGCAATATTATTACTTTTGTTTTGATCATCTGGTTTGTTGTTGTTAGGCTATATATACACAAGTCACTTGACAATTATTCTTGTAAAATAAACTAGTTAGTTATTTATATTATTCTTCATTCGACTTAATCACAGTAAATACAACTTATCACGTAAAGATCACGTAAGATTGACTTGGCTAAGATTTCTCTATTTGTTTTTCTTTATTTCGTAAAGTTGTTGATCATGTATTTCAAATGTATGTTTTCTAGGCTAGCTGTTAAAAAATTAACAAACTTAAAGAGGAAAAATTAAGGATATTTAGTGGTGGGTGACTGGTTAGCTTGCGCTAAATACGATTACTTTTCGGCTAGCTCTTTTTCTAATGTGTTGTGTAATATTTTAGGTTACTTTTTTCCTGAAGACGGGGTCAAATTCCAGATCCCAAAACGTTGTGTACTTTTGTTCACTCAAAAACTATGTAAAGCGTATGTGACAGTATTTTTATCAAGCTTAATATATTATTTGTAAATTTTACTCTAAAACAAATCAAAAACATTTCTGAAATGAAATAGTAGGTTTTACTTTTGATTAGTGCACCTTTTCAACACGTTGCTCTTGATTATTTCTTCTTGCTAAGTTTTCAGTGTGTCTAATGCATGAGGTTTTGTTTTCTTAGGCTATTTTTTTAGTTTTAGTATTTTGACTTAAACAGCTACATGTTGTTTGATTGTGTTTGACTGGTCAGCTTACGCTGATTGATTTATGCTAGCTCGTTTTCTTATGTTCTTTGTTATGTTTTAGGTTACTTTTCACCTGAAATCGTGATCAGATTGTGGATCCTGAAACGTCGTGATCATCTTGCTCACTAACGATGGAAAATGTCCACAATAACAGTTTAAACTTTAAAGTTCTCCCATCGTCAACAACAAACCTTAAACAAAGAATGTTTCCCTGTTATCGGTTGTTAATATCTCATATAAAACATTAAATACTATATTCACGTAGGTTTTGTTTAAATACTTTTTCAGTTACGATGAGAAAATCTGAGCAGTTTTCTCGTACTTAAGTTACTTTGAGAAAGTAGAGCCCAAGTTCATGTAGAGGCTCAGCTGACAGCCAAATGTAAGCCTCTTAACCTCTTGCTTCATCTTAGTGACTTTGAACTGAGTCTATTAGATATTTCTGTGACTCGGACTTTTCTGAGGAAAAAATAAAATTTACAGTGAGTAACAGTTTTGTTCACTCTCTGCTATCTATACTTTTACGTTTAAACTAGAAATATTTGTTTTCATAAAAGCTTTCCTAGATTACGCAAGGCTCAAACACTTTCATTTACAGTACTAGTGTAATCTAGTTCTTCCGGTTCCCAACATGTCAAAATAATTGGCTTGAAATATTTCGGTCTTGCTGGGAATACTATCTTCAATCACTGATTGGCAGAAATTATCTTCAGCCAATTGGCTATTGCTAAGATTTAAGGCTTCCGGTTTACACGGCGTCACAGTTGTATTAGAAATAGTACTAAACGTTTAGACCTCGCTGTGGAGAGTCATCCTCAGTGGCTAGTTGACCGGCTAAGACTGGAAGGGCCGGCCGTGGCGTTCGAGTATATAAAGATGCGTTTTCCTAGGTGCGAGCCAAATCGTCGGCTGCGTACCCACACGCAGTGCGGATAGACGCGCGGCGCGTCTCAAACCAGAGCCGCATGCGTGTCCTGCAGTGGTGTTTTCCAACGTGCGTACCTATCCGCACCGACAGAAGCAGGGTGTTGTCAAGTTGGATGAATTCACTGGTTCAGTGCAAGATTCTTTTTTGTCAATTTGTTGCTAGAAGAAGATGGAGATGACGAGATTGTTCAAAATTGGTTGGAGGAACGTAGGAAAAGAAAAAGGTTGTAAAGAAGATTGTTTTAAAATATTAGTAAACAGACATCTGTTAACAGATGAAACTAAGTTTCATGGGGTTTTCCGGCTAAACATTGAGCGTTTAACCACGTTCAATTTGTTCTGGGTACCGTATTTAATTTTGTTTAAATACTTTTATGTACTGAGTTTTTAGCATTTTAAAGTCATTGAGAGGAAGTTCACAAAATCACCTAACGACATGAATTTTAATGGTGATTTCAAAAATGTAAAGGGATTAGCCGTAAAAATGAGTTTACTTAATCATTTAAGAACATTAGTCTAAACTCAAAGTATTTCATTTAATGTTAAAACTGTAGTGAGTTTAAAATGCAGCACTTAACGTTTTTATTAAAAACTTACGTGAAATAATCAATTATATGAACTGAAAGACTTTAAATAGGGATTTAAAAGTGTAAAGCTATTATGCTTGAATTTTCTTTAATAGCTGTTTAATTGCACGTATTATTCACATGCAAAATACGAAATAAAATGAATATAAAGCAGACAGTAACAACACGACTCGAAGCGTCCATATAGGCGAGAATGACTAACCATGGCTCAGGAGTCGCCACGCTACCTACCTGACTCATCACCACGCCATTATGGTTGGGAGGAGGATGGGTTGGAAAACAGTGCACTGTAATTGGGCATCAAAATTTAGGTCAGTAGGTCAGCGGGGTAAGGAGGAAGGAGGGCGTGTCCAAGTGACCAGGGGGGAGGGTGCCTGAATAGTTGCTGTGTGTGCCGACTGCCGCGGTGCGTACGCCGTATGCATGAACCAAGCAAGTACAAAGTAGGCTAACAGCGCGTTTAGCCTATTCATGTGTAACTTCAAATGCTGCTGTTTGTCATTCTGAAGATTTGAAACTGTAATGAGAGGCCTATAATCTTGAAAAGTGTAGTTAGTAACTTCGTATTGATATTTCTATTTAATAGACTGTATCGTGCATTTCAAATATGCAACGTTTACGAACAAAACCGCGCAGGTCCCTGCTTACTATGGCTACATGTTTACCGAGTGCTTTATACATTTTATTCTTACGGAAAGTGCATAAGATTTATAATTTGTTGTATTATTATAAAATATATATACCCAATCATCAACAAAATATGTGTAAGCTCTACTAGTGACCAATGAATTTTAGTATTGTCGACATTTTAGCAGGTCAGACTACTTGCCGAGGACACGCATTTCTTATACGTCTTGAAAGGCAAAACAATTGCCATTTATTTATAAAATCGTGTAATGTTCATTAATAAAAAAGACAACCTCACTAACCAATAATACTGAAATAGGTCGTAGTTAGCTTATAACTGTAGCAACTCTAATGTAATTGCGTTCTGATGGCCGAAGACAAAAGTTGAGTTGGTGATGATCATCTTTATTATTAAGTATTTGACGATTTACAGGCTACATTTTTAAATGTAATCAGAGGTAAAAGAATGTGTAAAAGAATGTTACTATAGTTTTCTTTGAAACTAAGAAATATATGTACCCAAGCATTAAATTACCAACTTTATGTGTTTCGTGCTAGTAAACTCACAAGTGTACTTAATACACTGACTGGATTTAAACGTTATACACTTTATTCAAAAAACAAACTCTAGTAAACGACAAATTAAAAACAAGTTAAACTTTTTTGGAAAAATTCCCATTTTTAGGTAGTTAAAATAACTGTCATGAAGAACTGTATTATTTTAGTGACACAAAACAAGCAAAATGGTGCGTGTGGATATACGCAGCCGACGTCGGCTGCGATCTGACTGCTCACTGCACCAGTGCTGCGGGGCGGCACGCAAGCGGACTGGTACGCAGACCAAACTCAATCTACGCATGCGCGACCTCTGCGTGTCCATCCGCACTGCGTGTATACGCGCAGCCGACAACTAGAATCGCACCTAGGAAAACGGACCTTAAGAAGACGCCACGGCCGGCCAATCCAGTCTCAGCCGGTCAACCAGCAACTGAGGAAGACTCTCCACAGCGAGGTCTAAACGTGTAGCAGTATTTTTTGTATTTCAACTGTGACGCGGTGTAAGCCGGAAACCTTAGATCTTAGTGATGACACCGGCCGCGAAAGCTTAAGAGTTAAGAGAATTGGCTATTGGTTCAGCCAACCAGTGACTGAAGATGGTACTCTACAGCGAGCTTTAAGCTAGTAAAAATTGTTTATTGGACAGTTTGATTTATTTTAAGTTTAAATATGCCAGTCAGTTCAGCCTCAACATTTCAGTTCAGACCTAGATATTTCAAGCTTATTATTATGATTTGAGTTAAGTTCATTTAAAGTGTTTCCACACGTTTCTTAAAACGCGTGTGGAAGCCATTACGGGAGTTAAACAAGTGAATCACTTTGACCATGTTTTACAATCAACCGCTTGGAAATATTAATCTGTTCGGTAAGAAGTAATTTCAACTCCAAACTTAGATCGTTTGTAAACTTGAATAAAGTTCTTGGCTGAACACCTTGTCATTGTAATTGGTCACTTGTAAGAATCAATTTCCAATTTTCAGACGAAGGCTTAAGTAGTGGATGTTTAAATGGGAAATGTTTGATGGAAATACCACTATAAATAACAACAAGGTCAAGTTGTTTATAGTGGCATTCCCATAAAACGTTTCCCATTTAAATCAATTTTCAATTTCCTAGAAACGCTCATGTTTAGGAACACTATTGGTAAGTCTAGTCAACAACGATTTTGTAGACAATCTTTATATTTCTTCAGCCTCTTTTCAGTTACGTGTTGTTTAGAATAATTATTTCTGTGTACACTAGGGAATTTTATTAAATGCATTTTTCCATCTTATGACGAGTGACAAATTAATATGTGTTGGGCTGTATGGATATAGATGGACTTTACCAATTACAAAATAAAATGTCCCCTCACGAGGCTTTACTTAGTATTTCGTTGCAATATCTAAATTAGCTATATATAAATTGTAATTTCTCAATAAATTACTTATCATGCCAGAAGCGTTAACCTCTGGCCGTGTAGAATCGCCAAAGCAGGACAGACGAGACGACATGGAAAAGGTGTGGCAACTTGCATTGTTCCTAGCATTTATGGCTTTGGGTTCTAAAGTTCTGCTTTTGTTCAGCTCATCGAGAAGACAATTATGTCTGTGATTTTAGTTATGAGTTGGTAGAAAAGGGTCACCGGGCATTTGTTTAGCCAACCGTTTCAGCCAATTTGTGCAGATATTCAACAAATATTTTACTTGTTTTCGTTTCGTGAACGTTAGTCCGACCAAATAGATATAGACTGTTTTATAACTCATTTTATGGTTTCTCATATTTTCGTAGGGGTTGTTGTAAAATATCTCGCTTGACGTATTTGTGGTGTTTTGTACGTTTTTTGAGGACTTTGACGTGTTTGTTTCTGCATTGTCGTTCAATAGCAGTAAAACTAGTTATTCCATTGAATTACCTTAATACAGTCTAGAAGGTTTTAGATAACATGTGAACTGTGGTTTTAAAATAATAATTTATCATATAAAAATGTAACTTGTATTTGAATTGGGAATTTGATTCAGATAATATTCCTGAAACTTAGTAAGTCTAGTAGATATATAACAACTATTTTTACCACTTCTATTCTTTTGGAAGGGGGTTTTGTTCAAGCGTGAACTTTGATTAACTACACTCTTAGACTTTCGTGGATGGTATCACAACTATAATCTAGTTCTTCCGGTTCACACCGCGTCTAAACATCATAATAATTAGCTTGATAAATTTCGTTCTCACCATGGAGTATCATTTCCAGTCACTTGATTGGCTAAAACTGAACTACTTGCTGTCTGCGATCCTATTGGTGGTAGGGATGCCAACAGAGATGAGAATAACGACGGTTGGCTCCCCTGCTCTCATGGACGGTTAGCAGCTCTGCCACCAATAGAATAGCAGACAGCAAGTAGCTCAGTTTCAGCCAATCAGTGACTAAAGAGGGTATATACTCCGCAGCGATACCGAAATCTCTCAAGCTAAATTGAATGATGTTTTGACGCAATGTTAACTGGAAGAAAGGGATTATACTCGCTTAAATTGTTTTGAAGTGTTTATGTATTTTGAGGAATTTTACTAGAATACTAGTGCCTGTATTTGCATAGTTGGTCTTGAGCAATCAAACCGATTGTACCATTATATAACGTTTGTATCATTTAAAGTGTTGGATCAGTTTTAGGGGCTTTAACAATGTATTTACTTACAAACATGCCGACTTAGTGTAAGTACATCATAATATACAACATAGATTCGCGTCATAAGACGCCACACAAAGAGTGCATATTACATATTAAACACAGGTTTGAACTTCCCTTTGTACAGAGACAAAGGACTAAACGCTCTAAGCTGTCGGTTAAACAGTTAACCAAGCTGTATAGTGTGCTTACCTACTACACCTTTGTGCATATCCAGCTTGAGTACGTGTAGAATGTGGGGACTCTAGCTCTATTCTAACTACATAGTGTAGTGTGTTTGCATAACATGTACTTAAACCTAAGATGTAAAAGTATTTCAAATATTAATCTAAACATAGTGGTTTTAGCGGAAGATTTGATATCTTATCAAATTGTGGTGCCAGAACTACATCACGGAAGCTCATTAGTAGCTTGATATGTAAGGCCAAATTTATACAGGGTAACCGAAAAGTCACTGTATCGAGTCTGGTCTAAAGTGTCCTATATTTGATGGATTTTGTGTAAAGACATTAGTATTTACACTCTAAACTGAAAGCACATTACGTATTGAGTTAGTGCACCAGAAACATCCAGTGGTCCAATAATAAATAAATAAATGTTCGGTAACGTAACTTTTGGCACACTCAGCATTTCAATCAATAAGTTTTTGATTAATAAAATCTAAAAGTTCAACATAAACCCATAAAACCTGTACTATATTATAAAAAACATATATTTTATTAGTCATGTTTATTTTTACTGTTTTATTAAAATTAGCAAATAAGACGACTTAGGTAAAACCTGCTTTTAAAGATTTTTCTCATGAGTAATTTAGTAGCATTCCTCACCCAACAGATGACGACGTGAGCACTATATTGAGTGTTTTATATCTGTGAAAGTCCCAAGAAACCACTGGGTTGAATAAAGAACATGCAATCTTAGAGTTGAAGCATATACACCGGTTGATCCACATTCCCTGAAGACTGCGGCAGAACTCTTCTTCGTTCTGCGATATCTTCTTCCTCGTGGGATACTACACGTGAGCACTCTATTGAATGTTTTATATCTGTAAAAGTCCCAAAAAACCACTGGATTGAATAAAGAACATACAATATAAGCGTTGAAGCATGTACACCGGTTGATCCACATTCCCTGAAAACTGCAGCAGAACTCTTCTTTATTCTGCGATACCATCTTCTTCGTGGGAAAATATACGTGAGCAATCTATTGAGTTGCTTTATACCTGTGAAAGTCCCAAGAAACCACTGGGTTGAATAAAGAACGTGCAATCATAGCGTTGAAGCATGTACACCGGTTGATCCACATTCCCTGGAGACTGCGGCTGAACTCTTCTTCGTTCTGCGATACCATCTTCTACGCGGGAAACTATACGTGAGCAATCTATTGAGTTGCTTTATACCTGTGAAAGTCCCAAGAAACCACTGGGTTGAATAAAGAACGTGCAATCATAGCGTTGAAGCATGTACACCGGTTGATCCACATTCCCTGGAGACTGCGGCTGAACTCTTCTTCACTCTGCGATACCATCTTCTACGTGGGAAACTATACGTGAGCACTCTATTGAGTGCTTTATATCTGTGAAAGTCCCAAGAAACCACTGTGTTGAATAAAGAACGGCAATCTTAGAGTTGAAGCATCTACACCGGTTGATCCACATTCCCTGGAGACTGCGGCACAACTCTTCTTCATTCTGCAATATTTTCTTCCTCGTGGGATACTATACGTGAGCACTCTATTGAGCGTTTTATATCTGTGAAGCTCCCAAGAAACCACTGTGTTGAATAAACATCATGCAACCTGAGCGTTGAAGCATTTACACCGGTTGATCCACATTCCCTGAAGACTGCGTCAGAACTCTTCTTCGTTCTACGATATTTTCTTCCTCGTGGGAAACTATACGTGAACACTCTATTGAGTATTTCATATTTTGAAAACAATAATGTATTGTTTAGTACTCTTTTCAGCTTGAATTATTCTGAAACATACTATCAAAAAGGGGGTCGATGGCAGATTCGTATCGCGTGCGACTTCTAACTCAATCATCTGTGGCTCCGGTTCGATCTTTGCAACACCATTGGCAATTTCGCTTAACTGATTCACCGGTAACGCTATGTAAAGATTGAGGTTGAGATAGAAAGAGGGCCTTGTAGTACTAACTTTGTTTCGTTAAATTAAACAGGCCTTACCTTTTTAAACACATTAGGTTTTAGGCTGAAATAAGTTAGGGTTTAAACTATTTGAACTTGACCTTAATGTGTCTATCTCATGGTCAATGTCATAATATTTTCTTTCTAGTCTATGGTGGGAATAGTTACATAAACTGATATACCCTTTTGAGAGGTATGATAATGACAAGTTAGAATTTTCAACAGCATAGTGTGTCTTTCAATGAAACAACTTGTCTAAACAATGAGACTGAACTGGCTGGAGAGAATAACAAATAGCTCATCTTGAAGTATTGTTTGAGTAATTGTTGTGGTGAAACTGAGCAAGGCTACTTCTACTCAGACAATAGAACAATAGTGTGTCTGTTTCATGAGACAACTTACCCAGACAGTGAGACTATCTTGAACTGTTCGCAGCTGTTTTTTTTTTAAATATTGTCCATAGTATTTGTTGGTACGTTCGTTGGGAATAGAACACAGTCTTGATACACGCAAATTGCAAATCTATTTGAATATTACACAAAAGTTGATCAGGTATTTTGTCGATGAGAAAATATTTCATCACAAAGCAAATTCATTTGCTTTGTAGAAAGTCCAGTGATAATTTGGATAGTACTGTCTTGAAGGTCCTTGTGAGTTTCTTGACAAGATTGTTTCTTCTCGTACAAGTCAAAGGGGTTTGGAGAGAGAACGAAGTTTGGAACGTTATGCATACTGTGCTGGGCAAAATTTTGATATCTGATTTTCTGGGTTGAGACTAAAAGTTGTGCACTTCTCAGATAAAAAGCGATGTTGGTTTGAGGATCTTCTTAGGTCTCAGGTCTCCTAAGAATTGATGCCTTTTGTATATCTGAATTATCTCTTGTATGAAGATGCTTTCCAAGTACGTGTTGGAGGTTCCTCCCCAAAAGGCCATGTCTCAGGCACCTCAAGTGTAAAACGGTGAGTAGTAAGCAGATTTGACTGAATTTAGATCAGCTGTATTTAGTTGTATGGTTATTTCAAAGCCAGTGCACTGCTTCGGATACTTTCTTGTAGAAAGGTTTGGAGTTAACGCCGATTTGTTTAAGTATCATGTTGTGATTAAGTTTTAGTAAGATGAATTTTTATGTTGCAGTTTTTGTGGTGAAGCGTTTTGGACAGTTTTACTTTTATTAAAAAATCTATTGGCTGTATTTTAGTTTGAATATTCGATTCTTACATAATGAGAGTTTGTTGATTACGATCCTGGCGACAGGTTTGATGTACTACCAATATTCTTCACTAATATTGCATTCAATGACAACATGATTAGCTGTTCATAAGAAAATGTCTTATTTCCCGTTGGTGTTAAGATTAAAACAAGCCTCATTTTAACAAAAGTTGAAACATCGTTAACTATTTTTGTAGATCATAGTATTTTAAAGTTTATTTTTGTATAAATAAGATGAAATTTCTTGTATAGGCTATTTAGACAAACACTACTATACATTGAAACCTTAACGCGTATTGTATGAAGATACATGTAGAAACTTATTCACAGAATTGAATGTTTCGCGCTGAAAGGGAGAATTTCCTTCCTCAAGCAACTTTTCACGATTCATCGTGTGGAAAATATTTAATCTGTTCCAAGGCGGGATTTCATTCAACTTGTTAACTTTGTGTTTAAATTATGTGAGTTAAGACTTTTCACCACCTACACTTTAAATTTACTTTTGTTTAACTTGTCGTTGGGTTCCATCATGGTTTATAACCTTGTTTTCAAGCGTTGTTTTCTTTAGAAATACTGAAATGTGTATGTTTTATAGGTAGCCTTTCACCTTCAATGCGAGTAGGAATGAATATGACTACTGTATTTCCAAAGTAAAAGGCTTTACCACTATATTTTGAAAACTAAGATCTAAGGCTTCCGGTTTACACCGTGTCACAGTTGAAATTAAGTTACTGCTAAACGTTTCGATCTCGCTGTGGAGAGTCATCCTCAGTAGCTGGCTGACTGGCTGGTGTCTCTTAGTGATGAGACCAGCCGCAAAAGCTTAAGAGCTATGACATTAAGAATACAACCATAATTGATTGTTCAATTATGTCTAGATCTGTTGGCTTAACAAGTTCTTAACAAACAGTTAAGAAGGATCCAAGTCGGAAGCAGTTTTGACCAAAGTTGTAAAGACGTGTTCAGTTTACAAGAATCACAAGACAGTTGTGAGTGAAGTGAGATTTCAGTTTCTAGTCACGAGTCAACAGAAACTCTGCAGCAGAATCAATAGTCCTCCAGTTCTCTATGACAGTCTTCTCATAGATTCAAGATAGTAACGTCACAAAGATTTTCCCAACCGCTTCAAGTTGCAAAAGTAATTTTTTGTCGTTTTACTAATTTTGTTGATAAAACTAGGACTTTTGATTATGTTGCTCGCTGCGCTCCTCATTTTTATTTTTGTGTGTTTTTTGTCAAAGTTTGTTTTGTTTGACTTGCCATTCTTATCTTTTTACTCGTTTTACTCGTCTTTTACTATACCATATTCACAATACCAACCTTTTTTATAATTTTTCTTGTTAGTCACTCTTGTAATTTCACGTTATTCTCTCAAGGTGGGTATTTAATTAAAGTGTTTTTTTCCAACGAAGGCCTAAGTGATGAGCCATTTATGCTAACAGTTGTATGCATGTACCACTATAAATGGAAAACAAAATTTGTCATGACGAAAGTCTGAACTATTTCAGACATTATCAGTTTAGTTTTAAAATTGTAGCAAGAATAAAATAATTGTATAAATTGGTTACAAGGTATAAAGGTAAATGTAAACAAGCTATTTGTCCAGGTGGATTTCGGTCAACTTAATTAGATGACTATTTACGTAGTTTTGAATAGAACTCTCCAAGCTTGTGAAGGTTTAAATTGTTTGGGTGCTTATTAATTTCAGTGACCTCTCTCACAATCCTGAGTTTTCTCTAGCCAGTTGTTTTGTATTTTTTTCCTTTGTTCTTTTATCCATGAACGTCTTTAAACACATTTTTGGTGGCATTTGGAATAATATTTTAAGCGTTTCAATAATTATTATTGTTCTTATTGTCTGTGAACAAAATGCTTAATAAAATAGAGCATAAAACAAATGGATTAATAATTTTGGCCTCTCAATGGGTTTTATAAAACTCTAGTTATGACGTCGTAACTCGTAACTGTTAAAAAGTTAATGAAAGTCGTATTTTGAAGACTGGAATTTTACTGTACGGCATTTCAAGTGTCGTTTTTACCATTTTTCGCCAAACTTAAAAAAGTACATATTTTTAGGTTTATTCTGGGAATATATTAGCAATTCTATTATTTAAAAACTAAGAATAATTAGTTTCAGACGCTAAATAGTAGTTTTGCAAATATTGTGATTTCTGAATTAGTTAAAAGGTTTTTCTAAAATTACTTCTTTGAGTCACCGTGTACTTTAGACAACTGTTTCGCCTGTTTCACTAAATACTAATGTAAATGTTTCACCTCGACGTGGGTTAAGTTAAACGTGTCAGTCTAAGCCTGATCCCTGGATTAATCTTTCACCTTTGGTTTATCTCGGGAATCAAGCTTTGAGTTGGGTTCAGCAATGTTGACATGATAAGAAACCCAATCTTATCCTCGTCAAATCATAACTAAGGAAACATTTTATACGTTCTTTGGAAAACCTCGTGAAAATTATGGGATTATTAACGTTAAATGTACATTTAAAAAGTAACATGTACCCACTTTACAAACAACTTAACCAACTTGAGTTAATACCATACACAAATGTATAAAATGCTCATCGCTTTGTAAGAGCTATTGAATAGGTTCCCTTAATTCCTAAAACAAGCTGAGTTAAGTTGGGAGGACTGAGAACTGATTATTTTAGCCAGATGTGTGTGCTGAGATAGTTTACCACCCACCTACTGCGATCTTTCTGTCCCCTGCAAAGAACTCGATACTTCCTTGACTTGAACCATATATTGGTAGAGGAAACCTACCCGCAATGTGTGACACGGAGCGGAAGTAAGTTGGCAGGACTGTTTCCGAGCCGGAAGTGCGTGGTGAGGTGGCACACCTGCTTCATTTCCTGTCCACGAACTGCTAACTTTTTCCTATCATACTTACTTGACTTAAAACTATATTATGAAAGAAGAAAAACTGCCCACGAGCATCTGTAGCGTTGTGTTTTGATCATCGATAAACCACTTTGCTTTAACAATTATATTTTTAGTACTGTATTGACATTTATCGGAAAGTAAATAGCACTTTGTCTGGAGAGTTGTAGAACAATGATATAACATAACATATTTTATTGTCAATGTACAATAGTTAATTGTGTTGACATAATGTTTAAAACTAAGTTTACAGAGAATTTAAAAATGATAAAATCTCCGGTACCGGAGTAGGCCAAATTGTCAAAAAGACACTAATGGTAATTGTAAAATAAATTGTAAACCTATTTGAAACCATACTTATAATTATGTGCATGAGTTTATTATTTTCTAATTAGTTTAGGATACATCCATAAATGCATCCACACTATAAAATGAATTGTTTAAAAGATATTGTTTTAGTTTGCGTTTGAAAGAATTAAAATTTGTCCCTGATCTTATACCATCAGGTAATTTATAATATAGTTTAACTCCAGCTACACAAGGAAGTTGGTATTGAAACAAAACTTATTAAGGCTCTTTAGTCAACAGATTTACTAGCAAGTTAGTCATGTGTATAACAAATGAAACTATTAGACACTAACTTCCTCCAGACACATTTTAATGCTACACATTTCACATGATGATACTACAATAGAATACAACCTCACTGAGAACGTTTAAAGACAAATGTATCGAACATTTTAGTAAATTTTACAAAACTACACTAATTGAGGAAATTTAATAACTTTACAGGAAGATAATTTTGTCTTTATTTATATTAGAAATAAAACTTGAGTATTTTAACACGACACAAAACTTATTATCATAATACATCAACCTAATATCCATTAGTCTAAGCCTAAAGTATGTTCATTATAAATGGTAATGAAGACAGAAAAGGTTAGAGAAATAACGAATTTACTGGAAGTGTTTGAATAATTACCGAGAATTATATTTCCAACTTTCCAGACCACAAAATACCACCCTTCACTGAGCGCTTTGCTTCGTTTAACATTGAGTAATCTTTGAGAATCTTTAGTTCAGTGATGTTAGCTAATATTATAGTTTACGCCCACTCAACACACAATTATAATTATACTCTTTGTTATTGTCTTTCAACTTGTTTTCTTAAAATGATCTCGTTTGAGGAACACAAAACCATTGTTAAAGGGATTTCTACTTCTAGTTATGGCATGTATCTTGTCAAAAATTCCAAAAGTATCCGAATAAAAAATATATGAATATTAATGGAATTTTCAACTGTGCGATATTCGAACAGTTATTAAACTATAACTAGTAGATTATTTCAAAACTGTTCAGTTTGAAATTGGTGGTGGAGGAAAAAAATATATAATACCAAGACATTAAGGACCGTAATACAACTAAAAGTACTATATACAACAAAAAATAGCTGAAAAGGAATGTGTTAAACATTTAAATATGTTAAACATCGACTGGGACTCGTGGCGTTGTCCTGCTTCATGGAGGTCAGGTGTTGAGGATGATATAGGTCTAAAGCGGCTCAGATAGTCTCAGTGATCATTTGATGATACCCGCATCAACTCCCACCATCGTTCAGACATATCAGACCATCACCTTCGTGGTTCAGAAGTCACGTTAAGCCGTTGGTCCTTGTATTTCCTTTGGTAATAGGTTAATTATTAATTAATGACCCATTCTAAGGAAGAGTCGGCCTTAGTTTGTAACAAGACTACACCTCATAACTCATTAGTACCACTCATCACACTCATCCTTCCCCACATATTTGCCTTAAAATACCCTCATGAAAGTGGTCGGCATCTCAAATAGTGATTTAGTACTTCCATGCGAGACAATCCATTCAGTTCATGTGACCTAAAGACGCCAAGAACTATTAGCAAAATTTAAGCATAAACTCAGGATTCAAAGCAATTTTAATTCACAAAAATTGCCAGCAGCATGTGTGTCAGGGGCACCCGGCAGAAGTGGAGAAGTGCGAGTCTGCTTGGTTATGAAGATGGGGATGGTGTGCAGATGTAATTCTTCGATGTAATGATATCCCTATTCGAAATTGACTGTGCTTAATAATCTTATATTTGTATCATTATTTTAATACTATTTTTACTGTAATAAATATTTACAAAATCAATTCACATAATATATTACAATATATACAGTGTTATGATGTAAATCATATTACAGCGTATTGAGCAGAGTGGTATGTAAACTAACTGCAGTGATACAACGAATGCTACTGTAATCCCAGACTAACACACAATCCAGGTTTACACAATGATCCATTCATCAATGCAACATTGACAACCGTCAACAGTCATCTGTCACGTTCAGCACACACAATAGATACTCTCTACAGACGTCCACTTCCATCACCGAGTGTTGTTGCTTTACCCTCAGGCCACACTGCATATAACTTATTTATCAGAGTGGTATGTAAACTAACTGCAGTGATACAACGAATGCTACTGTAATCCCAGACTAACACACAATACAGGTTTACACAATGATCCATTCATCAATGCAACATTGACAACCGTCAACAGTCATCTGTCACGTTCAGCACACACAATATATACTCTCTACAGACGTCCACTTCCATCACCGAGTGTTGTTGCTCTACCCGCAGCCCACACTGCATGTAGCGCGTAGTATTTGACGACTTGACTTGCCTATCCTGTTGGATCTCTGCAAGTGCTTTATAGTTTGTTATAAGACTTTGTCTCTTTTCTTATTTCTTAAGCTTTCGCGGCCGGTGTCATCATTAATATCTAAGGCTTCCGGTTTACACCGCGTCACAGTTGAAATACAAATGCTAAACGTTTCGACCTCGCTGTGGAGAGTCATCCTCAGTGGCTGGTTGACCGGCTGAGACTAGATTGGCCGGCCGTGTCGTCTTCTTATATACCCAAGCGGTGGTGGGTGGGGGGCTGTCACCTGATTGGCCGAAGTGGGCGGAGCTTGTTGCTCGTTGTCGAATTGGATTTGTCTCTTTTGTTGAAATAGTTGAACAACGTAATGTTTCAATTCAGTCAGAAAATAAGTTAATTTAAAAAAGTTTTCATTTGTTGGATTTTATTTAACGGAAAAGTCTGTGATTAAAAGTGTGTGTGGACCTAGTTGGTGCTTGAACCTCAATTTAAAATTTAAAACATAAACATAAAGTAATTTTCATACAAATTAAATTAATTGTTTTCGGTTAAAGCAAAATGCACTATTTATTTTTGTTACATATAGTTCACCATTGAGACATCATAGTTCTTCTTTAGCGCACTCATGGTTTTAAACAGGTGATAATAGAGTAAATTATTGAGAATTTATGTTTTATTATAAACAAATAAAACGTTGTTATGGTTTAGTTTAAATTAGTGATTATATTCTTAAAACACACATTTAGAACATTAGAAAATTGTTTATTTTTTTAAAGATATGTCGGCTCATAAAACGCAAGTAAAAAAATGCTATTATTGTTACAACGGTACTACTACGGTTGCTAAGGAACTGTATTTAACAAAAATCATTTTGCGTCAAGAGTATAGAGCAGTAAGCAGTCAGAGGACGTCATCTACGTAAACGTGTGGTACAGAGCCGTGAGTTATAAAATTTAAGTTTGTATTTTCCAGGAATAAAACATCTTATTTCATGGGTGGGAAAACTAACATTTAAATTTTATGATGTCTTAAATTAATTGTATGCTTTACCTTGCGTTTTTCAAAATATTTAAATTCGATCCAAAACCTACGCATGTCCCTGTGTTTAAGATGTTAAAGAAACGGTCTTACAGTAAGATAGCTCCTATTCCACCCGAGAAAAGTTTGTTTTTACGAGTATCACTGCGACAGATGTTTATCAAGCAAGTACATAGAGTTCTAAGAACCATTACCGTTCAAGTGTTCTTATATACAGCGTGTGCCAGAAACCGTTCCTCTCCGACCTACTTGGCATTTGCTGTGTACAGAGTTTCAAAGCACCAACACATAAATGAAATGTCTTGACATACAAGTTATCAAAATTTATATTCTTTATTTGTTTTGCTTGACTTGTATAAGTGCTTTAGTAAACTCTCTTGTTTTAAACAGTTTGGTTCTTCGTCTGTGTGACTGGTAACGCTGATTACTTGGGGTCGGCCCGTTTTCTAATTTGCAATCTGATGGGACGTTTCTGAAATCTAATTTTTTCTCACTTAACGGTAACAAATTTCAGTAACAGTTGTTTCAACTGAGCCCAGGCAAACTACAGATGGAGCAAATGAAACCCGGACAACTACATGTAGATGCGTTGTTATAGATTTTTGCATTACGTATATATCACAGTACATTTTATAAAGAACTGACTCGCATGGGACTCTTGCACTGACTTTTATTCACACTCTGCTGACGTAGTCCCAGAGGATTTTATTAGTAGAAAGTCTACAACAAGGATCAACTATCAAACATAAACAAGTAGCTCACCTGCAGGCATCGATCCCGAACTACAGAAACATGACAGTTGGTTGCCATCAGGTATCAGCATTTACCTGGTTTATACGAAGTTCAATAAATTCAATAGTTTTTGTAACACTTTATACCAATAATAAATATGATCAAACATTTAGTGTTCATGGCAAATCTAGCTTCTGAAGAATGTTCTTTACTTGAAAAGTTCTTACAGTGTCAAGTAACTGGCTTAGTTGTGTACATACCAGATGAACCTGTCGCACCATCTCAACCAGATTTCAAGTAGACAACACTTTAAACAAATCATAAGCTGTTTAAATTTACCTGATTGTAAATGTTGTTTCTTTGTTGTATTCATTTATTTTTATATTTATTGTATATAAATACCGGGTGTCCACAATGTCCGACCGCCTTGACTTTTGAATGAATTAACATATTTGAACGTGCTTTGGCATATGTATTGAGGGTTAATTGAAGTAGGCGGCCTACCTTTTGGCATATTTGGGCGTTTCCCCCCACCCCAAAATATAATGTTTATTTTACCCCATCGTTTGACCTCTCGTTTGAAAGGATAAAAACACAAATTCATTGATAGTATTGACAAACTTTACGATGTCTCCATTCAAAATAGCGGTCCGGAACTTGTTTCATTTTTTGTGCAGATAAATCGACGCAGTCGCTACAGTTTTTCGAATTTTGAAAAGGTTTACGGATTAAGTTTTAAGGTTATGGGGTAATCAGAACTTTAAAATTATAAGCTACAAGGCAAATTCTACGCAGATGAACTTTTAACGAATTGGGACCATTTTTGAAAGCTTGCAAAATTTGTCTTGTAGCATGTTAATTTAAAGCGATTACCCAAAATCTGAATCCATATCTTGTTTCAAAATTTGGAACACGATCGGAATTTGGGATTACGATAACGACCACGTCAATTAATCTTATTTGCCCAAACAATGAAACAAGTTTTGGGCCGCCATTTTGAATATGGGCATCATAAAACCTGTTTAATACTATCAATAAATGTTTGGTTTTATACCCTTGGTGTAGATAACTTTTAACAGCTCATGAATAACAATTTAAAGGTTATAAAGTGTTGTATACTTGGAAGCTGGTTGAGACGGTGTTGATAAATGTAAAGTACATAACCTCTTTACACTCCATCTATCTTCTCGTGAGACTTGTTCCATGCGTTACACGTGCTACATTACTACAACGGCTCTTCTAAAAATAGACCTTTATACGTTTCAAGTTTTATACTCAAAGTTTAAGTCTTTTTTTATATCAAACTCTCTCCACTGAGAATGTTCACAAATTCTACAACTACGACTAAAGCGGTAAAACGAGGGGTTGAAAGTTGATTTTCTAAATCAACGTTTACGTTTGAGCTGTTACTAGCTGCAAAGGTTATATCCTGACTTTCTACTTTTACATTTGGATTTCCTTCTTTAAAGATTCAACTCCCAACTTCTTCGTCGATATTAGAAATTATTAAGTACAGTAAAGCATTGGACATCTTCACGAGTTAGGAGAGGTTAGGTTCTGCGGGGCAAAGATGCGTGCCAGGTGAGATACTTTTGTTGAAAGTAGGAATCTTAGTAATTTAAGAGAAGATTAAGTTCATGAAAAATGACAGTTCTCCCATCAAAAGGTGATGTTTGCACCTATTTCCTTGTGTTGTTCACCGTTAAGACTAGAGCAAACCCCAGGAAAAAAATATTGGAAAATAAGGTTGCATTTTCCATTATTTATACATAGAGTGCATGCCATGCAACTTTATAAAAGATCCGTGGCGGATTGGTATCGCGCGTGACTCCGGAGGTCATCACTTCGGTGGCATGGGTTTGATCCCCGCAGTCATCACTTACAATTTGTGATGTGACTATACGGTGACTCTAGGTAAAGGTCGAGGTTGAGTGGTAGAGAGGACTTTGTAGTCCTAACTTCACCTCGTTAAAGAAGAAAAACTTTCACCCTTTAATACATGTTCTAACTTCTCATTCCGCGCACCCCAAAGGAGCCATCTGGTCTGCAATAATTTTCTTCTGGTAGCTGGTTGACACCAAAACTAAGTAGACAGAGTTTAATGCGTTTTGTAGATCAAACAAAAATTACGAAACTACTTTCCTGTTACCTCTCAATTTATGTTTATTTTTCGGTATATTTTTCTGTCATACGCGCTGCAGACTTTGTTTTCATCTATTTCAATATATTTAAAAAGATCACATCTTGCCGTCAAATACATTGTGGTAAAAATAAAGAGTTTGATTCAGGTTCCAGTATATTAAAATTCCTACGCAAAACAACGAGTGAACGGAGTAATGGGCTGGAAAACCAATCCAGGTTGGAAACTGTTTCGTCTATTGAGTTTCTGGATAATACACCAAACAGTCTCTTTTTGAAAGGGTCTCTTTCTTCAGCTTCTTACAAAGCCATTGAAATCAATGTTCCCGAAAGGTGTATGGTATATACTGTATTGACCTACTTTAAACAGTCTATTCGTATGTATAAGTAAATATTTTTGTCGAAGTTTTTTAATGCAACAGTTTTGGATGCAACATACCAAATAGAACAACATACCAAAGTACAAATTCAGTCAATTGTTACAATAACAATTCATTTGTTAGTTTACAAATACCGTTTTGTTGCCAAAAAGAAACAAGTAAAACATATTTAAAAGCTAAACAGTTTAAGATGCATTATTTAGGTACGAAACAGATAATAAATCGTTTACATTATAATCGTTATGATTCGGAGAAGCTACTATAGTAAGTACAAACTTTAATACGTGATAGAGGTTTTATTATCCTTTCAAGCAAAGATTTGAGTGATAATCCTACTAAATAAATTCATGTTCAACCATTGATGATATTAGTGAAAGGTTCTAGGCTTTGTTTATTCACGCTTGACACCCTTTTTACAAAATACTTTAGAAATAACAATAACAAGATGGCAACTTAATGCTAGTCAGGTTACAATGAAGGTTTGGAGAAGAACAAAGTGCAAAGTGACTAGGGGACTAAAAAAATGAGCTAAGTGAGTGCTAAAAGTGACAATGGAGCTAAAACGTTACCTGACGTAAAAGTAATATAATTATTAACATTAAAAAAACTAATAAATTATACGCTAAATTGAAGGAGTGAAGGCGACTCAGAAAGAGTTCAATTTCGCTCCTTTAAGTGTTGAAACCCTGTCACTCTCATTAAAGTGTGGTTCGATTTTCGCTCTATTGGGAGTGGTTTTCAATCTTTCATATTTAGACTGGAACTCGTGGCGTGGTCCTGTAATCCAGCTTCATGGAGGTCAGGTTTTGAGGATCATGTAGGTCTCAGATGCGGCTCAGATAGTCTCAGTGATCATCTGACGATACCCGCATCAACTCCCACCATCGTTTAGACGTATCAGACCATCACCTGCGTGGTTCGGGAGTCACATTAAGCCGTTGGTCCTTGTGTTTCCATTGGTCATTGGGCTATTAATTAATGATCCATTCTAAGGAAGAGTCAGCCTAAGTTTGTAACAAGACTACACCTCATAACTCAATACTACCACTCATCACATTCATCCTCCAACACATATTTGCCTTAAAATACCCTCATGAGAGTGGTCGGCATCTCAAATAGTGATTTAGTGTAGATAATAAGCATAAAGTTACTGGGTATTTAACAATTCCACACAGTTTTTAGTTCATTCTATTCCTACAAAACTTAGTTATCAGTTACTTTAGCACAATATACCTGGATGAAATACACAAATAAGGATGTCTTGCACAGTTCCTAGAACGCAAAGTTAAGCTAAAAGACTCAAGGAGTGCAGAAATAATGCTGAGCAGATTTAGACTAAAGAGGCTTTACTTCCATTCAGGTGAATGCGTTCTGAGAGCTTGACTTTATAAAAGCTCAACCTTTCTTCGAACTGTGTCAGTCTGGATTCGGAACTAAGCATATCGTAGTAGAATTCGTCCAGTAGATTTTTGATTTTTTCTGTTCGCTTAAATTGGTAACGGTGATTAAATGAGCATTTTAAGTCATAAACAAGCCAACACGCAGCTAAGCGCCGCTGGCATGAGTGAATCGAATTTCCTTTGCAATTTGCTACTCAAATTCGTTCCGCTGACAACGCTATCGCTAACACTTTTCTAATATCATTGAAAAAGGACTAATTGTTCCGCTGTTATAATGAAAACTCACTTTTTTGGCCGCCATTTTAAAACTACATACTTGATGGATTTTAATAACCTATGGTATATTGGTGTAGTAGTACAATATAGACATGTATCTTGAATTTTATCAAAATTAGACAAAGTGTACTATTTTAGATAGTTGAAGCCCTTTTGGTAAAAGGCCCCCCCTAAAAGGGAGGTCCCGGCAGTCCAATTTTGCTGGTTAACAAACTTCACCGAGATATTTGGAAAAGGAACATTTATTTCTAATTTGGTGAGATTCTGACTAAAAAAGACCTGTAGAGATGATACAAATCAATTTACATATCTAGCCTATATAAAGTGTGAACAAATACCCAAAACCTGTTCTGGAGGTCAGGATGAATGCTCATTTCATGGGCCTGGGGGTCCTACCATGCTGATGGTGGGTGGCTGGTTAGCTTGAGCTGATTACTTTTAGGCTAGCTCTTTTCCTAAGGTTACTTTTCTCCTGAAGACGGGGTCAGACTCCAAATCCAGAAACGTTGTGTACTTTTTGTTCCTCAAAAACGATGGAAAACGTCCGCAATAATATGTTAACCTCAGATATCCAATAATGCATTCTTTTTCTGCCTAGAATGTCTATAGGAAACTCATTTTGTCAAAGTATATTTAATGAAATCATACGTCAATATAGACTAGTCGTTGGAAAGTAATATTGTTCTGCTTTTGCTTTTACATATTAACAAAATGGCGATACTCACCTTAAGTTGTGTTACTATTTGTTATGTTAAAAACATAATAATTTTAAAATGAAGACACATTTTCGAAACCTCCGAAAGAGTTTTTTTAGAAAACTTGTCTTGCCAAACCAGACTAGTCGCTGTAGTTTCATTGGTCATCGTTATACGATAACGAGTTCTTCTATTTTAATGCGATAATATCACGGGTTCTACGTATAACGGAATCATCGTGTAAACATGTAAACAAACATGTAAAACCGTTTAAAGGTACAATTCCTAAGCAACGACTGAAGCGACTCGAGCAGTACTGCTGTAGACGCGCGACTATGACTCATACTGCTTCGCATGTAAACGAAACCCACTCCTATGACGCGACTGGCGCCGCGCGACTGAAGCGACTCGAGCAGTACTGCTGTAGACGCGCGACTATGACTCATACTGCTTCGCATGTAAACGAAACCCATTCCTATGACGCGACTGGCGCTGCGCGACTGAAGCGACTCCAACAGTACTGCTGTAGACGCGCGACTATGACTCATACTGCTTCGTATGTAAACGAAACCCATTCCTATGACGCGACTGGCGCCGCGCGACTAAAGCGGCTCTTTACTTTTTGTTGTATATCTGTTTTCTTTATCTGTGGAATTTAATATTTGTTCTTCCGTGTGTTTTTAGCATTCTTCAACGTGTGTGAATGTTGATATTATGATGATGTTGATTTTGATCCGACAGACATCCATGACTAAACTGCTCTAGTCGCTCGTTGAGGAATGTACCTGTCGGCTGCAGCCGACTCAGCTGTAGCCGTAAAAGCAGTACGTCTGGAGTCGCTTCAGTCGTGGCTTAGGAATTGTACCTTAAGCTATCGGAAATTCTTTAATTTGGTGGAAAGGCTTAAAAATCCATAATGTAAAAAAGACAAACTTCAGCCGCACACTATCTGTAAACCTTTGTTATGCAATTTACTGCAGAAATCGTTTGACTGTAAAAATAACTATGAACTACACTGGATTGAACGGGTTAATACAAACCAAAGTTTAAGCCAACAGCTCATAACGTTTTCATAGAAGACTTTTAATCCTCCCCAGTTTAACACCAAGTTACTTTAAACGACCAAAGTTGACAAGTTTTAAATGAGTTTACCTTCAACATAGTTATTACTTTGCAGGTGCTTAAAACTCCAGAGACTGTTGAACATAACGCAGTTTATACAAAGTTTATGCTTTATTTGATCCACGAATATTTATTTAAAATTCAAAACCACTAACTATTGAAGAATTTCTCTTGGAAATAAACTGGGGTTTCCACGTGTATTATAAACAAGAATTCTGTTTATAATATTTAAAAGAAAAAATAGTTCGCGTTGTAAAATTTCTTAAATCTACAGAGTCGTCAAATTTGAGAGTTTGAACTTCAAAATTAGATTTTAAGAGTGCGCAGTAGTGGCCTTGAATTTCGTTCTTTAAGAGCAATGTAAAAACATGCATTTTCCTGGGACATTTCATGTCTACAGTTTTCATTGTATTTTTATGAACTCAACTTGATTTAAAGTTTACTAAAGTGACTCCGCTGAGCCGAATTTCTATTTATTGCACTTATAAAACCGTGGCATAAATCCAAAAAGTGAAAAAAACTGTGTATTTGAATTTTTGTTTTCACTAGTAAACTAATTATGACGTTTTCGACACAATTTGGTCAGTGGAGCCACTGCAGTCCATTGTTATCTTTTAAATAAAACTTACGGTGCTTCAAACAGATCTGATGAAAATTGTAGGCGTGAAGTGTTTTAAAGAAATGCTTCCTCTTATGGGACAAAATACAAAATGGCCAACATGTACTGATCACTCTTAAGCTAACGTCGACTACGTAAGCACGTGCTGTAACACTAAAGCGCAAGACGAAAATTTATATATAGTTAACAGCTACTAAGATAATTCTAATTTTGTCTTTGGTGCAAGATACAACCACCAATATACATATATAAATATGTATATTCAAAACTGTGAAATGTGATGTTTCATATATACATATATGTATATTAGCCTGCATTTGACGCGTTCAATCTTAGTAGAAGGGTTTGGTGACAGACAATGAATGAATGCCGCCATCTTGTTCCACTTTGCACATGACGTGAGAGTGATTGATAACAGAAGATAACAGCTTCCTTCTTAACTCAAGTGTCAACATTACACGTTATTGTACTCATGTTTATGGCAAATTGTAACAAGGCCACAAAGGAGACAAAGTAATGGTGTAGTATAACTATGACTGGGACTCGTGGCTGGTCCTATAAGCCAGGTTCATGGAGGTCAGGTTTCGAGGATGATATAGGTCTAAAGTGGCTCAGATAGTCCAGGTGATCATCTGATGATACCCGCATTAACTCCCACCATCGTTTAGACATATCAGACCATCACCTGCGTGGTTCGGAAGTCACGTTAAGCCGTTGGTCCTTGTATTTCCATTGGTCATTGGGCTATTAATTAATTACTCATTCTAAGGTAGAGCCAGTCTTAGTTTGTAACAAGACTACACCTCATAACTCATTACTACCACTCATCACACTCATCCTTCACCACTTATCTGCCTTAAAATACCCTCATGAGAGTGGTCGGCATCCCAAATAGTGATATGAACTTACTTGGAGTTTTAAAAAAATGTTAAAAGTCGGTTTAAAGCGTATCTCGATGTTGGTTGTCACAGGACGTCTCAAAACTAAATCCTTTTTTGGGAATGTTTGTTTCTTCAGGTAGGGTTGGCTGAGAACCTATTAAAAATTTCATACTCGCCGTCCGTGAATCTGGTTATTTGCTCCATTTTTAAAACCAGGTACACAAAGTTTAAATGTTTTACAGACGATTTCCATCGTTAGTGAACAAAAAGAACACGACGTTTTGGGATATGCAATCTGATCCCGTCTTCAGGTGAACGTAATATAACACATATCTTGCGCTGATTACTTTAGGCCAGCGTATTTTCTATAATGTTTGCGTTATGTTTTAAAATAGTTATCACCTGAGGACGGAGTCAGACTGCAGATCACGGAACTTTACGTTCTTTAGAAACCCCGCAATAATATTTCTTTGTTATCTGGAGTCATGGTGATGAAGAACTTTACAATTACTTCACCAAAATCTAAACAACATCTCACCAACGGTAAAACTAACAGCAGAAAAAGAAACAGACAACACAATTCCATTTTTAGATGGACACACACGACATACAGTTAGGCCTTAGCAGTGTTATATTTCTTGTATAATTTAAGGTTATGCTATATTTTTAATGTGCCGCTTCTTCCGTGAAAACATCAACCCGCCCTCCCGTCGGCTATGTCTCTCCCTACTCCAACCCGCTTTCCCACCACTCATCTAGGGACCGGGCTGTCAAGCTACCGGCCTACAGGGATCTTAGTTAGTGCGTGCCCCCCGTAGTGCGAGGTTCGTCGTCCGAGTCTGGGTGAAAACCTTTCAATTAATAATTACCTACCACATATCTGTGTTTTTCAGCGATTTGTTTTTTTCAGCTATTTCTTTTATGTTAAGGCTAACATGTAGTCTTAATCCTATAATGTGTCCTCACTTTCCTTGGTTATATAATTAATTGTAATTTTGGCAAGCTATCAATTTTTATGATGTAGCGGTATTTTTAAATATTGGTTGGAATAGTCTTAGGTTAGAGCTTAAGTTAAGATATTAATTAAATGTAGTTCCTGAATTAGTGTAGTCCTCTGAAGACGGGTGGCATTTTCAACTACCCGAAACGTTAGGAGTAGTTTTCTCCGGAAGTGGCAGGAAAAGTCCGTTTCTTTCGTTTTATTAAATTGCTCTCCGCCACTATTATGAACTTTCAAACTAATAATATTTCTAACTCAGAAATTCTCGTAGGACATAAACTTCAAACATAGAGTACTCAAGTTTTCGTTCGATTCTTAGACGTTCCAAAACATAACTATTTTCCGGTCGTTTAAACCTAATGAGACCTAAAACAATATTGGCTTTGAAGTTTTCAAATTAAATTTATACTTTACTAATATTGGAGCTCTTAACCCTCTCTATAATAATAACCAACATTTTACCTTCTCCCTTAAATTCGGTATAGGCGAGGGCCTTATTAACCGATAATGCCTTCTTTGAGAGTTTGCAAGAGCTGCAATAATGTATTCTGTGAGTAAAGTAATATTGATGTCGATGAAAATTGAATTTTCCTCCTTCGATCTACTCTGTAAGCTAATTGAAACAGACGTTTGCACTTAAGTTCTTCTTAGAATTTGGTTATCGCTGGCAAAACGATATCGTTGACATTTGTATATGCTTTAAAGTATGTTTCTTTTTTATTTCATTGTTTTTTCTATTATTTTTTGTTTAATTTATTGTTATTTTAATGATGTATATATTTTATATGTCAAAAATTGTACAAACATACCATTTTTCTTCTTGTTTTATATAAGTATGTAAAAATGAGTTACTAAATATATATTTTTAGAATCGTATAACCTTGAACAAAAATGATTTAAAGTAGCTAGTAGCATATACCTGGGGTAGTATTTGAGAAGTCTTTTAATATTACTATTATAAACCTTTAGATTGTCAAACGCCTTATTATTCAAGATATTATAATGAATTTAATCTGATCTAAATCCAGCAAAATCCATTCAAGCAAAAACCATGTAACCTGTTTTTGTTTCATATAAATACGAAAGAAATATGTTGAATGAATTTCCTTTATTTCGTACAATCAATATTGTGTATTTAAACCTACTAACGCCCTTATCAAATTAATCCTGGATATCGTATAGAAACGCGTAACTCGTACCATTCCTCATTTTGACTCTACTTTTAAAACGCTTTAAACGCAATTTATTCAAATTTGAATATTCAATAAATTTAAACGAAAAAACCTGACCATAGGTAAGGTGTACTTTTTTTAAGCTTTCCTTGACTTTAAGAAATGAAATCTTAATTATGTTTGGTTGAATAATTAACAACCACACACAAAATGTATGCATCGTAATGGTTTTAATAACATTTACTGAAAGGGTTTATTTAAATCAATAAATCTTACCGATAAAGTAAACGAAACTTAACATGTAATTCAATGGAATGCAGTCAGTATAGGATCTGATGTCTACAATTACTGAAGAGGAGCTCTAGGCGCACGTGATCTGGGTTTCAAGCTCATTTCTCTCAAGTATCTCTCTTCTTTCCACATCTAACTACTTGAGATCCATGATTAGCTTTTTGCAATCCTTCTTAGTTTTTGTCTATTAAAACCTTTGAATATAGTAAGCTAATACTGTAATAATGTATCTGTGTTAATATTGGACATTCCGTTTATCTTATTCATTAGGTATTTGTTATGTAATTTATTTGTTAGCATCTATTAGCTTGCTTTTTTGGATTAAGACAATCACTGGGATCACTAAGATCTAAGGCTAAGAAAGAAGACAGCATAAAATTATCAAAAACTTGGCAGCCAGTTCTTCAGAAGTCCTATTGAAGCCAGCCAATCCAGTTCGACAACGAGCAACAGGCTCCGCCCAATTCGGCCAATCAGGTGAAAGGACCCCACCCCACCCATTGGGTATATAAGAAGACGCCACGGCCAGCCAATCCAGTCTCAGCCAGTCAACAAGCTACTGAGGATGACTCTCCACAGCGAGGTCGAAACGTTTAGCAGTCATTATATTTCAACTGTGACGCGGTGTAAACCGGAAGCCTTAGATCTTAGTTTAAGACTGGCCACGAAAGCCTAAGAGTTAAGATTACTGGGATCACTGGCTGTCCAGAAAGACAAGGGCTTGTGTAACTAACTAGCTATACCACCTTAGGCAATAGACGAAAAAGCGAACAGTAGATTAATAGCCTACTCTTTAGAAGATTGGATTGCAATATAATTTGTAGATGGTAGCTATATTTAGTTTGAAAGGAAGAGCGGTTTGGTGTTTGTTCCCTGTCAGTTGCCCTGTACTCCTGTAGTCAGTCAAGCGAGTCACAGTTGAGTTACGCCTCTTGCGGTGCTTTTAGGTTTTGCTAATAGCAAATCTTAAAGGATCGTGACACGTTTAATGAATATAGTTTGGCCTGATATAAATTAAGTATAAGGAGTTTGTAATTTAACTATAATTAATAACTCTGAAGTATTTGATAAAGACCCTTCCCCATACATACATGAATAGTCCTTGTGGGAATTTATTTTACAGTTTCTTTTTAATTTGTGTAAATACTATTGCACAATTTTGAATAAAGATATTTTGAATTTGAATATTAGATACGTTTGTCTTCATTTCAACTGGCGCATTTTTGGCACATCAGTGGCGGGTTGCAATTGCGCAGAACACCGGGGTTCAGCATGCTGGTGGCGCGGGTTCGATCCTCTTAACCTCGTTGAATAGGACAAACTTTATATATCCAACTATGCTTTATTTTTATTATTCTTAGAAGAAAAAAGTTTGATCAAGCTGAATTAAAGAAATCTCTATTTTGTCGGGTTCTTTTCCATGTCAATGGGTTATTCGCTGATTTTCATTAGGTAATGGAAGCAGCATATGTTCTGAAAACCAGCTTTCAGCCACTCAACTCTAATCAACTGTCTGAGAAATTGTCATTCAAACAAACTTGAGCTTGAGATAGTTAACAAACAAAAAGCAACTTTGATCTACCTGTCTTATTTGCGTATGTCTAGAGGATATAGGGCTCATCATCTTGGAAAAGGAAATAGCATAATCTGTTTAAGCACATTTGACATACGGGGTGAGTTTTAAATGTCCCCTCCCACCTTAATTTTTGAAAAAGAAAACATTTTTAAAACCTTTGAGGAATGTTTTATTAGGATTCTGAAGTTTGTGTTGACGTGCTTTGCGTCATATATATCCGGGGTTGGACCCAAATTTTTGAAATACGACCGAACTCATATTACAGAACTAAAAGACTCGTTTTGAGTTAAACGAAATGTTAAACTCTTAATACTGAGTAATTCTTTTTTAATATCTACACTGTTGAGTTCTACATACTGTATACAGATTTCAAAATACCCTTGCAAACCTTAGCTTGGATTTCTCTCTCAGATTACAGAACTAAAGACACGTTTTGTGTTAAACAAATGAATGCATGTCGAGAAAAGTGTTGGGTTGCTGATTGTTTAAAGCGACTATGATAGTTTAAAGTATGAACGTCATTATACATGACATTCGAGCTACACCCATAGATTGCATTAAGTTTAGAATGTTAAGTTGTACACTTGATTACTCATTCAACTTAGCCGCACTTATAACCGTCAATAAACGTGCAATATGTACCAACCATCAATCACACGTGTCAAACTAACGATGTCGACTTCGATACTCGATCGGTCCCTGTCGATACATCGATTATCTGTGCTAAGTGATGAAATTAGTCTCCCAACCTCAACCCATCAGCTTGACAAAGTGACTTCAATATTCGCTGAGTAGTTACCGTCCTTATCTCAGCTTCAAAAGTGTATTATATTTTGTTGTTCTTTGCTAAACAAATAAAGTATCGTTTAACTTTGGAAGATACTTCAAAACTTAGTATTGACATTGTCAATTTTAGTATTGAAATTAAAATTATCTAAAATCATGTTTCCATTATAGCTTCTTCTATATACAGCCCAAACTGTAAGTGATTAATAATGTTAAACATGAAAGTTTGGAAAATGTTAATAAAATAAAATAGCCTTCTAGTATGCACCCGAATTCAATAACTCCAACTAAAATTCAAACCTTAGAAATGTCAAAGCTTTTGCCTTAGAAATTTAAAATTTCACATTTGAATCAGCCACTATTTTGCCCAAAGTCAGTGTTGCGCCGTTGTATTTCACTTACGAAGCCATTCAAAATTAAGTATCACTTAACGTAGAGTTACATTTTAAATTAAATAACTTTCTTAGGACCCCTTGGCATGTAGTAAAAGAAAAACCTGTTCAAATAAGTGCAAAAGTAATTGTGTTAATATTTATTAATATATATTCCATAATTTCTTGAATCATGTAATTAATTATTAGTTGGAGAATTTGCACAGGCCACTCTGAAGGGTTCTATAATATAATATAGAGCTTATCGTTAGACTATATTAAAGGTAAAAATAAACACTATTTTAAGTTGTGTGAATCTATAATACAGTCTAGTACAGAACCAAAATAAAATATAATGACTCCGTGAAAGTCTCATCGCTGCCGTGTTTTGTCTCTCGGGTTAATCATCTAGAAAATAAAACAATTTTACATATAGGGTTCAAATTATATCAGGAAGACACAATTCATACACATAGAAATACAAATAATCCAAGAAACCCAGGTACATAAATAGCTAGTTTTTATCAAAGAACTTATTTAACTTCTTCAGAGTGATAAAGGCTGTTGGTCACCAGGAATGTTATTTTGAATATTTTTCGTAGTAGTAAATAATTTTAAGTTAAGTAAACTGAAATATCAATCGTAAAATCCGTATCAAACCTTTTGGAAAAATTAACACTTTTAAAGAACAATATACAAATACAAGTTCAATTTTATAGTAAGGAATAAATTGTAAAATAATTTGGCTTACAAAATATTGAATATGTTATTCTTTATAAAAACGACAGTGAAGAGAAGAGCAACACATTACTTACTTTATAATGATGGCTTCTGTCTCTCTGGATGAAATATTTTTATTCCATATAAAAAGTTATAATTACATTTCATCCCCACATTGTTATGTGTAAGTTTCAGTGTTTTGAAAATAATTGTGTTGTTCCTAAGCCGACTACAAAGCCACTTTTGAATAATAATATATTTTTGTTTCTATTTCTGTAGGGTAAACTTTGTTGTGTTTTCAAATTGCCTGGCGTCGTATATAAATTATGTAAGCTTTTTTAAATAACTTGTTGAAATGAACTTTCTTTCTCGTGTTATGTTTAATTCTTATGTGTAACACTTATTAAAGTAAGTTCCTTTTTGTAAAAATGTGAATGTATTCAAATATTAACGTATTTATTATTATTTTATTGTTCAACAAAGACTCGCATGGGACAAACGTTTTAAATTTTATTCGTATAATATTTGTACAAAATATACAACTAGTACAAGTACATCTCTACTCTACAGTGATGTGTACATGAAGTCCGGAGACCTCATGCGCATGCGCCCGCAGTGAATGTGTTAAACACTCCATTCTTATGTCTATGCTCTTATATCGTAGTATATGCTGTGTTTTGACCCAAGAAATCTTTGAACGTTTCACAAGGTGATTTCGCGTTATGATCAAGAAAGCAACAAACTTCACAAAGATTGCTAAAATCAGTTTCAGTAAAAAGATTTCAAAATCCGTGAAAGTACGTTCTTTTGCGTCTAATTTTCAATATTGTCTCGCATGATGATAAAAACGAACATCATAGAGGATGAGTACCCCCAAAGTGAACCTTTTAAAATCCCTTAAAGTACGTCTAGTCTTTAAAATAAGTGAAGCTACTCTCTCTTGTCGGGGACAAAAAGAATTATGCGACAGATAAGCAACGAACTTTACATGATTATACTTAAACCAGTAACATTGAAAAGGTTTTAAAACCTCTGAAGAAATTTTATTTGCGTCTAATTTTTAAGATTGTTCCGCATCATAAGAAAAAAGTCGTAAACTTCACAAAGGGTAGCAAAACCATCTGTTCCATCAGTGACAGTAAAGGTGTTTTTAAAATACGTCAAATTATCCAAACTTCCTAAGGAAAAGGTATGATCGTGAAGTTGGCAGGCCCAATTTTATACCGTAGATCGTTAGTTCTCGTTAGTTCCAAAGCCCCATCGTTAGTTCCATCCTCTAAAGCCTCCAAACAACACTATCTGAAGGGGCCGGCCAACTTCACACTAGCTAGTCCACATTCCGAATCGACCGGAAATGATCACAAACGATATAATTTCGTTAGTTCTATCCTTTTTCCCGTTAGTTTTAACACAATCTAACACTTTTGCGAGTAGCCGGCCCACTTTTTATGATTTTAATTGATTGTTCTCATTGTATAGAAGATTCCTACTAAATTTCGACGTTGGTTCCGTTTAAGAAAAATGCAATAAAATATGGTACAATTTATCGTTACACAGATTCTTAATAGAAATATTTTGAAATGTTATGTACTAAATGCTCTGTTTCGACTTAACTGAGTGTAGCATTTACGACTACCTATAATTAACCATTTAAAGTTCATTTGCTTTAAATTTTTGACATTTTTAAACGTACCTGCTTTTAGTTCAACACTCACAGCTAGAAATACAAATAAAATAATCAGAATTGGAATATTAGAACCGGAATTTACCATCTTAGTGCCCAGAATTCATAAGACAAACTGTGAACCATATCCACAACTTGTTGACAGAAGTTGTTTCTGATAACATGTTCAGAACTTTAGCATTACTGACCTTCGATAAACAATAATTATCTTTGAAAGTAAAAAGTTCACTTATATTCATCAAATTGGCATTCACTGATATAAACATCGTAAAGTACAATAATTAAGTAAGTTTAACTATTATTAGCTAGCAATTATTAAGGAGTCATCACATACAAGGTGAATTTTAAATGTCCCCCATCATAACTTTTGGAAAAGGGAAACTTTGGAAAAACCCTTTGAGGAATGGTTTGATTGGGTCCTGAAGTTGGTTTTGATGTAATTTGCGTCACCCACCCCCACCTCTAATCCAGGGAAAAAGCCTCCCCCGATATTTGTTTAAATACGAACCCCTCTCTTGTGGCATCCCAAAAAGAAAGATAATTTTGTCATCTGTGTGTTTTTATATATACTATTTTCAGGTTTAAAATCCCACATTTCGTATAATATTTACTTTGATTCACGAACTGTTCTTAAAATTTCTCTGAGGGAAATGTCACAAGCTTGTAACAAAGATACTTAGAGGATTTTGACAAACAAATTGTCTATCAAAATACAGTAAATTGTATATGAAATAAGTAATTTTAAACCTGACAACTTGTAATCACTAAATCACTATTTGAGATGCCGACCACTCTCATGAGGGTGTTTTAAGGCAAATATGTGGTGAAGGACGAGTGTGATGAGTGATAGTAATGAGTTATGAGGTGTAGTCTTGTTACAAACTAAGGCAGACTCTTCCTTAGAGTGGGCCATTAATTAAGAGCCCAATGACCAATGGAAATACAAGGACCAACGACTTAATGTGACCTCCGAACCACGCAGGTGATGGTCTGATATGTCTAAACGATGGTGGGAGTTGATGCGGGTATCATCAGATGATCACTAAGACTATCTGAGCCACTTTAGACCTATATCATCCTCAAAACCTGACCTCCATGAAGCTGGATTACAGGACCACGCCACGAGTCCCAGTCAATCTTTAAATGGGTAAAACAAAAAGCTGAGGAAAAATTTTCTTTGCCTCATGAATGGTATAATTATCTTTGAAAAGCATTGTTACGCCTACTGAACCATATTTTCTCCAGGGAGAGCGACGGACCTTTTCGAACATGTGTTCAGAAAAATCAGAGGTTTTGTACATTTCCACCAGCGAGCAAAAGCGGTGTTTCAACATTCCAGTATTGAGCTCTAAAGCTCTATTGTTCCTCTGTTAAAACTTTCCATTGTCCATTGTTAACTATTTGTACAGCGGGAATTGAACAGGAATTGGCTCTTTCAGGGCTTAACAATAAAGAACTGATTGACAGAGTGTTTGTGCGGCTTGTAGACAAACTCACTGCTCTCGCCCTGTTGTGTCTGAAATGTTTGTCCTTCTTCAAGCGTTCTGTAGAAAGGATTCCCTTAATAATATTTATAATATAATAATAATATCATAATAATAACACTAATATATAATAATATAGTTCTTACAAACAAACACAAAACTATTAAAACATAACAAGTCACTTGTTTAACGGCTTATATTTCGGTTCTTTCGAACCTTCAAAGGAGCCAAAACAAAACAAAAATACAAATCAATGTAAATACTTAGGTGTTAACAATAACACATACGTGCCACAAGGAAAAATCATCTGATGTTAAGTCCATCTGGAAGTCTAGATCTTAATACCAATTCATGATCAACTTCAGTGTTTCTTATATTATAATTTATGAAATTTTGATCGGGTGAGGTTGTTCCAAATAAATGCCTTTTAAATCATAACGATCTTCTAATTTGTCAATTTGGTGGGAAATAGACTGGAAACCGGCCGTTCTTCATTTTAATGGGACGTCAAAACGATGATTGGTCATTCTAATTCTTAATGGTCATTCTATATAATAATAATATATGGCAGCACTGACTATAACGTTTTTAAAGTGAATAAATATTATAACAACGCACAAATTAAAGATTATACTGTGGCAAATAGTGTTCGTATATGGTGCAGGTATTCTAATAATAATTGGCAACTTAATTTTTTTTTTAATTGGTTATCATAACCTCAGTATAGCTGTAATATTTTACTGTAGTGTAACACTGTAAAAAATTAGAAACACATTTTTTATACATTATATCATTGAAGATTAAGTTGTTGATTGGTAATAAATTATTAAAAAAACGCACATGCAAGTTCATTTGAGAGATTGGAGCACTAAAATACTTTAAGACGTTTTTTGTTGGAAAACCCTTGAGTTTGGGGAAGGAGGGGCGATAGATTTCACACACACGAACCGTTTAAGTTATGTAATGAAATAGTTCGATACATTTCATCCGATTTTCAATAAACTTAAAATAAATACGAATGATTTGATGTTATACATAAATATACTAAAAACTATGAAAACCCTTTGAGCCGTTTCAAAATAACGGCAGAAAATAGGATTATTATTCCTCCCACTATGATATTCAGACACATAGCTGTTTATCAAATGGATGTTAAACCTGCAACGTATGAACAACTTCTGTTACAACCGTTATACAGAGTTTTAA
Source organism: Matsumurasca onukii (assembly GCA_018831715.1). Taxonomy (NCBI): domain Eukaryota; kingdom Metazoa; phylum Arthropoda; class Insecta; order Hemiptera; family Cicadellidae; genus Matsumurasca; species Matsumurasca onukii. Next base: position 10,664,557 of record CM032065.1, read on the forward strand.
CAGTACAAATATCTATTCATTTTCACTATGCCGCCATTTTTTCTGTGTATGAAAGGAAAATAAAACTTTTACTGAACACTCCGGACACTGTTATTAATATTTATGTAAAGCTTTAAAATGCTCGTACCGATAAGCCAAGTTGTATGAGATCAAACGTGTAAACGTCTTCGGGGACACCCTATATAGAGTAAAGCATCCCAAAACAGTAAAGTTAGCTTTCCAATAAATCCACGCCATTCCACGGCTTGTCTAGATTGAATCATCAAAGTGAAAGCTTGAGAGATTTGGGCTAAACTCAATTCAAAACTTTTAAGTTTGTCTGAGAGCTTCTTCAACTTGAAAGAGTCTTTTGTTGTTTTCTTGTGTTTGGTAAACCAATTGGTAACCTGTTTTCAACCTGGAAAGGGTGAAATCAGTCCGATTAAGCTAGAAGGGTTTACATTAGTTGGTTTAGTAACAAAGATCGTTTTAAACAAAGTGCAAATGGTATCAAAAAGTAAACAACCAATGGAGAGGTTAGCCACAATTGTAGAACAAAGATCAGCAGTTTTACAAACTTTGCTAAAAGCTAGGCCGACACGCAGTTAAGCGCTAAAGCGCCAATGGCATGAGTGAACTGAATTTCCTTTGCAATTTTTACTCTAATCCTCTCTGTGCTCACAGCTTCACTTTAGCCTTCAGCGTCGGATTTGCGGGTTTTAACTGGTAAATATATTAGATATCATGAAACAAAATACATTTTAAATTTCAAACATTGACCTACTACTAATTTGGCTGTTATATAGTTATATAGAAAATTCACTTTCTGGCCATCATTTTGAAAAGATTTCACAGATTTTATTACTTTAATTCAATAAAATGCACATATGTCATGTTGCTTAACTCTTAACTCTTAGGCTTTCGCGGCCGGTGTCATCGTTAAGATCTAAGGCTTCCGATTTACACCGCGTTACAGATGAAAAATAGTTACTGCTAAACGTTTCGACGTCGCTGTGGAGAGTCATCCTCAGTAGCTTGTTGACTGGCTGAGACTTGATTGGTCGGCTGTGGCGTCTTCTTATATACCCAATGGGTGGGGGGTCCTGTCACCTGAAAGCCGAAGTGGGCGGAGCCTCTTGTTCGTTGTCGAACTGGATTGGCTGGCTTCAATTGGAATTCTGAAGAACTAGCTGCCATGTTTTTTTATAATTTTATTCTGTCGTCTTTGTTAAAGTTGTCTTCATGCTTAATTATTCCAATGGTTTCTCTAATTTTCCTAGGATATTAGTGTGAAATTTTTGCCAAGGCTTTGGTTTTGTCAAAATCAATTCCATGCTTTGTCTTGTAGCTGTGTTCTGCTATTGCCGACTTTTCTATGTCTTCTTGTTTCGTGTGCCTTATGTGCTCTTGAAGTCGTGTAGAGATTAGCCGCTTCGTTTCGCCAATACAGAATGAGCCGCAACTGCAAGGTATCTCAAAAACTCCAGGTGTACAAAGATGAATGTTGTCTTTCACAGGTCGTAAACAGATCCTGATTTTACAATTCTCAAAGTATCACTTGCCTAGATTCTAACACAAGTCACTTCTACTCTCATGTAAAACATATTGATGTACATCTTTCTTAGAGTCTTGTGTCAGGATTTATGTAGGAAATATGTAAATGTTATGTGTGTAGCTTTTGTAACGTAGATAGAGGAGAGTATGAAGCAAGATAAATGATGTGAGAACAGCTCATGTTCCTGCCTTACATTTCTCAACGTAACACTTGCCTAGATTCTAACACAAGTCACTTCTACTCTCATGTAAAACATATTGATGTACATCTTTCTTAGAGTCTTGTGTCAGGATTTATGTAGGAAATATGTAAATGTTATGTGTGTAGCTTGTGTAACGTAGATAGAGGAGAGTATGAAGCAAGATAAATGATGTGAGAACAGCTCAAGTTCCTGCCTTACATTTCTCATAGTAACACTTGCCTAGATTCTAACACAAGTCACTTCTCCACTCATGTAAAACATATTGATGTACATCTTTCTTAGAGTCTTGTGTCAGGATTTATGTAGGAAATATGTAAATGTCATGTGTGTAGCTTGTGTAACGTAGATAGAGGAGAGTATGAAGCATGATAAATGATGTGAGAACAGCTCATGTTCCTGCCTTACATTTCTCAAAGTAACACTTGCCTAGATTCTAACACAAGTCACTTCTCTTCTCATGTAAAACATATTGATGTACATCTTTCTTAGAGTCTTGTGTCAGGATTTATGTAGGAAATATGTAAATGTTATGTGTGTAGCTTGTGTAACGTAGATAGAGGAGAGTATGAAGCAAGATAAATGATGTGAGAACAGCTCATGTTCCTGCCTTACATTTCTCAACGTAACACTTGCCTAGATTCTAACACAAGTCACTTCTCCTCTCATGTAAAACCGGTGTTGAAGTTGTTTTATTACTAATACAAATACTATTAACAGCCTATTTAAAACTGGAGTTTATTACACACAAATTATATTTACAATTTTTCTCTACTATATCAAGTTAGGAGGAAGATATTATGTTGGTTTTTGTTACATATGTTAGGTACAGTATAAAATCCCTTTTTTATTGGAAAGCACCCTTCCCCCCAGAGCAATTCTTTACTAAATTAACCCCGATAAAAAAGTTAACAAGGATTCACGACAGCGCTTGGGCTACGCGTAGGTTGTTTTTTGTTTGCTTACCTTATGAAAGGTACCTTAGAAAACTTAAGATGAAATGTGTTGACCTACCTTGAATCCCAATTTCAAATTTAAAACATTGATTAATTTATGTAATTTAGCTGTTTTCAGTAAAAACAAAAGTGATTATTTATTTTTATAGTTCTCTATTGAGTAATCGTAAATCTTTGGAGTGGCAATGATTTAAACAGCTGATAGTAGAGTATTAGAATATAGTATGTGATGTAATTAAATAAAATGTCATTATCGTTGCAATGGTGTACTGCGGTTGCTAGGGAACAGTGTTAATCAAAATTAATTATTTTGTGTAAAGTTTTGGGCTGTAAGCAGAGAGAGGACATCTTCTACGTAAACGTGTGATCCAGAGCCGTGAGTTATAAAATTTAAGTTTAATTTTACAGGAAACTACATCTCACTTCATGGGATGGGGAAATCGATTGTAGTAGATGTAGGCTTTGTCCTAGGACATCATTTGCATTCAAAGTTAACTTGCTATGAATTCTTGGTATAGGGTTTCCTGTTCTTCATTGAAGAGTCAAGTCACGTTAAGAATATATTATCGACACTAGAGTTATTATAATACAAGGTTAAAGGGCAAAAACACAGATGTTGCTATATCCCCAAACACCTTTGCGATATCCCCAAAGTAGACGTGATTTTAAATTACGGTCGATTAACCTTTTCGGTGTGACTTGCCAGAGAGGGTGTTTACGCTCTCAATTATATATTTGCAGATATTTATATATTTATATATATATTAGACAGGCTGGTTAGAAAATGTTTGCAGAAGAACTTGCTGGACAATTCTTTACCTTTACTTCTTGCATTCTGTGTTAAAACATCAACAGACCTTGTGTACAGTGCTTTGGAACTAAAGAAACTGGCTCAGCTATGAAAGTTTGTCCGGCTTTTGAAAATGGCGTTTTTGAATGTTTATATGTTTTGTTAATTAACAGAAAAGTAACCAGCCAACGTCTTATATTATTAATAACTAAACCATTTCTCAAATATATTTGAGTAGGTACAAGTATCACGGTTAGGTTATAGACCGTGCATTAAAGTTCGTGTTTTGGACAATTCTTAGAAAAGGTATATATCTACTATTTAGCTGCATGCTATTAGTGACTAATATTTTTGACTAATACATTTTGACCATTAGTACATGAATTACACTAAAATTGTATTTGGCTCCAAAGTATTGCCGATGGTAATTATAAACGGACATTATTATTATTTTCAAAACTGAGTTTAATACAACTTTGCCAAAACGACACAGTAAAAATTATAAATAAAATAGTAAACAATATATAAAATATGAAAAATTATAAAATAAAGCATAATGTAAAAATATAAAATGTAAAACAATATAACATACAAAATAATATTTAAAAAATATATATAAAAAATATATATATATATAATAGAATAATTATGAAACTTTAAGTCTTGGAATATAAGTGATTTTGAATGATTTTATGGGATCCTTTTAATGCTATAAGAGTAATTTACTTTAAGTATGCTTATGATTATGTGTGTTTATATCTTTATATCATTACACAACTGCTAACCACAACCCAAATTATCCAGAGGTTTTGAACCTTGTACCTAATAACTTCATCGATGGCTTTGCAAACTGACCACCCTTCGAAACTAAAAGGTAGGTAACAGAGTTTAGAAATATTGCCTATAGTGTTATATTTGAAGTATAGAAATCTTGAGGTAGATTTAAATATTGGTGGTATTGACGAGTGAAACTAAAAACAAGTACCCTTTAGCAAACCAAGTTGTAGGTTTCTAAAGGTTATTTATTATTCGTGCGAAGTGTAGACTTTATAAGAAGCTGGCAATAGGAATCAAACTAATAAAATGATGAAAGTTACGTGTTTACGGATTTTATCAATGTAATAATTACTTTTTGGTTTTACCTGTGTCTGCAAGCATATCAACCTTTAATTCATGGCAATAAGATTATTTCCAATTTTGTTTTTTCTACTTTCTGCCTAAAATATTGAAGCATGACAGACGACTACAATCGTGAAAGCTGCAGCAATAGCTTTATGTATATTGGAAGATATCATCATTAAATATTCTAGGCCAACCTGTGTTAATTTAAAAGTGTCAACGTTAAAAATTAATTTAAATTTAATAAATTCACGTGCACAGAATGCTAATATGGAATTTACAATTTAAATTAGTTATGAAAGTCAAAGTCAAAGTCAAAGTCTTTATTGTGCCAGATTAACAATGTACATGCATTGGCAAAGTCATACATAACAATTATTTTCTTAACAAAAACTAAAACAATTTTAACAATTCCTTGACAAATTATTGATAATTCACTCATATCTCTAGCTTATTTACATGTTCACATTCATGTGCTGGTATACTTGTTTGTCAAGAAGTCCCGAACGCTGTAGCAGGCAAGATCGACCAAAATACTTTTGAGGTCTTTTCGAAATTTACAGAGGTCCGATTCCAACCTGAGATGAAGTGGAAGTGTGTTAAAAAGGTTTATTCCGTTATAAACCGTATGATTTTTGAAAAAGATGTCGAGTGTTTAGGAATTGATAATTTGTTTGAATGGCGCAAAGAATAATGTGTTTTTGTTGAAAAAATGAAACTCGAAAAGTTCTGCTTTACAAATGTCAAGGTTTCAAGGACGTAAATCGACGGGAGCGTTAAAATGCGCGCCCGCCGAAACACCTCCCTACAGGATTGGCGCGAAACTAGAGAAAAGACCGTTCTCACAGCCCTTTTGTAATTGGAATAAAAAGCGAGTCTTTTGACTTTCGTGGCCCCAGATAGGTATTGCATAAGCCAAGTGGGGGTATATAAGCCCGTAATAAGCTGATAACAGAACCTCGCCACTTGCTTGGGTCTTAAGGTTGTTCAGCACAAAGATTCCAGAGCTAAGCTTTTTTGAAATTTGTTCAATGTGGCTGTGAAAACTAAGTCTCTCATCCAGCACCAACCCAAGAAACCTGACACTTTCAGAGGGACAAACCATGGCTTCATCCAAAAGAAGGGTGAAACCACGCCTACGCCCCCCTGACAGACAAAAATTTATTAATTGAGTTTTACCGGAATTGACACTAAGCAGGTTGTCATCGAACCACTGTATCAGTTGGTTTGCCTCGCAAAAGGAAATTTTCTCTAACTCATTGTGGTTGGGACATGAGATTGAGAGAGAGGTGTCGTCTGCGTATAGCGAAAGTTTGGCGTTTGAGGTACAGGAAGGAAGGTTGTTGATGAATAAGAGGAATAGGACCGGACCAAGAACAGAGCCCTGAGGCACACCCCTCCTAATAGAGGCATCTGCAGAGAAGAAGGAACGTACTTCCCCAGCCCGATCCACCGCCCTTAGCGAAACTATCTGCTTCCTTCCTTGAAGATAGGACGAGATCCAGTCCTGCGCCAATCCACGCACTCCCACCTCGTCCAACTTCTGAATCAGCAACCCGTGGTCAACCATGTCGAATGCTTTACTCAAATCAAAGAATATTCCAGCAGAATAGTTCCTCGAGTCCAGTTGCCTCACCACCTCGTCGATAAAGTTAAACATGGCTGTTGTTGTAGACTTATTTTTCATGAACCCATGCTGATTATTAAAAATTATGTTGTTACGTTCCTGAATGAATGAACTATGATTCCTGTAGGCTTATAGGAATTTGTTTTCGCCTCTTTACTAGATGGTTAAAGCCAATCTGATGTAATATACTTTGCTGAAGCTGTACTCTGAATAGTTCTGGTTGAGCTAGGGTCTAGGCCGCTTGCTCTGCTACGATAACCTCAACAGTGATGAGATGAGTGATATTATGGAGTGATCTACCCACATCTTTCTTACGGATTGGCTTTGTACGGTCGTAGCTCAACTGCAAATTTATCAAGAATTTTAATTCTTCATACAAAGCCGTCCGGACGATCGTGAAAGTTCAAACGAAAGGGTTGTTCAGGCCAGCGTTCAAAAAATTGAAAATGTTGAAATAATCTTTATATGTATGTATGTTTTTTGACACGGGTTTTATTTTAAATCAAATTTGACCTCTTAAGAGGAAGTGATGTTCACACTTATGAAACTAAAGGCGGGAAACCCACTGAACTAAAAGCCAAAGAATGGCAGTGCATGAACTTTCCAGGCAGGAGTTGATGTTCAAAATAAGTAACCGGGAAAACAGGAATTACACTGACTAAACAACTAGAAAGGATAATTCTAATCTTATTTGAGGGTTGATCAAAGTATGTCTGAATGGGACTTCGATGTCTGAATGTGTGGACAATTTTAGATGCTAAAAATAAAGTTGAGGATTGCGTGGCATGTAGATGATTCCGCAATCAATGATTTGTTACTCGTACCTGACGGCAGAGAATAGCCCAGAGTACAGACCAGATCTATACAGAGTACAGATAGGACTACTTGTTTACTTTTTATTTTCCAAACTTCTATGGGTTTGTTGTTTTTATTTGTTGCAGGTTTGAAGAGGCCATAATAGATGTTTATTTGCAAATCAAAACTATTTTCTTTTCTATCTTGGGCTTAGTTGTTTAATAAGTGACCTTTAAGATCAAATAACGGTTTATTCCTTGATTGTACAATTTCGAATTAGGCCTGCCGAAACGCTCCGGTACGTAATATACAAACGTGATCGTAGAATTCATATTTTACAAGGACATCCCTTAGGTTTTTCCAAACACTCTACATCGGCAACAGTTCCATCAGGTGTGTAAATACATCTAGAACTTTCATTAGTATCGCCAGCGATTCCTGCAGGAGAGGTTGCGGCGGGCTCTTCTGGGAGACTGGGATATTCGCCTAACCACCTTCTGTGCTCGGTTGAGATACTCTTTAGGTCTTGTGGCAAAGGGGGACGGTCTCGGTATCCCCTGTATACGATTCACTGTCTCTGCCTGGTTGATCCCTGAGGAGTCGGTGGGAAGAAAGATGGTAGTGGACTTGACGAAGAGGAGAGAAAACGGTCATGATCGCTGATCGCCTTGGAGTGTATGGTGTTGATGTAGTCATCACCCCAGGTGTTCCACCGCTGCCGCTACTACTGCCAGTCTGACCGTGTGTACATTGAGGAGGTTGTAACCCTCTATCTCTACTAGTAAGCCTGTCCTCTTGGCTAGTTCCCACAGTAGTAGGAAACCCCAGCTAAACAGCCACTGTCTGTAGTTCGTGGAGGAACTCTTCGTCAATCTACCTCACATGAGGCACGCAGGTCCTCGTCAGCGACGCGGCATGGTGGTAATAGTGTCGGTAGATGAGCCTCGGCATTGGTGGAAGCCGGGTTCAAGGGTTTGTCAAGTTCTTCATGTCACAATCCACGTTCTTGCTGTACCTAGCTGTTCAGGATACGCTGAGTGCATCTAGTGTGTCATTGTGAACGAGGCACGGTGTAGGGGCTTTTTGCCTTCAAACCCATGTGCGCTTTTCTCCACACGTTCTAGGTTGTATCGGTCACCCTCCTTTCGTCTTGGTATCACGTGTGTTGGCAGATACACGTGGAAACGCGGGTTATCGTTCAGGTACACGTGGTACCGAAGCGAAATGAGGGTGACCGATACGACCTATAGAATGTGTAGAGAATGGCACCCATGGGTTCGAAGGCAAGATGCCCTGACACAACCACGAGCTCGTCACGATGGCCTATTCGATGTACTTGGTGCAACCTAGACAGCCAGGTACAGCAGGAACGTGGATTGTGACATGAAGAACCTGATGAATCCTTGCGGACCGACTGCCACCAATGCCGAGGCTCATCTAAAGTCACCCATGCTACCATGCCGCGTCGCTGACGAGGACCTGGGTGTCTCATGTGAGGTCGATTGACGAAGAGATCCTCCGCGAACTGCAGACAGCGACTGTTCAGCTCGAGTTTCCCACTACTGTGGACACTAGCCAAAAGCACAAGCTTACTAGTAGAGACAGAAGGCTTCAACTCCCTCCATATACACAGTCAAACTGACAGCAGTAGCGGAAGCGGTGGTACACCTGGAGTGATGGATACATCTACACTGTACACTCTCAGGCGATCAGCGTTCATGTCTGTCGTTCTCTTTGCCGACATCAAGTCTATTGCTATCTATCTCCCCGCTGACACCTCTGGATAACCTAGGCGGTGATTGTAAGTTGTGTACAGGAGGTATTGAGATAGACCCCTGCTGCTACAACACCTGGAGAGATACTCAACCGTGCACAGGAGATGTTGTCAGGCGATTGTCCAGGTTACCCTGTGGAACCCGCCGCAATCTCTGTAGCAGGAGTTGCCGACGATGCTAAAGGACGTTCTAGATGTATTTGCACACCTGATGCAACTCGGCTAACTCTGGCTTTTCGGATTTTTTACTTTTGGTACAGTAAAATAAATGCTTATACGTACTGCCATCGGAATCGGATTATAAACGTAGTGTTTTAGCATCAACTCCATTTTTGGGGAAAAAACAGTTGGTGGCATTTATCCCCGCAGTTAGTGGCTATAGGAAATTCTCTGGGATTCATGGTAGGGCTTGTGGCTGCTCTATACACTGCGGAAAAACTGGATTGACAGCGCAGACTGGTCACTACTAGTGTACATGGCAGTGGACGCATACGCCATCCAGTGGACATCTGTTCCTGCCGTGGTGCCGTGGAGAAGCACGACGTGGTGTGGAGTGACATCACTACATTGGGCACTGCCCGGAGACCAGTGGTACACCAGAGTGACTCACCTCTATCTTTAACGGTGGGTACATTTTTAATTAACAAAACCTGTATCTTTTAGCGTTTCCTGTGGTTGGTCAGTTTGCAAAGTACCTTTGAAGTGAACTCAAATAAACAGCCATCTATTTATATTTTATGCAAATTTGAATTGTATAGTTGGTAAAGTAACTTAGTACACAAGGCATTGATAACATTTTATTTGTTTTAATAAGAACAAGGATTGTCAGCATAAAATACTTCATGTCATTAGACCTAAGATTTGTACTAGTTGGTTCGTGATAGATTTTTTATGGATTATATTCACAGCTAATATTTAATAGTATAAAGGTAGTAGGGAACAAAAATTAATAGTACAAAATATGTTCTCACTAAATTCGCTGTCTGTTCGTTTTAAGAATCCAATTTGCTAAACAACCCATATTATAGTTGAAATAAGAATTAGCAACAAATGCAAAGTTAAAGTGGAATTGCACTAAGAAAGTGATAAGAATAACGAGAAAGACGCGAGAAGCATAATTAGAAAGGTCTTATCAAGCTTTACGTTTATCACTTTAATGGCTCTTCCTTAGTGTTAACATCTTTGCTAATAAAATGGAAAATCTCTTCAGCCAGAGATAATTTCTTTAGCAATCATCCTTCATTTGTATTATGATGTTTTTGTACTTTTAATAATTGTCGATTCTTCACTAACACATGTTTAATTTGTTTTCTACTCGAAATTAAATACGTTGAACTGTTGAGCTGCAGGTGCAGAGTTACGTTTTCCATCCTTCGATGTCATCCAAACATTTTCTGATGCAGTCAGTAGAGGTATTTTTAACAAGTTATCAATGTGTGGTATGGTGATCGCCACATATCGTACAACTATACCTAGTTCAGCCAATCATAACACTTGATGTACGTTCTTCAATTCTTTGATTCTTGAATAACTACTAGGCTAGTCGATGAAACGGCATTTCTGGAAGTATGTTTTCTGGAATTTATGTTTCACAGAATATTGAATCTCGGACAACGTTTAATCCGTATGATGTAAAACTACGTTTCTGAAACAAATAAAGCCTATAAAACAGTTAACAGTTTTTGACAATTGATAATGATCTGAACTTGTTTTAAATATCTACAGTAGTACATACGCTTTTCATGGCTAGCCGATTCAAAAACTAGCATTAAACACTGAAAATATATTAATTTTAAATAAAACATATATGAGTATGGTTAAATGTCAAAGGCAGGCCATATTAGCTGATCACGACGATAATAAACACGAGCAATCGTTAAAAAAATATGAGTACTAATCTACTTAATTACTAGATTATCGTTGTTACGAATTATCATTGTAGTTTTACTCCCTAACTAAACTGACAAAACCCTACTGCCTTAAACTTTTAAGGTATATCACTACATCACAGAATCTTCTGTGCATAACATAGGCGTTATGATTTACTTGGTTGACAAGAAATCATTTTAAAACTTAGTTTGCAAACATATTGAAATTCTTCATCACAAGGGTAGTCGTTCCAGAAGTAATCCTGTCCTGCGTGTCCTAAAAGGCATCTTTCCCCTTCACTGCTCTTCCACTTGGTGTTGTCGGGTTGATCGGCCTTCCAGTAGGTGTAGAGGAACTTCTGGGGCGGCAAAGTGGTCCAGGTGAAACTGCCCCTAGTGGCCAGGTCACTGCCTCCCAACCAGAAGTACGAGGTCGTCATGTCTAAAGGAAAAATGATGTTAGGTTGCCTTTTGTAGAGTCATGCAGCTTAGGTAATTACCTACGTTAAGGGATTCTAATAGCCAATGAGAACATCGACAGTTGGCATCCCTGCTACAATTAACGGTTGGCAGCCCTACCACCATAGGGATAGCAGACAGCAAGTATCTCAGTTTCAGCCAATCAGTGACTAAAGATGGTACTCCACGGTGAGATCGAGATAATTCATGCAAATTATAATGATTTTGACGTGGAGTGAGCCGGAAGAACTAGATCGTAAATCAATATATACATTAGTTTGTATTACGTAAAACATATACATGTTATGCAACCGTCATTAGTATTAGGTGTCTAATCCCATTCAAACATTCATGTAATTTGCAACCGCCCAATCCTCATTCACTCGAATTTGTTCCAGTCTAGCCCCTTGGTCCGTGATCTGTTTACCGAAATTATTCTGTAACCAAATTTCTTTTCAAAATTGTTTAGAATGCATTTGGCATAGGTGCACTTTTGATCCAATTTGGTAGACTCCTGTCCGTGAAAGCAAATTTCGGATTGGATGTCACTTTCTCTTACGAGGTTTCCAAAATGTAGAGGCAGGGTATCAAAGTTGAAATTATATGTTTATTTGTAAAGGTTTAAAATTATAATGAAAATTATTGACGATTGCAGAACATTCAAGTTTTTTTTTTCAGAATAAACCATTTATTAAAATGTTTATAAGATGTTGGCTTACCGGGAATATGTCTGCCGACGGTGGCCTTGAACGCTACTTTGAACTCCTCGAGTTCAGACGCGCTCGTGACGCTGGCGAACTCGAGTCCAAAACTCTCGCAAGTTTCTCGTGCTTTGTGCCAGTTTTCCTGTGAGACATGTTCAACACGATAATCACACATTCTTTGGTGAAAAGTACCCCCTCTCCCCAAAAAGGGGGGTTACAGTTGTCCGATTTTTCTGGTTAACGAGCTGGACCGAGATATTTACAAAAGGAACATTTTTGGTGAAAGCCTAAATCCAAACTTGGTGCAAATCGGACAAAAGTGCGATTTGTAGTTGATAGCGATGAAAAAAATGCTCAAAGCGTGTTTTGGGGGTCAGGTTTGGTGCTCATTTCATGGTCCTGGGCCTGGGTCAGGACCATATAATTATATCATGCTGACGGCATTGAATATCTCATTTTACCAAAGAAAATTTGATAATTGCTATAGGCTACAGTTTTTCTGTAAACTAGAGCGTAACAGTCATAAACTATAATGTAATCCGTAGAAAAATACGGCACTGTTAGTTAGCTAAATAAATAAGAATAATAATTTGATAATAAGAATTTATTAATAATTTACAATGTGAATTGTGTTGACTTTAATGAAATGGAGATGATACGATATTGGTGAAAATATAAGAGGTAAATTATAATTCAAAATACCAGAATGGGCTTAAGCCACTGGTGAAATAATGTCCATATACGTCTTATAATTTTGTCTTTCTTATTTTAATTTATATATTGTAGTTTGAGTGGCTAACTTGATTTTGAAATTACTATATATTCAACTATGTTAAACACTCCATATTATGGTAGGTTATCAGGTTCTGCAATAAACTCTGCTACAGAGTAAAGAGCCTTAATCAACAAATATTCTTTTAGTTTCCTTTTGAATAAAGCCAATTCTGGCAGTAAACGTTTGATCTCGTTGGGGAGCTTGTTTAAAAGTTTTATGCCAGCCTACATTTTTTAACATATTTATTTAATCAAATTAATATGTAATTTAAAAAAATTTTAGCTAGCTCGCAACTCAATCGTCAGTGTAGTCTAAAACTTTTCATTGAGTCACGTAAAAATCCTTTCCCAACATACATACCTTGTTTCTAAATTATTGTAACAGAAATCTTTCTAAACACTTTTGTGGGTATACAAAAAGAAAGAAATTTCCTGTTCAGCCGTTTTTATGCAAAGTAATCGTAAATACTTTAGATATAAAGTTTGATATTTAACGCGTTAATTAAACTGACGTGTACGCACCGTGTGATCAGGTCGGCTGAAGATGTATTTGTACTTTATATTTGTCACATTAGGAGTTGTGGAAAATGGGTTCCAGTTGTCGGAGCCTTTGGGTAAAGGACAGTGTACTGCAATCAAAGGAGTAACATTTAAACACATGGTGTGTCAATAGGGTACTAGACTAGTATTAGAATATCACGAAAGAGTGTATAAAATTCACACACCTAGAAAACTGTCGACCAAAATTCATGTTGTCCAGTTAATAAATAATTAGGTTATAACTAGTAGGTAATAAATAGTTAGGTAAAATTGTCCATAACCCAATCTCTAATTTAGGCCTAAAAGTATTAATAAACTATGATTTCCGGTTTCAGGACCTATTTGAAGTTAATTTCCTTCTTTGTAGCCTGAATATCCTGAATGAGCTTAGAAGCTAGATGTGTGCTGACGATCGTTTCGGTCTAATAAGGCCGTCTTCAGAGCACGATCACTAAACTAACACTATAACTGATTATGTACACTTTAAATGGGGCAAACTTTACATTCATTGAGGGGCAACGCGGGGCACCTTTACCAACCCCCGCCCACAACCTCCCCGTTTCCCTCAATGAATGTGAAGTTTGCCCCATGTAAAGTGTAAGTAAACAGTGTACATAATCAGTTATAGTGTTAGTTTGTGTAGTGATCGTGCTCTGAAGATGGTCTTATTAGACCGAAACGATCGTCAGCACCACATCTAGCTTTAAGTTTCATCAGGAAGCTGTAGACAGCCTCCTTGGCTTTGGCTCCGGTCACAGAGGAGGAAATTGCTAGAGTGATAAGAGAGCTCACGTCAAAAGTCAAATGACTCAAGCCACATTTCAACGTGGCTCCTTAAGCAGTGCTCAAAGCATTTATTGGCTCCACTCGAGCATTTGATCTTTTCACTCCGGAACATTTCCATCCTCTCTCAAAATGCAAAGGTCACACCGATCTTCAAGAAGGTGACCCCTTTCTACTCAAAATTATCGTCCCATCTCAATTCTACCAATATTCAGCAAAATTTTGAAAAGCTTTCTTCACCCGATGCGTTCAATTTTTAGAAAAAAATCATCTTATCAGCAAACCAATTCTTTCGAAGTGGTAAATCGACAACAGACTCAGTTCTGCGTCTAGTCGAGCTGATAGTAGAGAAAACGAGGGTCAAAAAGATACGCTAAGTGTATTTCTTGATCTATCGAAAGCTTTTGACTGTGTTGATCATCGAATCTAATCAGCAAGATGGAGTACTACGGGGTTCGAGGAGTGCCCCTCAGGTGGCTTGAATCGTTTCTCTGTAATCGAAAGCAATTTGTAGGAATTTCAGATGTCAGATCAGGGGAGGAATGTTTAAGATATGGAGTCCCTCAGGGCTCTATACTCAGTCCGTTGCTCTTTTGATCTACGTCAACGATGCCAGTTCAGCGGGTACAGGGCGAATCGTCCAGTACGCTGATAACACGACTCTCTGTTTCAAAGCGAGTTCCATCGAACAACTTGAAATCGTGACTTTTGTCGAAACAGAACAATTCAACATTTCCACGAGCTCAATCTCAAAACAAATTCATCAAAATCAAACTTTATTCAATTTTGTTTACGGGAAAACGACTCAGATAGTCCCACAGTAATAGTGGATGACACTGAGATCGAAGAGGTCTACACAACTAAATTCCTTGGAATACACCTTGATCGAGGTTTGACTTGGAATACTCACGTAGACCACGTTTGCTCAAAACTATCCTCAGGAATTTATGTTTTGAGGAAACTGTCCGAATACTGCCCAACTCAGGTACTGATGACGGCGTATTACGGAGTAATTTACCCACACTTATCCTACGGATTGACTTTGTGGGGAGGTTGCACTAAAACAAATTGGTCTAGGATTTTTATTCTTCAAAAACGAGCAGTCAGAATAATCGCCAAATTGCGAAGGAGAGAGTCGTGTAGAGAGGCATTCAAAAGTCTAAAACTGTTGACTCTACCTTGCCTCTACATTTTGGAGACGTGTCTCTTTTTTAAATCAAAAAGTAATACCATAAGAGGTACAGACGTACACTCTTATGAAACTAGAGGCAGGGACAGCTACCGAACTGGGAGACACAGAACGGTAGTTCATGAACGTTTGCCTTCCCAGGCAGGAGTTCATTTCGTCAACAGACTACCAAATTCGTTCAAAAATGCCCCTGAGCCTAAGGCATTCAAAGCTCGTCTTAAAACAATTCTGATTTCTCAAGCATTTTATGATACAGACGAGTTTATGGCATTCAATTGGGAGACCCTATGATTCACTGATTGAATAGGGACTAGAGTGGCTACATTCGAATGCATGAGAGAGAGTGAATGTAAAAACTGTATGTTTGAATGGGATTTAGATGTAAGAGTGCAAGGAAAATTTTAGATATTCAAACATTTGACGATTGCGATACATTTATTGTAAATGTCCAATATGCAATAAAACATGTATTTATTTATTTATTTATTTATTTAGGATCTCCAGGCTACGAAGAAGGAAATAAGAGTCTTACTTGCAATAGGTAGGATAATGTCAAAAACATCTTCATTGAAAATGGTTTTCATATGAAACCTATTTTTACTCTTAGGCGTTCGTGGCCGGAGTCACAACCATAAACTAGTTCTTTGAGTTTACACTGCGTCAAAACATCATAATTATTAGTTGGAAATAATTCACCAACGGTTTCAGTTAATCAGTGACAGAAAATTGTATTCCACAATGAGACCAAAATATTTTAAACTAATTATAATGATGTTTTGACACGGTGTGAACCGAAAGAACTAGATTATTAAACTTACTGTCCTTTACAAATATATTTGCAACCAAACGGTTTGCTTCTGGTTCTTTAAATCTATAGACCTGACCTTCGTCATACTTGTGTAGCTTTTAAATGAAATTACTAACCCAAAGTTTCACTACGTTGACATGAAGACACCAAGTTTGCAGAATCAACTCGTTTGTAACCTTCCTTGCAGCTGCAAGACAGCTGATTGTTGTTTATTTTACAAACGGAGTTGGAACCACACAGGTGAACTTTACACAGGTCTTCGCATTTTCCTGATACACAAATCTTATTTCCTGGACAATGACCGTTCACATGGCATTCTGCAAACAATAAAACATTAAGGGATTGGAACGTCCCTTATACGGTGCATGTTAAACTTACAAGTTTTGGGTACACACACTACTTCTAAACTATTTTTCATAGAGTTTCCAAACAAAAATTAAATGAAAGATTATACCTTTGAGTACATGGTAGACCTACTCATTTTTTGTTTAGTTGTTTAAAATAAATCAGAGTACTAAAAAGGTTTTCCTTAGTTTTTTATATGAACACACCCCTAATGTGTTATAGAGGCTAGATACATTCTAGTGGCTCTACCATGTACCCATAGACATCCTCTGTAAGTGGTAAAAAATGTGTAAATGCCCTAAAGTACCATTAAGTAGCCACCATTTTAAAATGGTACAGAAGATCGTGCTAGTAATCTTTCCATAAATGGTCTTACTTAGATACACATTTATATTAGGCTTAAGCTATGGTTTCCTAGAAAGCGGTGACCGCTACATTACGGCCGTAATATGACGGTGAGTTTTGTTTTCAATACAATCAGATGAGAGTGGTTTCAGAAAAAGGTGGACGTAAAGTTAGCGGTGAAAACTAGTTAAGGTTTTTCACCAGGTGACACATTTTGTTTTTAAACAAAAGTCTAGCTTGTCCATTACTTCATACGTAAATAAACTTTGACAACCAAAACAACATGTCAAAGTTGTTTTGTCTACACATGTTTAAATATTGTGTTACGTCCACCGTCATTACGTTCACCGCTACAATAACGGCCGTAATTTAGCGGTGAACTTTTTTCTAGGAAACCATAGCTTTAAGCTAAATCAGATTAGTGGGGGGGAGGTACAATGTGCTAGTAATCATGCTAGTACTTAGTCTTTCCATAAATGGTCTTACTTAGATACACATTTATATCAAGCTTAAGCTAAATCAGATGAGGGGTGTGGGAGATACAAAATGGCGAATATCTGGCAAACGAAGCGTTTTTGCAAAAATTGCATTCTTGATTTTATTTTTATTTTGACCCAATAAACCTAACCTCAAAGTTGGTGACATTCTTTTATGGACACTCTATATTTTGGTAATTTAGGAATTTTACATTATTTAGAATATGATTATGGCCTGATTAGGCTGAAATGCGTCGTCCATCAACAAAATAGTACCCATTATCTATTGAATACTATCCTGGGGCTAATATAAATGATATTAGGATTTTTGTCGAAGAAGTTGTGAAAATATCTGATTTCACTGTATTATCCTGTTGAATCCAGCAACGTTATAGATCTATCTACTCACTTGCACAAACGGAAGTAGTATAATTTAGATCTGCTCTACGGTAGCCGGTCGTACATTTGCACATTGTGTTGAAATGATTGGTTGTTTTACACTCTGAATTCTCCCCGCAGGACATGAACTTGCAAGGATCCTCGCAATGATTGGACGAGCACATCCGGTCGAGAGGACAGTCAAAGTGTGTCTTGCAATCTGCAAGCGATGTTGAAATATGTAACAATCAAATTAATAACCAAACTATAGTAAAAGAACAAAGGAATCTAGGAGTTTTCGTTTATAAAAACGTTTTTAACTAAAGGTGAAAGAAAGAAACAAAAGTGAATAAAAAATAGCATGAAATATGATTTTGAAGGACAACTAAATTTAATCCCCAATATTATTATATCAAGAGAGAACAACACAAAAGATCCAGGCTGGTAAACAGTCAAGAAGAAGTTTTTTCGATAGTGTCACAGACAATGGGAACGTCGAAAATTGGCATCCCTCTCAACAGGATATCAGGCAGCTAGTAGCTCAGTTTCAACCGATCAGAGACTTAGGATAGTACTCCACAGCGAGACAAAATATCTCAAGGTAATTATTATTATAATGATGTTTCGACCCAGTGTGAAACGGAAGAACTAGATTATAGTATCACCCATATCCTACCTTGCTCCAGCACACATGGATGGTTTCTGGTTCCTTGAACCCCCTGCTTGCACACACAGATGACCTCATAATTCTTGACTCTACATTATGCTTGTTCGCCTATAACCTACCTTGCTCCTGGACACAAGATCATGGTTGCTGGTTCCTTGAACCCCTTGCTTGCACACTCAGATGACCTCATGGTTCTTGACTCTACATGATGCTTGTTCGCCTATAACCTACCTTGCTCCAGGACACAAGGATGGTCGCTGGTTCCTTGAACCCCCTGCTTGCATACACAGATGACCTCATGGTTCTTGACTCTACATGATGCTTGTTCGCCTATAACCTACCTTGCTCCAGGACACAAGGATGGTCGCTGGTTCCTTGAACCTGCTTGCACACACAGATGACCTCATGGTTCTTGACTCTACATGTTGCTTGTTCACCTATAACCTACCCTGCTCCACGACACAAGGATGGTTGCTGGTTCCTTGAACTCCCTGCTTGCACACACAGATGACCTCATGGTTCTTGACTCTACATGTTACAGTTTACTATTAATATGGCAGTCTGTGGCGTCTGTAAGAAATCATCAAGTGAAGAAAGTGATGTGAAGTGTACAGGATCATGTGGTTTTGTATTTCATCCAGAGTGTATCAAGGGAATTGGAAAAGAAGGTTACACGACAATCAAAGGAATACAAGTGTAAGGACTGCAGGACAACCTCGTCTCAGGAAGTGCAAAATCAACCAGTGCAACTGTAAGTGTTCTATCTAAAGACTTTCTTTGAGTGTCATGGAAGGTTTTAAGAAGGAGGTTTTTTCTGAGATGGAGAGTTTTAAGAAAGAAGTTTTTTCTGAGTTAGTTGCATTCAGAAGTGACGTGAATAGCTTATCTTCTTCATTGCAATTCATATCGGATAAGATGGACTCGTCTAATAAATTGATGGAACAACTGAATTCTCAGTTCAAACAGTTGAAGAAAGAAAATGAAGAGATGAAATCCAAATATTTAGCTGTGAATACTAAAGTCAGTGAACTACAAGACAGATTAAGGAACTTGGAACAGTATACCCGAGTTAACAACATTGAAGTGAACGGGCTACCAGTGACCAAAGAGGAGTGTGTCAAGGACTTGGTGAGAGACCTGGGTGCAGCCATCGGGGTGGAGGTGCAGGCCAACGACGTGTCCACGGCGCATCGAGTACCCTCGTTCAACCGGGACAGGGACCAAGCCCTCATCATCCAGTTCACCAGCAGAGCCAGAAGGGAGGAGTGGATCAGCAAGTACCGGGCCATGAAACCAGCTCTGACAGCGCAGCAGGTCAACCAGCGCTTCCCGAGTCAGCGTGTGTACATCAATGACCACCTGTCTCCGGAAAACAAACAGCTGCTCTCCAGGTTGAAGAAGAAGTGTCGGAGGTCGGCTACACCTTCGCCTGGTGCAGGGACTCCAAGTTCTTCGCCAGGAAATCCGAAGGGGACCCGGTCAAGAGGATCTACAGCTTCGAGGACATTGAAGAAAAAATCAAGTAAATGTGTCAAACAATCTTTTCTAAATGCAAGTTAAAACCACTAATAGCATTTTTTTTCTCTAGTTCATAAATTATGTAAACAATTACCTTCTCAAAATAAATTATGAATAATTTCCAATTAGATTACTATTTAAACTCATTCAATTGTTTCTTTGAGGGTAATGACACTGAAAACGCCCTTGATATAATTTACCAATATTAGAAGCCTAAGAAAAATTTCAACTCTTTCATTGTAGAATTGCATAAATTGAAAAAAGAAATAAGCATTATAGTTTTATGTGAGACATGGATAAATACTGACGAGGTAGATTTGTTTCATATTCAGGGATATAATACATTTTATTGTTGTAATGACAATTACAGAGCGGGAGGAGTGATTTGTTACGTAAAGGATTGCATAAATGTTTCAAATTTAAATGTTACAATGATAACCGCTGACGTTTTATTTTTGAAAATTAATACTAAAAATATATTTTTTAATCTGTTATGTGTATACAGATTACACAGTTGCAGTGAGAGGGATTATATCCATGAGCTTACAACAGAATTATCAACATTAGCTTCTTATTCAATAATTGTTGGTGACATTAACTTAGATCTTTTAAATAATTCACAGTTGACTCAGGACTATCTAACCATGTTAAGTAGTTTTGGTTCACGCAGATTGTTAACTGTCCAACTAGAATTACTAATTTAACTAAATCTTGTATTGACCATGTATTTATTAGACATAGGGATTTATCAATTTTTAGGGCTGCAGTATTTGATGTATGCTTGACAGATCATTGTTTAATTGGTTTAAAAGTGTTGAAAAAAACACATATCTTGTCTGAAAATAATAACAGTCAAGCCAACACTCAGTTTTCAATTGATTATAATTTGTTTAAGAATACGTTAGCCAATATTTCTTTAAATCATATTTTTGAGATTAATGATGTAAATTTGTGTTTTGATACTTTTCATAATATTTTATTGGACGTTGTGAATAAGTCTAAGAAAGTTGTAAACAGTAAAAATATTGTAAATAAGGCAAGAGAAAGGAGTCCGTGGATAAGTCAATCTATCTTGAATAAGATAGAAAGAAAAACACCTATACAAAATTTATAAAAAAGACCTTATGATAGAGAGTTTTCCAATTTTTTAATAGATTTTCAGAACATTTAAAGAACGAAATTGACGCAGTAAAACACTCGTATTACGCGAAAAGATTTTAGATTGTAATGGTAGCCCAGCCCTTCAATGGAAAGTGATTAATGGACTAACAGGTAATAATAAAAGTAAAAGTATTGAAAAAGTCCAACTCCTTAGCGGAGTAGTTATTTCCGAACCAAGCATTATTGCTGAAGAAGTGAATAAATACTTTGTCACAGTACAGTCAGCTGAAGAAAAAATCAATTCTCAGATAGAACCTTTTAATTTCAGAAATAGATTAACTTCTTTTTTATTTTTCCTGTAACAGTAGATGAAATTTTACAAATAATAAAAGGTCTAAAAAATAAAAAGTCCTCAGGTTTTGACAATATTAATACAACACTAATTAAATATATTGCAGATGAAATATCACCCATACTAACACACATAATTAATTTAAGTTTTAGTTCAGGAATTTTCCCAGACAAATTAAAAGTAAGTGTAGTAGTGCCAATTTTTAAAAAAGGCACGTCAATTAAATTAGATAATCTTCGTCCTATTAGTTTATTAACAGTGTTCTCTAAGATAATTGAAAAACTCATGAAAAATAGACTTAGCAGTTACTTGGAAAGCATAAATTTTTTTAATAGGAATCAATATGGCTTCAGAAGGGGAAAATCTACTGAAGATGCTTTAATAAATGTTACAGATTTAATTTATGGTAGCTTAAATATTGGTAATAAATCTATGGGTTTATTTATTGATTTCAAAAAGCCTTCGACATGGTGAATCATGACATTTTGCTTTTAAAGATGGAGGCAGCTGGAGTGAGAGGAGTAGCACTCAGCTGGTTTCGCAGCTTCCTGACTGGGCGTCAGCAGGTGCGTGGGAACTGCCTCAGCAGTCCTCTGCCCATCACTGCTGGCGTGCCTCAGGGCTCGGTCATCTCAGCTACTGTTTTTGGTGTTTATTAATGATCTTTGGAATTAATTCTAAACGGAAACCTATTTCGCGGATGATGTAGCTCTTTTCTACAGTCATACAAATACAAATACGCTTTACAATTTTGTAAATGAAGATCTAAAACTATTAAGGATTGGTGCTTGTTAAATAAAATGTATATAAACGTTAAAAGACCAATGTTAACTTTGATTTTAGAAGTTTCGATTTTGCAGAAGGCTTGAAGTATCATAGTACAACGTGTGCCATTGTAGATTGTGATTGTGAGTTGTTAAAAAAAGAGACATCATTTAAATATCTTGGTGTCATGCTGGATGAGAAATTAAGCTGGGAACCCCATATATCACAACTACAAAATAAATTAAAATCGTCAATTAGAAAATTCTATTTCTTGAGAAATATGTGTACACCAAAATTATTGAAAACGTTGTATTATTCATTAATTGACTCAAGAATCCAGTATGGATTAGTTTGTTGGGGAGGCACATATAAATATTTAATAGAAAGGATCAGAGTAGTCCAAAATCATTTCATGAGAATCATTTTAAGTATGAAAAAAAGGGATAGTTCTTTTCCACTTTTTTCACAATTGAAGATTCTACCTGTTCAACATCTTTACATTTACAAAGTTTTAAGATTATTTTACTTAAGAAGTGGCAACACAGGTACAACAGACCTTGTGTACACCACCAGAAGCATTAACCACAGAATTTTTAGAGTTTCCAAAGTAAACAAATCTTCTTTTAAACATTCTTTCATCTACAATGGTCCGAAATTATTTAATCACTTGCCCTTTGAAATTAAAGCTTTAAATAATTTTAACACATTTTTAAAACAAGTAAAAAGCTGGTTACTTTGTTACGACGATGTTTCGTTTTTAAAATAGGTTATTGAAAAAATTGTGTAGGTTTAGGATTTTCTATTCGCGTTTCCATTGAGCTCGCCTCTCTGGCCCTAGGGTATTCATGATCAGTACGGGCTGGCGAAAAGCCGGCTGCCTTTGTTTTTTTAAAGGCCGCGTCTGTGTTGGCGTCCAGCCCAGGAACGCTTGGGTGCCTTGGTCCGGAGGGTGAGCTCGGAATTTACTTGGCGTGTTGAATAGTTTTTCAGTTATTAATGGAGAATAACTTTGTATGTTTTTTTTTTAATTAGATATTGATGTAAACATAGCTATTAGTAAGTAACCTTTGATACCTGACATTGTAAAATTTTAAAGTATAAGTAGCTTGTAGTGTTAAGCAGACGTCGCAGAGTGTGGCTCAACAGTCAGTACAGTGATAAGACTGGACTCAAAAGTTAAATAGTTTATTTTTGTTTTGTTATCGCTGGCCGCAATACTTGACAAGCGGTTAGTGTCATTCCAGAGTGTTTTTCATTTATTGTAAAATTGTGTAAATATTGCTGGAATAAATCATTTATTCATTTATTCATTTATTCATTGTTCACCTATAACCTACCTTGCTCCAGGACACAAGGATGGTCGATGGTTCCTTGAACTCCCTGCTTACACACACAGATGACCTCATGGTTCTTGACTCTACATGTTGCTTGTTCACCACAATATGCAGTGCTGTTGCACATCAACCTCAAGTCACCACATTGTCCTTCAGCAGGGAAACAGGCTTCGTAGTCCCGACAATCCAAGTCCGATAAGCAACCTGTGCATTGTATAATATCAACAATCTTGAATCAATAGGATAACTACAGAGCGGCTTTTGATGGAGTGATGCCATTTAATTGGACACTTGTTCTTTGTTTATTACTTCGTTTTATTATTCATTGCTATCGGGAAAAGTTAGCTTGAAATCAAGCCAATCGTTTTACTCTCATGGTCATTATAATATTTTTTAACTTAATAGCTTGATAAAAAAACATCAGAACGCCAATAACTTTACAATTAATTTGCAAAGCATTCCGCTTGCCTCTACGGGCAACACATATTATGGATCATTTTATTTCAATGTTGATGATTTTGTTATCGTGATCTAGGATAACAAAAATAACATTTCATAATCTTTCAATTGATGAAACCATAAAAACCAAACCAAAATAATTATTGCGGATGGATAACTAAAGACAATTTTAGGGTTTCTTGGGTCATTAAGTATAGCTGAAAATCTTACCTTGGACAAGAGTGCTCCCAAAAATCAACAAATAAAGAACAGCAAAATACAAATTTGGAACGTTGTCACACATGGTCTGAGATAACAGGTACACATGCAAACAGATCTTATGTTCTAACGAAGATTTACAGTAAAATACAGATTGGTTCTGCTGATATCTAGTTCTAATAATTATTACACAAGTTTGTTAAATTTGAACTTTAATCTCTTGTTTATCAGGCCAAACGTAATATCACTCAGTCCCCATAATAATTGCAGTTTGCATGTAATTAACGTGATTTTAAATCAATAGTTAGTTGTTACAACGCATGTTAGATTACTGTCAAGCTTTAGTAAGTTTAAGGTAAAATGTAAATACGATATGGTTAGAGGTAAATTAGAGGTAAATGTCAATACAGGTAAAATAGAGTAATCGATGTAAAGAACAGTGATACGTAATACGTAATTTATACTTAATGTGAGTTGTACTTAAAATGGTTTTACCAATTTCCGACCGGGGGGGAGCCGAAAGGGGCAGAATTAGGCCGCGTGCTTTTTAAAGAGAGAGTTCATGTATATGAAAAAGTGAACGTGTAAAGTAGTAGCAAAATGTTGGGGCGAAGAAACGGGAGTAAACTGTCGTGTCTCCCCTCAAGGAGTCTTAAACCTCAAAACCTCAAAAAGATTGTCTTGTTTAGCGAGGCGAAGTTAGGACTGCAAAGTCCTCCATACCACCCAACCTCAACCTTTACCTAGCGTTAACGTATTAGTCACATTACAAATTTTTCGATCCCCTCGTTACCGGAGTGATAAGCTCCGGAGTCGCGCGCGATACTAATCCGCCACGGATCAATGA
Source organism: Matsumurasca onukii (assembly GCA_018831715.1). Lineage (NCBI taxonomy): Eukaryota > Metazoa > Arthropoda > Insecta > Hemiptera > Cicadellidae > Matsumurasca > Matsumurasca onukii. Next base: position 10,689,261 of record CM032065.1, read on the forward strand.
ATAATGAATACGTGGAGTATAATGAATATGTACAGGATTATATACAAATATTTACACACACGTTGTTGTACAGAATCCACCACGGATCAATGAATAATGAATACGTGGAGTATAATGAATATGTACAGGATTATATACAAATATTTACACACGTTTTGTTCAATTGTACAGCAAATAATACTGTTTATAACCCACAAAACTACTGTATTGGTACTATTTTCTATTATATATTACCAAATTAATACTATTTAGTAATAATAAAAAATAACATTTGAACGCAACGGTCTATTGCGAGAGTTACTATGACTTTTGAAAGATAGTTAAACTATCTTTGTTGGCACTTGTCAACTTTTATTTTAACAAGATTGGTATTCTCAACTTTCTTTATGTTTTGTTACTTCAGAAGTATTGGATTAATTATATGTTTTATAAGTATGTGTCACATTCAGTTGATTGTTTCAATGAATGTGAAGGTCTTCCTAGCAATCCATGTATTCATATTAGGTTACATGTTTGAAATGTGTAACTACAAGCTACAACTTTTCTTAATTCTTTCATTTTCCCCATATTAATATTTTTCTAAAACTACTTTCATCCTTTCCCAAGCTCATAGCTCTACCAAAACATCTCCGATACCAGAAACCAGCACCCGCTCGTCTGGACAACTTCCTTTCTCACGGTGTAACAGTAACCCTTTAGGCCTTCTAAGAACAATCATTCTAAACCCTGAGAACAATCAATAGTCGAAGTCAGCAAGAAGAATTTGCGACACGTGCAGTCCACGTGGACTATCAGCTATTGTTTGAGCACCAATTAAAATCACATCTATTCACATGGCGGAAGTGGTCAGAGGTGTCCAGCGGACTTTCTTCCACCCGGAGGTAGCGGACATCAATTCTCCCCAAGTCTTCAAGCTCTGCTGCCTCCGTGGTGTGTTCCCCTAAGTGAGCCAAAATACAAAATGAATTAGAATGGATATTCCCTAGCGTAAGTAGGTACAAAATTATTTGTATAGTAAAATGTAAACTTGGTCATTCTATTTCATTTCTTGGATAACTAAATTTTTTAAATTCAAAATAACTTAACGATTTCAACTACACAATGTTTATCACTCCAGTGGTAAACAGTATGTCAGCCACAAGGCTTAAACATGTTAAATTGTAATACAAAGTTCCAAAAGTTTCAGTATTCTTGTTAAATATTACAAAGGTTGGTCATATTCTTGTCTAATTAGGTTTAATAGTAATTTTATAAGTACATACGTAATCATATTTTCATTAGAAGAGTTTAAATTTCCTTGAATTAATTTACAATTAAAATAAATACTGTAGCTTGAAAGTTAACAGTCGTATCTTCTTCCCTTGTGCATCGCGTACCTGCCTTCCAGAGTAGAACAATGCTCCTCTTCTCTCTTCTTTACTGCCGCACCGTCGCCCATGCTTCCTCTCCTCAACCCAGAATCATGAGGTCTTACAACTTGATCAGTACACGGAATGACAAAATTGACATTATGTTTGACAATTTTAAATTATTTAAAGTAAAATGTATGAATTAATTGTCTGTCACCTGTGTAATCGCGTTTCTTTTGTGCTCGCTTCCTCGGTCCGTGGTTACTCATGATCAGTACGGGCTGGCGAAAAGCCGGTTGTCTTTTAAGGCAGCGTCTGTGTTGGCGACCAGCCCAGGAACGCTGGAGTGACTTGGTCCGTAAGAGTGGGCGCAGATGACAAGATTAAATAATTTATTTTTGCACAATTGTTTTTCATCTTCAATTTTTCTATTATCATTTTGTGTGTGCCATTTAATACTGTTACGAATGTTATGTAATTATATCTTTGATTTGTATTGTTGTTGGTTAATTTAGTATTATATTGTTGCTGTATGTTTATTTATTTAAAGTTATACATGGTTATTTATCTGAATGTGTTACAATATTGTTACTTCTCTTCATAGTTAAAATTATTGTTAATTATTGTTTGTTCATAGTTAAAAATTGTTATTGTTATGTTAAAACTTATATCACACAATGTAGTAAAAGAAAAGTGTTAAAATTCAATAGACTATACATACTTGTTTATATATTTGGTTGAAGTGCCTGAAGAAGAAACCTTACATTGGACTTTGAACGTAGTTTTAACTGCTTAGGTGTAACTGGTTGTTTAACTGTATTGGAGCATGAAAATAAAATAAAATTAAAATCTCCACTGCCGAGCGTAGTTTGCCTCACATTCTCAAAATTATCTTTCAACAACTAACAGTAAAATCGTTTAACAATACATTTCTATATTTTTCACAATACAGCGTCATAAATATGCATATAAAGTTTCATTGTAGTCTAATCATAATTGAAGTTTTCAAAACATGAAAACAGTATGTTGGCGAAATTACTTCTCGCGATTATTAGTAACGTGTGTGCTACCAGTCAGCACTTTTTCTTTTAAAGAAAACGAACCAAGCAAACGACAGCTTAAACGAGAAATCTAGCATCTAGAGTACAAATACAAGCAAACCTTTAAAACTCTTGTTTCATCTTATAATTTCTTCTTTTCTGACCTTTTCCTCCACGAGAATGGGAAAAGTCCAAATGTTTCAGCTTTGGAAAAGATTGTAAACATCTGCATTCGAATTGGGATAAACCAATCTTGGGTTATCTGAGGTTATAAAAAACACCAAACTTGCACTATCTGCATATGTTGGCAAATTGTGGTTTAAAATAGTATTTAAAACCGTGGAAAATACAAATGCTATTTGATAACGTCGTTCTTAAAAAACAACGGTATACAATTTTAACTCTTAAAAATTATCTGAATTTGGCTGAAAGTCTTGAGTAACATGAAAAGGTGTTTGATTTTGTATGAGTTGCACTGGCCAATCAAGGCGGTGGTCTCTCGTTCAACTTGACATTTTGGACAGTTTAGTATTCTGTCTGTATATTTTTAATGCAGCTTCAAAACATATCTATGTTCTTAATTTTGATGTCCCATGATTATCTTATTTTATAATGTATATATATTGTAATGTTATACATTTGATAATTTTTTATTGTATCCTTAATTTAATGTTTTTTATTTAATATTGTTTTATAATGGCTTATTTGTAGTGTGGGAAAGTTTACTTTAAACTCAGTTTTGAAACTTCAATAAAATATGGACCAATTTTCAAGTAAAGAGACAACGACGTTCAAATAGTACAATACGGCATGAAATAATTGTTGTAAATTGAGTACCTATATATAAGGAATTTTATCGATGGTGGTCATTATTCCAAGATGGTGAATTTACCAGAAAAGCTACAAAACAATGCGCCAAATCTAATTTTGTCCGCACAATTAAAGCAGAATGATTAAATGTCCTACAATAACGTATTACACTTTCCATACATAATTTTCTGATGGGGCTAAATGTTTTCCACAATTTAGGGGTTGAAACTTTGTTTTCTCTTTCGTCTTCTGAAACGCCCGATATTGAGACCTTCAGCATCTTGTGACACGTTCCGGCGAATTTAAACAAGGTTCTAGAACCAACTATAGTTTTATATCCATAAATGTTCCACACCAACAACCCTATACTGTAAAACTGCAAAATCATATTGGTAACATTTAAAACAGAATCGATCACAAATAATAGATAAACCAGGCCGACACGCAGCTAAGCGTCGCTTGCGTGAGTGTTATGGGGGTAAGAACCAGTGCTCAGATCTGAGTTTTACCATGCTGAAGGCATGAATACATCATTTTTAAAGAAAATTTGATAATTGAAAGCTAGTTGTTCCAAAAATTAACTTTAATCTTTTGAATATCGTAAATTTCAAGTGTATGAACGTATAATAAAAGGTCAAAGAAATCCAAATTGTTGTTTGTAACTATAATTTAATTATAATATTCCCTGAATAAACTGACCAAAAATTCTTAATCTCTAAACTCTGCTCTGCCTTAAAATTAAAGCTAAATATAATTACATCACATTATAAGCGATATAATTTACTTGTTTGACAAGAAATCAGATTGACATTTTGCAGGCGTATTGAAATGCTTTATTACAAGGATAATCGTTCCAAAAGTAATCTGTTCCTGCGTTGTTCAAAAGGCATCTTTCCCCTTCACTGCCGCTCCAGTTGGAGTTGTCGGGTTGGCCGGACATCCAGTAGGTGTAGAGGAGCTTCTGGGGCGGCGTGGTGGCCCAGCTGAATCTGCCCCTGGTGGCCAAGTCATTGCCTCCCAACCAGAAGTTAGACTTCGTCGTGTCTGTAGAGAAAGCCAGGTTAAGAGGATCAGTCAATCAAGCAAAAATCTATGTTTACCACTGAAAACAATGCGTCAAATTGTTGACCGTACAATTGAAGCAGGATGGTTAAATTGGCTTGTTTTCAATTTCCTGACATGTTTTTCTGGGACTAAATGTTGTCCACAATTTAGGGGACTACTACATTAATTTTGTATCAAACTTTGCTCCACTCACTCAAAAAGGAGCAAAACATGGTTTCGTAGACTTCTGTTCCCGGTGCCGTTTATTAAACGAAACGTACAAATGCAGGTTTATATGATAGGGTAGGAGTGATTCTATGTTCTTTGTGCACGGAAAAGGCAAAACCCGCTTGTAATAAATATAACACACTTTTAAAATAACCTATATTTGGCCAACATTTGTTTGCTAGTTTGAGCGTAAGATTTTACCCTACAACCCAACAATGGTGTGTACGTATGAGAAGGAAGGAGGTATTTTATCGGAAGGTAGCACCTAATTATGGAACTTTGCTATATGTCATAAGATTACTCGTTTTATGTAAAACCATGTATGCCAAATGGCTAAAAAACTTGCAAGGTGATTTAAACCATTCCAGAAAAGATTCATCATAGTAGGGAGCGCGAGAGATTGTTGCTTGAATGTCTACAACAATAAACAATTTTGACTTTGATTACAAAGCTAAACCCGTAGTGAACCTCAGGTAAATAATAGGTTTTGTTTTATTTCTAAGTGCTATAACTTTACCATCTGGTTGGAAAACCCTAGATACCACCAAGTGCTCATGATTCTAACGTTTTCCTTACCTCCTTCCTGTTTTCTACCTGATCAGTTAGTTCTCAAGTAAGTGTAAGATGTTGGCTTACCAGGAATGTCTCTGCCGACGGTGGCCTTGAACGCTACTTTGAACTCCTCGAGTTCAGACGCGCTCGTGACGCTGGCGAACTCAAGTCCGAAACTCTCGCACGACTCCCGAGCATTGTACCAGTTCGCCTGTGGGACAATATCGGAACAATAATCACACACATGTATTTTATTAAATCAATAAACAACGGCAGGTTGTTCATATAAGTTATCAGAAATATCACAAAGTTACGTATTTTTATCTGATAAGTAAAATGAATTTTGCATTTTCTGTCTATGTAAAAGCGCCAATGGTTAGTCATCACAGCATTATGTAAGTAAACACTATGTGACTAGAGTCTTTACAGGTTAAACACTAAATAAATTAATATAACTTGTACACATACGCACCGTCTGATCAGGCATTTTTGTCTATGTAAAAGAGCCGATTGTTAGGCATCACAACATTATATTTTAAGTAAACACTATGACTAGAGTCTTAGCAAGTTAAACCCTTAATAAATGAATATAACTTGTACATTATTATACGCACCGTCTAATCAGGCATTTTTGTCTATGTAAAAGAGCCGATTGTTAGGCATCACAACATTATTTAAGTAAACACTATGACTAGAATCTTTGCAGGTTAAATCCTAAATAAATGAATATAACTTGTACATATACGCACCGTCTGATCAGGCATTTTTGTCTATGTAAAAGAGCCAATTGTTAGGCAGCACAACATTATTTAAGTAAACACTATGACTAGAGTCTTTGCAAGTTAAACTTTAAATAAATGAATATAACTTGTACATAATTATACGCACCTTCTGATCAGGCAGGCTGAATAAGTATTTATGTTTCATGCCTGTTCCACTGGATACATCCGGGGCTTTGGATGCAGGCGAGTTGGGTGCAATCCAAACTGTGACGACTGAAAAGATCGGAACAAAACGGTAAAAAATTAAGGTGAAAACATCATGTATCACATGAAGATGTTTACGCAAATGTGCTGCAAAATGTTATCTCAAAAAGTTATCGCTCAGGTTTAACAGGAAAGTGTTGGCCAAAAAGGTTATTTTCGTTATAATGTCAGTTGCCAAGTAGCATCCTTAATACACTTACCGGACTGTCCATAGGAAGGTGAACTAGCTAAAAATAGTATCACTAACGCGAACTGTAGACACAACATAGTGCGATCAGGTCAACACTTTTCATACGGGGAAATGCATTATCCAATAAAAGGCATCTATTTAACAAACACTAATTTACTCGCACTACACTGACAGTGTATGACCACTCACACTACACTGACAGTGTATGACCACTCACACTCACTTCATTAGCAGTGTATGACCACTCACACTACACTGTAGTGAAGCTACGCGAATGATTACAGAACGTTTTCCTCGTCGCGTGAAAACCAGTCTTAGTGACTCATTAGTTCGAGAAAACCGCTCCTAGGGACCAGTTCAATGTTGTTGTTTGTGACGTCGTTAAATTGTTTCTCGTTTATTTCTAAATTAATTTGTATGGATCTTGAATAGGTTTTTTATCGCCGACTGCAAGCTCGCATTTCCGTATCAACAGCAATCAGTAACACACTATCTTTAGACCTCACAGGTTATTTTTGTACTGCACAATACTGTATTGGTTCAGTGTTTACTTTATAGAGATGTATTTTAGTGCGAGAGCGGCTAGCTAATTATTATTTGATTTCGGATACAACTAGAGCTTCTAAAATTTTGCATTATCTTGTTTTCCTAAGACCACTGAATTAACAGAAGTCAAAGTGAATGCAAATAGAGAAATCGAGCTCGTCTATGGCCAGTGACAGCTGCCTTTTTACTGACTGTCTGGTCAATCACCAGACTTGGAGCAGCACTTGGCTCGGAGCAGCGGACGACCAATCACAGCCGTGAATCAGACTGACCAACCGTAAGGCTTTACTTAAGAGAGTAAAAATATGTTAAGCGAAATTCTAAAACAAGCGATCAATGATAAACTCTTATCTCATTACATAAAAATTAACATATCCAAAAAAAAATTAGGGCTCTCCTCCCCGGTTTTTGGGTGGGGGGTGGTTAACGAAAAGTACGTCAAAAGAAACTTCGCGAACCTATAAAAACATTCCATAAAAGGGGTTTCAAAATGTTTCCTCTTTCAAACGTTAAGGTGGGGGGACATATAAAACTCACCCTGTATATTGCTTTATAATGGTTAATTGTGTTTTTGGGAAAGTTTATAATTAAACTTAGTTTTGAAAATCATACTGGTAACATTATTTTAAATTGAATGGATCGTTAGTAATAAATAAGCCAGGCCAACACGCAGCTATGCGTTAGAGCTTCGCTTGCATTAGTCAATTAGTGTTCTGGGAACCGGAATCGGTACTCAGGTCTGGGTTTTACCATGCTGACAGCATGAATACCTCATTTTTCCAAAGGAAATTCGATGATTAAAAGCTAGTTGTTCCAAAAACTACCTTTGAAATCGTCAATTTCAAATGTAGGAACGTAGAATAACAGGCGAAAGAAAACGAAATAGTAGTTAGCAAATAGAGTGTATTTATACTCCCTGAATAAACTGACCAAAAAGGTTTACTCTCTAAACTCTGCACTGCCTTAAAATTTGAGCTAAATATGACTACATCGTAGAATTTTGTATGCGTTACATAAGCGTTATAATTACCTTTTTTGACAAGAAATCAGTTTAAAATTTAGTTTTGCAAACGTATTGGTGGACTTCATCACAAGGGTAGTCGTTCCAGAAGTAATCCTTTCCTGCGTGTCCTAAAAGGCATCTTTCCCCCTCACTGCTCTTCCAGTTGGAGTTGTCGGGTTGGCCGGACATCCAGTAGGTGTAGAGGAACTTCTGGGGTGGCTTGGTGGCCCAGGTGAAACTCCCTCTGGTGGCTAGGTCACTGCCTCCCAGCCAGAAGTACGAGGTCGTCGTGTCTATGGGGAAACCCAGGTTAAGAGGATTAGTCAACTAAGCAAGAACCCATGTTTACCACTGAAAACAATGCGTCAACTCAAATTGTTGATTGTACAATTACTTCATTAGGCTCGTGGTACCAGTGGTGGTATAGTCAATACATTTTTTTAAATGACTATAATTAAATAAGGTTTCCTACACTTATATATAGCTTGTTTACAATTTCCTGACATATTCTTCTGGTAAATGTTGTCTAAGATTTAAGGGGACTACTACATTTGTATCCACCTTGCTCCACTCATTCAAAAAAAGCAAAACATGGTTTCGTAGTCCCGTGTTTCCGACGCCGTTTATGGACCGAAAATTACAAATGCAGGTTTATATGGTAGGGTAGGAGTAATTCTGTGTTCCTTATACACGAAAAAGAGAAAACCACTTGTAAAAAGTATACTTTTAAAATAACCTATTTTTTGCCCACATTAACGTTTTTTGCGAATTTTGGCGTAGGATTTTAATCTACAACTGTGTATGTACGAGATGGAAGGAGGTACTTTATCGGAAAGAAGTACATATGAAATTCTGCTATAAGTCATAAGAAGACAAGCGTTATATAAAACCATGGATAGTAAAGCGGCAAAAAAGCTTGCAAGGCAATTTAAAAAATCCCAGAGGACTATAAAGTCCCAACTTCGCCATTTAACTAAAACTGTTTCATTTTATCATGGTTAGGAGCGCGATAGATTGTTGCTATAATTTCAACAAAGCTTTACCCAAGCTAACCCCGTGTAAATAATAGGTTATAGTTTTATTCGCGAGTGCTATAACTTTACCATCTGGTTGGAAAACCGTAGATACCACCAAGGGCTAATGATTCTAACGTTTTCCTTACCTCCTTCATGTCTTCTACCTGATCAGTTCTCAAGTGTGTGTAAGATGTTAGCTTACCAGGAATGTCTCTGCCGATGGTGGCCTTGAACGCTACTTTGAACTCCTTAAGTTCAGACGCGCTCGTGACGCTGGCGAACTCGAGTCCAAATCTCTCGCACGACTCCCGAGCTTTGTACCAGTTCACCTGTGGGACAATATCGGAACAATAATCACACTTATGTATTTTATTAACTCAATAAACAACGGCAGGTTGTTCATATAAGTTTTCAGAAATATCACAAAGTAACGTATGTTTATCTGATAAGTAAAATAAACTTTACATGTTCTGTCTATGTAAAAGCGCTAATGGTTAGCCACTACCATATTTTTAAGTAAATGCTATGAATAGAGTCTTTGCGGTTAAACCCAAAATAATATAACTTGTACATATACGCACCGTCTGATCAGGCAGGCTGAATAAGTATTTTTGTTTCATGTCTGTTCCACTGGATACATCCGGAGCTTTGGATGCAGGCGAGTTGGGTGCAATCCAAACTGAGACGACTGAAAAGATCGTCACAAAACGGTAAAAAATTAAGGAGAAAACATCATGTATTACATGAAGATGTTTACGCAAAGGTGCTGCAAAATGTTATCGCAAAGAGTTATCACTCAGGTTTATCACGAAAGTGTTGGCCAAAAAGGTTATTTTCGTTATAATGTCAGTTGCCAAGTAGCATCCTTAATACACTTACCGGACTGTCCATAGGAAGGTGAACTAATTAAAAATAGTATCACTAACGCGAACTGTAGACACAACATAGTGCGATCAGGTCAACACTTTTCATACGGGGAAATGCATTATCCAATAAAAGGCATCTATTTAACAAACACTAATCTACTCGCACTACACTGACAGTGTATGATCACACACACTACACTGACAGTGTATGACCACACTCACTACATTAGCAGTGTATGACCACTCACACTACACTGTAGTGAAGCTACGCGAATGATTTCAGAGCGTTTTCCTTGTCGCGTGAAAACCAGTCTTAGTGACTCATTAGTTCGAGAAAACCGCTCCTAGGGACCAGTTCAATGTTGTTGTTTGTGACGTCGTCAAATTGTTTCTCGTTTATTTCTAAATTAATTTGTATGGATCTTGAATAGGTTTTTTATCGCCGACTGCAAGCTCGCATTTCCGTATCAACAGCAATCAGTAACACGCTATCTTTAGACCTCACAGGTTATTTTTGTACTAAACAATACTGTATTGGTTCAGTGTTTACTTTATAGAGGTGTATTTTAGTGCGAGAGCGGCTAGCTAATTGTTATTTGATTTCGGATACACTAGAGCTACAGTTTTGTATTATCTTGTTTGCCTAAGATCACTGAATTAAATGCAAGTAGAAAAATGCCAAGTGAATGCAAATAGAGAAATCGAGCTCGTCTATGGCCAGTGACGGCTGCCTTTTTACTGACTGGTCAGTCGCCATACTTGGAGCAGCTCTTGGCTCGGAGCAGCGGACGACCAATCACAGCCGTGAATCAGACTGACCAACCGTAAGACTTTACTTAAGATATTAAAAATATATTTAACGAAATTTTAAAGCAATTAAGCAAACAATGATAAACTCGTATCTCATTACATAAAAATTAACGTATCCAAAATAAATTAGGGGGGCCCTCCTCTCAGGTTTTTGGCTGATGGGTGGGTAACGAAAGGTACGTCAAAAGAATCTTCAAGGCCCTATAAAAACATTCCCTAAAGGGGTTTTCAAAGTTTTTCCTCTTTCAAAAGTTAAGGTGGGGGGACTTATAAAACTCACCCTCACATTTACAAATGAATGGATCGTTAGTAATAAACAAACCAGGCCGACACGCAGCTATGCGTTAAAGCATCGCTTGCATGAGTGTTCTGGGGGCCGTAATCAGTACTCAGGTCTGGGATTTACCATGCTGACAGCATGAATACCTCATTTTTCCAAAGGAAATTAGATGATTAAAAGCTAGTTGTTCCAAAAACTACCTTTAATATCGTCAATTTCAAAGGTAGGAACGTAGAATAACAGGCGAAAGAAAACGAAATAGTAGTTAGCAAATAGAGTGTATTTATACTCCCTGAATAAACTGACCAAAAGGTTTACTCTCTAAACTCTGCACTGCCTTAAAATTTGAGCTAAATATTACTACATCATAGAATTTTGTATGCGTTACATGAGCATTATAATTACCTTTTTGACAAGAAATCAGTTTAAAATTTAGTTTTGCAAACGTATTGATATGCTTCATCACAAGGGTAGTCGTTCCAGAAGTAATCTTTTCCTGCGTGTCCTAAAAGGCATCTTTCCCCCTCACTGCTCTTCCAGTTGGAGTTGTCGGGTTGGCCGGACATCCAGTAGGTGTAGAGGAACCTCTGGGGTGGCTTGGTGGCCCAGGTGAAACTCCCTCTGGTGGCTAGGTCACTACCTCCCAGCCAGAAGTATGAGGTCGTCGTGTCTATGGGGAAAACCAGGTTAAGAGAATTAGTCAACCAAGCAATAACCCATGTTTACCACTGAAAACAATGCGTCAACTCAAATTGTTGACCGTACAATTACTTCATTAGGCTCATCTTACCAGTGGTGGTATAGTCAATACATTTTTTAAATGCCTCTAATTAAATAAACTTATATATATATGGTTTTACAATTTCCTGACATGTTCTGGTGAATGTTGTCTAAAATTTAGGGGACTACTACATTTGTATCCATCTTTGCTCCGCTCACTCAAAAAGTAGCAAAACATGGTTTCGTAGTCCCGTGTTTCCGACTCCGTTTATGAACCGAAACGTACAAATGCGGGTTTATATGGTAGGGTAAGAGCAATTTTATGTTCCTTAAACACTAAAAGGAAAACCCGCTTGTAAAAAATACACTTTTAAAATAGCCTATTTTCGGCCCACATTAGAATTGTTTGCGAATTTTGGCGTAAGATTTTATTTTACAACCGTATATGTATGAGAAGGAAGGAGGTACTTTATCGGAAAGAAGTACATATGAAATTCTGTTGTAAGTGATAAGCAGACTCGAGTTATGTAAAACCATGTACGGTATGCTAAATCGGCTGAAAAGCGAGGCGATTTAAAACATCCCAGAAGAGATGATAGAGAAGACTATAAAGAGTTAAAGACTGGACTATAGGATTGGCTAGACGATCCTAGATACAACCATGTGCTTATGATTCTAACGTTTTCCTTACCTCCTTCCTGTTTTCTACCTGATCAGTTAGTTCTGAAGTAAGTGTAAGATGTTAGCTTACCAGGAATGTCTCTGCCGACGGTGGCCTTGAACGCTACTTTGAACTCCTCGAGTTCAGACGCGCTCGTGACGCTGGCGAACTCGAGTCCGTAACTCTCGCACGACTCCCGAGCATTGAGCCAGTTCGCCTGTAGGACAATATTGGCACAATAATTACACACATGTATTTTAATATCTCACTAACAACGGCAGGCTGCTTAAGTTATCATAAATATCACAAAGATACGTATTTTTATCTGATTAGTATAACACACTTTACTTTTTTTGTCCATGTAAAAGCAGCGCTAATGGTTAGGCATTACCATATTATTAACTTCCCGTACTGCCTACCACGCATTGTACGAGTCAAATTTGCGGTATGGATGTAGTTTGGGGAGGTACTAGCCTGGGAAATATGGAACGTCTTCTGATCCATCAGAAACAAGCCATCAGGATTCTAGGAAATATCCAACAAAGGCAATGCTGCAGGGACGCCTTTTAAAGAGTTGAAAGTTTTAACCGTAATAAACCTTTATATACTTTAATTAATAACGTACATGCAAAGTCGATCATCGGAAGAAATTACCAGTGGAAGGTTTTGTCATAAGTACAGCACCCGAAACTCTTTTGACTACCTATTCCAGTTCACCACCTTGCAGCCACTCAACGGAAGCCAAGCTATGAAGGTGCAAAGCTCTGGAACAGTCTGCCTAACGAACTGGAGACCACAGAATATAAATATTGAGAACCAAAGCTAAAAAGATGGCTTCGAGAAAATCCATTTTATTCGATGGCAGAATTTTATAAAAGAAACACAAAACTATAATGTAGGTACTGTATTAAGATATCAAAACTGATAAACTCGAGGTTAATTCAGTTAATAATCATTAAATCATATAACTTGTACATAATTATACGCACCGTCTGATTAGGCAGGCTGAATAAGTATTTATGTTTCGTGTCTGTTCCACTGGATACATTAGGATCTTTTGCGAATACGTCCGCGTCCGATGTTGTTGAGCCTTTGGATGAAGGAGAGTTGTCTGCAAACACAAAATGTAAAGGAGAAAAAAGTGTCTTAAAAATAATGTCACGACTGAAAAGATCGTCACAAAGGGTAAAAATAAAGGTGAAAACCTCATGTATTACATGAAGACGTTTACGAAAACATCTTCCAAAGAGTTATCACTCAGACCAAGTATGTAGCATCATTAACACACTTACCAGATTGTCCATAGGAAGGTGAACAAATTAATAATAGTATCACTACCGCAAACTGTAGAAACAACATAGTACACTTCACTACAACAACACTACACTAGCAGTGTATGACCACACACACTACACTGTAGAGAAGCTAAATGAATGATTACCCAGTGACTGGTGAGCGTTTTCCTGGTCTCGAGAAAACCGGTTTCAGTGACTCATTAATTCGAAGAAACCGCTGCAAGGGACAAGTTCAATGTTGTTCTTTGTGACGTCGTCAGATGTTTTTTTTTATGGATCTTGAATAAGTTTGTTTTGTACGATTGCGTTATGATCTGCGAGCTCACATTTCCATATCATCACCAATCAGTAACACGCTATCTTTTGACCCGACAGATTATTTTTTGTAGTGCACAATACTGTATTGGTTCAGTGTTTACTTAAGAGGGGTATTTAAGGCGAGATTGAGTGCTTATTATTATTTGATTTCGGAAACACCGAGACTTTCTACAGTTTTGTATTATCTTGTTTGCCTAAGATCATTGAATTAACAGAAGTCCAAGTGAATGGTAATTCCTAGCTGGGCACTCAATTGACCCAATTGGATTCTGGAAAGGTTGGAAATTAAAATATTACGAGTATTACAGAAGTTTTTCATCGTTTTTGAGTGAACAAAATAACATAACGTTTCGGAATCTGGAATCTGTTCTCGTCATCAGGTGCAAAGTAACCTATAACATAACAAAAACATTATGAAATGAGTTAGCCTAAAAGTGATCATCGCAAGCCGGCCAGTCACCCACCACCAAACAAAATTTTTGTTATAAACTTTTGCTTTGATAAAACTAGTCTAAGCGTCTTACAACATGCAAGAACACTTTTAAGAATTAAAAGGCGAATAAAGAAATCAAGCCCGTCTATGGTCAGTGACAGCTGATCACTGAATATCACAGCCTGGCTCGGAGCAGCGACGACCAATCACACCCGTGAATCAGACTGACCATCTGCATAGAGAACACAAAAAATACCTTTTATGCACAGCCAATTGAAAGGAAATTCTGTTTTTTGTGTGTTTTCTGGGGTCGGAATCGGTGCTCAGGTCTGAGTTTTACAATGCTGACTGCATGAATATAACTTGTCCCAAGAAAACTATTCGATTATTAAAAGCTAGTTGTTCCAAAAGGTACCTTTAATGTTTACGCAATTAGTTGAACACACAGAGTACCGCAGTGGCAAACACAAGACTGTGGATTGTAATTAGTGAATTGCCGTTGTATGACGAGCAAATATTTGCTTACTTTGAACACAACGGACTATGCATATCCTCAGACTGATGTTGTGTACATTAATTTGGCTTAGGTTCACACGAATTTGTCATCTACAGAGAAGAGATGAATGCTTCACTCTGTATATATTCAAGCTAGGCTTTAAGGAGTACTGAATTCAAACATGAACTTGTCAGCTGTCATAATTTATTGGTTTGGTCAATAAAGGAGTATTTCAAATCTTTCATTTGAAGTTTGTTGTGACTTTTCCAGATCCCGAAACGTCATGTTCTTTTTGTTCACTCAAAACGATGGAAAACGTCCGTAATAGTATTCAACCTCTCCAGAATCCAATTGGGTCAAAATTAGAGTGCCCAGCTATGAATTGGCATTCACCTCATAAACAATCAAGATAATACAACATTTTAGCAGGCCTCGGTGTTTCTGAAATCAAATAATAATAAGCGAGCCGCTCTGTACTAAAATACACCTCTATAAAGTAATAACTGAACATATAGAATTGTGAAGTACACAAACAATCTGTGACGTCTAAAGATAGCGTCTTACTGATTGGTGATGATACGGAAATGCGAGCTCGCAGTTCATAACATAATCGTACAAAAGAAACTAATTCAAGATCCATAAAATGTATTTAGAAACAAACGAGAAAACATCTGACGACGTCACACACAACAACATTGAACTGGTCAAGGGGCTCATGGTTTTTTCTAATGAGTCACTGAGACTGGTTTTCACGCGACGAGGAAAACGTTCTGTAATCATTCGCGTAGCTTCACTACAGTGCAGTGTGAGTGGTCATACACTGCTAATGTAGTGAGTGTGAGTGGTCATACACTGCTAATGTAGTGTGAATGGTCATACATTGCCAGTGTAGTGCGAGTAAATTAGTGTTTGTTAAATAGATGCCTTTTATTGGATAATGCATTTCCCCGTATGAAAAGTGTTGACCTGATCGCACTATGTTGTGTCTACAGTTCGCGTTAGCGATACTATTTTTAGTTAGTTCTTCTTCCTATGGACAGTCCGGTAAGTGTGTTAAAGATGCTACTTGGCAACCGTTATTATAGCGAAAACAACTCTTTTGGCCGCCATTTTGAAACAATTTCCTGATAAACCTTAGTGATAACTCTTTGCGATAACATTTTGTAGCACTTATTCGTAAACATACATGATGTTTTCACCTTTATTGTTTACCCTTTTGTAGCGATCTTTTTAGTCGTGACACCATTTTTGAGACTTGTATTTACCCGTTACATTTTGGGATTGCAGACAACTCCCCTTCATCCAAAACCCCTACAACCTCGGACGTATTTGCAAAAGATCCCAATGTATCCAGTGGAACAGACATGAAACATAAATACTTATTCAGCCTGCCTGATCAGACGGTGCGTACAAGTTATATTAATTTATTTGGGGTTTAACCTACAAAGACTCTAGTCATAGCGTTTACTTAAATAATGTTGTGATGCCTAACCATTAGCACTTTTACATGGACAGAAAATGTAAAGTTTATTTTACTTATCTGATAAAATACGTAACTTTGTGATATTTCTGGAAATATATGTGAGCAGCCTGCCGTTGTTTAGTGAGATGCGAGTGAAAGAATCAATCACTCTGTATATACTTTATTGCAATTAAAATACATGTGTGTGATTATTGTGCCCATATTGTCCCACAGGCGAACTGGTACAATGCTCGGGTCTTGTGCGAGAGTTTCGGACTTGAGTTCGCCAGCGTCACGAGCGCGTCTGAACTCGAGGAGTTTAAAGTAGCGTTCAAGGCCACCGACGGCAGAGACATAACCGGTAAGCCAACATCTTACACTTTCTTGAGAACTGATCAGGTAGTAGACGTGAAGGAGGTGAAGAAAACGGTGGAATAATTAACACATGGAGGTATCTAGGGTTGTCTTTTCACGATGTCTACTCCCCATGGTTCGGAAGTCACGTTAAGCCGTTGGTCCATTTCATTGGTCGTTGGGCTATTAACTAATTACCCAATCTGGGAAACAGTCGGTCCTAGTTTGTAACAAGACTACACCTCATCATCAATCAAAAACACTCAACACACTCGCCCTTCATCTTATATTCATCTTAAAATACCCTCTACGAGTGGTCGGTGTCTCAAATAAAAGTATCAAAGTACTAAGTATTAAAGTGTCCAGCTTGACGGAAAAGTTATAGCACTCGCAAATCAAACCAAACTCTATTATTTACCAGAGGTTCTGTACAGGTAATACTTTGTAGACATTCAAGCAACAATCTCTCGCGCTCCCAACCATGATAGATCTCTTCTGGAGTGGTTTAAATCACCTTGCAAGCTTTTTACCCGATTATGGTACATGGTTTTACATAAAACAAGTAATCTTATGACTTATAGCAGAGTTTCATAACTATGTGCTACCTTCTGATAAAGTACCTCCTTCCTTCTCATACATACACACCATTGTTGGGTTGTATAGTAAAACCTTACGCTAAAATTAGCAAAGAAATGTTTAAATTTGCCAAAAACAGGCTATTAAAAAGTGTATTATATTTTTTACAAGTGGTTTTGCCTTTATCGTGTATAAGAATAAAGGCACATACATAGAATCACTCCTACCTTATCATATAAACCCGCATTTGTAAGTTTCGTTTCATGAACTGCGTCTAAGATAAAGTAATTGTACGGTCAACAATTTGAGTTGACACATTGTTTTCAGTGGTAAACATGGATTCTTGCTCGGTTGATTACTCTTACCCTGGGTTTCCCCACAGACACGACGACCTTGTACTTCTGGCTGGGAGGCAGTGACCTAGCCACCAGGGGCAGTTTCACCTGGGCCACCATACCGCCCCAGAAGTTCCTCTACACCTACTGGATGTCCGGCCAACCCGACAACTCCAACTGGACAAACAGTGAGGGGGAAAGATGCCTTTTGGGCCACGCAGGAAAAGATTACTTCTGGAACGACTTCCCTTGTGATAAAGTAAGACCATACGTTTGCAAAACTAAATTTTAAATTGATGTCTTGTCAAAAACGCATACAAAATTATGTGATGTAGTCGTATTTGGCTTAAGTTTTAAGGCAGTGCAGAGTTTAGAGAGTAAACCTTTTTGATCAGTGTATTCAGGGAGTATTTAAATACACTCTATTTGCTAACTACTATTTGGTTTTCTTTCACCTGTTATTCTACGTTTCTACATTTGGGGCTACTACCTAGCTCGGGAGAGCGTCGTCGCAGAGGTTGGCGCAAAGTAAAATAGAGACGTTAGTATTAATGCTGTCTTGACGAAATAACTTTAAATGGAAAATAAACATAATATCTACCAATTTGCCTCTTTTTAATTTTTGGTGTGTTTTTTCAGTTTGTGTGCGATTATTGGTTAAAATTACTACAATTAGTCTTCTAGGCTTTATTCGAGAGATTAAAAATATGTTGACCAAAATTCTAAAATAAGCAAACTATGATAAACTCTTGTCCCATTACATAAAAATTACCATATCCAAATTTAACCTACATTTAAGAGTTCAGTTTGAAATCCTTACACGTTATGAACAAACCATCGTACAGTGGCGCATTTCAGACATATATTTTTAGATTTTACTCAATCGTTGATTCTAACTGTTCCACTCTATTTCTTCTACTGTCTACACCAACGGCATTTTTATTAGAGACTTAACTTAGGGTTTGTGGGCATCACAAAACGCTTTTAGGGAAAGAGGTCCAAACCCTTGTGCTTGCGCCGGGAATCTAACCCGCGACCTTGCACTTTGCAAGCTGTGACTCTAGTTCTACCCACTATAATAGTAACAATAAACTATTATAGTGCTATAAACTTGTTTGTACTGTCTAATGTCTCTGTCATCTGCGTTAGTTTCAGGCGAGTTTTGAATGCCTCAAAGGGGTACTTTTAGTCAAATTTGGAAGTTTATAGACAAATTAAACTCCTGTCTGAGTGCCTGTCAAGGTACACGTTTATGTACCACCCGTCTGTGTTTCCCCGTGCAGAGGCCTTTTCGCTACCGACTCCTGAATGGAAGTCTATCCGCTCTGAGAAGGCCGATTTAATGTATGTAAATGCATTTAGCTGGAGCAGACACCAGCCATTCCTGTTCGGACAGTGTATTATTTTTCCCACTGTATTTTCTCTGCTCCTCTTAATCCTTTCGTCTGGAGGATTCAGCTGAACAGTTTTAATCCAATTATTTGTTTATTTATTTTTTAAAACACTTACATTTGTCATGAGATCTAGGTATTGAAACCATACTAAGTGCTAATAACCAAAAGAACAACAGTCCGTTCACAGGCCTAAACGTAAATAAGGGACAATTTATTTATGTTATCCAAAGTGCAAGAAGAACTTGCATCAAGAACTATGCCCTCTTTTATTTTCTTTCTGCAGTGCCGTGTAAGAGGATTGAGTCCGTAGTTCTTAGCGTCACAAAGTCTAACTAAGAGGCTTACCCAGGTCAGGGTGTCTTGATAAACTTTAGTGAGCCTGCCTTCAACTTTGTTTAGCTTTCCCAACATTACTTAGTGTAGTATCGTGTTTATTTTTAGCGAATTTTCTTTGAAAGTAGAGACATTTTCTTTTAAGATTTTACACAAACAATTTCAAACTGTCTCACGGTGTACCATGTTTTGAGGATGATATAGGTCTAAAGCGGCTCAGATAGTCTCAGTGATCATCTGATGATACCCGCATCAACTCTACCATCGTTTATATATATTAGACCATCACCTGCGTGGCTCGGAAGTCAAGTTAAGCTGATGGTCCTTGTATTTCCATTGGTCATTGGGTATTAATTAATGACCCATTCTAAGGAAGAGTCGGCCTTAGTTTGTAACAAGACTACACCTCATAACTCATTACTACCACTCATCCTTCACCACATATTTGCCTTAAAATACCCTCATGAGAGTGGTCGGCATCTCAAATAGTGATATAGTGATACCAAAAAAAGTAGCGGGGAGATAAAAGAGTCACACTGAATTGATATAAATGTATATTGTGGTCTTAAACATTTTAATATCACGAAATTACGTATTTTTTAGGTGAAGCACAATAATATGAAATAGTAAAGAGGCTGTATTGACATGGTTATTTAAAAAATTTGAGCTATAATGAAACCTTTTAAAACCTGATGCTTGTACTAAAGTATAAAATACCCACCGAATATCATCGCATGGGAGCAGCATTCTTTGGATTGCAAATCCTTACACTGAAAAGCGTTTCTTCAAAGGTTTACTGAGCAAACTCCTTTATTTACACATGTTTCTTGAATGTAAATAAAGGAGTGTGCTCAGGAAAACTTTGCTTTCTCCGTTATTATTCATTGTAGCCCAACAAACTTGGTCTTATAATGTTCATAAAGGCATTTCCTACGTTTTCATTGTGTATTTACTCTAAAATTTAAGCTTGGTGTACGAATAAATGGAAGTTTTAGCTTTTCAAATAATGTGTAATGATTGTTCTACACTCCCTGTTATATGTTGGAAAACAACAAATGTATTGTTACCGAATTTCCTTTGGAAAAATGAGATATTCAAGCCGTCAGCATGGTAAGACCCAGACCCGGGACCGTGAAATGAACAAACAATCCTGACACCCAGAACATGTTTGGAGCATTTTTACATGACTTTATATACATAATTATGTATATACGAGTGCACTCTCTACAAGTTGTACTTTTTGTCAGATTTTCATGAAATTTGGTACAAATATTCCTTTTGTAAGTATCCCGGTTAAGTTTGTTAGCCACCAAAATCGAGTGACCGGAAGTACCCTTTAGACAGGGAGTTTTGGTCAAAAATGTGGTTTTGATGACCTAAAACAGTAAACTTCATCTGATTTTGATGATATTTGAAATAAATATGTATTTTGGCAGTATTCGTCAATGTAAAAAAATTATGAACATTCATTGAGTTGTTTTAAAATGGCGGACAAAAAAGTGATGTTTTGCTCTAACAGCGTTATGATTAGACTGATTTTGATTTCAATAAAATTTTAAATACGTTTTACCTTGAGGATATATAATAAAACTTGCAGTAAAAGATAATGAACCATGTAGATCTGAGGCCGAAAGCAAGTGGCCAAAGGAAATTCAATTCACTTTCGCACACGGCACTTAAGCGCTTAGCTGCGTTTCTGCCTGGTTTATTACTGATTGATTCTCCCTCTGTCTTAGCACCCTCTAAAAAAGAGATTATTCAGTCTTTAACATGTTCTAATTTTTTTTTGAACCCGGTTCCTGACCCCTGCAGTGTTAACCCCCCCTTGGGTAAATTTCTAAAACAAAGAAATTGAAAGGCTCTCTCTCCCTAAGTACACTACATACATGCAAAGACTACAATTATATTAGTTATGTTTTCCAGTACAGGTTTTGTTTATTCAAAAAACGACCTAAAACTAAGCTCCAATTTATATATCATTCATTACAAAATTAGCGTAAAATCACATTGTTGTTTCTTGATGAAATGTGATCAAATGGCAGTGTTTGTTGCGGAAACAGACGGAAGGCTGGGGGCGGTGACGTTTTGTCAGATAAATGCCAGAATATTAAATATGCTCCGGGCGTGACACCCCCCACCCTCCCCTTCATCTGTCACATTTACAACCGAGACACACAGATCCGGTCGACTCACGCACGCACACTCACAAAGCTCTCCGACATCCTTGTGAATGCGAAACTTGTCTTGTCATTTTTTGCTTTTGATCATTTCAACATGTAAAGTTTGAACTGGAGTAACGTTCTCTATAAGAATATTAAATTCATTTGAAGAAAAATATTATCTGTTCTTTCTATGTTTGTAGTTTTATTTTGTTTTTGTATACCTCAAAACTTTTAATAGCAAATTTTTAGACAGTGGTTTTAATTCATCTTTTTAATTCAGATGGATTATTTATTACCTCATCTGACTTTGGTGGTGACATGATTGTCAACATTGCAGCCTAAGCTTAAGTTCAATGTTGCGTACTTACGCACTACTTTGGCACACTTCTTTTTTCTTTTTATTTAACAAGTAGCGGAACTATTTTCTACAATGAATACTCAAATGGTTTTAGCATGTACGTGTTAAAATCGGAACCATCGTTACAGTGTGAATAACACAAGCTCCTTCCACTATTTTGGTGCTAAAATAGTCAAAAGTGAAAAACGAGTGCCGCTCATATGGTACAAAATGTGTTGCCGTGGCTTCAGGCGCCAAACCTGCGTTTCACGCGATGAGCGTGGCACGAAAGTAAGCTTGTACTATAGCCGTTTAACAACTGAAATAGAAAGTCTCAAACACTCTGTTAAGGTGGGACAATAAGTTACTGCAGCATACTAATAAACTTACGTTTAATTCATTTACAATCTTCACTTAATACTATAGTATTTACAGGAACATTTTGCTTAAAGGTAATTGTACAACACATCACACTGGGTTGTTTTCATAATTCATTTCTCAGGTTACTTCTAGAATAATGGGAAAATTAATCAACCTACTACAAGAACAATAATATTTTATTTATACAAAACTAAATTTAACAATGAATTTTATTTTGTACCTTCTCCATCAATTTATGTAGGAAAATTAACTAGAATCAAGGCAAGATATAAGACAACAGTAGAACCTCTCTTGACTGTAATATATAGCATTTTACTTACATTCTTGGTGTCAAGAAAAGGAGAAGAAAAATGCAGCTGACTGATTTAAAAACCTTCAGCTCAATCAAATGCAGTCTTAAAGGGTTTGGTCTAGTCCTTCTTTAACTTGTTTTAAACCCAAAGTGTAACTGGATTCCAACAAGAAAAAGTTGAATTCAGTATATTTGTACATTATTTCTGACAAATTTAATGTTTCCTTAAAACTCCCGTTTTTCCTGGTTTTCAGGTTTTTCCTGACCATGCTAACAGGAAAGATAATTACGGTTAAAAATGCTTTGGTTGGAAATAATTAGGTTTAAAGAGGTTTTTTTATATTAAAATACCGAAAAAAACCCCTTATTGGACAAAATTTACCTGGAAAATTCCTATTGCCTAGTTCATTATTCTTTTTTTTTATATTCTCACCATATTTTAAAATTTTAAATCCACAACAATTTCTAGGAACTTTTGGTACATCCCTCCTAAATTCTTCTTGTTTAGGAGGAGCCGATATTCAAATTCCCCAAAAACAAGACCTCCCGTATTGAACTCAAGCACTCCTTGGGCGCTGAGTTCACTCGTCGATCACCATGCGCTCCACCGTCGTGCGCTCGATGGTCTCCGTGCGCCGATTCTTGCGCTCCAACTCCTCCTTCTCCAGCTGCTCCAGGGTTAACAGCGAGATGCCCAGCTGATCCTCTCGACTGAAGGGTTGGGCCATCTGCCTCAGCCACCGCTTCGCTATCTGTCAGACAAACTTGGTTGTAACATTTTTCCAAGGTGAAATTCTCTGACTTTTCTGGTTTTCTTAAAAACTGCCCAGTCATGAGTGTATCCAGGTTCCAGATACACTATATTCATATTTATAACCAACAGTCAACTATCTTTGATCTCAAATGAGTGTTTGTGAGTTTTTAATATCTTCCAACTAATGACAGAAGAATAGGTAATCAGTAACGAAACAAATAAATGTACCTGGACTGCTTCTTCAGTGGAAAGGTTGCACAAGGAATCTTTTAGATGTTCTTGTATCCACTTTGGTAACTTGTTGCGTTTGTCGGACCGAGAGAATCTCTGCAAACACAAACAATATTAAATTAATATATAAATGACAGTATTTATTTATCATGCAAAGTACCACATCAATGGTTGTTAATAGTATTTAGTACTTCTGGCAACAAATAGGCAGAAGGGTAGGTGATAAGGAAATGTAAAGCTTTAGGGCTGTTTGATATTGAAGTGGACAAATCCCAACATTTTTGGGTTTTCAGGAAAGTCTTTTTGGCAAGCCAAGTGGAAAAAGATTTTTGGGATTGATCGAACAGGTTTCTTTTGATAACTTAAGAGTCATAGTTGCTTATGCTAAAGATGGCATATGCCAAGTTTCTGTTGAGCAAACGCTTAGTTACAAATTCCTTCACTGGAAAATCAATCTCAAGTACAATACAATACAACAGTTCTTTATTCATTTATTCGTCTCTTCTTTATTCATCTCATTTGCAGCAACAACTTAATTCAGTATCATGAGCGACAAACTTCTTATACCTGTCCTAGCCGTTTACCTTATCAGCGAAGATCATGATTCCGTAGTCAGTCTTGCCTCTAAGAGCACGGCCAACACACTGCGCCGCATGCCTCATCGCATCAAACGTCAAGAAGTCATTCTCCCTGATCTGTAAACAGTTCACTCTACAGTTCCACAACTACTACCTCACTTCACTTACATCAATAATTTTATGTGAAAAATACAATGTTGTACGAGACTTGGAAAAATTGATTTGATAAGACCTAATTAAACTTAAAGAGGATATTTGGTTCTCTTTAAGCTTTCTATAATCATACAAGACATTTCTTGATTGATTGTTGTTGATGAAAAGTCCAATAGAAGATAACCAACTTTTAGTGTCTGGATTGACTGAGAACCAAGTAAGCCCAGAGTGAAAAGGTGTTGAATTTTCGCAGCAGATAATGCACCAAGTGCCCTTTTCAGCTATTCAATACTGTCCCATCCTACCTCACATATCCAATTTTAATCCTTTCCACCCAGTAGCCTTACCTAAATCACATTTTTACAAAAGCAAAATTAAGCATAAAGAGAAATTAAAGTCTTTGCTGTGTAAAACTTTGGTCTGGAATTCAGTTCCAAAAGGTATATGTACTTGTTTTGTCTGCCAAAGCTTACAAATTTGTCAATTATACACAATATGCAACCAGCCTGTCTACTCAAACTGGAAAAGTAAGCCTGTCACACGAGTTTGTTACCTGGAACTGGTCCCTGAGGTACTCTAGCCGCGCTCTGAGTATCCTGGACTGTGTGTACACGTAGGGGATGCCCAACATGAGCACAGCTCGGCCGAGGTGGTGGTCAAAGTCTACTCCCTCTGAGACCTTCCCTCACGCCACCGACAGCAGGACTGCTCCCCGCCCACTCTCACACGCCCTGCGTCACACCAAGGCAAAACTTGTATTAAGAATGTTAAGGAATTTGTCTTTTGTATCATAGCGTCTCAAAATGTAAATTATATTGCCACTACTTTCTTTTATTGGTGCAATTTCTGGGATTCAAAAGGAAACTGTAACAGCAATGTAGAATCGAAACTTTTGGCCATCTGAAAATTTGTACCCAGGTTTAAATTTATTATGATCAAAAGTTGTTATGAGCCTTATCCTGATCAAAAATATCTAAAACCAAACTTTAACACAATTTTGTTCAACCTCATTTTTTTGGAATATCAAGGAATAGGCTACCAGAAACAAACAAAACTCAAAGATTACAATACCTTGATGTAGTTAAGCAGCGCCAGGCTGGTCTCTGCCGAGTCCTGGGTCTCGATGAAGAGCAGTTTCCTGCGCTGCAGCTGGTCTATGACTCCTTGGTCATACCAGCTGGCCACCACACTCTCCAAGTACAGGTACGAGGTGAAGAAGCAGACGACGCCGTCCGGCACGATACTGCTGATCTCCACCAGTAGCTGTCCGTAGTTCCGCACCACTGACACATCTTCACGCGTCTCAAACCTCGAGGAGATTGCCACCTGGTCGTTGCCCTTGGATACTATCTGTAATCACAAGATGACCGTGATAACGTTGATACAGTAAACCCTTCCCAGTCCAGCTTGTGCATACCAGTCTCTACTTTAGTGATTACCAGCTTCTAGCTTGTGATTACCAGTCTCTACTTTAGTGATTACCAGCTTCCAGCTTGTGCATACCAGTCTCTACTTTAGTGATTACCAGCTTCTAGCTTGTGATTACCAGTCTCTACTTTAGTGATTACCAGCTTCTAGCTTGTGATTACCAGCTTCTAGCTTGTGATTACCAGTCTCTACTTTAGTGATTACCAGCTTCCAGCTGGTGCTTACCAGTCTCTGGCCTGCACTTACCAGCCATTGGCTTGCACTTACCCACTTCCGGCTTACGTTCACCAGTTTCCAACTTGCAATTACCAGCCTTCTGCTCACAGTTAGCTACCTCTGGCTTGTGTTTACCAGCCTCTAGCTTGCGATTACCACCTTCGACTTTCGATTACTAGCCTCTAGGTGCGGTAACCAGTTTTTGGTTTGCCATCAATTCTACATTTCAAATTCAGATTTGAACAGCATACCATAGGTAGAAGACACGGCCGCGCCAGAGTCATGGTGAAGGAACTCATGATGACAGGGTTGAAGTTGAGTATCTTGGGGTACATGTCCAGCGGGGACAAGGTGCCTGAGGTGATCACCACTGACTGGAATCTGTCAAACACTGGCTTGATGGCGATACTCGAGTCCAGGCAACTGAAACCACAAACGTACAGTTATTGTGGAAGTGAAATGTTGGTACTATGCAAAGCTGGTTATTGGCAAGGAGGAAATGGGATTGATTTTAAAATTACCAGGGTTGCCAAAGTGGAGAGGAAAGTAGGAAATATACAACAGGCCTGACTTTTAAGGACCCCAAATAACTAAAAATATTAGGTTACCATTGAGGAATCAGATTTTTGATCCTAAACCTTATTCACTATAGATCAAAAATTATATCTATATAAATAAAATAATCTGTATAATAAAGCTGTTAGTGAAAAGAAATCTTTTCTTTTCTGTGTTCTATTAGTGTCTTTATCAAGGATTTGAATTAAAAATTAAAACCTGCTTCCTTGTCAAAAATGTAATATCTGATTTAGCAATCAATTGCCCTGTTGCCATGAGAAAATTTATTTGAAGTTGGTTATGGTCTTAATGACTATGATATAAGTTCAGGTTTTAAAGACTATTACAGAAATCACAGACTGGAAAACACTCAAAGTTTTTAGCAAACACTTTTCACTTACTTCAACTACTACCTTAATAGTTTTCCAAGTTCTAGACCAAATTCACAGTTTACAGTCTACAAACAATCCCTAATTTGGCCAACCTGAAATGAAGGATAGGGTTAGAGACGGTGGGTGTCTTGTCGTCGAAGGGCTCCACTATGATGGTGAAGCCGCGCGTGTACGTTGCTACAAGTGTTGCGAGGTTGGCAACAGTGCTGAGAGGTGAGAAGTCGGTCTGGTCTGCAATCTGCAGCGTGCGCAGCAGAGACGACAATCTCTCAGCACAGAACCGCAGGGGCTTACGCTCTATACACACCTTCCCGGCTACGTCCTGACAAACAAAGTCATATAATGCTTAAACAAAGTGTGCACTGAACTCTTTTGTTATACCTAAGTTTTTGGCTATAAAGTTTTTCCAAAAAGAATCAGTTTTATGAGACCTTGGTGTTTGCTATTCGATGCAGGATTAAAAGGCATTAACTATATTCTTTATACAGGATGCAAGATTTATACAATGGTATAGAACATACAAGCCACCTACCTTGAGGAAACCAGCTGGAGACTCCTGCACTACGTGCTGCACTCGCAGCCGAGTCTTGATGTACTCCACGAACCGCTTGAGGAAGTTCACAAAGTGCTCAGCGTTGCGGATGTTACCCGGCACCACTTCGTTCAGCACCTGGTCTGGCAACACTGGGTTAGCCAACACAGTGTCTGTCTCTCTCGGCTGGCTCCGCGCCAGTCCTTCCACGAGCCGCCAAGTACTGCGTCCTTCCTTCTCTTGGTAATCTCCTTCATGTCACTCACTGTCTTCTCCAGAACCTGTATGTTCGCCGTCGCCTTGTCCATGATTCGCCGGTTGATCTTCACGCTCATCGAGTCTATGCAGACGTTGTCGATGTTGTCTGCCTCGTCAAACACAACCACTGCCGAGCTGTTCAGTTCTTTCGACACTACATCGGCTATCTTCGGGTCCAGCAGGTAGTGGTAGCTGTAGACCACTATGTGTGCCGACATTATTGCAAACCTGAACAACAGACATGAATATTATTTGTAATCAGGTAAAGGTGCGATGGGTCCAAGCTTAATACAGTAGCTTGACACTGGCTTAACAAATTGGCTTTTCTTTGTAGCCAGACTTGCTTCATCCTTTCCGGAGAGCTCATTATCTTTTATCACTCCAGGCTACTCCCCTCCCTCTAACCGGCTTTCCAGAAAAACCTTTTCTGTCCAAACCCTCTTTCTGTCCGCTGCCATGATTTGTTTATTTCTTGATAGCTGAAAAAGTGGATAAAAAGGTTTAGGACCCAAAATTCAACAATTCAACAAATAGAGGTAAAAGTATGGTTTGGTGTTTCCAACCTGTAGGTGTCAAGATGCGTTGCGTCCTGTGAAGCTTCAACGTTTACTCACTAACCTACCTCACTAGCTTCTCTGAAAAATCATTCCCACACTAACTTATTTTTTTACAGCCATTAACCCTTTGCGGTTTCATTTAATTTTTTAATTTTTGTAAAAAGCCTCCCGTATGGGTTTCCCCAGTCCCCTGTAAGCAAAACCCTCTCTGGTGCGTGCATTACCAGTCATTGAACCACACCTCCCTAAGCTCAAAAAGTGCCACTCGCCTCACTGGATTTGATGAGCCATTTTTCTTCAGTGATCCTCAGCGGTCATTGTGGCACCCGCACCGCATGATCCAACGACTAGCATTGCACCGCACCAGAGCGACCGAGATTGAACCCAAGCTGTGACAGACAGGGCCAACTGTCCGTCACTATAACCACTAAACCACCGGGCTGTTTGTCGAGGCTGTCAAACTCACACTTGAGTTGCCATGGAGGGGAGGGAGTGGTAGTTCCGTGTTCTCTGCTAGATGCCGCCAGTGTAGCGTAGTATATCAGAGACTGTTTCAATCGATCCTATACTGCAAGCGCTCAAAAGGAAATAGCGCTTTCGACCTATAGTCAACACGAGACCTCAAAGGGTTAATAAAAATGTCAAACTTGAAAACAAATTTAAAAATTCCTTAATCTTAAATTTAAAAAACCTGTACGTCAGCTTACACACCTGGTGAGGAAGTAAGGACAATAGTTCATCTCGCGCCCGTACTCTTTGAGATCGTCCAGACTGTACACCCCGGGCGCCAGGGGCACTTCTCGCCCTGAGGCATCAAACCCTTCGTAGAACTGACACACTGGGACGCTGCTGTCCGACTCGTGCTGTTGTCGGATGTAGGATGCTGTCAAGCCGTGACAGCGCCCGTCCACCGATCTTCCCTTCACGCTCTTTGCTGACCTGCCACACAAGCGACAAACTGGTCATACTTATCCTAGATTTACATGAAATGGCTTGAGATTAATCTCACAATGATTCATCTGGTCTCTAACACTCCCTGTATGGACTCTAGGATAAATCACAAAATAAGATATCAAGGCTATTGCAAACCAGCTGAAAGACATGCAAAAAATAAAATTCTAATGCAAACCTGAATTGCTTTTGCTAACACTATTGCATATTATGATTCTAAGGCTGATATACTTCAAACAAGTTTTAAATTTAAGAAGTTTCGTTTGTTACTACAACTGACCTGCTTGCATACCCCCCTGACGTGCCTCAAGCAACCTAGAGAGATAAGAGTACTACAGTTTGAGATCAGCTGGTCTATTCTATACTGGCAATGATTGTAGCTAAGTAGCCTAATACAAATCAACAATTTGATATCAAACAACAGTACAGTCTCTATAATCCGCCGCTAATCTCGACACATCCAGTAATCCGGCACAGGGATCGCGTCAACTAGTCACTTGTTTTCAAGTCTCAACTTGTCTGTAAAGCGTGTGTCGTATATAACGATTATTTCAGTTCTCTGCAAACAGCCTGAGGAAAGTGCGTTGTTTATTGCTTATCTGTCCATCCGTTCAGTACGAACCGTGAGATGTCGCAAAAACGTAAACATGTTACTTTGACAATTAAAAAAAAGTACATCATTTAAAAAGATTAGAAAGAGGTGATAAGCTAGCTACTCTATTCAAAGAATTCAACAAACTCACAAAAAAAACTGAAATTGAATAATTTTTTAAGAGTAGTGAATCATTTTCTAACGTAAGAAAGGTTTTTCCTGGCAAATTGAGTCTTTTTTTGTGAACCTCCACTAATCCGGCATTTTTGCTAATCCGGCGCTTCAGATCCTGATATAGGGCCGAATTAGTGAGATCGTACTGTACCACACTTACTTGGGGGTGAATACACATGTTCTTCCGGGAGCTGAGCACCAGTCCCAGCATGTTGAGTTTTTCATCGTTCTTCTCGTAATCCCGGAACAAGTTCCTCAACTCTTCTACGACCTTCTCGATCTCGGGAACTGTACGAGAGCAGTAGATGAGTTTTGTTACATCATACGGGTTGGCGACCATGTACGCGACGATCAGGGACAACAGCGACACGGTCTTGCCTGTCCCTGACGGCATCTCCAGCAGACAGTGTCCCTGGAAACATACATTATGTTATCAATAAATGTACTGTAAAACTTCGTTTATTCATACTTAGCTTGACTGGATGATACATTCTGAATCAGAACCTGAACATGAAAACATGGAAGTGTGTCCTGCCACCTCTCTTGGATATGCCAAACTGACACATTCAAAAACCTGTGTATAAATATTATGAAAACAATTAAAAGGTAAGTGCATCATCCATTCCGTAGAAGCTCAATACTTCTTTTAGCCCCTTTACTTTTTACAAATTTACAAAGAAATAAATATACTCAACCTCAATTTAATAATTTCTAAGTCAATGTTATCTAGAATATTGTTTATTTTACCTTGGCGTCCAACGCTTTCTTAAGCTCCTGCATGTAGGCATACTGTTCTGGGTAAATGTAATCGTACGGAAAGTAGACGAAGCAAGCCATCAACGTTCAACCTGGAAAACGTTACTTACAAAAACAATCAAAAGTTAAAGAAAAAATTAAAGAATAAGTTAGCATCTTGTTGAAAGCGTTATCTTCGGAACAAGACTATTTAACTAACTTTATAAGATGAGCTAGGATTGAAATGTCAAGTGTATAAAATATAATATAAGAAAAGCATTAGTTATCTAATAAGCCTAAAAGAGTTGTACTTTATTTCAGTTCTTCAATGCAGACATTTCTGAGCATTACGAATGTAAAACATCAAGGAATAAATTTGAAAGCAGTCTCCAATCAGAGGGTTAACTTGATTACAGTAAAACCACTTAAAAGCTTTGCTCAATAGTATTGTTTTTATTGTATCAAGAAATCACTCATGACTTGTAAGGGCCCAGCTATGTCTTAAATATTTCAGCCTATCAGCAAGCTAGTTTGGATTTCTTTTCCGTATCTTCATTATGCTGCTTTCTCTGACCCAACCAACAACAATGCAGCTTAGCTTTGACACGGCAAACGACCTCAATTCAAGTTGACAGTGTACCTTTACAGATTGTAGAACAGGACAGGCTCTTGCATAATGTATATCAGCTAGGGCTAGGACTAACCATTAACCTAGCGTTGTAGCATAAGTAAGTTCAAATACAAACCTCATGTTTAATAATAATTATTATTATTGAAGAACTCTATCTTGCAGCAACGGGATTCATTCCCACGGTGAAAACGATTTTATTGTTCTGAGGAGGTTACCATCAGCGATCATTTGGACACAGTGATAGGCCTAAAAATTATCATTATGACCGGCCTTGTGGAAAATGATATTAGCCGTTGGTTGGAAGTATATATGAATTCAAAACCTTAGTTTATCTTGATGTTATTTTTAACACTTCAAATATCAAAACACCTCACTGCAAAATGTAAATAAATAACTCATGGTAATCATCTCACGCTGTCACCATTATTCAGAAATCAGAATAACTATGGTTTTTGTTCATTTTTAGCTTTGCTCTGCGAGCTGAACATCAACCACAGATTTACTACATCATCCTTTTGTCAAATATTACACACTATAAACTTGTACACCATTTTTACTTTTCCTTGCCGGAGAGGGGGGGATTGTCACAAAGTCATAAGTAAATTCACGAGATTAATAAACCGTATTTTATTCAATTATATCTTACTCCCTTTAATGCTATTTGAGACCTACCAATAAAGGTATCATTCATTGTTATGAAACGTACTATGGTGGGGAGGGGTCGAGCGTTGTACTACTGTAAGCTATGCAGGTAGAGTCCGTGCGTATCTTCGTGGCGCTTGGTGAAGGGACAGAGTGGTGGAACAAATCTATGTTTTCAAAAAGTACAGTAATAGCATTTCCTCTCAGTACGAGTGCCATGAACAGTTGGTAATCCCACCCTCGAAAACCCAGTTATAACTGGTTTTAGTCGTCAAGGTCAAGCGCCACGAAGAAACGCACGGACTCTAGAGGGGATGCCTTCTCACGGCAGTATGCAAGTTAATAACTCAGCTTCCAACTCGTTTCCTGGTTAAAATGTAAATACTGTAGCTGGTTACAATGTAATTTTTCAATATCCTCACCTTTTTCTTGACGAAATTTATTTCACATTGCATACTGCATATTTTTGGTTGCTTGATTAGTGTAAAAGAAATGCTTGGTTGCTTTACAGTCAGAGAACAAATACACGGTTATAATACTAGGAAGAAATACTTTCTCGAACTTCCTCAAGTAAGGTTAGAAAAAACATCTATTTATGAAAATCAAACTATTTAATAAATTACCAGAAAGTGCATGGATTGTGCCATTATCCTTGCTAGATTGACAGTAGTAGTTGATAGTAATATTAATGGACTGTTTTCTCATCTGCGCCTATTGGTATACTACTGTGTGAAAGTTGCAAAACAAAAGCAACTACTTGGTGGATTGCCTTTATTGATGGTCATTCCTTTGACCCTCACCAGTGGATGAATATCTGCCCAGTGATGACTGATGACCTTGTAAACTCTTACGAGGGCTTCAGAGCTGGTTTGTTCAGAACAACAACTTCTTTGCCATCTTCTCCCGTCTTGGTAATAAACTGAGGAGTCTTAGCCTGAAATCATTAGCCAAAATTATTGCAAAACTTTGGTGTTCTTCGGTGTGAACGATCTATTAGAGACTAAAGGATCTGCTTTGAACAAAATGGTAATTTCTGACTCTGAACAATATTATGAAATATTCATTGTAAATATCCAAATATGATGTATTCGTTTTGAAAACTAGGTTTAATGGACCTTAGCCATTGCACACAACTAAATTACAATAGAACAGAAATTAAAATCATAGAGGCCTCACTGACTCTGACTTCAAAGAATAAAACTTAAAGAAATGTTGCCCCATACCAAAAATCAAAGGCAGGTTGAACAAAAGCTGTCGGTGTAGATATTGTTCTTTCTACCCACAGGAAATTTTTGGAATCACTATGTCTTTGGCACAAGGATTGATTTAAGTATTTTGCGCACATAGAATTTTGTCCTTGAACTTTTATGATAAATATTGATTAAAATAATGTTCAACATATTTAAGTAGTAGTTCTGAAGCTGTAAATCATGGAGCATTTCTGAGGACACTATTGGCTTTCAGGATCCATTTTCCAATGCTTCTGGAAGCTGTGAGTGAGTTGCCTATGAGGCTTCCCGGAACTATCACAGGCAACTTTCAAGTTCCGGCAACTTCATAGTACCATCTCAAGAGTTCCAAAAGCATTGTCAGCACATTTTGAACTTCAAAAGATTAATCGTTAACTTTACAATTATGAAAATATTAGCTAAAAATTGCTGGTTTAAAAGCCTTGAAGGCAAATGAAGACTACCAATACACTGGTGATCAGGCGATCAGAAAGGAAAGTAGCCATTGCGTTTTCCACAAAACGGGAAACACTAATACAGCGGTAACTATTTTCACTGAAATGTTGTGCCTTTCAAATTTGTTGCTCAAGACACCCCCTTCTGAAATACAACCCGCTCTATGTCACAGTAAGTTTAGTTGAACACACTCACCGAAGGTTTGGAACCGTCGCCAGGTTCCACCGGCACCATCTTGTGACAGTACAGAGCTTTGTGTCCGGTCTCACACAAAAGTGACAAACAATCACCATCTTCTTGGTGTCCTTCAGGTTCAGGTCTGCAGCCGGCAGCTCAAACCTTGGGCTGGAACATTCATCGTTATTAACCCCAGAAGAGACAGCATTCGGAATTTTCGATAGCTTTCTGTAGCAATGCCATCGGAAAGACTGCTGGGTTTTCATTGTTATATGGCAAAAACGGATTTTGGACTTCAAATGTCAAAATACTTTGACGTTTAGGTAGTTAGTCGGTTCAATCTTTTCATTCTTTTTCTATGGTTATTGTTATCTTCATTAATTATTTCTAGCTAGAAGTATGCCACCAGTTTCACTGTCTAAGCCCTAATTAACATTATACATTGTATGTACCAGAGCACTCCCATGATGGCGAGAGGCCCTAACTGGTTTTACAAGTCTTTTAGGACTATGTACTCGAAATTACTTTAAAAAAGATACTTTTAAAAGATATATACTTTCATAACCTCCATCCTGACTTTGTGACCGACTAACAACATAACATAGGAAGTGCCTCCAGAAGGAAATAGCGTGTTTATTGCTATCTAAGTACTTACTGCATGAACTTGCAGTCTGGTCCGTCCACACAGCAACCGGCCAGGTAACTCATGCAGAGCACACGTCTCACGTGTCTGTGTCTGCAGTTGGGCCCGTGTCTACAGAAGCCTCGGTCGTACCACGGACAGTCCTTGATCTTACTCTCCGGGTCTATGTGCAAGAACGGACACTCCTTGTTGTGGCAGGCGTCTGTAACACACACAGATTTGAAACGGTCAACCATTTTAGAAAAGATGTATCGTAGGGAATTTTAGTCGTCTGGGAAATTTTTCTTTTTTTATTTCACCTTACATATTGCTTGTGGAAGAAAATAAGACTCAGCAGGATCAAAATCCAACGTATAAATTATATAAGACTCAGTTACTCATGTACTAATAAGGTAAAATCTTTTCTACTTAGATTCTTCCTGATTAGACGTGAACTTGTATGCATTTTAGTGTTGTTTAAACCTCACCTAACATACTTTTGGTAACATTTTCATATACTTGTGAAAAGTATTGAGAGCAATAATATTTCCTAATCCCTGAATAAACACTTAATTAACTACTATAGTTAAGAACTAATACTTACTAAAACGGGAGTAGAAATAACATTCAGGCATTTTAGTCATGTCATATTCGTGCAAGAATTCACAAAGATCTCCCTTCTTGCACAATCCTCGCAGCCAATGCTTGCAGACGATTGTTCTGTCTCCTTTGAGATGTCGAAGAGGGCAAGCAGTTCCTTTGATACAGCTGCCTTTGGGGAAGAACTCACACACTCCTGCTATCGATTCTGAAATTCAATTCACAAGTTTGGTTTACTACAGATTGCAAGGCACAAAGCTAGGGTGAACTGTGACCTAAGTCAATAAGTTAGACTAAAGATTTTTAAGTTCAGCCAAAGTCAAATCTAGGCCTTCCAATCTTAAAGGAGTTTTTATGAAAAGATTATTGATCCTTAGAGGTTTGGAATACAATTTAAAAACACTTTTATCTCATCGAATACAGCCTTTTTTTATGGAACTAGCACCACCCTAAAAGTAGGAAAACTGGATTTTAGGAAATTTGGGTCATACCAATATTAAATTAATAATCCGAACATATTGTGTCTATAGTTCATATGTCCATTGTTTAGTAATGAGGCTACACTATGGTGCACTAAATGAACTTGCAGTATTTTGCCGAACTAGGTTAGGACCTTTAAGCCACGCTTGCCATTCCGCCACATGATGTTTGCTAAGACCCGTGGATAGGTTAGCAAACGAAAATATCTATTTTAGCACTAAAAGTAGCGTGAAGAATTAGTGCAGTTCATGCTGGATGATCGTTCTGGTTGTAGCCTCATTTAACAAGCTAACGATAAAAACTAAAGGTAATAAGTAAAAGCGCCACTACTTCCTAAATTACAAAAAAAGAGTGTAAAACTTAAAACTTTATACAGAGTGCTACCACTCTATACTGACAATTAGTGTCAACCTGAATAAACTGTATAATGGGGCTGTATAATAAGCTAAAATTGTCCACAAGTCTACTGCTGCTAAAAGGTTGTTAACCAATCG
The DNA here is from genome assembly GCA_018831715.1 of Matsumurasca onukii. NCBI lineage: Eukaryota > Metazoa > Arthropoda > Insecta > Hemiptera > Cicadellidae > Matsumurasca > Matsumurasca onukii. Next base: position 10,724,967 of record CM032065.1, read on the forward strand.
TTAAACCAGGGGCTTAATATCTCTTAACTTTTAAAAGCTTTGCATACAATCTTACTGCCTAGTGACACAAAACTAATGTTCTAGGCAGCTTCACTCTAGAGTAGGACTAAGTCATGAAGAAGCTAGGTTAAGAATGTAACCTTACCATAATGGAAGCAGATCTAACATACATAAATTTACATCAATAGAGTTACTAAACCAATAGGAGTCTAGAAATAACACGATACACAAAAATAACAAGCAGAAATATCTTACTGTCCATTCCTGAGAATGGTAGGGGTAAAGCTCCATGTTGTTCCTCTAACGCTATTTCAATATTGAATTTTATATTTTCAACACTTGCAACTATAAACTCCATTTCTTCAGGCAGTTGAAAAATCAAACTTCAATCAATGATAGGTTCAATACTTAATATTATTAAGAAAAGCCCAAATCAGTGAAGTAATGTTAGCAAATAATCATCAACACTCCATTGCCTAGATCCTGGCTGCCTGTCAAAATTCATTTTTGTCTGATTGTTTGATAGAAGTACTGCCCACAGAGTACAACACATTAGGAGATATATATTAGACATAATAGAACTTAAACCATTGCTAAGGAGATGTTTTTTATTATTTTGTTCAATAATTTAACCTAGGGTTTGTGGGCACCACAAAGCGCCTTTAAGGAAATCGGTCCAAACCCATGTGCCTACGCCGGGAATCGAACCAACGACCTTGCACTTTTTAAGCCGTGAGCCCGTGACTCTGCGTCTCTACCCACTGAGCCATTTTCCGGGGAGGACACTGGTGTTCACAGAAGGACATTTTTGTATTAATTTGTATTAAACTAATATTAATTGCTTGTATCCGGCTGGTGATGAGATCATTCTTGAAACCGGTCCTGTATTTTTTAAAACAACCAGAAGGAAACGTACGTTATTTTTAATCATTCTAAGCATAATTATTGTATTATAATTTATATACTGATATACGTTTCAATATTATGATGGAATAAACGAAATAATACAAAAAGTATCTGTCGAATTCGGAGTTTTTATCTAAAGTTGTTTCTCTATGCATCAAAAGCTCAGTCAGCTGTTTGTTGCTTTGTCTGCGTGCGTGCTATTTTTGTTCATGTCACTGTCAGACTGGGAGTCTCACTCATCAGATGTTGTGTGATGATAATTCACTTGTGAGAATAGTTTCATTCTTTTGTGTTTGGTTGGGGTGTTTAGGGTTCGTAACTAAACGTCTAATAAGTTTTAAGTATTTTACAGTATGTAAGGTCACGTAAGCCAGAAAACCAGACTTGTGTGAAACATTAAAAAATGCAGAACTAGTGTTTCCAGTTCGTCGAATTTTCTTGAATAGGATTGAAACTCTTTTGCAATGTCCAATTTTGCTCCTCACGCTAATGATCCTGACCAAACTGGCTTTGAAGATAGCAGAGCTAATGGAGCTACGAACACGAATAATCAAGATTTTCGTGGAGACGACATAAGTGTTAATGTGAATGATTACTTCGTCCCTGGCTACATGGAAAGCAAGACTATAAAATCAAGTTCAGAACAATCTTCTAGCAACAACATGTTTTCTCAGGTACTTCCATCAGACAGACTAACAATCTTAAGTTTCACTTCAACTAAAATTATTGTCTGGAAAAAGGATATTAAGTACCCCTGGGGCATAGACCCATTTAAATTGTAGCCTAGTTAAAACTTACTCTCTCAATACATTCTGTCAGAAATATGAAGACTGGGTAAATTAACCCTCCAACTTGCAAAATACACTTATGTAAGTTGACTTTCTTTTGTTCCTGAGCTGACCAATGGTGCCCAGGTGTCGTCTTTTGTGAGAAACTTTATAAATACCATTTAAAATATTGTTGTAGACATTCAAAAGTTGTCTAAAAAGAAATTTCACCGCAAAGCATTTTATTTTATGTAGAATAGCTTATGGCAAGACCGGAGATGCGGGGAAATGGCTGGAATCACGAGGAATGACCGGGATAACACACTGACTGACTAAGGGCTAGATGTGAACTATTCGAATGATTGAGAGCAAGGGAATGAACAATATCGTATCTTTGAAAAGAAGATTGATGTCAGAATGTATGTAAAGTTGTAGCGATTCAATAATATTGACAACTACATACAGTTTTATCTTTGTTTTAGCAGAAAAATATTTATTTTTTCACTTTTATGCAGTGTGGTCTAGGTTTTGGATAATAACTCTTTTAATAACTGTATTGTAACAATTTCTTTTAAAACCACTTTTTGAAATCTAACTTAAATATTTTCTAAAGCAAAGTGAATTCCACTTAACAGGCTGGAACCACTAACATGGATAATGGACTACCGGACGAGGTAATGGTTGTGCGTACCTCTGCGATGGGACCTTACCCAATGTCCCTAATGGCTTCAGGATCTCCTATGAACAAAAGCATTTCTAGTTCTGCATCTGGCTCTATCTGCAGAATTTGTTTGGAAGGTAAGCGTTACATTCTATCTATTTGAGATATTTCATTTTGTGTTTTAAAATGGTTTTTTCCTAACAAACGGAATTCTTCATAATGTACTTGGAGATAGAGCCTGCATCAGCAATTGAGAATTGAGTATTCTATACCTTTACTTTAGTTTTAAACTTTTTGCAAGAAGAGTCCTTTCTCAGTTTGCTCTTAAAACATGTTTACATTGGAATTATGAACTACTCATTTACTAGTTGCAAGGTAAATTGTTGCTGATGTTATCAAAACGATGGCGGTTTGTGAGTCGGAGAAAATCAATACATTTAAATATTTTATAAATAAAACACCATGAATCTTAACATGTGGTCAGTTTATTCAAGATAAATTACTTATTGATAGTATGAGTATTTTTCTAGGAGATCAATTAAAGGTGAAAAATTGAAGTGCTATTATATGGTGTGGAACACATGACAAGATTTATCAATTGTGAAGCAAGGTTTTTCATGTAGTGTTGAATAATCTTATACCTAATTTAACACACACTCCTAAAATTGTCTGTGGTATATGGAGAAACATATGTTGACTCACATATTAAAATATTGTTAGTTTCAAAGTTGTCTGCTAAAATTAAAGACCTAAATTAAATAATGAACTTAGTGCTAGGTTTACAGTTTAGAGATGATAGCATCACAAGTTATTTGAACTGCAGGATGCTTAAGGTTTACACATTCAGTTAGCAACTGTCAGGACTATTGCAACTAAGATCAAACCTCACCGACCTTAATGTGAGGAGCCTGCACAAGGGGGCCTTCAAATGAATCTTCAGTGAGAGCCTTCTAACAGGCTTATAGTTCCTAGCACATTATAATGACTCTTATTGCCAGATTATACATAACTTGTGGCACAAACTGATGGTGTGTGTGTGTCTGGTGACAGGAGACTGCATAGACGAGTTGATCTCGCCGTGTGACTGCATGGGCTCCATGAGCGTGGTGCACATCTGCTGTCTGGAGAAGTGGCTCTCGACCTCCAACCTGGACCGGTGTGAAGTCTGCAAGTTCCAGTTTAAAGTGCGGCGCACGCCTCGCCCTATCATTCAGGTACCCTTACTCATCATTCAGGTACCCTTACTCATTATTCAGGTACTTCGTCTCATCATTCAGGTACCTTGTCGTCTCATTTTTCAGGTACCCTTACTCATCATTCAGGTACTTCGACTCATCATTCAGGTAGCGTGACTCATCATTAAAGTAATCCAATTCATAATTCGGTACCCGACTCATCATTTAAGTACCCCGACTTATCATTCAGCCCTACTAATCATCCAGGTACCTCGTCGTCTCATTTTTCAGGTACCCATACTCATCATTCAGGTACTTTGTCTCATCATTCGGGTACCTTGTCGTCTCATTTTTCAGATACCCTTACTCATCATTCCGGTACCCGACTCATCATTCAGGTAGCAAGACTCATCATTAGAGTAGTCCAATTCATAATTCGGGTACACCGACTCATCATTTAAGTACCCCGACTTATCATTCAGCCCTACTCATCATTCAGGTACCCCGTCTCGTCATTCAGGTACCCGTCTGTCATTCAGGTACCCCGTCTCATCATTCAGGTACCCCGGCTCAAGTAGAGTAGACTGTGTCTGCTAATCCAGAATCGGTGCAGTGTCCAGAGTTTGTATCGGCAGAGAATTTTAGGTGTCTGGAAGAGTTGGGGGAATTTGATGAAAACTTCATTTTAAGGAAGTGTACAAATCTCAGCCAGTTGAACAATATTTCTTGTTTTTCAGGGGTTTTTCACAAGATTAAATAAGTTTCTCATGAACGAATAAACAAGTTCAAAAGTTTTACATACTTTGAGACAATTAATGACTTTCAAATTATTGAGAAAAGTAGAAGAAAGTTGAAAAAACATAATTATGTCTACATGAACAAACGTATGATATGTGTTTAGTTTTTTGTTGTTGAATATTTTGAAATTGAAGTGTGGTGTTCCACTAAAATTGGAAGCTTCTACTTTCAAAAATTTAACTTTTGTAGTTATAATTATATGTTTGAAAATGTTGTTGAGAAAATAAACTGTCACAACAACTTTAGTGGTCAAACAAGCTCAAACCAACAAATTTACTAATACTGTGTATTTTTCTTGTTTTCAAGCGATTATGCAGCTATAATAAGTATTATAAGTCATCTACTAAATTTAGAAAAGAATACAACTTTCAACCATGCATTTAAACGTGTGTCATTCAAGACAAATTTTGTTATAAGAAGTAAACTATAACATTCATCCAAAAGATTTTTTTGAAAACAATTTAGAAGTAACGACTACTAAATACGCCCTGTGTTATGTAACTGTGGTTTTATCATTGTCGGGTATGTGAACAGTGATAAGTGTAGGGAAAGCGGAGTGTGTAGACATAATTAGTCAGAAGTGAGAACGTCTGCTTGAAATCTACTCAAGCTGTTTGTTTACATCACCTACTCGTAGCATGTGACAGTGATAGCACATAAATCAGCTGTCTCGGCTGAAACAACAGCTGTTTCCTTGTGCAAAACTCAGTCACAAGTCAATGTTATTAGTGAATTTCCACAGAAAATAGCTATTCATTTCTCTTGGCAACGAGAACGACATGTTGTGGCACAGTGCAGTTTCCCCAAAACTTTATATTGATTGTTCAACTTTGAATTGATTTACAGAACTTTCAAAAAAGTTTTAAAATGGTGGCCATTTAAAGTTTTGTTACTTGTAAAATTGTAGCAATTCCATGAATGAATACACTGTTCACCTGCGTGATTTTTACCTCCTTAATCTATCAAAACTAATATTGTTGCTCCAGAAATTACTGTTTTATAGTTATTTTAGTGTTATAATTTAGTAATAATTTCTTCACTTTGACATTCAAAAGTTCAGGGGAAATTAAGTTATGTTAATATAGGTAAAAGTTACTGTGTGTTTAAAAAAACTAATAAAATAAAGCAGATATTTTATAAAACCTAGACATTTTATCTATTGTTTGTTACATTTCATCTTGATTGAAACTGACAAATTATTCCAAGTAGATCGATGATTCATCGTTAATGTGATATCACCTACTTTGTTAGTATAATCATTTGTAAAATCTGGTAGAGATTATTTCAAGTAGAAGATTATTTGGTTCTCAAACACAAGATGGAGTTAGCGTACACATTGTACTATATTTAACTTTACAGCTCCTCTTTCCTCTTGTGCTAATCTCTTCTGAGTATAAGTACTCCTTGTTGATCTGGTAGAAATACAGGCTTTATTTCTCCAAGCAACTACCATTCCATACAGAAAGGGCATTGAAAAAACTATATTTTGATCGTTTTTCTGGCAAATTTAAATGATGCATTTTAGAGTTTGAAATTTACTCTTCTTTACAAAAATACTGACTGCAAAATACAGTTTATCAGTAAATTAAGACTAATCTACAGGAAGTGGTGCAGGAACAATTAGTCAAGTTTAATTACAACCCAATACTAAGTTGTAAACAAACAACTCTAAATTAAAATAAAATTTTCTTTTCACTGTAAACTAGTAAGATGGTTTTGTTCAGTAACTGAATTTTTAGTATCTCTAAACTTGTACGGGATATTTTTAAACCCTATTTATATTTATATAAAAGAACTTCTTTATACAACTACTTCCCCAACTTAGATCTGCTAAAAAAACAAAGTAATATAAAACCAATAATAATAGTGGATTACATAATATAAATTTGGAGTTAGTTATATAAATGATTCCTTAGAATGAACACCGAGTATTTCAATGAAGTGATAATAATTTCTTCGATCCTAGACTTGGGAATTTTGAATTTGGAAAACATGTTGTTTGTAAATTTTGGTAATGTTCCTCTTGCTCCAATCATCAGACCGAAAATTTCAATTTTTTCAAGGTTGTATTTTGATTTGTAAAATTTGGATGTGCTCTCATAAATTTTGATTTTTTCTTCATTAATTTTGAAAGGTTGGTTTTGGTCAGATTCAAATCTTATTATCGGATCTAAAATGGTTCCAATAGATTTTTTAATACAAATTATGTCTATTCTTCTAGATTTGGCTTCTGTATACATTCTTAAAACAATATCCACTTGGAATACTTTATTTTGGTTTAATTTTAGGACCTTTAACACACATTTGACAAGGAATTCATCCCCATTTGATTCACAACCATTTTTTGTTCTAAGTACAAAAGGGAAAGATTTTCTGTAATCGGAGGTGTTTTGCAGAACTGCCCGTAGTGCAAACCTTAAAGCAAGGGGAGAGTTGCTAGCCAAAGACTTTTCAACAGGTTTATTGGACTGGATTAACCATGTTTACAATATTTTAAACATACGTAATGGCATCTCAATACTTTGCCTTAACCCTCTACCGGCCGCAAGCCATGAATGGGTACTGTCGCGGCGCCAGTACTCATTGTTGGACACAGGCTATAGATCGCCACGATCTGCACTACCGCTTTGTTCCAGCATCTGCTGCGCTCTAGCGGTAAAAACTATTTCGAATTACTCTACATGCACAACAGTGTCCAACAAATAATAATTTGACCTACTGTAGATTTTTACAAATGAATTTTAGTTTCATTGCCGATATGGCTGGAAATCGTTTGCTGTTCAAGGCGAAATTGACCATGAGCTCAGTGACAGTGATAGTGGATGCTCTGGGCTTAGTAATATTGAAGAGGATTGTCTTTTTGCTGATGCTGGTTTCGATCAACAGAGTAAGGTTTCAACTGATGAGACCGATGGGGTGGATGACCCTGACATTGGCTCTGCAAACAACACAACACAGTGGGGCCACCACGTGGAACACGGCACCGCCGTGCCAGTGGCTCCACCCGCCCAATTCCCCCTTGGTCACAACGAATACAGTATGTTAAGCCTAGTGTATTTATACATTCTTTGAAACTTGCCACTCGTTGTCGGTTGGAACTACTGCTATGGAATACTAAAACAAGACGCGTACCGGCTAGCTGCCTGCCAAGCGCTCTAAATTAATAGGGTCTAGCAGGTGCCAGAGGCATGGGTTTCAATGTGTTAGGAGAGGGTTAAAACACTGACCCTAAGTAGTCTTGTTACAAACTAGGGTCGACTGTTTCCCAGATTGGGTCATTAGTTAATAGCCCAACGACCAATGGAATGGACCAGTGGACCGTGACTTCCAAACCTTGGAGATGGCCATTGTGAACAAGTTGTTACTGCAGCCGGGACATACTCTAATGCTGTAGCTAACCAATGAACAGTTCACTATAGTTCAGCTTGTTAATTTTATAATGTAACGGTGGGATTTACAACAAAACTGGTTTCAAAGCTGATTCTTAAGCTAATTTAGTTACCACTGCCACTTAGATTGATTTGTCCTGTGATGTTGCAGTGGCTGTTCAGCAGACAGAGCAGGGACGGGCCGCACGGTTTCTGCGGTGATGCTCTATGTCTGATCCTGCTCACCCCGATCTGTCTCACCTCTGTGTACCTCTGTGGCATGGGTTCCCTCGCCTACCTGCACCGCGCCTGGGAAGGTGTGGGACTCGCTTTCCTCAGTCTCATCGTCCTCTTCACGTTCTTCCTGTGGGGGTTCACAACTATTCGGTATGTACAGTTAAGTTGTAAAGGTAAATAGAATTGCCACACTGGAATTCTGAATAAACCAAGAGTTCTGCAGATAAGCAAAATAAACGATGATTTTGACTACTGTGTAATAGTTCTAGTTACTCTTGTTAGCAGACAGCACAATGAGAATGTTTTTGGAAAGGTTCAATGACAGTAAGTAGCAACACAATGTAAATTATGGATAAAAGCCAGACCAAGTTTTGTTATAGTTCTTTAGTTAGTGAACTATTAAGTATTATTAAGTACTTGTGGCGTGGTCCTGTAATCCAGCTTCATGGAGGTCTGGTTTTGAGGATGATATAGGTCTAAAGCGGGTCAGATAGTCTCAGTGATCATCTGATGATACCGCATCAACTCCCACCATCGTTTAGACATATCAGACCATCACCTGCGTGCTTCGAAGTCACGTTAAGCCGTTGGTCCTTGTATTTCCATTGGTCATTGGGCAATTAATTAATGACCCATTCTAAGGAAGAGTCAGCCTTAGTTTGTAACAAGACTAAACCTCATAACTCATTACTACCACTCATCACTCTCATTCTTCACCACAAATTTTCCTTAAAATACCCTCATGAGAGTGGTCGGCATCTCAAATAGTGATTTAGTGATTAACTCCTCCATATAGAACACTTACCACTTCATAATAAACCCTAAAGCTTACTACATCAAGAACCACTTCCAATCATCCAGCCCCGACCAAAGACAATACTCGGCGGAGAAATAATGAGGAAAATGTCTAGCAGACCCACTTGGCAAGAAAATAGAAGGGTTAAAATCACAATATTTTTTACATTTAGCAGATAAGGCGACAATTCTGTTCACCATTCTCTCGTTTATATCAAACTGCTGGTTTAAGACACAGTGAGGTACGGAAAACTTCCACTCCTGCTGATAAATCTTACTCGGACTACTCCTCAGCATCTAAAACATCTACACTTGGATTCTGTTTCTGTGTTTCTAACGATGCAACTAACAGGTTTCAGTACCAGAGCATGAACCGGTGGCGGTTGAGCAACCAGACAGTGCACCTGGTGGACTACCACAAGTGTCGGCAGCGACAGTTCGGCCAGTGCAACAGCAGCGCGCACTTCACCTAGTCGCAACCCTCCTCCCACATCTAGCCTTCCGCGGTACTAGAGAACACCCAGTGTTCGCAGGATGGTCACCACGCAAACCTTATACAGCTGGGTAATAAGAACATATCTTACGGAAATTTTATTGTTAGAAAAATATAAATTTGGGAAGATTTTTACTAGTGCTTTTGAGGGCGAGAAATTCTTATTCTAGGTATTCTATGTTTTAAGGATGGAAAGGTCTATATTTTCAAACCTCCTTTATAAGTCCAAATTTTGTGGCTTTTGATTTTAAATTTATTTGGGTCGTTGAGTAATCTTGAACAATTTTCAGTTTCCACAAAAAATCAGGCCTAAAATTCTTTGTTTTCTAGGATTTGTTAGATCTGCAAATTAATTATTCCTTAGAACTATTTCTCTTTTTTTTTCCACAAAATGTCTACAAGATATCGTTCTTCTTACACAACTCTATATGCAATGAAGTTAGCTGGACAAGTGGGAAATCTGATTTTACACTTAATTCTCCAACCATTTCGTGAATTTTATATTTGAATTTTTTGTATTTTTTATATTTTGTCTCATTATGTTTTAGAGTGATATTTAAAAGTGTTCAATCAGTTGTTCAAATTTTTGTTTGATGTTCCCTAACGCCTTTTATAGTTATGATCCTATTTTATAAAATTCGGCATGGATATAAAAATATCTCATGACATTTTTCATGTTCTAGAACTTTATTTTCACCTAAATTTGTCCACTAAAATCCCTTAAAAAGCATTGAAAGAATTTAAAAGAAAATTGGTTTTAATAATGTTGGTTGACAACCCAATAAACATTGCTCCTAAATTTAGCCAAACAATTATAATAATAAATATTTATTTTATGCATTACCAATTGCTCTAACAAACACAAATAAATATGACAAACACAATATTTCAAATTAATGCAAAATACAAAATAGCCAATGCGGACAAACACTAACGGAATCTAGCAAATTACCACTAAAGAAGGGATAATTTACCCACAAAAAGTTGTTTTTCTTTTAAAAGCTTTGTTTATGGTCCAATTTTTATGAAACTTGAAATAAATCAGAAATCAGATATTTTATTGTCATTAGGCATACAGCGATAAACAAAGTCAACATATACAATTACACATCATTACAGCAATTCATATTGATAGTCATCTAACATCTATCCAGAAGTATAATGATAGTGATCATTGATAGCTATTAAGTTAATCAATGCTAGTATTAAATCAATATAGTGGTCATAAATATAAAAGACATAAAATAATTTAGATACATAATAATATAAATAAGTATAATAAGATAAATAAATATAAATGTATACCACCTTACCGTTTTTTCTCACCTTCTCGATCTGGCTATTCACATTTTTTTAATTTTTTACATTTTGGCGACACACATTTTGTAACATAAATGTTTATACCTAATTTCATGGGAGCATAAATACAGGGCTCAGAATATAATAACATCTTTTTGAGGGAAACACGCTCCTGAAAGTCATATGCACTCTTCAATTGATGAAACAAAATTGAACAAATCTCTTCCTTGATAGGCAGGAGCAATGAGCTAAGTGATAAGAAAGGCAACCAAATCAGTGAGTGAGATTTTAAAGAAAATTAGTGTGTCGAGTAAAATTACTAGGAGGCGAATGAAACTAACAAAATTTAAAGAATGGCAAAGACAGCGAGCTAAGTGTCAAGAAATAGACAAGTAAAATGTGAAAAGGCAAGCGTAGAAAATATATAGGTAAGGGAAAGAAAAACTCAACTCAGTAAAAATGTTGTAACGTCTTGTAATCTCCTCCTCTTAAAAGTCTGTTAAAACTAAAATGTCTCATTTTACTATTTGAATTGATTTTGCACGAATTGAAGTTCACTCTTCAAGACAATTTTATGGCTATACCATTATGAAATATTTGAAAATTTCAGTGAATTAATTTCACTTCATTCTTTAATTTTAACGGTACAATTAACAGAGTGCAAATCAGAAACTACCCACGACTCTTTTAAACGGTGACCATCCTCAATCTTGTTGGTTTTATATATTAGATGTTGTGTTTTACAATTTTATTACTTTCTTGATTTAACTGTGATTTAAAATCGCTTGCTCAAATTCCTCTATTGTTTTGTACATAATACTAATATCGAACTGATGTATATAACATGTATGGTTATCTAAACAGATTTTGGTTGTAACGCTTGGAACTTGGTATTTAAATAGTTTACGGTGTTTCTAGATCATTTAATAAGTTATTAATATCTGTACCCATTAGTGTATGTTATAGCTTTTGTGAACTGATGTTATAGTTTGTCTCTTAGATTATGAATTATTTAGTCAACGTAAGTATATTTGTAAGGTTCAGTTCACTCGTATAATGTCGGTTGTATGAAATTAGTTTCAATACTCACTTAACTGTAATGTTTCAATCATAGAACTGTAAAGTGTATAGTTAATTGTTAGGTAAAGGATCAGCATGTACTTTCCGTAAGCATATCACAAACAATTTGTATCACCTGATAAATTTTAACTTGATCAGTAGAAGATGCTGTTGGATCCAAATTTTAATGTGTAGGTAATCTATCATGTTTTATGTACTAACATAAAAGAAAGTCTTTTGTTCTTTGTTTAATTTTATTTTTATTCAAACCCAAAAATATAAAAATCCTTCCCGTGGTATTTATATGTTAGATTAATTGCAACCCTTTAAAATTGGCTAATATATTTGTAAAAAATTGTCCAAAATTGAGAATTAACAGGATGATTTAGGATAATTTAAACTTCAGGCTCAATTGACTTAATTTTAAAGCAAAACCCCTTCTTATTTGGTAATTTTTTAAGGAAACACATCAATCGGAGAAAATGTTTAAAATAGTAATTACAGTTTTACCTACAAAATGGTTTGATTTTAAAAACTGTTAATAAAGTGAAATTTTTACTGACACTTAAGCATTTTCAAGATTATTTTTGAGATGATAGTAAAAAATTAAAAAATATTAAGAAACGAACTAGTATAATTGATTAACTGGAAGGTATGGTAACTGATAGACTGAATGACTTAAACTAAATCAGTTTTTGATTTAGTACACAAGTTTTATATTAAGATTTAACAAAGGAAACGTGTTTTGAGTGAATAAAGTATGCAAACTTGTCTTATCGCTGAAAATAAGTAATACATGTTTTTAAATACTTATCTTCAGCAATTTTTAATCCAAAGTACTTCTATCAACCCAATGTTCCTATTCAATGCATATTTTATTTTACCTTTTTTGTAAAATTTAAGAACAAAACTGCATAATAATAATGTTTAAAATTGCTTATGTGGTAGTTTTTAGTTGGTTGTAAAGATTAATTTGTCTTCCCCTCCTGCTGTTGATTTTCTTAGTTTATAAAATCTTTTTAATTCTATTAATTTTTAGATACAAATTTTACAGAGCTTCCTCGACTAGTGACTGGTGTGATAAGAACAATTTTAACTTAATCAAGTGAATGTGTAAAATAGAGTTTTATGAGGCCTTTCTGTGAAATTGAATGTGCGTCCTGTTGTATCTTTTGTAACCAAATAAATATATATTTTAATTTTTGTTCCGTCTGTTATTGTTTAAAATAGTTATTGCTCCTCTTCAGAGTTTTCTGTGGATGCCAAAGAATCAAAAGCACCTGAGAGCCTAAGATGTTTATAAAAATATTTAATTCTCAATATTGTTTATCCATATCTGTAGATTATTCAGATAATACTCCAAAAGTTTGATGAAAACTAAAAAGTTTGGATATTGTGGATCATTCATTATCATAATAGCCATTACTTAACTATTTGTCTGAACTTAAATTATTAATCCAAGCCGACACGCAGCCAAACGCTGAAGCTCCGCTGGCATGAGTGAATAAAATTTTCTTTGCAATTTTTAACCCTAAGTTTGTTCTCACAGTTCTCAGCTGGCCTTGGCCGCTACCAGTCAATGAATTTTAATAAGTTTTAGTTTATAATGGATACTATCAAAATACATAAGTATTTCCTGTTTGTAAAGCATTAAAGGGGCTTGCATTGGTCAGACTTCTGGCAAGGAACTTGACCAAGATATTTACAAAGGATCATTTCATGAAAATCAGACAGCGGATATAACCTGTACAGTGTACACATACCGAAAGTGTCCCACGGAGAGGTTTAAATGTTTAATTTTATATTACTTGGCCATCCATGCACCGAACTTTTAAACTTTACACAGTTTACAAAGTAGGTTCTAAAATATTCTGGGAAAATTTCAGCTCCCTAACCTTTGTAGAAACAAAATGTCTCATTTTACTATTTGAATTGATTTTGCACGAAGTTGAAGTTCACTCTTCAAGACAATTTTATGGCTATACCATTATGAAATATTTGAAAATTTCAGTGAATTAATTTCACTTCATTCTTTAATTTTAACGGTACAATAATTAACAAAGTTCAAATCAGAAACTACCCACGACTCTTTTAAACGGTGACCATCCTCAATCTTGTTGGTTTTATATATTAGATGTTGTGTTTTACAATTTTATTACTTTCTTGATTTAACTGTGATTTAAAATCGCTTGCTCAAATTCCTCTATTGTTTTGTACATAATACTAATATCGAACTGATGTATATAACATGTAAGGTTATCTAAACAGATTTTGGTTGTAACGCTTGGAACTTGGTATTTAAATAGTTTACGGTGTTTCTAGATCATTTAATAAGTTATTAATATCTGTACCCATTAGTGTATGTTATAGCTTTTGTGAACTGATGTTATAGTTTGTCTCTTAGATTATGAATTATTTAGTCAACGTAAGTATATTTGTAAGGTTCAGTTCACTCTGTATAATGTCCGGTTGTATGAAATTAGTTTCAATACTCACTTAACTGTAATGTTTCAATCATAGAACTGTAAAGTGTATAGTTAATTGTTAGGTAAAGGATCAGCATGTACTTTCCGTAAGCATATCACAAACAACTTGTATCACCTGATAAATTTTTAACTTCATCAGTAGAAGATGCTGTTGGATCCAAATTTTAATGTGTAGGTAATCTATCATGTTTTATGTACTAACATAAAAAGAAAGTCTTTTGTTCTTTGTTTAATTTTATTTTCATTCAAACCCAAAAATATAAAAATCCTTTCCGTGGTATTTATATGTTAGATTAATTGCAACCCTTTAAAATTGGCTAGAATATTTGTAAAAAAATTGTCTGAAATTGAGAATTAACAGGATGATTTAGGATAATTTAAACTTCAGGCTCAATTGACTTAATTTTAAAGCAAAATCCCTTCTTATTTGGTAATTTTTTAAGGAAACAGATCAATGGGAGAAAATGTTTAAAATAGTAATTACAGTTTTACCTACAAAATGGTTTGATTTTAAAAACTGTTAATAAAGTGAAATTTTTACTGACACTTCAGCATTTTCAAGATTATTTTTGAGATACAGTAGAGACTATCCAAGCCGCGAACCATCCGCCTCCCAGACTATCCGCCTACCATTTTGTAATAAAATTTAAAAAATTTCATGGCCACAAAGAACGTTAAAAATCGACACATGGTTTTGAACGTCTTCAGTTGTGAAACTGCTAAGTTTGCAATGCATCGCAGCAAGCTTAGAAGCCTAAGAAAATGGCGAGAGACTGTGGCGAGGAAAAGGTCAAATACCGAACGGCAACTTTCTATTAAAGACTTTTTTTAAAAGTAATTTTAGTTTTTTCTTTTGTTTTGTTTTATATTGTAAGCTACTGTTTTTATTTTACTCAACGATTATGATTATGACATTACAGTATGTATAACTAAAATGTTGTACTGTACAGTTTTTGATAAATACAGTTAGTGCATTAATTAAACTTGTAACAAACAAGTTTGCGTGCACTATTAATTTTCCTTACAAACCATTGCATCACTGTTCCAAATTTGTAAAAGTTATATTAGATCAAAACGTGATAGCCTTATTTTGTAATTTAATACAGTACTGTATAACCAGTTAAAACGTTTGATTCAGTTCGTAAAACTTGTAAAAATCAATCTAGATAGGCCCGGAAGTCCAAGTTCAATGAACTCCGGTCTATCCGGCTTTATCGTTATCCGGCCTACCCTTCCGCCACAAAAGGCCGGATAGTCAAGAGTCTACTGTAGTAGTAAAAATTAAAAAATATTAAGAAATGGACTGAATTTATATGGTAACTGATAGACTGAATGACTTAAACTAAATCAGTTTTGATTTAATACACAAGTTTTATATTAAGATTTAACAAATGAAACGCGTGTTTTGAGTGAATAAAGTATGCAAACTTGTCTTATCGCTGAAAATAAGTAATACATGTTTTGAAATACTTATCTTCAGCAATTTTAATCAAAGTACTTCTATCAACCCAATGTTCCTATTCAATGCATATTTTATTTTACCTTTTTCGTAAAATTTAAGAACAAAACTGCATAATAATAATGTTTAAAATTGCTTATGTGGTAGTTTTTAGTTGGTTGTAAAGATTAATTTGTCTTCCCCTCCTGCTGTTGATTTTCTTAGTTTATGAAATATTTTTAATTTTAATAATTTTAGATACAAATTTTACAGAGCTTCCTCGAAGTGACTGGTGTGATAAGAACAATTTTAACTTAATCAAGTGAATGTGTAAAAATAGAGTTTTATGAGGCCTTTCTGTGAAATTGAATGTCGTCTGTTGTATCTTTTGTAACCAAATAAATATATATTTTAATTTTGTACCGTCTGTTATTGTTTAAAATAGTTATTGCTCCTCTTCAGAGTTTTCTGTGGATGCCAAAGGATCAAAAGCACCTGAGAGCCAAAGATATTTATAATCATAGTTAATTCTTAATATTGTTTGTCTAAATCTGGATTATTCAAATAATACTCCAACCGAAAACTAAAAAGTTTGGATATTTTGGATTATTCACTATCATACTAGCCATTACTAAACTATTTTTCTGAAATTAAATTATTAATCCAAGCTGACACGCAGCCGAGCGCTGAAGCTCTGCTCTCAGGAGTGAATCAAATTTTCTTTGCAATTTGTAACCCTAAGCTCTCTCCGCTCACAGCCTCGCTTTGGCCTTTGGGCTTTACCAATCAATGAATTTTAATAAGTTTTCGTATATTGATGGATACTATCAATATACAAATTTATTTAAAATAATTTACTTTAGTTGAATCCTCTTTTTTCTTGTGAAAAAATTCCTGGCCAGGTTTTCGAGATTGAGAACTTTAGTCCGACCTTTTCATGCTTAAGATCGCCAGAGATTTCAGTCTCGAAGTTTACATCGTTTCTCAAATAACTCGCTATTTATTTGAGCTTAGAAAAGGATAAAACTTAAATAATAGAAAATTGTACAACTTCAGTCCCTTAACGCAAAGGATTGATTTTAAAGATAGGCTCTACCTATAATCATTCCAAAATGTTCAATTATTATGAATGAACCATCAACCATGGATAATTATAACCAAAATGCCAAAGTGGTTTGTATGTATAATTTTATGTTTATATGGTTGTAATGAAAGCTTATACCGTGATTATTCAAACTTCTTGTAGATTGTATTAATAAATAATAAAATAAATATTATTAAGTAAAGTAATGTACAATCAGTTTATATAGGCTGTAGCTAAATATTATACTAATGACTACACGAACCTTTCAGCTGTGGCTGACTTAACAGGAAAGTTAGAACAACACATCATCATGGCCGCATACGTCAGGCAGGCTGCTTATCAAAATTTTATTTTCTACTCGACTGTTGCTTCATCAATAAATACATTTTCATTTTGTAGAGATTATGATGTTAGGTTGACCTTTTGACCGACTTCAGTGAAACAAAGAGGTTACAAGTTGACTTTTAAATGATTTTTAATGTCTGTTCATAATTTTCTAAAACCTACTTTGAAAGACATAGCTATTAGTACAAATTGCACGCCAAGTCTGACAACCGCACTGCGCAGTAGTAGTGTGGGGTGGGCTGAGGAATGGTGTCGTGAAACGGACCAGTCCAAGTCACAACGGCTAACTTCAAACTTGGACTTATCCGCCCGGCTTTAGATGGCGGCTGGGCGAAGCATGCGGTGTCCCTGGTATGGTGGTGTGTGAGCTTCAGCCGACTCACTCACCACACAACAGTGAAATAAGACAGACAACGTGATTGGATCAAAGACAATACATGCACAATTTGTATGTATTGTCTATGGTGATGTCACCCTTACTGAACAACGCACGCCAGTAGAACCAATTATGATTTGTTTTACAATCCTTTAATTTACAATTTTCGCTGATGGTTAGTTGGATGACAACCATAAAATACTGGGTTTGAAAAGAATCGTATTTTTTACTTAGCCTTTATACGCCCGCCTTTGGTTACGCTAAGGCTATGGGGTGTTAAATACCATTGACAGCTTAAGAAATGATTCGCAAGCTTTTGCAAAGAAACTCCACAGTATCCGAGAATTTCCTCTTTTATTGGTCATTATAGTTCCTCATCATTATTGAAGCTATGAGTATAAACTTGTTCCTTCAAGTAACCCCATAAAAGAAGTCACATACAGTTAAATCTGGTGATGGGGTGGCCAATCTAAAAATCACTTCCACAATCATATAATAACTCATGAAAACAGTTTTTATAGGAAGCATATTGGTAAAATTTTCATTTTGTTACTACACAGGTTAGGGAGCTGAAATGTTCCTGCAGAATATTTTAGAACCTACTTTGTAAACTGTAAAGTTTAAAAGTTTGGTGCATGAATGGGCACGTAATATAAATTAAACGCTTAAACCTCTCATG
The DNA here is from genome assembly GCA_018831715.1 of Matsumurasca onukii. Taxonomy (NCBI): domain Eukaryota; kingdom Metazoa; phylum Arthropoda; class Insecta; order Hemiptera; family Cicadellidae; genus Matsumurasca; species Matsumurasca onukii. The sequence continues at coordinate 10,742,933 of CM032065.1, forward strand.
GGACACTCGGTATATACCATGTATATAAAGTGTTGAAAAATGCTCAAAACAAGTTCTGGGGGTAAGGGTTGGTGCTCATTTCATGGTCCCGGTCTGGGTCCGCATGAATATCTCATGTTTCCAAAGGAAATTTAATGAAAAAAATTCAAATGAAGAGAACACCACAATAATAAAACACCAAGTACAATGATAAAATTTAATAAAACTAACAATTATTGTTAATATTAGTAAATCTATGTGATATTATTAAGACTATAGAAACAAGTGTTGGGAAAATAACTGGTTATCTTATTTACAATAATAAGATTGTAGTTAAAATTGCTTATGTGGTAGTTTTTGGTTTTGTAAAGATTAATTTGTCTTCCCCTCCTGCTGTTGATTTTCTTAGTTTATGAAATATTTTTAATTTTAATAATTTTAGATACAAATTTTACAGAGCTTCCTCGACTAGTGACTGGTGTGATAAGAACAATTTTAACTTAATCAAGTGAATGTGTAAAATAGAGTTTTATGAGGCCTTTCTGTGAAATTGAATGTCGTCTGTTGTATCTTTTGTAACCAAATAAATATATATTTTAATTTTGTACCGTCTGTTATTGTTTAAAATAGTTATTGCTCCTCTTCAGAGTTTTCTGTGGATGCCAAAGGATCAAAAGCACCTGAGAGCCAAAGATATTTATAATCATAGTTAATTCTTAATATTGTTTGTCTAAATCTGGATTATTCAAATAATACTCCAACGAAAACTAAAAGTTTGGATATTTTGGATTATTCACTATCATACTAGCCATTACTAAACTATTTTTCTGAAATTAAATTATTAATCCAAGCTGACACGCAGGAAGCTGAAGCTCTGCTCAGGAGTGAATCAAATTTTCTTTGCAATTTGTAACCCTAAGCTCTCTCCACCACAGCCTGCTTTGGCCTTTGGGCTTTACCAATCAATGAATTTTAATAAGTTTTCGTATATTGATGGATACTATCAATATACAAATTTATTTAAAAATTAATGTCATCAAAATTTGATGAAATTTACTGTTTTTAAAGCATTCAAATCCATTTTTAAAAGAAAACTCCCTCCCAAAAGATGGGCTTGCATTGGTCCGATTTTTCCAACTAAGGAACTTGACTGAGATATTTACAAAAGGATCATTTGCACCAAATTTCATGAAAATTGGACAAAAACTGTGACCTGGCGATAGTACCCACATATCACAGTATATTGTATGTATAATTTAATGTTGCAAAAATGCTCAAAACAAGTTCTGGGGGTAGGGTTGGTGCTCATTTCATGGTCGGGTCTGGGTCCATGCTGACCGCATGAATATCTCATGTTTCCAAAGGAAATTTAATGAAAAAAATTCAAATGAAGAGAACACCACAATAATAAAACACCAAGTACAATGATAAAATTTAATAAAACTAACAATTATTGTTAATATTAGTAAATCTATGTGATATTATTAAGACTATAGAAACAAGTGTTGGGAAAATAACTGGTTATCTTATTTACAATAATAAGATTGTAGTTAAAACTACTAAATTTGTGTACAAAATTACAATATCAACTTTGGAAGACTTGAATTAGTTATTTTGTATAACAAAGATGCACAAAGTAATTATTGCAATATTATAAACTCTAACTGTTAACATAAACGTCCTGGTAACCCTTTCAACGGTCATATTATCTCTTTTTATAAAGAAAGTACGGTACTAAGTTTATATTAACTAAAATTATAAAAGTTTGAAAGCGATTTTAGAAATTATTCGGGATTAGCTTCTTTTTGAACTAATGGACAATGCAAATATGTGCTTTAAAAAGTACAATAATAGAAGAAATTTAAGAACAATAATTATAGTTAAATATTTTGTCCACGATATAACAATCTCGTTACAAAAAAATTTGTAGTATCAGTGTGGACGTAATATGTAAAGAACCAATACTAAACAATATACAATACAATTAGTTGTGTGTTAGGATAATACAAGGAATCAGTTTTAAAATCTAACTATTCTAATTGTTAAAAATAAGTATTTTGGTACAAAAAGGTACTGGAACTTGTCTGTGTCATTATCTGATGCTGTTTGCTGATTATCTTGGACTCTGATAACGATTCCCTTTAAGGGCTTTGGCTAACCGCTATGCCTACACTATAACAATTTTGCTGCTTGACCTTTTGTGTCATTAACCAGTGGTCTATCATCAGTTATAGAAAAATATTTGAAAACTGAAACGGCTAGTATAAGGTTTTGAAATAAAATGTCGTAGGGCGATCTTTGGTTTCCCATAGCGTCCGAGGGACAATATAAATAATGTTTGGGCAAAGTCTCATTTTTGGTAAAACCCACCTATAGTTGATTAGATGTAAACAATAAGTACTCTTACAGGATGAAAGAAAAATCCTGTTGAAGGAAATAATTTCCGTAAGTGCTGGATTTCCTCGAGGTTTGTGCCTGGACGCGGCAGTGCTCTTGGTCGGCAAAGCTACAGACAAACCAAGACATTATTCGAGAGGGGGTTCAGTGGGCCGAACTTCAAGTTAGAAAACAGTTAATTTAAGGGTTGGAAACGACTTCCACCAAATGTTGCTATAAAATTGCAATGTTTTCCTAGGGAAGTCCCTCAAACCCCCTAACTATTAGAGGAACCTGTTATTTTATATTTTTCTGGATAATAAAACATGGTCATAGCCTTGAGGAAAATTTATCACACCAGGAATGTTTTTTTCATCTTCAATCTATAAGTAGAACAATGTAAAGTTTGATCTTTGCAAATAACATTTTCAACAGGTTTACAAGGGAAATAATGTTTATATTTCTCAATAGTCTTAAACTTGGTTAAATTGATAAGCTTAACTGCTCAAATTTCTCACAGGACTCTCTGATTTCCACCAGTCACATTTCATAGTAGCAAAACATTACTTCTTGTCTCTCCTAGTCCTAAGCAAGTCAAACAGTTGAAATCAATTTGATGAAAGTCCTGTTTGAGCTGAAAACCCCTAGCAGGTTCATACAGATGATGAGTGGTTGTATAAGAATAATGCCTAGGGGTGAAACTCTGCCCTAAATTGCCATTGATTTAACTTTTAAGATTGGGTTAAAAAGACTGGAAGTCAGGATTATTGTTGAGACACTGGTTGTGGTGGCGGTTGCTATCGAGCTCTCTCCACGTCGTGGTTCTGGTTAACAGCCACTGGGGCTGCAGCCGCCTGTTCTGAGGTCTTCTCCGCTAACAAGATCCGCTTCTGCTTCCCTGTAAACCGGAGAGAAACTTCATCGTTTGGATTTTAAATATAGTTTGCAATTGGAATAACTGAGAAAAGGTTGTTATCAATGCCATCAGCAGGAAGGGAGCAAGCAAATCAGCCATTGGTGACTTAACCAAACGTTGGAATTAACCATTTAGGTAGGTCATTCACTGTTGCTCAACCACAACAGCCTTCGGAGGAAGAGAAACTGCTGTTGTACGTCTTAACTACAGTTTTGAATGAGGCAAACATTAAATAACTGAAGAATTTGAAAGAAAAGCAATTGCATGAGGTTGATATTAGATCTTGACACCTATTGACCTCAAAACCTTCAAACTTGATGGTTAAACTTAACGCTGAACCGTTTACTGCGGAGTCCAGCTTATTGCTAAGTTACTAACCAAATTAACAATTATAGTGTTAATAGGTTGGTTGACCATTCAATTTAAATTATTCTAGTGATTAAATGTTACTAGTTTCAAATTTGTTAACGTAAATGTTATTTTCAATGGTAACAAGCAACGGATAAAATTACCAAACTCAAAAAATCATAATAAAAGCTTGGGAAGTAACAATTACATTATATATTTGATCATTATTAAAAAAGGAACCAGGTTGAGCTAATTCAACACGAATTAGTTGAAATAATAAAAGAGCTGGTTCATCAATAGTGATGTCTTACTTGTCCAAGAAATTAAAGATTTATTTGTCAATATTCATCACAGTATAAGGTGATAAATGTGTGCCAAGTTGTTCAAAGTGTATTGATATTAGTAAAAGCATTGTAGATGGACTCCCTCAACTCTGGAACTTACTTGCAAACTTGATCATGAGGACTCCCCACCAGATGCTCCAGCCCCAGCCCACCAGGCAGAAGATGACGGTGAAGGCCTGACTGACAGACACGACCAGGTTGATCAACATCGCAGTCAGTCGGCCTGGGTAGTCGTCGTTCACGGAGAACCGTGGCTTGCCGAAGCACATGCAGAACACACCACTGAATAGTGTTCCTGCAACATATCACACAGGGGTTACTTTTATAAACTGTGTAAATAATTACGTCATAACTAAAGCGTGACTGAAGAAATATCGAATACTGGATGACAACTGCCAATCGGTGCAATACTTTAGGACAAGTAATAGTGGACAAGTTAACACAACACCACTTTCATCAACATTTTTATACTTTTAGTCCTGTGTTGACAACAACGCTTGAATGATCTAACATTTCCAGACTGAACGTTTAAGGCCAAATGGACCATCTTTTCAGCCAAATCATGGAGACTGCAGTACAGTAGTTTGATTATCTTGTTTTTAAGAAGACTACAAAGTGCACTGTCGTCTGTCTCATAGATGTGAATAGCATCTACAAAATGTTTCACTGTCATTTACCTCGTTTTTAAACTGTCTCTATCATTGCATGCAAATTTTACACATTACCAATTCTTTTAATCTATTCTCAATAATTATCTACTGAGTGACAAAACATTCATTTTGATACTTAGATACTCTTTTTAATTTCAATCGGTATAGAATTTTTAGTACCAAACTTCATAATGATTTTAAGTTGCTGGAGGTTTTACAAGCTAGCTGTTTTGAATGATTTGAAGCTCTATCTAGAACAGGGTTTGAATATAGTGAAAAATGAGGTCTCACTTTGAAACAACATAACTAACATACTACAATTTTAATTTATTTAAACGTGTATGAAAACAAATTGTTCAAAGTTTGTGTCATTTACTGAACTTAAAGTGAGTTCATTCAATACTAAATGCTTGAAGTGATTGACTACAACTCACCCGTTCCGGGAAGGAAGACATTGAGAATGCAGCAGAACCAAGCAAGTGGAAGAGGTAGGACAGGAACAGCACCCTTCATCATGGACTGATGGTCAACTAGTGACGGGTCCAACTTAGGGATGCCGAGAGGCTGCAACAATGATCTTTGTTATACACTTCAAGTACAGACATTTTGTGGTGACTGGCAATAATATTTTTCAGCATCATTTTCTTTTACTGTTCTTTGAAAATATATATTTTTCTTGTTTGTCTCTGGGTTTAATCAACATTATCAAGAAGACAAAATATTTTTCTCTGAAACTACTTTAAAAATTGTGTCAGCAAAAACTGAAGAGGAAGACTGACCGTGATACTAGTCTGGCTTTTGCGGACGCTCATCCTGCTTTTTCTGCGGTCCAGCTGTGGAGGTGACGGACCGCAGCAACCTCCTGTCCCGCAGCAGGCCAGGCGGTCACACCTACACAGTTTCCGCAGCTTCTGGCAGCAGCCCAGGTTCAGGCAGAACAGAGCACTACAACACAAACATGTGCATTAGCTTTCTTCTCAGATTCAATTTTTGGGTTCCTTCATGAAAATGACCCTGACCCACCATAATTTTGCTGGTATTCAAATTATAACTTGTATTATTACTGATTATTTTAATGTTGTAAAATTAAAATTACATGTTTTAACATGCTAACTTTAGAAAAATGTAGTCTTAAGTTTTGATCTCATGAAAAGAACGAACAGACCAAACAACTACTATGATAGATTGGGGTCAAAACAAAACAACTACCTATCATTTTTCTCCGAAAACTATTCTTCAAAATTAGTTCTCACCTACAACACCTCCTAGATCGGCTCTTGCACCCCGCACAACAGTCGACCCTCTCCTCCTCCTCCCTTTCCACCTCCAGTCTTGCAGGGGCTGGTTCTCGCTTGCAGCACCTCGCGCCTCGCAGGCAGTTGAGCCTGGAGAGACACTCCCGCACACGACTTGGCTTCTGGGCTGCTGCTGCTGGGGCTGCGGGCTTGTCTGACTTCTTGCAGCATGCTGAGCAGCTCATCTTCCTGCAGCAGTTGAGCTTGCTGCAAAGTGCTCCCAGGCGGGTGCTCAGTCTTCCGCAGCACGCAGGGGTTTTCAAACAGCTGTAACAACATAGTTGTAGACAAATTAATGTTAGGTGGTTAAAAGTAAAATTCCATATCTATATACAAACCGTTTCTTAAAAAATTAAGGTTTCTTCCAAAAGTATTATTCTTTTGCAAGAATAATAAAGAATTTAATAAAGAAAAATTCCACTTTGAAAGATACAGTATGTGTTTTAGAGCCCTCGAACCCCCGTTTAAAAGTTAAAAATCAAAATTGGCTCCAATCCACCCTGAATTACCTGCTTGACATCATATAAAAATTATGATACATATACAGAAAATCATCACATGAGAATGGAATTTGTTAAATTTTAAACCCTTGTTTAGTTACTAAAATGGAGTGTGAATGACACTTGTGATGATGCATACTGTTTGATATCTGAGTGTCTAAATATTGTTGAAGTTGTTTTCAAGTTCATTAGTTCGTTTGATCTGTTTCCATTGTAACACAAAGTTGTACCGTTTCGCAATAAAGCATTTGTTTGCGCTGGGACAAAGTTGACGCAAGATTTTGTAGTTTCTAACTGCTGCAAAAGCAGGTGGTCAGGGAAGGAAAGCTATGATTATGTATGTAAAAAATACTAAATAGAAAACAAAAATTATTTTAAATATAATATTTGTTTTAGAATGGTGGCTGGAGAAAAGTCCAGAAGCAGGTTTTGGCATGTGAATGAGTTAAGATACCTGCAGCCCTTGCAGCACAGCTTCTCAGTGAGGCGAGGACAGAGGCCTTGTTTCTTCGGAGGCTGGAGCGGCAGCACCGGATCCAGCGGGTGGACGGAGTTGTTCATAGCCGTCACCGGGCGACCTGCGCAAACGTGAATTACATGAGCATCTGTAACTCTATAAGCTGTATTTGGTTAACTTTTTGTCCCTAACCTCAATATGAAATAGGAAATAGAAAAGAAAAAAGTTGTTGCAATAAGGGAGGGAATAAAATAGTTAAAAACTATATTCCCTTAAAACTTGTTTTGCTTGTGAACGTTTTCATAAACACAATTTTGCAACAACTGTTTCCTTTTCTTTTCTTTTTACTATTTACGTCCCCTAGCACTATACTCCTAGAGTCATTTTCATCATTATTTACAAAGTTAACGTTAATAAGTTTTTTGGGTAACCAGATTGCTTGCAAACCTGAACTTCTTGTCTACAACAAGAGTTGCATTCGTTTGCCACTCTGGAGGCAGAAGTATTGTTTTGTTGCATGCTAACTGAACTGCTGACCCGACATTATGATCAGCATGAATAAACATTACACTCAACCACTTCTTGACCAGCGAGTATCGATCAAACCCCGAGAACTCGTTGTATACTTGTTTACCAAGAAAACTTCTCATATTGTTTTAAGTACTGAGATGAACTTTAGCTAATCATTGTCTTTCACAGCAAATTTTTAAAGAGCTAGGAGAGTATATGTGAACAAATTAAACTAATTGTTTGTTATTCTGCCTAAAAATATAAAATGGTCACTCATCATCAGATTATTTAATGCAAAATTAAACATAAATTTGTCCTACATTTACCTAACACCTACACTTTAAGCGGATCCGTGGCGGTTGGTATGTCGCACTCGACTCAATACTCGGTGGCGTGGGTTCGATTCGCAGTCACCACCACAATTTGTAATGTGACTATAATACGGTAATGCTAGGTAAAGGTCGAGGTTGTGTGGTAGAGGGACTTTTTTCGCCTCGTTAAACAAGACAAACTTTACCTTTTACCTTTTAAATTGTCTCTGTCTCCCTTCGATGTAATTTTCAATGAACAAAAGTGTACTTTAAAAAGAAATGCTTGATTGTCTTTTTTATTACAATGCGCAAGTTTGTATGATTTTTATGAAACACAATAGAGAGTTTTGTCCAAGACATCAACAATTTTAAAATAAAAGTTTTAAGTGAACCAAAAAAGGTGGTTCACAGCAAAGTTTTATTTTAAATCATAATAAGCCACACACTTTTTAAACCTAAATTATTAAAATTGTTTACACATTATTCAAGGCTGAACTAGGAAGATTATTACAGAGTATTGCAGGGGTTATTCCTGGTCCTCCGTCAGATAAATTTGGGTTCAATTTAGTTATATTAAACTTTATCAAATGTGAATTTAAAACTTTTTTGAAAATTTGGTGTGAGGAGGGTGTTGTGACCTTGGTATTATTTTAATTTTAAACCTTAGCAACGAAAAAAGTACACTTCCCAGTACTCAACTTGGTGAAACCCAAAATACAACACATAAAAATCGCCTGCACACGCTTGGCCACTTGAAACTAAAGTGACAAAAAAGATAAAACCATCAGTTGAGCAAAGTACAGTTTTTATGTTGCAGAGGTCACGGAACTACCTCCAGTCATGCACAAGGCGGCAAGGAAACATAGAAGTGACAGTAGCGGTGGTGGGGGTAAGCCACAGATAACATCAAGCAAAGCGCCTACCTGTACAGCACGTATATCATATCTACACCGGTGTGTGACGGGCAGTATCTCACAACATGTAGGCGCTACAGCGGCCGCCAGTCAACTACATAGACCAGGCGTCTACGCCGCTTAATGCGCTAGGAATTTTCATTACGTTTTTGCAGTAATGATTTTCCCCGAGGGTCATGCATGCTGTGTCGCACGACATTTTCCACTTGAGTCCGAGTCAGGCGATACTTATAATTAACCTTACAAGTGTTCTGTGTCGTCTTACTGTGCAGGGGGAAAATCTTGGCCTAAGTTTAGAGTTGGGAGGGTTCTATGCTGGCCAGGATTCGATGATCGGGTTATAGAATGTTGGTGTTGAATTTTAACAAACTTAGTGAAGGTAAAGGTTGGCTAATTAATAATGTTTGGCAGGAAGACAGTAAAAACTATTGTTTTCTCCTTGTATAGAGTTAAATGTGATTTTTTCAACTATTGACAATGTTGCGTAAGACTGCGCTAACGTAGTTTTACGTTTACTAGTACAAGTTTTACGTTTTCAAACTTGTCAACATGACGATTCTATTGAACTGTAAATACCTACTGCAGCAATTGGCATTGTTGGTAGTAATCAGTGAGGACAGAAATTCGTGCTGCTTTCTACAATCGAACTAGAAGATATGTACATTGTGGTTGAAAAGTAAGTAGGCAAAAAGGAATGGTAATAATTCCTACGATAAAATTAATAAATAAATAGAAATAAATAAAAACTAGTAAAAATACCGAACACATACGCTCAACTACATAAGAAAATCAAAGATAGTTTTAAATGTTCACGTAGGCACCGGTGTTGTTCGCCAATTCTTCCAAACGACCAGGGATACAGTCAACAAGTTTTTTGAAGGAAGTCAATTGGAATACTGATGATAACTTCTTGAATGTGATTTCCCCATTCATGTACGGTTGCGTGCTTGTACTTGTGTTCTTCTTTCTTACAGAATCCCCATAGGAAAAAAATCACACGACGTTACATTATGGCTTCTTGCAGGCCATTCGTGGTGTCCACGCCGTCCCGGCCAACGTCCAAAAAAGACTCAGAACAGTGTTGACAAAAAACGTATAACAATGAACCAATATTAGTAATCAAAGGAAACCTTATTGAATACTCATTATTACGACACTATTGCCAACATGAAATTGGTAAGGTTGCAGAATGTATAACATGATATTATTACCCAGTTACTTTTAAACCACCCGGTATAACTCCTCCTTAGAGCCTGATATTTTAGAAATATACTATTTCCACAAATCGATTTCTAGAAGGTGCAGTTTTTTTCTTTTGTATGCTTGCTGGGTACAATTTAGAGACAATCGTTCTGTACGCGTGTAGATAATTTCTTTGGTTGTATGATAGATGATACTCAATTACAGCTATCGGCGTATTTTGGCCTCTAGCAAACCCTTGCATCGGCCGTCGCCACGGCACCGAGGTCAACCGTGAATGCTTAAGATTTACCAAATTCAAGGTAAGAAAGCTTATAATAATGTATTTGTTCTTTAAGTGTCATGAAAATAACGCCATATTATTCCATGAAAATAAGAACTAGAAGAGTACAATGTACTGTATGTTATTGTTTGCCATGAAATGTTCACTGTTATTATTCTGTTGCCGAACGCAAGGAATTTACAATAAACAAAGAAAGCAAGAGTTAACAATTTTTTAAAGTCTCTAAAATGGATACGTAAAAGATCTCCTCATTCCTCATTTTAAGTACATGACTATCAACCAATCAGATAGTTTCCCTAGAACAAACCTATCGTCCAGTGTTCTGCTGCAATGCTGTGTTATGAGACAACAGTAAAATCTACCCACCAACTTTTAAATGTAACACCAACTCAAATACTATTAAAGAGAACCATTGTTACTTTTATTACCACAACTACCGATTACATAGCCTACTAGGTGACATCATCGAACGGTAAGACACAGACATGAGACAATGCGATGTCCACAGACGATGACTATTTCGTAGGCGTTATACTCTGTGGAGCCGACAATAGACGGAAATTGTAACCTCTGTGCAAAACAGCTGACACCTACTTAATGTCTATTGTTTACATTACAATCAGCTGGACTCGGAACTGTTTACGGCTCTTAACAGCTGTTGTTCATTAACTAGTTCCCATTATCATGCAAGACGGCTCCGTTTTGATTTGCAATACGGTTTGCAATAATTTCAACGGTGCTGTAGGAAAATGACAAAATATCCGGTGAAAATAACTGTGGGAATAACGTTGTTAATTTTTAACAAGTCTCGAGACACACAAACACAATGAAAATACAATTTTGGACTTGAGTCATCCGTGGATAATGTATTATTGCCGTTTTGCCGCAATCCTGAAAAAGGTCAAATGCCACTTTCAAGAAGTATAAAGATAATTTTCCAAATCTTTCAGGGAAGGGCAACAAATATAGAGTCAAACAATAGTAAAAAAGTCAAATTCTTCGAGAGTTAATCACAATTTTTCAGCCGCTTAACCGATGTGAATTTAATCTTTAAAATTACCCAAAACATGCGTCATTTTGAACTTCACTTTGAACTTACTAGGTCAGAGCCTTACATGTGATTAATCCTGAATTCAAAACCACCGTGATTAACAGTTAAATGCCTTAAATCACCAGTTGAAACCTTTGACCTACCATTATTTCCATCCATCAAAACACTCGTCACACTCACCATCATCCCATATTATCCTTAAAATACCCTCTAGGAGTGGTCGGTGTCTCAAAGCAAAATATCAAAGTATTTCTCATGACCACAAATCGGATGCCGATGCAAATTGAAAACCCGCTTGAAACTGTGGCGGGGACATTTTTCGGTGAAGGGGGCTTAGACCCCCACTGCGTACTGGGGAATATCCTGTACACCCCAGGGTCCTTTTTTAGTGATTTCTGGATTAATCACTAAGCCAAAATAATTCGCCTATTTAATTCACCAATATTTGCTGCCTCTTCACCTCGAAAGGTCTAAGAACTGTTTGCAGGGATCCGTGTTTATTTTGGACGGAGGTTAGGTTAGGGGCTGATAGCATCTGTCCCTGGGGGTGACCTGGTTACACTGGCTGAGTGTGACGTCACCACCATGCTGGAAGGGGGAGGTTCTAGGGGGGTACTGACCACTCCAACCCAGCTGCGCGGTTGTACGGGAATTTTCCGAACTACAGCTTTAATTTTCTTCATAGCTGAGAAAGTATTTTAATTCAGATTTCAGATAAAAAGAGGAATTTTTAAAACAAAATTGTAATATTTGTACACAGTATTTTTTATCTGCAAAATTTTGGTATTGTAAGAGCTATTGCACGCCCAAATAATGAATTGATCTTTAGTTGAGCTATATTTTTAACTACATACTATAATAATAGATAGTCTAATATTACACTAGAGTGTCTAAATTTTTTAATGATTTCACAAATAAAAATACAATACAGCCATTTAGTACTTTTTGCTTGAATTCCTTTTGTTTTGAAGATTTCCTGCTAAGATTGGTTCATTCGCAACATTGTATTGGACACTGTGGATTATAGCCTAAACACGTAGCTAAAAATCTTGCGTTTTCTAACAAACAAACTATTTTTAAGAATAGTTCCATTTAAAACAGGCAGAAGTTGATTTTTAAGTCACATAAAAATCATAGGGATTCCTAGACTATTGCAGAGTTCGCAAAACTAACGACTTTTCCCCGGTCGAGTTGAGTTTCTGATTCCCATGACTTATTGGTCGACACCCTTAAACACAGAGTATTTGCCCTTAAACATCAAAATATTTTCGAGAATTGTAAAATCAAAAGTAAGTTTTGTAGATGGCTAAGATCAAAGTAACACAAGTTTATTACCACTTAGTCTCAGTAGATCTAAAGGTCTGATCTAATTGAAGTATACTATAAACAGTACTCAAATCACTTCCTACATACTTCCTTATCAATTAAAGATTATAGTACGCCAATGTCGGCTCACAAGTCGATTGTTAGAGAAAGGAATCTAAAGACCGAGTACGTGGTGTTCACCGTATGTAGAAGTTTTAACCACAGTAACAGATTGTAGTACACAACAATGGAATTTAATAAATAAAATCTTTATTGAACACTTTTGTATGGCACATATGCCAGTCTACAGAACATTAATAAACATAATATTTTAACATGCTTAAAAACAGCAGCACACAACTATAACTGAACTTTTACTTTACATCAAAAAATTACTTAACCACAATAAATATGGACAACATAGTAAAGTATAGGTAGTGCAAAAAATTTAGATAGACAATAAATATACATTCAAATAAATAATGGATGTAACTGAATTAAGCTCACCACCCCGGACAAGGCACTCAAGCGTTCTGGACGCCAACACAGACGCTGTCTTCCCGTACTAAATCACTATTTAAGATGCCGACCTCTCTACCACTCGGCCTTTACCTAGCGTTATCATATAGTCACATTACACATGTAAGTGGGGATAGAACCCGCGCCAGCGAAGTGATCAGCTCCGGAGTTGCGCACGATTCCAACCCGCCACGGATCCGGTGTTAAGTGTTTTGATAGATGGTGAGGTTTAATCTTAGTAAAACTAGGGCCGCTAATTCCCAGATTGAATCATTAATTAAAGCGTCCAATTAACGACCAGTGAAAATACACCAATGGCTAAGCGTTACTTTGGAACCACGGGGAGGGCCGGCGTTAACAAGTTGTAACTGGAGCGCTGAAAACTTAACCCGGGCCGTTTTGACGCGAAGCACGCTATGGCTGCCCCATCTTAGTTGTAGAGGTAATTTCCATACGGACTAGGACAAGACTGGAAACTACTGAAAACGAGTTAACATAATGTAATCTTATATTTAAAAAAATCGAGTCATTGGATCAGGAGTGCTTTTCTAACGGTATTTTGAAATATTGGGTCATACAATGGGGTAAATTTAAAATGTACAATCGTCTAATCTTTATGTTGGGGCAAGGGACAAGATGTCAAAATATGCCTAAAAGTACTTCAGCTGGCCCTAATAATAATATGCCAAAGTGCGTTCCAAAAGGTTCATACATTCGGAAGTTAAGGGGGGCCCGGTATACATATGACTATAAAATGCTCAAAAGGTGTTCTGGAGACAGGATCTGTGTTCGTTTCTGGTCCTGGGTTTTGGCTAGTTTGCTAACGGTATAAATATTTAATTTTTTCAAAAAACCCACTAAAACCAAACAGGTTTTTTTCTTTATTCCAAATTGTTTTAGCAAAAGATAAACACCTCAACAGAACGAACTTTTCCAGTAATTCACCACAGAGCAAAACAAACTTAACATTCTTTGACCCAAAGAAATGAAAGCAAATCGTTATTTTTGTCACAAACAATGAACAAAAGCGTTACCATGAGTGATTAGCAATGCCGCCGACCCCACAGCACTATTATCTCAACAAATTGCTACAACGCTCTACATAGTTCTTGTACAGAGGGGTTGGTTGTGGGTGGGGCCGGGGGTTATGTATGGGGCAACTACAGCCGACAATGTATCATAGCAGAACACGCACTGTAGTCAAGTTAGCCACTCGTAACAGTGTTCAGTCACAGTGAACAGTAGACCTTGTTGGGAATTCGTAAAATCATACAACAACTCATAGTGAGTGCTGTTCCCAAAAAAACCAGGAATTTGTTGACAGTGTTGTTTTTTAGCCCCGAAGGACCAGTTGAAAATTCGGTGAGACCTGGTTAAGTCATTATTTTCGAAATCATTGACAACTACATCTGCTATCTTGCCAAAACATACAGAAACGAACAGCCAACGTAGTTTCTCACCCATCGAGATCTAAATCACACACAGTTAATTGCATTCAATCATCATTCATTTAAACCTTCCCATTGTCTATGATTAATGAAATTGTCTCCCAATCAAGTGCCAGAAACTGGTTTTCATTCTAGAATGCCTCGACTGCTCTTGAACGTTATTTTTAAACGAGTTTTTAACACCTTGAGCTTTGGGCCATTCTTTATAGAATGGCCAGATTGTTGATAAGGAGAACACCAGCTTGAGATGGTAGATGTGCAAAAACCATCGTTCTGTGTCAAGTGTAGTTTTTCCTGCCTCCAGCCTACGCACCTGTGTCCTCTGACCTCAGTTAGGGTCGCACTAGTTGACAAATGTAGTAGTTTCTGGCAGTGTCCTTACAAGGTTGAGCATTTAGCATACAAAGAGAGTTGTTTTTAAAACGTAGAGGCATTTCAACGGCAAAAGTTTAAAACTTTTTTAACAAAGAGTCTCTGGGATTCTACCGTTCAATAACCCGAACAATTTTATTTGCAATTCGGACATTCGTTAAAAAAAGGCTTAGCAGGCTTCCATTAAACCAAACTGTAAGTAAGGTGGAGATAAGCCAAGATACGTCGTCATCAGTACATGAATCGGACAGTACTTGGCCGCCATCTCGGTAGAACACTAATTTTGAAATTCCTCAGAACGACGTCGTTTCACCTGTACAGTGTACACAAGACGAACTGCCGAGTGGTCGAGTTAAAAAAGACACCCTACTTACGCTCGGCCACCAATGAAAGGCCTCAAAACTAGTATTGTTGTTTACGTATAATTCAATTAAATTATCGAAGGAATTATTTTAAAGTTAAGTTTAGTAAAGTTTACAACACTAAACTAGAAGAGTTGCTAAGAAAATGTGCGACCTTTTTCGGTAAATATATTTTATACTACATATCCTCAGTAGTTAAAATTTAAATCTTGATAGTTATCGACATAAAGTCACAAGGGGATTAGATACACGATTGATTTTAATGTCGTAGACAGAAGATGCCAATTTGGCGCTCTTTCAAACGCAATGCTCGAAATAGACTTGCATAGGCTTTCTCGTCTTAAATACGTTTCGAGCTAACTCTGGCCTTGTATAACCTTAAGTATTTTATCTACCTATTTTTTTCCAAAAAATTGTCGTGCAGGCCTGCATTCTAAAATTGGAAATTGTTGAAAGTACCCAGCCATTGCATTCCGCTAATTTCCCCATTTCTAATCCAAGAAATCCAAGTACAGTCTCATAGGAGGAAGTGATATTGACTCTTGTGAAAATATGGACAGGGAGAACTACCGAAATGGGATACACAGGATGGTTCTTCGCCTTCACAGAAGTTGATGGCCGTTCAACTCATAACGGTACTAAATTCTATAAAAAGTGTCCAAATGTTGAAAGCGTTGGAAAACGGTCTAAAAACAATTTTGACTGCAGATACATTGTATATAGTACAAACAGGTTTCTGTACACAAATGGAAAGACGCAGGACGCATAAACCGATAAGACTCGAGTTGTAAAGTTCGAATGGATGAGAGGAGTGAATTAACAAAGTGAAAAAATGATGGAACCTCGATGTCAGAATGTATGGCATATTTTATATGGTAGATAAATAGTTTTGACAATAGCAAAAGTGTTGCGACCGCGATATAATACTTTTTTATGTTTTAATTTTGCCACATTAATTTCCTAGAAACATAAGCCACTCTGTAGAGCTCTGGACTCAGTTATCTCTTGCTAACTGCATTTTGGTCTCAAGAGACATTATAGTCCAGCTCGAAAACAATGGTCCCGGATACAGAACTTCACCAGAAGCACACAGAATATAGTGGATTCGAATGACGACGGAGGCGATAGTTTCACTTTCACATATATTACAGAAGCTCGCACGGGGTCGAAGTGTTTGGCGAAGAAATCAAAGTGGCAAAGCCATTCAATCTCCGGCTTCCGGTCAGCACACACGCTCACTTTCCCGCTACTCGGCAGATGGCACTGCATGCGCATCTTCACACGCGAAGGTTAAGGTTTTAAAAGCTGCACATGGGAAGTTTCACTCCGAGAGCCTTGCAAGTTCAATGCGCGCATCACATGAAATTTCACGTTACATTGGAATAGATTTGGGAGGTTTGTCCTGAAGACTGAAAACAGTAATAATCTTTAGTCCTTCGAGCAGGATAATAACAAAATAGTCTACAAGATTGCTGAATATGTTGTTGGTTTGTGGGCTTGTTGAATATAAAGTTCAAGGGCCAAGAAACGTACAGGTCAAAGAGTAATTCGCGATAAAATTGTGATCACGGACGAAACGAAAACAATAAGTTCCAGCAGCATTTCAAGAGTAACCCTTATTTCAATGATTTCACGTTTACGTAACTATTGTTGTAACAGCTATGAAAATTGAGACTCCTCATTTCCCCAATCCTAGAAAATACTACGTTAAAAAAGTTTTAAAACTTTGCTTAGCCAAAATTGTACAATCAGTTTGAGAAAAGTATTAGAATGTTAGAGTGCGGTATCTTGCATTAAATCTTTTAAGATCATATTCGGCACAAACAAGTATTAATATAACCTCATTCAATTATTTCGAACCATATATCCTTTTATTTCCATCAATTAAGTCCATCAACTGAGCAAAATAACGTAATTGTAAGTTTGATGGTCCCTAAAGACAACGTAAGCCTGCCGCACTAGATTGATGACTAAATACTGTTAGCAAGTACCAAGGTGAGGCAAGGGTATGAGTTATCAGCTGTATTACGTGAGCGAAGGGGTTTGCTTAAGTTGCTGTATATAGTGTAAGTGCGTGTTAACACGCGTAGTGTCTGCTGCATTGAGCGACTCAAGGCTGAACCATCACGAACTCAGGGTGCGACGACATTTCTCACTCAACCCTTTGTTTGATGTGAGCTTTAGGCTTTCTATGAGTATAAATGTGGTAATTTAAACATGTTTGCAAAGCGATAGAGATCAGACGGTATTGAATGTCATAACATCACTAAGAAATGTTTCGCTGTGCCTAAATAAAACTTGTCAAGATTGAGTTAAAGTTTGATTTTGTAGGAGGAGTTGTGTGTGATGTTAAAAACGTATAGTTGGGGATTAATTTATCCTTTGTTTTAAAAGAACAACTACCTTATCGTAGAGAGGTAAAGGGAAACGAAAACTTTCGACGAAAAACCTCTAGAATCATCTAGCTTATTAATTTAATCGTTGTCCTCTGTATTTTCCAGAAGATTATGATTTATCACAGTGTGTACTTGCGACGTCCATCTACAACAAAGAAGATGCTACTCACTTGTTCTCCCAGGCGATGGTTCTTCCATTGCTGTCAGCTTTCATGAGATTGTTGGCACTGAGCACCTCGACCTCGGTCTCCCCTTGCCACCTCACGCACCCTCGCCACCGCCCTTACAGTCTCTATCGAGGTCGTGGACCGTACCGACTCCACCGACGCCAGGATCTCCCCCGGGTTCTCATCCTTATCCTCTACAGAAGGACCTTCACTGATCGACTTAGAGATCTCTTGCTCCGCCTTCGACACTATGGTCGGAATCACGTCCGGCTGCGCAAGCTCTAACGCGGGCGCTGTCGTGGTTCGCACTAAAGTCACTTTGGGCTCTGGTTCAACTTCTTTATTTTCTTCTTGGGCCACAATTTGGATTCTTCTGGTTCTGGTTTGATTTCTGGGGGAGGTTTTACTTCTTGTGGTGTTTCCACTGAGGCTGCTGGTTGTGCCGGTGGAGGAGACTCATCTTTAATAGTTTCCACAACATCCTTCTTCTCCAACTCCGGTGTTCGTTCTTCAGCTGCACTAATCGTCGACACGATAGCTTCAACTGGAGGAGGAATTTTAGTTTCAAGCTCAAAGTTCGGTTTTGGTACTTCCTCCACAGGTGTGGTTGTGTTTGACTTCTTACTTCCGTTCGGTGTCTTCTTACCTTCCTCCTTAGCACCGTTTTTGTTGATTCCATTTTCTTTGGTTGTTTTCATTCCATTAGTCAGGTTAGTTCCACTTTTTTTCTCTGTCAACTTTGGTTGTACTCTCGGTGAAGCTCTGACAACTGCCCGTTGTGGAGATGAAGCCCTAACGTTCCCTTCTCGACCTCTGGATACACTTCTAGTTCGAGGAATTCTTGATGGTGATTTCATCACATCAGGTTTGCTCGGAGGGGGTCGTCTTCTGTTTGGAGACGTTAAGTTATTCCGTCTATCATTTTCCTTCTGAACTATTTGGTTGTTCTTCGGCAAAGGAGGCTTCGAAGCAACTCCATTGCTCACCCTGGGAGTTCCTGTTGGCCCTACTCTCTTACCAGTCAAGGAAGTCTTTGCTCCATTCATGTTCGGTTGAAAGTTTTGCTTGATTATCACTTTGCTCTGATGGGAAGGAGATACTGTACTCTTGTTTCTGTTGACTTGATTCATAATCTTCATAGCTCTATTCGGAGAAAGAGAACCTCGCCTGCTGATGGGTTTGGGGATGTGTGATGGACTCCCTCTTACAGGGCTGTTGGAGGTACTTGTCGACTGGATCTTGCGCGGAGACACTACCGGAAGTTTACTCCTGGTTCTCCCTCTTGTTGTCTCCATGGACTTCCCAGGAGAAGGGTCTCTAGAAGGCACATACCGGATGGTCGACTCCTCCCGGAAGCCTCTTCCTCTAAAAGGACTGACTCTCCCACTCGGTGAAACGTCCCTGGAAAGTGGCGGAGGTTTCTCATCGTGCAGGATGACAAAGGCAGTCTTCTCCCTGCGGCTGACCGGAGGTGCGACCCTGTGCGGCTGCGGGGCCCGAGGGGGAGCTGGCAGGTCTGGCGACAGTGGAGGCAGAACTTTGAAAGCCTCCGGGATCATGATTCTTTGCCGGTTCATCCTCGCTTTGCTATATCTTGTAGGCTTCCATCAGGCTTGTGCGTTGTGGACGAAGGGAGATGTTATCACTACATTTCCCCAGCAGACGATCGATCCGGCCTCACACTCCTGCAATCAAACCAAACAAGTCCTTAGACATCGGCTTACCTCTTCACCTTACGTAAAGCATAACCATAACAGGCAAAGGTAAAACTCTACTCAAATTTAACTCAAAATATATAGCAAATAAAACAAATTCGGAATAAAATATTACAAATTAGTTCCTTCTCTGCGTATTCAAATACGAGTAAATTGTGCGCAGCTGTTAAATTAATTAGGATTAGTAGAAGTTCAACAGAAAGAAAGTTGCCTGGATGAGTGAGGGCGGGGAGGGTAAGGTTCGTGGCAGCGATGAAGTAATTATTGTTTGTCTTAATTTGCATATTCCCAGACAAGAAACTTTTCTACTTTCTTATTTCTTCCGTGTCAGCCTTGGCGATGAGGTTAGCCGAGTGCGATACCGTACACTGTCTAATGAAATATTCAACTTATGGTTGTTTATACGTTCCTCCGTGGTCCGTTTCGGCCTAGGCCACATGTTTCAAAGGGGAGTATGTGGGATACGAAGAAGTTTGGCAGTCGGAATTCTGAAGAAGAAACGTATTATTTAAAATACGTTTGATTTTGAAAACTGTTGTAAAAATTATCACTCTTTGAACGTATTTTTGCCGACAAAGGCCAATTGTAAAGAGAGAAAATAGTTGTAACACTCATAAGAACCAGGGTTGATAAGTTACTTTTTACTTACTGTGTTACTACTTTTACTAAATGTGTTTATTGCCTACTATACGTTATTACCCTTAGTGAACAAGTAATCAGCAAATAAGATATACCTCAAAACCGTTTTGTACTATGGCCCATGAAAGCTAACAACCTTTCTCCGCTTGTGAAGAAAATAATACACTTTTAAAATAACCTATTTTTGGCCAACTTTATCATTTTTTGCTACTATTGGCGTAAGATTTTTTTAACCAGGTAATACAAGCCTAAAGACAACCTTTGAGAACATGGAAAACAACTGTTCTAATCTCTACACCCAAAACAGCATCCTAAACGGGGGACTACGAGAGCATGTTTTGAGCAACTTGTTCTAGAGTGATCATCTTAAGGGTGCACAGTGCGAACGTCAAAAATGACGTTATAGTCTGATCGATTACGTCAACGAGCGTAAAAATAATTATAAGTTTTGTAGTTTCTAGGAAACATGTGCCATTCCTTTGGGGTTTTTCATAGAGATGCCTTCTATTAATGTAAGAATAAATCAGTAGTGCTCTAAACATGAAGGTAAACATTGGATGGAACACATTTGGATTGTAACCACTTTAACTATACAGTAGTATTTAAAACTAGCAATGAATATCGTATTAATAAACAAACACTGCAGTTCAGGGACGAAATTCGAGGGCATGTTAGTGGACTAATTTCTGATCTTATCGGTTAATTTTTAAAAGTTTCGTAAAAAATATAAAGACCATCTGCTTTAAAAGCTTTTAAACAAAGCAAAATAAAAGAAGTTGTCCAATTAAATATTAATGAATTAAAACTACGTCTGAGGCTAACCCTAACGCTTAGTGGCTAAGTTGGTTACAACTTATTCAGAAAAATCTTGTAAAACAAAAGTAGGAGAAAACCTTGAGCGGAAGTTGGTGCATAGTTGACAACTATTAAACTTTAGCTTGTCCTAGATTGCTTGACAAAGTTGGTTTTGTTTACAGTAAACTTTAACTTGTTATACTTCCGCAGTATCAGTGTCGCATCGCTCTGGAAATATGTAATAATACAGAATATTTTGTAGAAAACCGTTTGTTTTGGTTTTAAGCCATTTTGAATTTTGAACCGCAATCGGTAAATGTAATTTTAATTTGTGATATAATTGAAAATTGATTTTTATTTTCATTTGTATATTTAGTTTCTAAGCAAGGTTTGATAAATATACGGTTGAGAAATAGAATGTTATAAATATATAGTGAACAAAACTTCAAACTCCAATTGGGCTCGACCTTAGAAACATTTATTTCCATAGTTTGAAATAAAAAATAATGAAATGTATGTTTTAATATTAAAAATGCAATAATTTAAAAAGAAACATTGCTGTGTTAATTTTATTAAAATATATTTTTATAATTTAGCCAGGTTTGCAAATAGATAAGAACAATAGAATACATGTTTGGTTTATGATAAATTTGTAAATTCATTTGTTGCGAAATTGTTACGTTATCTTTTACAAGTAGTATTTGTCATTAAAACACCTCCTCATTTTAACAGATTTTATAATATTTTTAGTTTTACTAGAGCTGAAAAAACTGAAAGCCTATATAAAACCCACATAAAATAATTGTTTGTAGCAAAAGAAATCATAAGGTTGACATCAATTCCTTAAAACATGACTACTTGAATAAAACTGCTTTCTTTAGGTATTGTAAACAAAAAAACTGTGTAATTTAATATACCAAATTATAAAGTTATGCTTTATTTATTGATACTGAGTTGGTGGATTAACCTACCTAAATGCAGCTTACCAAAAAGGAATTAACGCAGGCCTAAAGGTATTATATAAATATCTGTATTAATTTGTACCGTCTGCGCTTTTCATCACTCCATATAAGATTTCCAATTACAAAAATATGGGTTTCAAATATTTTAAAAGCACAAATATAATAATTTCATAAATATTATTTCAAAAGCATAGTTTATTTTTTTAATAATATGGCATTAGCTTGACAAAATATTAAATTTAATAATATTTTTGAGTATGCATCGGTACAATTTCATTCGTGTCGATGAAAGTTCATTTTATTGTAAATAGGGGCAAATTAAAACCCAAACTATAATTAACAACACATGTTTAAAATCGTGAATATTTTACGATTTATTTAAAAGTGTGCCTTTTGGGAAAAACTAGAGCAAGCTCGTGTAGACGCTCACCCTTGTGAAGTCAAAAACAGGTCTTTAACAAAAACAAATTAAAAATTTTTAATAGTATAAAAATTACGTTGGACGGTTTTGATGTACTTTGTTATAATCACCTGCACCACTACTAGTGGTTACTGTAGTTATGTATGAGTGTGCAGTGAGGAGCGCTTACCTGGGATACGCGGGAGCGGTGCGGCGCGGCGGGCTTGCAAACTGACACTGAGACAGGTGAGCGTAGCTGGCGCACTCACACCCGCGCTCTCTACCCCGGCCCGCTCTGCCCTACGCTCTACGCACTACGCACTACGCTCCCTCGGTCTGGCCCAACAGCTGATACATTCTTTATTTTGTGATTTGTTAAAAATGTTTGTACTCTTTGACAAAAATTCACACCCCACACCTAATTATTGGGTAAGATTATACGAGTAATATAGGCTACTTGAATTTTGCATTGTTGTCTGTATAGCATACATAAGAAATGCAAAGTTAAATTTGGTGTTTCAACAAGAACTTTGATATCAAACTAATCCTGTTTCGAGGCTTTTGATCAATATTATATCACTATATCACTATTTGAGATGCCGACCACTCTCATGAGGGTATTTTAAGGCGTATATGTGATGAAAGGTAGTAATGAGTTATGAGGTGTAGTCTTGTTACAAACTAAGGCCGACTCTTCCTTAGAATGGGTCATTAGATAAAAGCCCAATGACCAATGGAAATACAAGGACCAACGGCTTAACGTGACTTCCGAACCACGCAGGTGATGGTCTGATATGTCTAAACGATGGTGGGAGTTGATGCGGGTATCATCAGATGATCACTGAGACTATCTGAGCCGCTTTAGACCTATATCATCCTCAAAACCTGACCTCCATAAAGCTGGATTACAGGACCACGCCACAAGTCCCAGTCATTAAGAGTCCGCCTCCGTGGTCACCGCAAGAAAGGCTGAATTCGTCGTTCTATTCCTTGGAGCAAAGTAAGCTCCAATAGTACGCAATCTTACACCTCTTCCTCATAGCCACTTATCGGATCAGCCTACAGTCAGGACAACTCTACACATCATCAGGTGTCCCATTTTAGTGCCAAGAACTCGTCAGTGCAGTGAAAGGCTTCCGAATCTAGAATGGTATTCGACTAGGGCTTAACTAAGAAGCACATTTGGCAATTTGTTGATTAATCGAACTTCTGCCTGCGAACGCAAACGCTCATGAACCATCGGTCTGTGTCTTCCAGTTCGGTAGTTCTTCCTGCATCTAGTGAATGTAACTTCTTCTTATGTTTTCAAATGTTGACCTGTAACAAAACACGAATTATGCAGTAATTGGCTTCTTTCAGAACATAAATGCATGAGGTTAGTATGAAGAGGGCTGAACCCTGCAACGATTGATGTCAGTTTTGAAAAATTTGTATGATTAGCGGTGTAAATTTATTTGAGAAGAGATTGTACCTTGGTAATGGCTGAGTGGTGTTACGCAATCTATGACTCTGGCCAGAGTTATATGACTCTGAAGGTCTGACAAATCATCCGTTCCTCACTGACACTACTCAATCACTGCGTATTTATACTGTGTACAATATAGAATTATGGGATGTAAGCGGTCAGGCGTGCGTGCAACGCGACAGAGTTGTTTTGCCGGAGTATTGTGACATCTGCACTGAACCACAGAGGTTCTGGAATAAGTGTTATGGTTGACGAACATTGCTCACGCCATCTATTAGAGTTTGAAGAACTAACATTGCTTATACAAATTAAGGCTAAAACAATAGTAAAAATATTGAAGAAACCCCCGAATTAGGTATGACCGTCAATGATTATACTGATGTTATATGACTTTTCCCTTTCTATGATCTGAGTTATAATAAACCACATAATACCATAATATGCTAACAACAGTATTAAAACCCTCTAATGTGAATTTAGTTTGAAGCACGTAGTTGACGTATTGCTATTGTACACAACCATCAGACGACTTGCCACGTTGCTCCAGAGTCCAGACATATCAGGCTGGATATAGTAGACGCCTGGAGTCTGGAGTCTGGAGAGGGAGGAAGTGTGATAACAGCGCACATTGCTCCAGCTCCAGCTCCAGAAATTGTGACGTCACCAGCCAGGCTTATCGGTTCATCAGCCGGCTGAACAGTTCAAGCGACAACTCTACACAACCAAATTAGGTATGGCCATAGCTACATACCACTTGAAAATGAAGGAGTGAAGGCCACTCAGAAAGAGCGAAATTTCGCTCCTTTGGTTGTTGAAACCCATCTACCGGTAAAGCTCGATTGGGAGTGGTTTTCACTTCATATTTAAACAGAATCATGGGCTTTGGGACTCCATACTGGAGAGGTTGTTTTGATCTGTTGGGAGGGGCTTTGTTGGTGAAAAAAGTGGGGAGTTATAACTGACCTACCAGGTCAGAAGAGTCCAGGTTACTCTCTACTCCCCATAAAATAATCATGGGAGATTAAATCCCTAAAAACGTGTTTTAACGAAATGTTGAGGTACTGAGGTAATGTTTTCCTTGTAGTTTAATTTTCGTAGCAATTACTAAATGATTACCCATTGCGTATATTGTACAATTTACTTTAATTTCAATAACAATATTGTAATGAAAATAATCAATAAAATATTTAATGAAAGTAATAAATACAATATTGTAATGAAAGTAAATCAATACAATATTGTAATGAAAGTAATCAATACAATATTGTAATGAAAGTAATCAATACAACATTGTAATGAAAGTAATCAATACAATATTGTAATTAAAGTAATCAACTGCTGTTTTTAATATAAGTTCTCCGACCTGAAATCTATTGAAGCTTGCAGCCTACTATTTTCTTGCTGTCCCAACTGATTCTCTCTCCAGGTTTAGAATGAGTTATGTTCTGTTTATTTTAACACCTCTTCGATGGAATCCATTACTGCCCTCCACGCTGCGTTTCAACTGGCGGGAAATAACACAATCTTTCATATGCAATGAAATGTACATCACTTCATCCTATTTCAGTCAAAACTGCGATAAAAGTGTATTCACTTAGAAAAGAAATGAAGCTATTACTGTTGGTCATTATTAAATGGTTATCATATAAACAGGGTAGTACTAATTAGACCGTCAAACTTCAGGGTACTCAGTTTTGTCGATATGGTATTGAAGGTAGTTCATTCATTATTGAAGCATGTTGAGCCATCTTTTTCAATAAAAACACAACTGTTTTAATTTGAAATATTATTTCGGTCTTCTGATAGAAACCTTCATTTACATATACTCGTAATTTCAAATTTAAAAGTTGTATTATTGAAAAGAAGGTGAGAAGCCAACTAGCTTTCAGGGTACATTTTGCATGGAAAACAATGATACAAATTTCTATAGACTTGGGTTTGAAATGCTACACCATTCAGTTCGTTTACCAATTATCTTTTAACTCAACACTACTTAAAAAATGTTATTCAAAATTAATATAAATTGGTATCTAAATAAGACCATATATTTCGTGGTTAAGTGGTAGAGAGAACAAAAGTCCTAACTTCGTCAAGTAATTAAAGACTTTTCATTTCATATACATAACAGATTTGTTACGAATGTACCCTGTGGGTGGTGAGGTAAGCCTGATCCTCATGAACACAATGAGGGTAGCTGGGATACATGCGGGCTGGTATCGAGTTTCTGTGGAGAATACAGTATCTTGAAGAAAGGATAGGGTTGTACAACCAGTAGACCACACGGCTTGAGGGCTAACCATCTTCGTCTAGAACCAGGAGAGGTACTGATAGGGGGACCATGCACATTTGTGGTGGTGGTAGTGGGGAGGGGTGCAGCGAGGCTGTGAGCGTAGTGAAGTAGGGAAACGCACGAAACCCATATAAGTCATATTCAGAGTAATCAACAGCAAAAGGAATTCGCTATGTTTTACGCTATGTGTTAGTTACTTTTCACCGGAAGACGGGATCAGATTTGCACCCGAAACGTAGTGTTATTCTTTTGTCCACTAACGATGGAAACTCCACAATCACATTTCAAGCTAAAAATCTTGAACGTCCCCATCCCAACGTCAAACTTCAATCAAATAATTACAAAAATCACGTTCAGCACTAAGCTAGATAAAAAGGAAGCAACGTTTTCGGACCCAGAATCTGACCCCGTCTTGAGGTGAAAAGTAACCTAAAACATAACACAAAACATTAGGAGGAGTGCTAGTCTAAAAGTAATCAGCAACAAACTGACACTCACTCACCACCAAATAACCTTATTTTTCCCTAAACTGTTTAAAATGTTATAACAGTTAGCCTAGACAACAATACAACATGTACAAAAAACAAAATTAAAACATATAGAGAAATCAAGCACGACCACTGCAGCCTGGCGGTCGCCAAACAACCCATTGGCTGGCTCTCCGAACAGTGAACGACCAATCACAGCTGTGAATCAGACTGACCAATTGTAACAGAGAACACAAAACTATGGAAAACGTCCGTAACAATATTTGAACCTCAGAACTTGTACCATCGTCAACAACAAACTTCTTCAAACAAATAATATGGAAAATTGTTCAAAGTAACTCTTTTTTTCAAGTGATAATAAAGAGTACACACCTCCTGATCGACTAGGTATATACTTCTTACTCTACAGCCCAGTTAATGTTTGCAAAAATGTCGCAATTGTTGCTGGTTAGTGATTCAGCGTGAAACATTTCTCACTCTTCTCTTCGCTCCAATAACTGCAGTTTGAAACAAGCTCTGCGTATTTACATTTTTCGTAATGCAGGATAACACGTCTGTGCAACATTTGCAGACGACACGTTTCTGCATTTGGTGTAAATACAACATTGGCGCTCAAAATAATGGCCAAACATTGACGTTAACATTGTAGTTAGAAGTCGTTAGCCTGTCACGCTACATGGGAAAATAATTTCATTCAATCTATTAAATAGAATATTTACAACACTGTGGTTGTTCGTGAGTTACTGGTTACTTTGAAAATGAAAAGAAATTATCCAATATTGGCAGAGTTTAACAGGATTCACAACACTTTAAGGATGCTAAATTATTACCAAACTAATGTCATTAACAATAAATAATGTAGCCTAAATTTAGCTTTATACTGTAAAGGTATTAAAATAAAACTAATGTTCCATGTACTCGTAATGTACAAATATAAATAACGTATTATTATCTTGAAACAAACTTTCCTACGCCAGTTGTGAAGGGCGAAATAAAAGAATTAAAAGTAATTAATTTGGTTGTATTTATTGGGCGTTTGCTAAAATTTAGAGTATGTGTTAAGGACATATAAACTTTTTAAATTTCAAAATTTTGTGAGGTTATGTTTGTACTTATTTTATTAGCTTAGCTTGGACGCACATTCAACGAACGCATCATGCAGTAGTAAAAGGGCTTTATGGGGATTATGTTGCTTTGTGGGTGGCGTCAACACGTATCTTCAACCTCTAAATGTTGTACAAAAGTCTATCTTAAAGGTAGGCTTTGTAAGTGTAGGAGATATCCTTCTAGCGAGCTTTTACAGAGACTGGTATTTTTTACAATTGCCATATGTACGTCAAAGTCTTCGTTCATATTTTCAAATTAACACAATATCTTTACTCCAACTTCTCATGCTTATAGATACCTTTGGCAGGTTGGCGTCAGTTCTATCTCTTTGGTTAAGTCTCATATGACCACCAACCCTTCTCTATGTTTGTAATGTACTGTACAGGAACTTGTGTAAAGCTCAAACATGTACATTTTTGACTCTGTGTCCTTAGATGCTTCTGCGTAGGGCTTCTAGTTGGTTGATCTATCTTTGGTGTATCAGAGGTAGAAAGGCTATCACAGCTGATACAGACAGGGACTGGTTAACAACATGACATAACGTGTACACATTTCATGCACCGACTACCTTACTTACTATCTACTTTTACAGAAGTCAGCCCTTCCCGCCACCATCTTCACGAGCATTAATGTGTCCAGCTGGCGCAGCGTTAGTTATATTACCATCACCATCGGAAATTCACTACCAACTACAACAAAATTTTAATTATTCAATTAAACAAATTCGTATCCACGCCCACTACGTTACGCTGTTAAATTAGCAACTCGAGTTACGCACAGGCTTCTAGCCTATAAGCTCATTTCCAAATTATATTTTTATTTCATGGAAACTAGTTTTAATACTAATTTTGACCCATTTTTATCACTTAGGTTAATTTGGTTTAGTTTAAAATGTATTAGATAAGCAATAATCAACCTTTATTATTTTATAATTCCAATCTGTAAACATTGTTAATTAAGCTTCCATTATTGTTATTTTATATGTAATATGTATGTACTTTTGTTTATATACGGAAATAAAGTGGATTTTGACTTTGACTTTATGTGTAAAAATCATGCATGTTGGCCTTCAGTGTGACACGGGCGTTACGAGGCTATTCGCTCCGGACGCTACGAGGCTGTGAGCGTAAATATATAATTATTTTAAATTTCATCAAAGTCGGTTTAATTTACTGTTTTTAGATCATTAATACCACTTTTGACAAAAATCCTTCTCTAAGATGGGTTCCGGTAGCCCGATTTTGCTGGTTAACGAACTTGACCGAGATATTTACAAAGGAACATTGTACTAAATCTCAAGTATATAAAGTCTTGTAAAATTCTTAAAACGTATTTTGGGACAGGTTTCCGGGTCTGGGTCTGGGTCTTACCAACTGAAG
This sequence comes from Matsumurasca onukii, assembly GCA_018831715.1. Lineage (NCBI taxonomy): Eukaryota > Metazoa > Arthropoda > Insecta > Hemiptera > Cicadellidae > Matsumurasca > Matsumurasca onukii. The sequence continues at coordinate 10,771,876 of CM032065.1, forward strand.
ACATGAATATCTCATTTTTCCAAAGGAAATACGATAACAATAATTGAAAAGTTTACTTAGTGTTGCTGAAAGCATATTGTAGGTTTTTAACGACAATTTACACTTCCGTTACCTGAGTTTCACCATATCCACCAAAGACCAAAAACTAAACGCTCCAAGTCGTGCGAAATCGGGCAATTTCCGGTCCGGGGCGGAAGTGCATGGAGTGGTTTGTTGACAAGCGTGGCGCGGCTGCGGTCTCTTTAACCCTCCCACCGGCCGCCACGCTCTCTGACGTCATGACTGTCATATGTGACGCTCTGATAACATCCTCTGTCAGTGTTGTATCATTAGCCAAGTCAGTGGGTATAATGGGTCAAGTCTACTCGCTACTTGCTGATTAGGGTTGTAAGTAGTCAAGTACAGTAGTGCTCGAATGCCTATTCCATTCTATGTCGTTTCCGTCCTCAGACTGTCCTCGAATGCCTATTCCATTCTCTGTCGTTTCCGTCGACTGTCCTGTACACATCGATAATGAATTTGACCTCGGTTTGGAGTTTTGGTATTTCTCTATGAAATACACATCCAACGAATCCTAAAAATGAGTAACCGAACTCCAATGTTTAGGGGATGATTTTAAAGAAGGTTACCTAAATGTTTGGTTTGATTTTGATGACTCGTAGAATAAACTATTATATTGTTGGATGAGATTAGCTAACCACAAAGTAAGTTTAGGGTGACAGGCGAGAATCGATCCCGCTCCGGTTGTGAATACAGCAGCATGTGTGTCAGAAGCACCCGACAGAAGTGTGAGAGTCTGCTAGGTTTTGAAGATGGGGCTGGTGTACAGATGTCGTTCTTCAATTTTATAACATCAATTCAAAATTTACTGTGTTTAATAATCTTGTTGATTGTATTTATATATTTTAGTAATCTTTGAGAGGAGACGTTGCTCCAGTTAGAGGTATCAAGGTAGGTCAAGGACGGCAACCGTTGTAGGCATAGTTCTACCAACGAGCACGAGTCTTTGCCACTTGTCCTTGGACAGTGTCCTTTTGGTAGCCTCCTCCGCAACGAACGTCACCACAGAATCAGAACCATCATTGCCAATGAACTCAGGAAGAACAAAGACTTTTAATTCATGAAGAGTTAGTTCAGTGGCAGACAACGGCTCTACAATTGAAGATGTGACATTTTAGTGATTGACAAAATTAAAAGTAACGGAATTATCTTGGACCATACAGTTAGATTCGAAATTAGAAATACCCAACCAGAAGATGTGGACATTGAAAAAAGACAAATTTTCAATGAAACAATCAATTACTACAAATCAAAATACCAAATTCAAAATTTTCAAGTAATAGGTTTATTCATCGGATCTCGCGGGACAATTCCAAAATTGTTCAGTGATTTCTGGCAAAAGTTTAATTTAAATAAGAAAACATTAATCCAAATTCAATTAGTTTCGATAAAATCGTCAATATCAATATTATCGAATCATTTATACAACAACAACTACATTTTGGACAGTATTCTTTGTTATAGCAAATTGTATTGACAATAAGATATGACATTTTGTAATAAATTGTCATATAATTATACAATTTATATATGTATATGAATTGAAAACTATTCATAACACACCTGAATGATGGAGTTAACTTAGTTAAAAATGTTTTTAACAGGATACTTTGTTCAATTAGTTTTTTCTACGTGTAGTTAAAAATTGTTACAATATTTTTTTAATTCTTTACAAAAAGTAAAATTGTGAAAAGTTTCAAAATGTCAAACTATTTAAAACCATTTATTTTTCACCGAGTATTCACCGAAGAAAAAGTAAAACAATTGTTTAGTTAAGAACGTCTGCGCTCGGCGGGAACAAAAGGTGAACAAAGGCCGCTCCTGAGGTGTAAGTAGTAACAGAACATTCTGATTACTGGTTGACTTTGTCATTTCTGACAATATCCTGACCACAAGGGTCCCAAAGTGCTTGACAGAGTCAAGACTTGAAGTGCGTTGCCGCGTTTGACACCTAGAAGCATCGGTCCACCCGTTTGCTGCAACCAACAAAACCGGTATATGAAGAAACTTGATGTGCAGACTTACCACCGAGAGTTAAACATTTTGAACCTCTTTAATGTTTGTGTTATAAACGTTTTGGAGTATATTTATAAGTAAATCATGATAGAATATCACGATTAACCATTATTTACTCAAGTTGCATAAGTATCTTCTTATAAACTATTTTTTTACTCTTACTAAAATGGGTCAATTTGGTAATCTACGTTACCGACAGCTAAATACAGTACTGCTGCCGTTTCCTATGGTTACAATCTTCAGTACAGTAGGCTACTGTATTATCAAAACTAACACATGCTGTTACTTTCTGGCAAGTGGCAACGGCCGCAATACAATGTTACACAATACAATGTACAATATATACAGGGTGTTCTTTTAAGTAGGCAATCCTTGGGAAATCGTAAACTATAGGTTTTGCAGGAAAGTTTAAATGGGGAACATTTCCTAGTTTTGTACCAGTATTAAAAATATGCGAGGAAAGTTTTCAAAATGGCCGCCATTTTCCAATATGGTGGCCAACATTAAAATATCATATGAAAACTCATATTTTTTATGGTGATTTTGGATTAAAGGTATCATTTTAAGAAATTTTATTCTTTGCATTTTTGATATCTCAAATATTTGGGAGATATACGCAGTTGCAACAATAGTATACTCAAAACACCCTGTACGAGTATACCTATATACTTGGCAACGCGTCCAAGTTGTTTTGTAGGAACTGGCTCGTGCTGCCGCGCACGCTGATTTAAAAAATGTTAAACTACAGAATTAGGGATTTTTACAAGGTATAATTATTAGTTTTTAACAATCTGAAGGTACCTAAGAGGTAAAAACGCTCATTAAACGTAAAACAAAAATTCAAATACGTTTATCATTTTTGGATTTATGTCACGGTTTCATAAAGAGAAAAATAATGGAAATTCGGCTCAGCAAACCACTAAATATTTAATGCACTTTAAAACAAAGTTTATTTTTACAAAATCCGATGAAAACTGTAGGCTTGAGGTGCCCCAAGAAAATTAATGTTTTACATTGCTCTTACGGGACGAAATTCAAGGTCCCAGCCACTCTGCAAATTATTTTGAAAGGTGAAAACGGGCCGCCGTAAATCCTTGCGTTTAAGCGTCGCCGCAAACCCGAGCGGACCTTTATCTTTGATTTTTCATTTTGATTTCGCACAAAGGAAGGAGGGTCTCGCGGATTTCAGTGCCGTGATGCTGGCCGGATATTGAAGTGGTGCACGCCAGGTTTGCTCAAGAAATTACTGGATATCCAACCCATCCAATCATTGCTCCTTGATCAATATCAGTTCTGGCCACAGGCCACCACGAGAGCACTAAAGTATGACTCGTCTTTCAAATAATTACCAGAGAATTTTATTTAAAGATACACACACAAAATAGACTAAGTATGAGTTATTTAAGTGTATTTTCAAATTTTGGAAAGTTTCCAACTTTTATATTTTTGAGCACCGAATGCGATTTTGACGCTGACGAAAATTTTAGAATTGATTTGAAGACGCAGCAAGGCATGAGGCTTTTTCAGCTTGTTTTATAACAACCAGGCCGACACGCAGCTAAGCGCTAAAGCGCCGCTTGCATGAGTGAATCCAACTTCCTGTGCATTTCATTACTCTTGTTCGCTCCGTTCACAGCCTCGCCTGCCTTTGGCCTCAGCTTGTCTCCTGGTAACCACGGGCGTTACGAGGCTTCGGGCTTTGGTCTCGGATTTACGTGGTCAGACTCACGTACTTTACTGCAAGTTTTATTAAATATCATGAAAGTAAAACTTATTTCAAATTATTTGATTTCAATCGGACTACTCATAACGCTGTATAGCAAAAAGTCACTTTTATGGCACGGCCGTTTTGAAATTACGCAATGATTAGTTGTACTTTTTAATTCATTCATGCGGATACGGTCAATATACATAATTATTTCTAATTTCATCAAAATCGGATTTAGATAACTAAAAACAACATTTTTTACCATAATTCCCTCTCAAAAGGGTGCGGTTGATGTGTAGGTCTGTGGGGCGCTACAGGAAGTAGGGACGTATTTAATATCTGCCACCCTAGGCAGCGAAGTTTGCCGCCCCCTTGTCCGATGACCCTAAGATCACACCAATCTATACTCTATCAGCTGATTATGTAGGAAGCCTGGAAGGTTATCTGCAAATAATATTTTAATATAACTTCCTTTTACGGAAAAATTTGTAGCCTAAGCATTCTTTTAAAAAAGTGCAAGCAGGTGTACATGTAATAATGTGAAAAGCTCCAAGCTAGTTTTAACTTCAATAGAAATTTGAGTAAGTATCTTTGTGTGTGTTCTTTTCCAGTTTGTGCATTGTATTCCACCAGCATCTTGTTCGATTCACTAATTTCGTTACTTTTGTGCAATACACTGAATGGAATGGCAATGCAAAACTCATGGCGATGGGCTGCAGAGAAGCAAACGCTATTTGAGATATCAACGTGTTCTCATGGAAATTTGATCTGAGGGTTTAAGCAGGGTGGACACAACAAGTCAACAACCCCTCCCCGCCCCGCCACGGCCTTTTCGAACAAGTCACTTTGAGCGTCAAATTAGCAGCCGCAGCACACTGTACGGTCCGCCCCTTCCTGTTTATAGGAACGGGTCGCCACGAGTGAAGTGAAGTATGTAGCTGCGCATTTCCCACAAAAAAGGCCGGAGTCGGGCGGAGTAGGCCGGTGTAGTGTGCGGGTAAACGCCGGGGGCGGTCGGGTGGGCGGAGTGGAGGCGTTGTATTGTGCGCCCTGCTAAAGGCAGGGTGTGTGCTGAGACGCACGCAACACATCCCACGCAATATAACACATGGTAGAAATCTGTGGCATGATTTTTTATTTGTACCGCGTAAGCCAAGACACATGTGTATATCTACTACTAATAGTAAGTAGCGTTTCTTGCGTCATGAAACGTGGCTTGCTAGTTGCGTGGACTGTGCCATGTGCGTCTCAGAAATCAGAATACACTGCCTTAAAACATTTTATAACTCTCTTCACCAATCAGTGAAAGGCCTCAGCTTCAAGAAATTCAAAATGGTACTGCACAAGTGGCTGATTGAAAATCCTTATTATTCATTCAAAGATCTCGAAAAGGCCCAAAGTCTTGTTGTATAGATGTCAAGGCCATCAAGCTTTTTTATTGACGCCATTCTTAAAATTGACGCTTAGACTAATATAATTTGTTTTTTAGTTGAATAAGAAAGCATAGTTAACTAACTAATAAAATGTTATAAAGAGATGTATTTTCAATTTTGCCACGACGCATGATGGTATTAAAAGTCGACTTTATTATGTGTACGTTAAAATCTTTTTTGTTTTCTGTGTTTTATTTACACAGCTGCTTACTTTTTTCGGTGTCGAGTGATTGGCTTTAGTTACTCTATGGTGATTGGTGAATTGAACTGGCGAGCGTCATTACAACGTTTTCTTCTTTTTTTGTCGCCACTTTCCTAACCTCCAAACTTCTGGATTATTGTTTGAGCCCGGCAGCTGAGCACGTGTATTAATCCGACTAATTAGGTAAATGTATAATTTCAAAAACTTCTTTCATTCGTAAGGGCCATTACTAATTATTTAAAGAAATCGGTAAAATGTGAGGAGGCATTTTGGTTTTATCCCAGTAAGATCTAGATTCTAGACGAAGACAAGGCCTAGGCTAGCTATGTCGTAGTACTCACTATTTTCTTCTACAGGCTTACTCTTGGTGTCTACTAAATATCTGTAAATTGTAGGCTAGGGTGTGTTTAGTTTTTAACCAACAAGTTCTCATTGAACTGCAAGCTATTACTGACTAGAACATTAATGGAACGTGTAACAGAAATTGAACTCTTAGCTAATTTTATCTGGATATATTTGACACCTTATAAGTTCTCCGACCTGAAATCTATTGAAGCTTGCAGCCTACTATTTTCTTGCTGTCCCAACTGATTCTCTCTCCAGGTTTAGAATGAGTTATGTTCTGTTTATTTTAACACCTCTTCGATGGAATCCATTTGCCCTCCACGCTGCGTTTCAACTGGCGGAAATAACACAGTCTTTCATATAATGAAATGTACATCACTTCATCCTATTTCAGTCAAAACTGCGATAAAAGTGTATTCACTTAGAAAAGAAATGAAGCTATTACTGTTGGTCATTATTAAATGGTTATCATATAAACAGGGTAGTACTAATTAGACCGTCAAACTTCAGGGTACTCAGTTTTGTCGATATGGTATTGAAGGTAGTTCATTCATTATTGAAGCATGTTGAGCCATCTTTTTCAATAAAACACAACTGTTTTTAATTTGAAATATTATTTCGGTCTTCTGATAGAAACCTTCATTTACATATACTCGTAATTTCAAATTTAAAAGTTGTATTATTGAAAAGAAGGTGAGAAGCCAACTAGCTTTCAGGGTACATTTTGCATGGAAAACAATGATACAAATTTCTATAGACTTGGGTTTGAAATGCTACACCATTCAGTTCGTTTACCAATTATCTTTTAACTCAACACTACTTAAAAAATGTTATTCAAAATTAATATAAATTGGTATCTAAATAAGACCATATATTTCGTGGTTAAGTGGTAGAGAGAACAAAAGTCCTAACTTCGTCAAGTAATTAAAGACTTTTCATTTCATATACATAACAGATTTGTTACGAATGTACCCTGTGGGTGGTGAGGTAAGCCTGATCCTCATGAACACAATGAGGGTAGCTAGGATACATGCGGGCTGGTATCGAGTTTCTGTGGAGAATACAGTATCTTGAAGAAAGGATAGGGTTGTACAACCAGTAGACCACACGTGGCTTGAGGGCTAACCATCTTCGTCTAGAACCAGGAGAGGTACTGATAGGGGGACCATGCACATTTGTGGTGGTGGTAGTGGGAGGGGTGCAGCGAGGCTGTGAGCGTAGTGAAGTAGGGAAACGCACGAAACCCATATAAGTCATATTCAGAGTAATCAACAGCAAAAGGAATTCGCTATGTTTTACGCTATGTGTTAGTTACTTTTCACCGGAAGACGGGATCAGATTTGCACCCGAAACGTAGTGTTATTCTTTTGTCCACTAACGATGGAAACTCCACAATCACATTTCAAGCTAAAAATCTTGAACGTCCCCATCCCAACGTCAAACTTCAATCAAATAATTACAAAAATCACGTTCAGCACTAAGCTAGATAAAAAGGAAGCAACGTTTTCGGACCCAGAATCTGACCCCGTCTTGAGGTGAAAAGTAACCTAAAACATAACACAAAACATTAGGAGGAGTGCTAGTCTAAAAGTAATCAGCAACAAACTGACACTCACTCACCACCAAATAACCTTATTTTTCCCTAAACTGTTTAAAATGTTATAACAGTTAGCCTAGACAACAATACAACATGTACAAAAAACAAAATTAAAACATATAGAGAAATCAAGCACGACCACTGCAGCCTGGCGGTCGCCAAACAACCCATTGGCTGGCTCTCCGAACAGTGAACGACCAATCACAGCTGTGAATCAGACTGACCAATTGTAACAGAGAACACAAAACTATGGAAAACGTCCGTAACAATATTTGAACCTCAGAACTTGTACCATCGTCAACAACAAACTTCTTCAAACAAATAATATGGAAAATTGTTCAAAGTAACTCTTTTTTTCAAGTGATAATAAAGAGTACACACCTCCTGATCGACTAGGTATATACTTCTTACTCTACAGCCCAGTTAATGTTTGCAAAAATGTCGCAATTGTTGCTGGTTAGTGATTCAGCGTGAAACATTTCTCACTCTTCTCTTCGCTCCAATAACTGCAGTTTGAAACAAGCTCTGCGTATTTACATTTTTCGTAATGCAGGATAACACGTCTGTGCAACATTTGCAGACGACACGTTTCTGCATTTGGTGTAAATACAACATTGGCGCTCAAAATAATGGCCAAACATTGACGTTAACATTGTAGTTAGAAGTCGTTAGCCTGTCACGCTACATGGGAAAATAATTTCATTCAATCTATTAAATAGAATATTTACAACACTGTGGTTGTTCGTGAGTTACTGGTTACTTTGAAAATGAAAAGAAATTATCCAATATTGGCAGAGTTTAACAGGATTCACAACACTTTAAGGATGCTAAATTATTACCAAACTAATGTCATTAACAATAAATAATGTAGCCTAAATTTAGCTTTATAATTGTAAAGGTATTAAAATAAAACTAATGTTCCATGTACTCGTAATGTACAAATATAAATAACGTATTATTATCTTGAAACAAACTTTCCTACGCCAGTTGTGAAGGGCGAAATAAAAAGAATTAAAAGTAATTAATTTGGTTGTATTTATTACGTTTGCTAAAATTTAGAGTAGTTGTGTTAAGCTATGGTTTCAGAGAAAGTTCACCGTAAATTACGGCTGTTATTGTAGCGTGAACTTAACGGTGACGGTGGACGTAACACAATATTTAAAACAGATGTAGACAAAAACAATTTTGACATGTTGTTTTTTTTTTAGTTGTCAAAGCTTATTTACGTATGTAATGGACAAGTTAGACTTTTGTTTACAAAACAAAATGTGTCACCTGGTGAGAAACCTTAGCTATTTTCACCGCTAACTTTACGTCCACCGTTTTCTAGGAAACCACTCTCATCTGATAAATTGAAAACAAAAACTCACCGTCATATTACGGCCGTAATGTAGCGGTCACCGCTTTCTAGGAAACCATAGCTTCAAGGACATATAAACTTTTAAATTTCAAAATTTTGTGAGGTTATGTTTGTACTTATTTTATTAGCTTAGCTTGGACGCACATTCAACGAACGCATCATGCAGTAGTAAAAGGGCTTTATGGGGATTATGTTGCTTTGTGGGTGGCGTCAACACGTATCTTCAACCTCTAAATGTTGTACAAAAGTCTATCTTAAAGGTAGGCTTTGTAAGTGTAGGAGATATCCTTCTAGCGAGCTTTTACAGAGACTGGTATTTTTTACAATTGCCATATGTACGTCAAAGTCTTCGTTCATATTTTCAAATTAACACAATATCTTTACTCCAACTTCTCATGCTTATAGATACCTTTGGCAGGTTGGCGTCAGTTCTATCTCTTTGGTTAAGTCTCATATGACCACCAACCCTTCTCTATGTTTGTAATGTACTGTACAGGAACTTGTGTAAAGCTCAAACATGTACATTTTTGACTCTGTGTCCTTAGATGCTTCTGCGTAGGGCTTCTAGTTGGTTGATCTATCTTTGGTGTATCAGAGGTAGAAAGGCTATCACAGCTGATACAGACAGGGACTGGTTAACAACATGACATAACGTGTACACATTTCATGCACCGACTACCTTACTTACTATCTACTTTTACAGAAGTCAGCCCTTCCCGCCACCATCTTCACGAGCATTAATGTGTCCAGCTGGCGCAGCGTTAGTTATATTACCATCACCATCGGAAATTCACTACCAACTACAACAAAATTTTAATTATTCAATTAAACAAATTCGTATCCACGCCCACTACGTTACGCTGTTAAATTAGCAACTCGAGTTACGCACAGGCTTCTAGCCTATAAGCTCATTTCCAAATTATATTTTTATTTCATGGAAACTAGTTTTAATACTAATTTTGACCCATTTTTATCACTTAGGTTAATTTGGTTTAGTTTAAAATGTATTAGATAAGCAATAATCAACCTTTATTATTTTATAATTCCAATCTGTAAACATTGTTAATTAAGCTTCCATTATTGTTATTTTATATGTAATATGTATGTACTTTTGTTTATATACGGAAATAAAGTGGATTTTGACTTTGACTTTATGTGTAAAAATCATGCATGTTGGCCTTCAGTGTGACACGGGCGTTACGAGGCTATTCGCTCCGGACGCTACGAGGCTGTGAGCGTAAATATATAATTATTTTAAATTCATCAAAGTCGGTTTAATTTACTGTTTTAGATCATTAATAACCACTTTTGACAAAAAACTTTCTCTGACCGAGATATTTACAAAAGAACATTTGTACTAAATCTCAAGTATATAAAGTCTTGTAAAATTCTTAAAACGTATTTTGGGACAGGTTTCCGGGTCTGGGTCTGGGTCTTACCAACTGAAGACATGAATATCTCATTTTTCCAAAGGAAATAACGATAACAATAATTGAAAAAGTTTACTTAGTGTTGTTGCTGAAAGCATATTGTAAGTTTTAACGACAATTTACACTTCCGTTACCTGAGTTTCACCATATCCACCAAAGACCAAAACTAAACGCTCCAAGTCGTGCGAAATCGGGCAATTTCCGGTCCGGGCGGAAGTGCATGGAGTGGTTGTTGACAGCGTGGCGCGGCTGCGGTCTTTTAACCCTCCCACCGGCCGCCACGCTCTCTGACGTCATGACTGTCATATGTGACGCTCTGATAACATCCTCTGTCAGTGTTGTATCATTAGCCAAGTCAGTGGGTATAATGGGTCAAGTCTACTCACTACTTGCTGATTAGGGTTGTAAGTAGTCAAGTACAGTAGTGCTCGAATGCCTATTCCATTCTATGTCGTTTCCGTCCTCGACTGTCCTGTACACATTTTAATAATGGATGATGAATTTGACCTCGGATTTGGGGTTTTTGTATTCCTCTATGAACTACACATCCAACGAATCCTAAAGATTAACCGAACTCAAATGTTTGGGGAAGATTTACCCAAAAAGAAGGTTTCACCATGCATGTTTGGTTTGATTTTGATGACACGTAGAAGTAACTATTAAATTGTTGGCTGAATGATTAGCTAACCACAAAGTAAGTTTCAGGGTGACTGAGAGCGAGAATCGATCCCGCTGCGGTTGTGAGATACAGCAGCATGTGTCAGAGGCACCCGACAGAAGTGTGTGAGTCTGCTGAAATTTGAAGATGGGGCTGGTGTTCAGATTTTCTTCAATTTTATAACATCCCAATTCAAAATTTTACTGTGTTTGATAATCGGTTGATTGTATTTATATATTTTAGTAATATTTGAGGAATCCAGAAGTTGAACTATTATTGGTGACATTTTCCATCGTTAGTGAACAAAAGGATCACGACGTTTCGGGATCTGCAATCTGACTTGCCTTCAGGTGAAAATAACCTAAAACATAACACATTGGAACATTAGAAAATGAGCTAGCCTAAAGTGGTCAGCGTAGCTGACCAGTCAAACTCTCTACCAAACAACATGTAGTTGTAAAGTCAAACAACAAATTAAATCTTAGAATTTATAAATAGCCTAGATTAACTAAATTACAAATACAAACACAAGCCACCAAATGTAACTTTATTTCTTTGTTATTATACAGACAACAATGCAAAAATCAAGTCTATTATAATCATACCCAATAATTATTAGGTGTAGGGCTTGAATTTTGATTTTTTCAAAGTGAGTACTACTTTTGTTTGAAGTTTGTTGTTAACGATGGGAGGATTTCAGAAGTTGAACTATATTACGGACATTTTCCATCGTTAGTGAACAAAAGGATCACGACGTTTCGGGATCTGGCAATTTGATCCCGTCTTCAGGTGAAAATAACCCGAAACATAACACAGAACATTAGAAAATGAGCTAGTTTAAAGTAGTCAGCGTAGTGACTGTCAACCACCAAACAACATGTAGTTGTGAAGTTAAACAACGTGATTAAGCCTCTGTGGCCTGTTTCGTGTGCTTTTAATACCATGCTATGAGTTGTTTTGAGTTGTTTCGTTGAAAATTTACTTGAAATATTATGGTTGTCCCTACGCTTAAGTTCATTTTAATGAGCGGTAGCCAGAGGGCCTTTATTTCAACTGAAGCTTGACTGATTGACGGTCTGCTAATTTTGCGTATGAGGCCTCGAGGAATATTTAAAGATAGTGGAGACGTTGCTCCAGTTAGAGGTATCAAAGGTAGGTCTAACGGTAACCGTTGTAGGCATAGTTCTACCAACGAGCACTTCATTTTTAAGTCTTTGCCACTTGTCCTGGACAGTTCTTTGGTAGCCTCCTCCGCAACGAACGTCACCACAGAATCAGAACCATCATTGCCAATGAACTCAGGAAGAACAAAGACTTTTAATTCATGAAGAGTTAGTTCAGTGGCAGACAACGGCTCTACAATTGAAGATGTGACATTTTAGTGATTGACAAAATTAAAAGTAACGGAATTATCTTGGACCCTACAGTTAGATTCGAAATTAGAAATACACAACCAGAAGATGTGGACATTGAAAAAGACAAATTTTCAATGAAACAATCAATTACTACAAATCAAAATACCAAATTCAAAATTTTCAAGTAATAGGTTTATTCATCGGATCTCGCGGTACAATTCCAAAATTGTTCAGTGATTTCTGGCAAAAGTTTAATTTAAATAAGAAAACATTAATCCAAATTCAATTAGTTTCGATAAAATCGTCAATATCAATATTAACGAATCATTTATACAACAACAACTACATTTTGGACAGTATTCTTTGTTATAGCAAATTGTATTGACAATAAGATATGACATTTTGTAATAAATTGTCATATATTATACAATTTTATATATGTATATGAATTGAAAACTATTCATAACACACCTGAATGATGGAGTTAACTTGCGAAACAGGTCGTGATAGTTAAAAATGTTTTTAACAGGATACTTTGTTCAATTAGTTTTTTCTACATGTAGTTAAAAATTGTTACAATATTTTTTTAATTCTTTACAAAATGTAAAATTGTGAAAAGTTTCAAAATGTCAAACTATTTAAAACCATTTATTTTTCACCGAGTATTCACCGAAGAAAAAGTAAAACAATTGTTTAATTAAGAACGTCTGCGCTCGGCGGGAACAAAAGGTGAACAAAGGCCGCTCCTGAGGTGTAAGTAGTAACAGAACATTCTGATTACTGGTTGACATTTTGACATTCCCAAAGTGCTTGACAGAGTCAAGACTTGAAGTGCGTTGCCGCGTTTGACACCTAGAAGCATCGGTCCACCCGTTTGCTGCAACCAACAAAACCGGTATATGAAGAAACTTGATGTGCAGACTTACCACCGAGAGTTAAACATTTTGAACCTCTTTAATGTTTGTGTTATAAACGTTTTGGAGTATATTTATAAGTAAATCATGATAGAATATCACGATTAACCATTATTTACTCAAGTTGCATAAGTATTTTCTTATAAACTATTTTTTACTCTTACTAAAATGGGTCAATTTGGTAATCTACGTTACCGACAGCTAAATACAGTACTGCTGCCGTTTCCTATGGTTACAATCTCCAGTACAGTATTATCAAAACTAACACAGCTGTTACTTTCTGGCAAGTGGCAACAGCCGCAATACAATGTTATACAATACAATGTACAACATATACAGGGTGTTCTTTTAAGTAGGCCACCATTGGGAAATCGTAAACTATAGGTTTTCAGGAAAGTTTAAATGGGAACATTACCTAGTTTTGTACCAGTATTAAAAATATGCGAGGAGTTTTCAAAATGGCCGCCATTTTCCAATATGGTGGCCAACATTAAAATATCATATGAAAACTCATATTTTTATGGTGATTTTGGATTAAAGGTATCATTTTAAGAAATTTTATTCTTTGCATTTTTGATATCTCAAATATTTGGGAGATATACGCAGTTGCAACAATAGTATACTCAAAACACCCTGTACGAGTATACCTATATACTTGGCAACGCGTCCAAGTTGTTTTGTAGGAACTGGCTCGTGCTGCCGCGCACGCTGATTTAAAAAATGTTAAACTACAGAATTAGGGATTTTTACAAGGTATAATTATTAGTTTTTAACAATCTGAAGGTACCTAAGAGGTAAAAACGCTCATTAAACGTAAAAACGAAAATTCAAATACGTTTATCATTTTTTGGATTTATGTCACGGTTTCATAAAAGAGAAAAATAATGGAAATTCGGCTCAGCAAACCACTAAATATTTAATGCACTTTAAAACAAAGTTTATTTTATACAAAATCCGATGAAAACTGTAGGCTTGAGGTGCCCCAAGAAAATTAATGTTTTACATTGCTCTTACGGGACGAAATTCAAGGTCCCAGCCACTCTGCAAATTATTTTGAAAGGTGAAAACGGGCCGCTGTAAATCCTTGGTTTAAGCGTCGCCGCAAACCCGAGCGGACCTTTATCTTTGATTTTTCATTTTGATTTCGCACAAAGGAAGGAGGGTCTCGCGGATTTCAGTGCCGTGATGCTGGCCGGATATTGAAGTGCACGCCAGGTTTGCTCAAGAAATTACTGGATATCCAACCCATCCAATCATTGCTCCTTGATCAATATCAGTTCTGGCCACAGGCCACCACGAGAGCACTAAAGTATGACTCGTCTTTCAAATAATTACCAGAGAATTATATTTAAAAATTACACACACAAAATAGACTAAGTATGAGTTATTTAAGTGTATTTTCAAATTTTGGAAAGTTTCCAACTTTTATATTTTTGAGCACCGAATGCGATTTTGACGCTGACGAAAATTTTAGAATTGATTTGAAGACGTTGCAAGGCATGAGGCTTTTTCAGCTTGTTTTATAACAACCAGGCCGACACGCAGCTAAGCGCTAAAGCGCCGCTTGCATGAGTGAATCCAACTTCCTGTGCATTTCATTACTCTTGTTCGCTCCGTTCACAGCCTCGCTTCGGCCTTTGGCCTCAGCTTGGTCTCCTGTGTAACCACGGGCGTTACGAGGCTTCGGGCTTTGGTCTCGGATTTACGTGGTCAGACTCACGTGAACTTTTACTGCAAGTTTTATTAAATATCATGAAAGTAAAACTTATTTCAAATTATTTTATTTCAATCGGACTACTCATAACGCTGTATAGCAAAAAGTCACTTTTATGGCACGGCCGTTTTGAAATTACGCAATGATTAGTTGTACTTTTAATTCATTCATGCGGATACGGTCAATATACATAATTATTTCTAATTTCATCAAAATCGGATTTAGATAACTAAAACAACATTTTTACCATAATTCCCTCTCAAAAGGGTGCGGTTGATGTGTAGGTCTGTGGGGCGCTACAGGAACTAGGGACGTATTTAATATCTGCCACCCTAGGCAGCGAAGTTTGCCGCCCCCTTGTCCGATGACCCTAAGATCACACCAATCTATACTCTATCAGCTGATTATGTAGGAAGCCTGGAAGGTTATCTGCAAATAATATTTTAATATAACTTCCTTTTACGGAAAAATTTGTAGCCTAAGCATTCTTTTAAAAAAGTGCAAGCAGGTGTACATGTAATAATGTGAAAAGCTCCAAGCTAGTTTTAACTTCAATAGAAATTTGAGTAAGTATCTTTGTGTGTGTTCTTTTCCAGTTTGTGCATTGTATTCCACCAGCATCTTGTTCGATTCACTAATTTCGTTACTTTTGGTGCAATACACTGAATGGAATGGCAATGCAAAAACTCATGGCGATGGGCTGCAGAGAAGCAAACGCTATTTCCTTTGAGATATCAACGTGTTCTCATGGAAATTTGATCTGAGGGTTTAAGCAGGGTGGACACAACAAGTCAACAACCCCTCCCCGCCCCGCCACGGCCTTTTCGAACAAGTCACTTTGAGCGTCAAATTAGCAGCCGCAGCACACTGTACGGTCCGCCCCCTTCCTGTTTATAGGAACGGGTCGCCACGAGTGAAGTGAAGTATGTAGCTGCGCATTTCCCACAAAAAAGGCCGGAGTCGGGCGGAGTAGGCCGGTGTAGTGTGCGGGTAAACGCCGGGGGCGGTCGGGTGGGGCGGAGTGGAGGCGTTGTATTGTGCGCCCTGCTAAAGGCAGGGTGTGTGCTGAGACGCACGCAACACATCCCACGCAATATAACACATGGTAGAAATCTGTGGCATGATTTTTTATTTGTACCGCGTAAGCCAAGACACATGTGTATATCTACTACTAATAGTAAGTAGCGTTTCTTGCGTCATGAAACGTGGCTTGCTAGTTGCGTGGACTGTGCCATGTGCGTCTCAGAAATCAGAATACACTGCCTTAAAACATTTTATAACTCTCTTCACCCATCAGTGAAAGGCCTCAGCTTCAAGAAATTCAAAATGGTACTGCACAAGTGGCTGATTGAAAATCCTTATTATTCATTCAAAGATCTCGAAAAGGCCCAAAGTCTTGTTGTATAGATGTCAAAGCCATCAAGATTTATTGACGCCATTCTTAAAATTGACGCTTAGACTAATATAATTTGTTTTTTAGAGTTGAATAAGAAAGCATAGTTAACTAACTAATAAAATGTTATAAAGAGATGTATTTTCAATTTTGCCACGACGCATGATGGTATTAAAGTCGACTTTATTATGTGTACGTTAAAATCTTTTTTGTTTTCTGTGTTTTATTTACACAGCTGCTTACTTTTTTTCAGTGTCACTAGTGATTGGTGAATTGAACTGGCGAGCGTCATTACAACGTTTTCTTCTTTTTGTCGCCACTTTCCTAACCTCCAAACTTCTGGATTATTGTTTGAGCCCGGCAGCTGAGCACGTGTATTAATCCGACTAATTAGGTAAATGTATTATTTCAAAACTTCTTTCATTCGTAAGGGCCATTACTAATTATTTAAAGAAATCGTAAAATGTGAGGAGGCATTTTGGTTTTATCCCAGTAAGATCTAGACGAAGACAAGGCCTAGGCTAGCTATGTCGTAGTACTCACTATTTTCTTCTACAGGCTTACTCTTGGTGTCTACTAAATATCTGTAAATTGTAGGCTAGGGTGTGTTTAGTTTTTAACCAACAAGTTCTCATTGAACTGCAAGCTATTACTGACTAGAACATTAATGGAACGTGTAACAGAAATTGAACTCTTAGCTAATTTTATCTGGATATATTTGACACCTTATTTGTTCTCTTATAGACAGTTTTGAAGTTGACTGCACCGTTGGTTGGTATTCCATGCCTTGTTTAATGATTTAGATAGTTAAATATCACTTCTAGGCGTAGTAACACTGATGAATAACAATATAGGCTACCCCTTGCTAGCATACACATATTACACATTTTGCTAATGCATGTGCTTTGACATAAACTATTTTCCTTTTCAGGCTTCATTATGTCTGATCTAAATGGAAGTGTTGCTGATGAAGCCAAGGTTGAAGATAAACCTGTTGTAAAGGTAACTTAACGTAGGAGAATTATACTTAAATTAGAGCCAAAAACTAAATTGTCCTTAACAAAACAGCAGTGGCTTTTTAAGTTAATTTGTCTTTATTTTAAACTACGATATGGTTAAATGTAGTTGTTAGATCACTAGTTCAAACCAAATCTGTCAGAAGAACATCTTCATTAAAATTTCAAATATTGTTTAATCAATACTTTTATTCAAGTATCTCTCCTAGAGGGAATCATTTACAAATATCATAATTAATAAGTAAAAGTAGTTTGGTACCTACTTAAACCCAAAGGTTACGATGTGAAATATTTGGATGAATATACAAAGTTTACTTCTTCTTTCCTTTGTGAACATCCAGTCCTCTGGCAAGAGGGCATTGCTCTTGACCCCGAAGCTAATCACTCTGGTGTCACCACTAACAATTGATTCAATCAAGTGACTATGCAGTGATATAAAGTGAGGGTTGAATTTAAGTGGAAAGGACTTTTAAGTCCTACCTCTGCCTGGTTGAATAAGACAAATTGAACCTTTTTGGTTAACATCCATTCCACTTTCAAATTTAAATCAGAAATCAAAAGCAAAATTGTTTGACTCTTAATTGTCTTTTTAAATTCATTTGTTTAGGAGGAGCCAAAGGATGAAGCCTCTAAAGAGGAAACACCTAAAGAAGAAGTAGCCAAAAAAGATTCACCCTTGAAAGAAATTAAAACAGAAGATAAAACTCCAATAGTTGTGCCAAAAGTGGAATTAGACCCGGAGTCTCTTGCTAAAAAAATCAAGCGGCAAGTAGAGGTAAGAATTCAACTATAAGCTGTGTTGTATCATTAATCTAACAGAATGCTCTAACTTAAATGTAAGGGGTGGGGGCAGGTACTCTCTAGACCAAATGGCAAGGCTTTTCTGTACATTAGCTCGGTTACTTTCTTTTTAGTGGAAGAGTTGTGGCTATCTTGACTTCACATATGAGTTGTAAAGTCACTTTTGCTGGCATATTAACAGGGTGTCCAGTATATGGAAATTCAGGAAAAGTTAGAACTATTTGGAGTATAGAATTATTTATTTGGAGTATATTGATATATGGGGCAAAATGTGGAATTTAGTCTAAATTGTATCCCTATATTGGGGACTTTGCAGTCGATAATGCTATGTAGTCTTGGTAGTGAAGACGTTGTTGACCTTAGTCGTTAGCATTCACAAGTAATAGCTAAACCAAAGTAGTGATTTTCTCTCAGGCATTCACGGGAGTCTGGAAATAACTGCGATCATTTACCTATCACTTTTCCTTGCTGAACACTGGTGGGAATTAATATGACTATGATACTATATAAATGTTTTTTGAACATTTAAAGAGTAGTTAGGAGTTTTAGTGACCTCTCTGTGCTAACTTTTCTGGACAGCCACTTTTTAGAAGATGTTATGGTTGTTATTAACCCTAAGATGTATTGTTTGACAGTACTACTTCGGGGACTACAACCTGCCGACGGACAAGTTCCTGCGCACACAGGTGAAGGAGAAGGATGGCTGGGTGCCGCTGGAGACCATGCTCAAGTTCAAGCGACTTGCCTCGCTCACGCAGGATGCATCCAAGATACTCTCAGCTCTCACCAACTCGGAACTCATCCAGGTACCTGCGTCTTGTATACGTTATAAGGAGGAGTCACCTTAATTTGCCAAATTTCAAAATCTTTGAGGGCAGTTTTCAGGGATCTTTAACCTTGTAAAAAGGCTTTGTGTAGATGTTCCTTTATTCATAACATTTATAGCCCTGTATTTTAGTTTATTTTTTAATAAACACTTCGTACATTAAATTCAAAATCACAAAATGTAAACTTATTTTTTCTGTCAATCTAGCACTTAAAATGTTCATAGGTACATCTCGTGATTCGCCTGCCTAGAAACTTTGGAAATTTAAGGATTTCATCATTTTTCATGTATTTGGTTATCAAGAACTAATTTTAAGTTAGGTTCCAGGTAATACATTGCAATCAAAAGGAATCGGAAGTTATCTTTGGCTCTCAAGCCTTGGCCAGAAATGAAAAGCCAACACTTCAAACTTTATGAGTTGTGGCTGGTACATAAATTGAAATTCAAACCCCAGAGGGAACCAAAATGGTAGTGGTACTTCACACATTCTTTTGTGTTCTATTTATCAAGCAGTCAAAGTTAGCTAAAATTAGTCCAGCCCAATGGCTGTGCCACCAACTGACATGAATCATTACAAAAGTATGTTGCAGTCAGATGTCCAAGGCTAATTTAGTGTTGTTGTGCAGATAAGTGAGGACAAGACGGAGATCCGCAGACATCCTGACAAGCCGGTGCCGAGGAGAACGAGGCGCGCAGGAAGGAGGTGCTCAAGCGCTCTGCGTACGTCAAGGGCTTTCCTACGGAGAACTTCACCATCGACACAGCACTGGACTTCTTCGAGCAGTACAACACAGATGATGTGGTGGTGAGTACTTGACTGTCATTATCTACTCGTTGGCTATATGTCGGGCCAGAAAATTAGTCTTTCACGTTGCCCAGCACAAGTTAAGTACAGTACGATCTCACTAATCCCGCCCTATATCGGGATCGAAAGCGCCGGATTAGCAGAAATTCCGGATTAGTGGAGGTTCACTAAAAAAGACTCAATTTGCCAAGAATAATCTGTCTTACGTTGGAGGATGATTCACTACTCTTAAAGAATGATTCAATTTCACTCTTATTCTTCCTTATGTCTGAATTTTTGATCTGCCAATGTTAACTTATCACCACCTTCTAATATTTTTAAAATCACGTACTTTTAATCTATATCAAAGTAACATGATTACGTTTTTGCGACATCTCACGGCCTGTACTGAACGGAAGCATCGATTAGCAATAAACAACGCACGCTTTACAAACAAGTAGAGACTTGAAAACAGGAGCTAAATAACGCGGTCACAGGGCCGGATTACTGGACGTGTCACAGTGGCAAACGACTGGATTATAGAGACTACTGTAAATTCTGTGGGCAGGATTAAAACCTGAATGAAAGAGCTCATGAACGATTTCAAAAACAACCAAGAAGAAAAATCAGCAATCGCAAAACTATGTTAAGAAACCAAGCACTATTTTAGTGAAGTAAAATTGTTGCAAGAAGTACACAATCCAAGATTTCTTGATACTTCGCCTCGTTAAACAAGACAAACTTTATCTTTTTTTTATGCAGCAGAAACCCTACATTTTCACATAAGTCAAAATTGTCTTAACAACAAATTAGGCTTATTTCAACATTCACCTTTCCTCAACTAATTCTTATTTTAACTAATTCTTTATAGAATGTTGGGATAATCTTAATTATTTTTATTTATCATTTTGTTTCCTTAAGACTGTTTTAAATTGTATTTTGTCATATGTTTCTTTGTACAATATTTATAGCTTAAATGATTTTTCCTTCAGTCTGTATACACATACCTCTCTGAAGAAGAATACTAAAGAATTTGAAAGGCTTAAGAAAATGAAAACAAATTTATTAGATTATGTGAAGTAATTTCTAAATTATTATATGCTCTGTTTGTTGTACAACCGGTTGTGTATATTTCACAGATGCGGTTCTACCATGATAAAGCAGACAAGATCTGGAAGTTCAAGGGATCCTGTTTCATCAAGTTCCCCACCAAGGAGGCCGCGGCCTTCCTCGCCTTAGGCGAAGTCAAGTTCGGCGACAGTGTCCTCATCAAGAAGTGGCAGTAAGTATGACGTAATATCCGCTGTCTAATGTCACTGACCAGTTTCATCAGTGAAAATTATTTTTTGAGAGTTAATGTTTTGTATTTTTTTTTAATTTCTGGGAAAATTAAGGCATGTTTTCATTTTTCAGTGAGGAGTACATTGAAGACAAGCGTGAGGAAAGGCTAGATGCTAAGCTACTGAAACGCAAGCACCCTGACAGTGATTTCCAGGTAAGATAAACTTATCTCTAAAGTCTAAACGCTCAGTGTATTTCTTGTGAATGCTTTTGACCAAAATGGTTGTGACATCCATTTTTAAAACTTGAGTTCTAAACAAAAGAAATTTGAATTTTCGTAACAGCAGAAAACATATTGAGTCATGATACTTCCCAAGGTTCTATTCACAGACTTCCCCTACTCTTTTGCATGTCATTGGCATTGCAATACATCATGGGCATATTGTGCAGTTTGCTAATGACACTCTACTGTTATAACTCTAAACCACGGAATGTTGATAATGGTGAAATTTACTGAGCTTTATGCGAACATTTGAAATGCGCAACTTTCATTGCCTTTTGTTTGTGTCAGACAAGTCTCTGTTCAACAGACTAGATGTTGCAGGAAAGTGAGATCA
Source organism: Matsumurasca onukii (assembly GCA_018831715.1). Taxonomy (NCBI): domain Eukaryota; kingdom Metazoa; phylum Arthropoda; class Insecta; order Hemiptera; family Cicadellidae; genus Matsumurasca; species Matsumurasca onukii. The sequence goes on from CM032065.1 coordinate 10,793,386, forward strand.
TGGTTCATATTAGGGATGAGTCGGTTCCGGTTCTCAGACATACCCGGAACCGAGAACCGAAAATTGACAAAGTCGGTTCATAACCGGCCCGATAGCGAAATAACACATTGGGGTTAGGGGTGTGCGAGTACTCAATGTATCGAGTCCGAGTATTTACCGGTACTCAAACTCGACTCGACCTGATCGGTAAAGCTCGAAATTTGGTCGAGTAATTTGTCGCGAACCATATCAAAGTTGTGATTTCATTTCTGAGGCGTTAGCGGTGTCAAGAATCGCCACAAAGCGGTATCGGAAGTGATTTCACCGTTAGCGAGGAGTCAAGAGATTGCTGCGAATGGTATCAGTCGTGATTACATCGCGTTAGCGAGGAGTCAAGAGATCGCCGCGAACGGTATCGAAGTCGTTATTTCACCACGGGCGATGGCGGGAGTCGCCGCCAATGGACCGATAACGGTGAAATTTTGGAACCGACCCATCTCTAGTACATATTTTCTATTGATACTTTTCCGTGTGCATAGCAAACGTAAACACCAAGTCATTTGTTTACGCAACTCACTGTCTGTCTAGAGCTCCAAGCACATACGGCACGAGAGGGAGGAAAGAGCGCTGCCCAAAAACGCGACTCTGCACATGACCAAGATCCCCGAGGGACTGGCTCGGGAGAAGGTGAAGGAGAAAGTGGAAGAGTTGGGAGTGACAGTGGCGTTCATCGACTACAACCGAGGTGACGAGGAGGGATGGATCCGACTGCACGAGGCCGACACTGCTGCCAACGTAAGTCACCTTAATACTTAGTTTTGCCATTTTTCCTATATTTTGCAAAAAGTTATAGTTAGTTTTTTATTCCCTTTTCTTATTTTATAATATGACACCAGGTTTTAAAAACATTTTCTGTTACTGTGACGAGAGGAAGTCCATCACATGCTGCGCTCTAGCAACAAACCTGAACACTACCCGGTGTTGTAAAATAATATTTATGATACAGTATGCTGAGGCGTCAATAGCCCTGCACAAACCAATGTCATTGGCACACAAAGGGTTAAGGTGAAGTTGACTTTGTGAGGCGAGTTGGAAAGAAGATCAAGTTACCTTGAATACAGACACAAAAAAATAAGATGATAAATGTAAAGCTTTGGTGGTTTCATTGGGTGTTGCGTGTTTGCAGCTGTTGGAGAAGTGTGAAGGCAACATACTGAAGTTGGGAGAGGGCCTGGAGGTAGAACTGAGAGCACTGGAAGGAGAGGAAGAGACCAAGTTCCTGGAGACGGCTCAGCAGAACATCAACGCACGCAGGAACAAGGGCAAGCAGCAGCACGGCAGGGGGCGGAGAGGTGGCAGGGGCGGCAGAGGGGGTGGCCGTGGCGGCGGCAGAGGTGAGTTGTGCTACAGTTTGTCAGGTTTAGCATGGCCGGGGAGATGAACTATAGGGCCATAAGCGGCCAGCAGAAAATCTCAAGGCCACCGGCCATGCTATACCTAACGAACTATACTTTGCAAAGGTGTTTTCTTGAATAAACACACACTCAACGCCCTTAGAGTTGTGGTTGAGAATTGGCTCCCTAAGAGAAATCTTACAACTGATTCTGTTTGAAATGTTTAAGTGTTCACCTTTCTTTGGCATTCAATAAGGTGTCCCCTCAATTGTGAAAACAGTGCATTCGGCAACTGGAAATAAGCTTTGTCTTTCTGAAGAAAAACAGGGTTTTAGGAACGTGCATACCGTATTAATTATACCGTATATACTCGAATCGAAGGCGCACTTTATTTACCATATTTTAGGCTCTAAAATAAGGGTCGTCTTAGACTTCGCTATCTGATAAAAATATTGAGTTAATTTGGAGAGTTACAAAATTCCTCAAAACATCGACAAAAACATTCAGAAAGGCCACGAGAGGTAGGAAACACAACAGGGTTGCGCATTGCATTGCCTGTTTTGAATAGTGGAATGAAAGAATTTTTTGTGACTAGAGAGGACTCAGAATTGCTTCTTATTGCATTCGTCTCTCCATCCTTCTTCCCCTCCCTCCTTGTCTGTAGGTTGGTGGGGGAAAAGAAGGAAGAGAAGGGAAGCAGTAGCATACAAGAAGGAGATGCTTGGAAATATGGGGCAATCACCAGTGGCAAAAACATGAACTAACTAACTACAAAGAAATAGTCCCTTGCCAGACCTCAGCCCCCTGGTGGTCCTTTATCTCTCTACCTGTCTTCCTTATCTCCTGCTGCTGACTCTTGTTGACAACATTTTTTGTGCTGTGGGAGGAGCGTAGTGATGGAGCAGGGCGGGGTTTGGGATGGGAAAGGGAAGGCAATCATGATGCATTCTTTGTTCTGCTTTTACTCTTGACAGCTGCAGCTGGCAATTACGTCACTGGTTGCTAAGGAGGGGTCAGGGGCCTGACAAATCATAGCCCTCTAGCTGTTGACATTATAAAAACCGGGGGTGCATCTTATATGAGGGTGTAGGGTTTTTTACGGTATATTCAGGGGACAATTATGGGTGCGTCTTAGATTCGTGTGCGGCTTAGACTCGAGTATATACGGTACGTTATCGGTTAGATTGCCTCATAATCCAATCAGCCCACCATACATTTTCAGCAGAAAGCCTCACGACTGACAAAAAGGTCTAGTAAAAACACAACTTTTAGAAATTAGGTCAATTTATCAGCTTTCCAAGTGACCAAATTAGTTCAACAACTCTTATCGTCTCTTTCAGGAGCCTGGAGGAAGAGGAAGCATGATGAAGATGATGATGAACCGGACTCCAAATCTTTCAAGAAAGAAGCAAAGAGCGATGATGATGATTATATATTTTAGTTCTACCAACCAGAGCCTTTACATTTAACATTGTTACTAAACATCTCGTTTGATAGGTCCTATACATAATTTTCCTTATTAAGAGAATCATAAAGAATTTTTTTTACACTTGATATGTGTAAAAATTGTACTGTCCGTGATAAATAAAGTGTTTAATTAATTTTATCTTTAAGAACTAACAATACATGAAGAATCTAAGTATTCTAGTTTTAGCCCAGAAGTGTAAAAATGTTGGAAAGATGCTTGTGTATTGTCAGGGGTTTAACTGTACGGTAAGAAAAGTTTAGTTTTAGGTTTTTTGGAATTTTTGGAAATATTATCAGTGGTCAGTGTTTTTCTAATTGTTGTGAATAATCAAAATGTGGTCTATAAAATGCAAAATGGAAAATACATTAATTTAATTTACTGTTTTAACATATGTAACATTTGAGGGTTTTTCTGATTTTATGTTCAAAAAATTATAATTAGAAAACTTTTGTATCAAATGAAGAGTTTTAGAATATAACAAATTACTTATGTTTTGTTGAAGTTCAAATCAGTTGTTGTGTGTTTTATTTGTATATAATGTTCGCTTGGATTTTGTACTGTTTAATTGTTACGATCAGAAGTGAAGACTATATAAAGATGAGATTATTTTAAATGTTTATTCCTTTTATTTTCCTTCTATGCCACTTGCTACATTTAAGAGGATTCTCTGCTAAAACAGGATCCAGAGTGGGCCACAAGCAGCATATCATTAAAGTTGGGCCAGAACTATGTTCTAATACAATTAAACTTGAAAGGGTCAAACTTATCGACAAAACTGCTGGTTCTTGAGAAAAATAAAAACATACACAGTGCCTGACAATACAAAACAAACCACACCCTAAAAGGCAATAGATTGTTTAAAACTGTTGATCCCAGCACAAAGCTTTGTGTTAGTCATTCAGCTACTCCAAAAAGCTGTATTACCTATACAGGAAAAAACTGGAAACTTTGGGACCAGTGTAAAAAGTGAGTCTTGTGGTAAGACCAAGAAACCAGGACCATATTATTATTATGTTGTGTACAAACTATCTACATTTACACCGTCATAAATGTGGCCATTTTACTGTCTGTAGTTTACCTAGTGCAAAGAAATCTTGTGACCCAGAAGAAAGTTATAAAAACACTGAAGGGGTTAGGTTCTAGAGAGCTGCCGTGAAGGATTGAAAAAACTTCACATCTTAACTGCTCCTGTGGCTAACATCCAAGAAGCAATTCTGTTTGCTGATAGGAATGAACTCTCGAGCAGCAGACTCGCACCACAATAATACTTGACATGCTGACAACTACACGGATCCGTGGTGGATTGGACACGCCAACTCGAGTCATCACTCCGTGGCGCTGGTTTGATCCCTGCAGTCACCACTTACAATTTGTAATGTGACTAATACGGTGACGCTAGGTAAAGGTCGAGGTTGAGTGGTAGAGAGGACTTTGTAGTCCCAACTTTGCTTCTAAACAAGACAAACTTTACCTTTTACATCCTGCCAGCACGCCGCCTCACACTCTCCCAGAGAAAGCCGCTGTACATGAGGCAGACTGTTCAACTTGCTACCACCTGAGATCAAGACTTTAGAGGAAAGAACTTGCACTAAATAACTGGCTGGTGGACAGACCGTTTTACACAGTGTTAGAAAGAATTTCTTCACAGAGATCAAGCGGAAGAATGGTTTAAATTACTTGTACACTCTTGTTTGGCGGACTTTGAACGCATTATTAAAATAATAGTTCAACATTAGGTTTTCAAACCTACTGTTCTGTGTTAGCCAGTTCGGTAGTTGTCCTGGCCTTTTCGATCTCATACTGTGATATGTCTCGCTTCGTTGGAGCTGTTTATGCATAGATAATCAAATCGTACAGATGCTAACGGTTTCTGAAAGCTGGTTGACCAGAAACTCTAAAATACATGTTTGCGATTATTCGAACAGCTATTTTACAGGCAAGCGCCAAGAATAAATTGATTGTTTGCGCATGCATCTACCAAAACTATTCTGTAGGAACTGTTTGGGTTCTGTAATGAATTCAAGTAGGGATTTTGTCTGGCCACCGCAGATAAGTGGACAGTAGTTTATACTGGGTGAGTTTTAAATGTTTCCCTGCCTTCCACCTTAACTTTTGAAAAAGGAAATAGGCCTATTTAGAAACCCTTTGGGGAGTAGGATCCTAAAGTTTGTTTTAGCGCACTTTATGCTCTCCCACCCTCATCCAAAACCACATCCAAATATTCCTCTTTTTTGTGGCACCTGTAAAGAAAGGAAATTGTAACACAAATTCAACAATGTAAAAAATTGTTGCATCTCATTTTGTTTTTCTTAGATGACAAGAAATCAGGTTTAAAATGCCACATTTCACATACAATTTATTTTGAATGACAAATTATTCTTAAAAATCATCCGAGGGCAACATCAAACCCCTATAAATTAATCCCATAAAGAATTTTGAAGAACAGTTTTTCATTTTAAAAAATTGTATGTGAAATGTATGGAAATGTAGCTTTTAAACCTGATTTCTTGTAATCTATAAATGGGTATAAAAAAAACGAGTTGAGATACACAATTTGTTCTGCCGTTGAATATGTGTAAAAATTCCTCTTTCTTTGAGATACCACAAGGGGGAGGTTTGTTTTAAAATTCGATCGACTTCCAACGCATGACCGTGATGATTGTCGGCAATTCCAATTGTTGAACAAAAGGAAAGACGACAGGGGTTATGCGCCCGAAACTCTTCAAAAATGTTAATCATGGTGTACTGAAAACATTAAAAAAATTTAGACAAATGCCTTAGCCCTTTGTACGCACTCAACATGCCGTTTTAGGCCATCATTACTCAGGCTCAAAAGGATATTATGAAACGCTCCCAGAGCTAACATTGGAAAACATGGTTCATTTTCATTGTATCAGTTAGAGACCCAATCCAACTTCTGGGGAACTATGTACCATGCAATAGCATACAACAACATTCTGCCCAGTAAAGAAATAAAGAAATATTTAATCCGTGGCATACAAGATACATAGGAGAACAATGAAATACCTGAAAAACAATGAAAAACAGCAAATCAAATAAATAAATAATAAACAAAATAAGGAAAATAAACTTATCTTCACATATTTCTTCCATCACGTATTCGTGTGTGGAAGAGAAGGCCTTCTTCAAGAGATACTTTTTGATTTTGTTGGAAAATCGATGTACTTCTTGCTTTAAGTTATCTGAAGTTTATTATACAATTTAAACAATGCATAGTTTGTATTTTGGTATAAAAATTATAATTGTGAATTGGTATTTTAATAATATTTTGTTCTTAAATTATAATGATTAGTATTTTTGTTGTCATATGAAACTATGTATAGAAATTATAGTTGTCAATTATTAATGTCTAATGATGTACCTATTATGCTTGATTGCTAGTATTGCTAATTTTTTGACACTATTTCATGTACAATATGTGTATGAAAATGAAATAAAGAGATTTTGATTGATTGATATCCGAAAGTTGGGTTTTCAAATGGACGAAACACTCGAAATTGCATATACAGAAATCAAGAATCCATCCCTTCCTTTAAACTCGACCTTGCCACGATTTAATGATTCTAAAAAAGTGGTTTGACCAAAATATCCTCTCTCTAATGTTTCAAAAACTAAATATCTGCACATTTCTTTACGTTCTACTGCTGCTTTTAACTTAAATGATATAGTGATTCACACTTGTGACGATTACAATAATTTAAATCGTAGATGTGAAGCCATTGAAGAAAGAATCTTCCTACAAGTACCTTGGTGTGGTTTTGACAGTCGTCTAAACTGGTCATGTCATATAGAAACTAAAAAAAAAGTTGCACAAGTATATATTTGCTTTTAAAAATATACGAGATATTCTAGAAGAAAAAGAAATCAAACTAGCATATTATGCTTATGTTCAATCGTTGCTTTCCTTTGGAATTATATTGTGGGGCAGCACATCCACACGTATCTTCAACCTCTAAATGTTGTACAAAAGTCTGTCTTAAAGGTAGGCTTTCGTAAGTGTAGGAGTTATCCTTCTAACGATCTTTTTCAGAGACTGGTATTTTTACAATTCGCCATATGTACGAGGGCCACTATTTATATTTTGAGCCTAACAATAAAAACACAAATTTTTTCATTGAAAACTGTTTTATCGCTTTTTAAAATATTCCCCTTGAAGATCTACACACTTTTGCATGCGCCAAAACCAGTTTTCGTAGAATTTTTTCCAGTCTTCTTCAGGTATCTCCAAAACATGAGTTTTGAACGCATCAACAGCTTCTTCTGCTGACAAAAATCGCTGTCCTATCAAATTATTCTTGATGGTTGGGAACAAAAAGAAGTCGTTGGGTGCCAAATCAGGGCTGTAAGGCGGATGACCCATCAATTCGACTTTTTCAGTTGTCAAAAAGCAAATTGTTTCACGAGATGTGTTGCGAGCTCGCATGGTCGTGGTGAAGGATGATCCGACGATTCTTGTTTGTGTTCCTAATCTCACCAAATATTTCCGGCAAAAAATGGTTGTATACCACTCAGAATTAACTGTCCTACGCTCTTCTAAAGGTATCGTTGCCATATGACCGGTTTTTCGGAAAAAACAAGCGACCATTTGCTTTGAAGTGCTTCGAGAGCGAACAACTTACGTTGGGTTAGCTTCATCTTGAAACACCCATACCGTCAACTGTTGCTTTCGTTCTAGCTCATATGCATATATCCATGATTCGTCACCTGTAACAATCTTATACACCTCTTTAGAAGCACCAGCGTTGAATTTTTTGATAATTTTTTGCACCAATTGACACGGGCACCTTTGTGGGCTTTTGCCAAATTGTGTGTGATCCAACGGCAACACACCTTTTTAACACCTACATTTTCACGTTATATTTTTTGTATGCTAGTGGGACTAATGCCCAAGGTTGTCTCAATTTCACAATATGCCACATGACGATCTTGCATGATTATTTTTTTCACAACATCAATGTTTTTGGGCACAACAACTGACTTTGGTATTTTAATAATATGTTGTTCCTAAATTATAATGATTAGTATTTTTGTTGTCATTTAAATGTCGGAAATTTGGGTTTTCAAATGGACGAAACACTCGAAATTGCATATATTGAAATCAAGAATCCATCTCTTCCTTAAAACTCGACCTTGCTATTTCAGAACCTGCCGCAAACACGTGCACACCTAGTACAGTTACTTCACCACAAGTAGATGTTGAACGTGCAAGGTCACCGGAGCAAACCAGTTTATTCCACCGGTACAAATTCAGCATTGCAAGTCTTGATACGAGCAGTGACATAACAACAGTTGACTTGTTGACTAGGTTCTGGATACAGCTTGATTGAGGAAAGGTATGTCCTTGGGGGACACCAGACAGTTACGGTACATCCCAGCAGTGCACAGACCGGCGACTGCAGAGGTGAAGGTGAAAGTGGTTCAGTGAAGGTGAAGGTAGCGCGGAGAGAGTGTTTGGTGCGCCAGTGTCTCGTCAGATGTCGCGGGAGTATGTCGCCTATCAGCCGGTCCCCTGTAACATCGAGGTGGACAACGACACGGCCAAGAAACCGGCGTGGATGTTGGAATCTCAGGTAGGTGTGGGGGGCTTGTGGCGATATTTTTATGCTTTGGGGAACAGCTTCTGGAAGTTTTTGTGATAACTTCATAAGAGAATACTGGAGTAGAAATAAAAACCTGCATGACTGTTGGACCCGGATCGAGAGATCTGGGCAATTTTAAAAAAGTTAAGAATTTCTGAATTACACATTAAAATTACTCAAATGTCCCTGGAAGGACCCAAGGTAAGTAAGACATCTGATTTTGCTGATCGATAGACCATCACAGGATCAACCCCATAGGAATTCTTTCTAGTAACCTGTAGGCCTGTGATTTTATAACGCGTGATTGGACAACGCAATGTTTCAATAGTAATGTACTAAACCAAATAACTTATTGCATAAAAAAAGTCGTCAGTATTGTTACAAACTAATCTCATTCTACTTGACAGGGACATAAATGCATAGGGGAGAGAGGGGTTCATATTTCCATGGCAATCTCACATTTTCAAACTAGGGAAGTACCGTTCTCTACCTAAAACATTTGAAGAGTTATATTTTGTACTGTTAGACAATTGAATACCACAGCAGCGTCCACACAAAATATGTATTTCATACAGTGTTCATATATGAGTTGGGGTATTAAGTAAAATCATTATCTTAATTTCAAAAACTGGCATCAAAAAACTATGATGTATGAGTACTTGCATATAAATAAACATTCTGAGTTTTATAATATGACGCCCTAGAGGAATTCGTTGACGCAACATGCTCCTGTTTATCTACTTTCGTGCAACCGCATTCGTTACAATTGCGGTTGTGCTGCAACAATTGCACCTGGTTGTACGCTTCACCACAGATAATAGAGGATAAAATATAGTTTAGAACGTGTTTTGAAGTTTAGTCGTAAAATCCATCACCAAGCGCGGCTGTCATATCGTGCAAAATGACCGCGGGGGTGGAAAGGATGGGTGGGAATTGTGCACTCGGCATTGGCAAACGCATTAGGTGATGGATGTGATGATGTAAGTCATGTAACTAGATTTTGCTTTATAACGAAGGAATGGACGTTTATATAGAGTTTCTACCGTTTGTACGCTTTACTCTGTGAGGAAATGAAATGTAATATCTGCTGACACATGTGCAAACACAGCTGATTCAACAGAAATAACAGCTGAGCGCTTGAATTATAGTGGCCATTATACTCGAGCGACTACATACTGTCTACTTTCAGACGGACAAATATTTACATTAAGCCTGTAACAAAGATCAGTTGCTTGTTATTATCATCATCACTTTAGCGCAATGTAACGTACACACATTAAGAGGCTTTTGTTAATGTGGTCAATCTCCAGCAACTTACGAAATTAGGATAAAGTCAAAGGGGTGGAGGGAGTAATTAAAAAGGGTGTATGGAATGCGCCCTCGTTCAAGGGGGTGGGGGTCCAGGTAGTTAAAGGTACAAGTATAAGTAAATCCTTCTGATTCAAATTAGAGCTAAGAGTGTGAACTGTGAAACTAACATGTATCCATACGCTGAACGGACCATCCCATCGGACCTGGTTCTGGTAGACTTTATTGATAACCATTCGGTGTAAGGACAGGGGAGCAAATGATAATGCATATATATTGATAATAATAATAATATATTTGCTAAAGACAATACAAAATATTGCGTAGCAAAAACACACAAATTACATACAATACAATGAAATTAAACATTCACACTCACTCACACTTACATGATTTCACACTCATTCCACATTCACATAACATCAGACCTGGCTTTAGGTGGGGAGGGAGGAATTAAATATGATTTAAAGAAATTTGTCCGTAAGATCATCTATCAAGACTCATCCACCGAGTAATAAGCTTTGCTTAACAGCAACTATTTAAATAAATATAAATAAATCTTGTATTGCCTGAACAATTATAAACATTGTATCGCAAACGCAATCGTGATTGATTGCTTGACTGGCATAAGCTGTAATCTTTAAACTTTGCCTGTGGGCTAATTTTAGCATGTAACCTATGGTAAAATTTAATTTGTTTTAATTCAAGGGGGGCAGCAGAACTATAGTCTGTAGAATCCAACACAACATTTAACAGTCACTTTACATTTTCGTTTGCATGTAGAATTCGTCTGTAGAACGCGTGCTTGGATCTTGAGGAGAAATCGTCCGCGTGGTCTGAAATTATCCACAACTTTCAATGTTCATGTTTAACATGGTTTTAGAGCAGGCCAAATATTGGTTTTACGTAAAACGAGGTATTTTTAATGTTTTGTGATTTGAGTTAAGGTTTCCAGTTCCAATGTTCTATAAACAGCCGACGACCTCGTCACGAGCGTAGCGAATGCCCCAGATCCACGAGTTCCCAGCTGGCCGAAGGCTAGTCACAATGAATGTTAAAACTTGTACTGTTTCTTAGTAAATAGTATGTGTCATATTCATAATCCCAAAATATAACAGCTGTCCTTTAGTAAAACTTAAACTTATAACTTTAACGAAAATGCACAATTAATTGTATGTAAGAAAAGTAAAACATAATAGGCGGAGCTACATCCACTAGAAATGAGTTATGAGTTCAATAAATCAAACACAACAGTCCTATTCTACAGAAGTTGTAAAAAGACAAATTTTACTCGGACGATTTTCTTATCGTTATGTTAAAGCTCTAAAAGCAATACTGGAGAAAACGTCAAAGAATTTCTCGACGAGGCCTTCCCATTCAATTGAATCGGAACACCGGCGTTATAAGCTGGGAACCACTCCGAATTACATTTTAAGATCTACATCTGAACAGCTTTTCTAGTAGTAATTTCTTTCCACCATCTGGTTCAAACAGTACATAGACACATTAAACAAATACACGACATAAGTTCGTAGCAATACATGTTTACATTTAGCAATATAAGTTACGGTTGTTTGACAGGATGGAACTAACTCAACCTAATGATCAAACAGTAAACACAAGCTTCGAAACTAGAGATGCCTGTATATTTGACTGTTAACAACATACTTTTAATTTGTTTTATTTTTAAATACTCAAATGTAAACTCCTGATTTTTGCAGGTTCGATAATAGCTTTTGTGACTTTCAGCTGATTTTCACTAAACTTGCATTCGTATAAACTTCCAACCCAAAGTCGGGAAATAATAACTGAAACTCCAGGCCGACACGCAGCTAAGCGCTAAAGCGCCGTTGGTGGGTGAAGTGAATTTCCTATGAAATAGGTGCTGAATTTGTTACAATTCGCTAATTATCACTTAAGTTCGCTACGCTCGGACATTCGTATGGGCCTTCGGCCTCAACTATTCGTACTCTATTAGGCATGTGATAGCGTTACGAGGCTGTTTGCTACGCTCACAGATACATTTTTGAGGTTAACACAATCTTTTCCTCTCGGTCATCGTTGATTTCTCTGATGAAACAACGACAACAGAAACAAAACCCGTTGCGTAGCAGTTTTTCCGTATTTTCATCATTTACGTGTTTAAAATTATTTTAGGCAGCCTTAAAAGATTTTCACAATATTCCTGATTCGCTCAATACCAGTTAGTTTAATTGAGCTTTATTTAATTTTAAGAATATTTACCATTCGAAAATGTATCTTTTCCTCCTAAAGAAATCGGCTGGAAACATAAATTTGATGGAAATTAGTTGAATTTAAACAACGAAATATGTCTGTCATTTACACCTTGTCATTTAACTGTAAAAAGAGAGGATACATAAGTAATTAAAAAATGCAGTTGGCTACAATACAAATTTATATCCAAGCTGTTTATTTGACATTTCTCGTGAACTAGAATACTTGTAGGTATTGATATCTTGTCCGGATCTATCACAAATCCATCCCGGATAGTTGGACCCGAAGGTCACAATCATGATGATGATGATGATGCACATGCACTCCTCGCATCACGAAGTCGCTGTTTGGTTTCTGCAAATGCATCGTGAACGTGTGAAGCACACAAATGATGCACACAGAAGATTCGCTTCTCGTGATTTCTCCAAGGTCGTCTACTCCTATTTCTCACACTGTTCTTTTTATCTCTTTCTTTCTCTTCGCTCACGGATATGGATCTTCGCGATCGCCCGAAGCAATGCCACAAAGAAAACTTGTTTCTTCTTGAATAAATGTTTTGTTTTTATAGTCATCATGTTCATGGTTGTATGTAGTTTCTTTTGAACTGTTTCTTTTGTAAAATTTTGTGACTTTTCCTGTCACTTTAGGAGAGAGTAACCACTCCTTACGTTTCGGGCAGTTGGGAAACTCCCCTCGTTGTCTAGGGTCCAACCTAGCCTCACACTACTTTGTAATAAACTCTTAATCTAGAACTTAGTCTAAGAAACATGTTTGTTATGGTTAAATACTGTGGACGTTGACTATTTAGGTCTAACTTCATTAGAACAACGCTTAAAGTATCGTTAACAAATCATGATGTGAATTAATGTACATTTGCAAAGTTTTCATGGTCTTAATTTTAACAACAAAACAGTTGAAACGTTTGAATTCAATTGAATGTTTGTATTTTAATATTAATTTAAGCCCCTTACTAACTAAATCAACGAAACAAGAGTTATCATAGCCAGTATACTGAATATTTTCTTTTCAAACTTAGGTTCAGACTTTTAAAAACAACAATTAGAAAGCAATTGTAATGATTCCGTACGTTCATTATCGTAACGTGGACATTTACCCACATGTGATCAAGAAAGAAAGTGATTCAGGATTCAGCCATTGATACAGATGCGATTTAAAACTTTAATATGCAAAACAGTAATTTTGTTCCAGTAGTTGAATACTTTGTTTGTTACACCAACTTCCGTTATCAGACAACTGCGAAAGTTATTCATGTGGGTTGGTCATTAAATTGGTGGTTGTAATTAACAATTCCAGGACACCTCGCTCAGCAAATTGATGATAATTGGCGAAATACCGCCACACACATTACTATATACCAGTCCACGATGTGTCATTCCAGTAGTGGCATCTCTTGTTTTATAGAAGCACACACAAAGCACGAAAGTTAGAATACAATCTGGCAGCAACTATCTTAAAAGTGCAAAACATGTGTTTTTTAGTTGAGGTGAAATGAAATGAAAATCGTCTTTATTGGTGGCGAAGTTAGGACTATAAAGTCCTCTCTTCCACTTAACCACGAGGTGGGCCGTTAGCTCGTAATGTATTTATTACCCCACCGACGAAAGGCACTTTAGGTAGACCGATTTTATTGATTAACGGAATTAAACAAAGATATTTACAAAAGAAACATTAATTTTGTACCAAATTTCATGAAAATCGGACAAAAAATGCGACCTGTAGATTAACAATTTATTTGTCAATATACAAATATTTTTGTGTTGACATATAACTTAACAAAAAGAACAAGAACATATTTACAAAATCATTAAACAAAATAATAAATAAAAACTAAAGTCACTGCATGATAACAATTAAGGAACAATTATTTGAGTAATTTCTAAATTCGGTTAAACTTTGATATGAAATTGTTTAGTTATTTTGATCCATAAACTCACCCACGCTGTAGAAGGAATTGGTAACTAAATATTTTCTCAATGTTGATTTAAAACGCTTTAGATTTGATAATTCTTTAATTTGTTGCGGAAGTGCATGGAACAGTTTTACTCCTGCATAAGATGGAATCTTTTCGTACAAGCAAAGTATGTGGGAAGTCAGCCTAAAATTTTGTCTGAAACGCGTGTCATGGCTATGTATATCTCTGCCTTGTTGTAGTACACATTTACTAATACAGAACATTATAGTTTCATAAATGTACAAACAAGGCAGAGTAAGCGTTTGAAGTTGTTTGAATGCGTCACGACACGAGTCTCTAAAATTGAGTTTAGAAAAAATTAGTATGGCAATTTTTTGTAAAATAAAAACCCTGAGAAGGTGATTAATCTTAAGGTTCCATAAAGGGTTCGAAAGGGGCACTTCTGGTGTAATCCTTATGGAAAATTCGCTAGGATTCACGGTAGCGCTTGTGGCTACGCGTCGGCTACGTTTTAAATAACTTTAAAGAGAGAGAGAGAGAGAGAGAGAGACGTCCAGATAGTTTCGGCATTTACGCTTATTTTAGGGACTAACCGTCTAATATCCACACACAAGTTTTAAATCGATTAATTAATTACCTATCGATATACTTACATATTCCCTACTAAACTGTAGTGAAAAGTTTTAAAACGCAGATGTGTACGCCAGATGTGCGAACTGCAAACCCTTGGTCGGCGGAGTCGCTACTTATAATCTGTCCAGTCTTTTCCAGTCCGAACTAATTATAACTCCAGTGTTTACAATCAGAATCTGCACGCTCAAAGAGACTTTATCCTCGTCTCTCTTCTCATCTTTCTACTGTCGCTTCGAGATGAGAATAGAACAATACAGTGGTATATTCAACTTGAATATTTCGACACAATTCTAGCTGTATTACTAACGTTTGCCTCCAGAAAAGTAAGGGTATTTAAAAGTAGTAATTTAAAGTAGTAGACTGGGACTCGTGGCGTGGTCCTGTAATCCAGCTTCGTGGAGGTCAGGTTTTGAGGATGATATAGGTCTTAAAGCGGCTCAGATAGTCTCAGTGATCATCTGATGATACCCGCATCAACTCCCACCATCGTTTAGACATATCAGACCATCACCTGCGTGGTTCGGAAGTCACGTTAAGCCGTTGGTCCTTGTATTTCCATTTGTCATTGGGCTATTATAATTAATGACCCATTGTAAGGAAGAGTAACCCTCATAACTCATTACTACCACTCATCACACGCATCCTTCGCCACATATTTGCCTTAAAATACCCTCATGAGAGTGGTCGGCATCTCAAAATAGTGATTTATTATTTAACACACTAGTTTGATGATTACATTGTTAGTTTGATTGTTATCTGCTGTGTGTTCCTTCGTGTATACAACCTGCTGCTACCTGTACAGTGAACACGAGGTAGACAGGTCCGTTATTGCAGACAGTACATAGTTGATGATTAGTATTCAACCTTGGTTCAGAACAATACGCCGAACTGGTCAGCTGCTTCTTCCTGTAGACCTTAGGTAAACATACAGTATACTATAAATAAATTCCGGTATCGGTTGGTCTTCGTAAGGTTTGTGTGTCCCAATTTGTTCTGCAACAATTATCGTGCATATCTTAAATCGTGTCAGACTTAGGTGGCACAATACCTAGAACTTAAGAAGGCTACGATATTGAAGTAGAAGACAATTCCTACTTTTAACTTCCTCTTTCGGATGACGATCCGTTCAATTGACCTGCAAAACGTCATTAACCAAAGGAATATCAGGCATTGAAACCAATTTGTTAGTCTAAATGTGTGTGATCCGATAAGTTTTGTTGAACGGCTAAATTAATCATAAGTCCTCAAATGGATGACGTGCTAAGAGTAATTTAAATCTTTACGTAAATATGACTGGTTGTAGCAGGAATTATTTGGTAAAGATATCTCGTACATATTCACCAAACAACTAACTATGTATTTGAAGATACTGCGTGCAACAAGCACAAATTGTTACAATATACGTCGCGTTCAAAATATAAAGGTAAAAAGTTTTCTTTTTAATGAGGTGAAGTTAGCACTACGAAGTCCCATCCACCACTCAACCCCGACCTTTATCTAGCGTTACCTCATGGAATTTAACACATAGCTAGTGGTGACACACGTACTATAGTTTAAGTTTATCATTGATAATAGTAATTTCTCTTTACAAGTTACGTGTCAGAGAGGCCCTGTTAGTCCTAACTTCGACTGAATAAAGTCATGTTTCATTTCATAATAAAGTGTGAAGTGGCACATGCTATTTTCCTTGAGACGACGCCCTCAGTTAAACACGTTAATCTACCAAGGAGATATATTCCTTGTTCGCAAATTAAAACTTAAAGTGGGATCGCTCTAAGCGTCAACAATACAAACATTTAATTAGAAACAGCGCTCAGGCTTGAGGCGAGGAACAAATACCAACTTTGCTAATTTGTTGTACACATTTAATTCATCGACAGACAGATTCTAGCGCTCCTGGCGGGCTTTTATTAAAACTCGCAGCTTCTTCCTCCTCTCCTCTCTACAGCTGATTATTGTTTGCGTGAACAATCTCTGGTTTCACAGCCATTGTTTGTTTATTTTTGTTTGTTTACACAAAGAACTTCACAAAGAACCGCGCACTATTTGTGAGGCAAATTCAATCCATAAGTTGAACCCTATTCCGTCGTGTATGCAGATTGTTACGTATTCAGAGACCATGTGGTTTATTTCTTCGTAATTGAAACTAACTTATTATTTTTGTACTACTGTATATGGAAAGTTTGAAAATATTAATCAAAGTTGGCCTTCCCCCTTCCTCTTTCAAAAAGTCACAAACAAAAAACAACCTTGTCGTGTGATTTTATATAGTTCTATTTCGTGGCTTCTTTTGATAGGAAAAGGGAATAATTATAGGAGAGGCACCACAGAGAATAGAGCATCTGAGATCCAATGGGTGAGGGAAAGTGTTTAATTAAGTAATCTTAGTCGTCAAATCCATCACCATCAAGCCCTATTGTGTGGAGTGCAGAGACGCCCGAGGGGAGGAGCAGGAAGGGTTGGAAGTTTGCACTTCGCGCAGTGAAACGTAAGATATAGCAATATGGGTGATGGATTTGGTAATTGAATAAACGAGGAAACTGCCGTCTGTAGAGAGTTTCTATTGTTTGTGGTGGTGCTTAGTAATTCTAAAACATGTACCCCGCAGTTGATTATTTTTCTAATAAAATACAGAACTACGTTACTTTGCTCCTATAAAGTATGGACCGAAAAGTGAGCCATTCATCTTGAGTTACAGCAAGTAGAGAACACAAACTGGTTTGTTGTAAAAGCTGTGAAACGACATGGCAGCTAGACAAGCGCTTCTCTCATCACCGGTCAGCGGAAGCAATAAAACAGCTGATGAGAGTTCAGAACAGACCAGAGAGTACAACACAACACAAGCCAGCTGTTGATTGGCAGCTCATTCATGTAAACAACAATCACAGGCCCTCGTTCACTGCTCGTGGCAGAACATTGCAAACACACGGGAATGACCTCTTCTCTTTTTCACATTTGTAAAACGGGTCATTAGGCTTATCTTAAATCGGTCGAATTTTGTAATACCCTTCAACTACCCCTTCTGGGGTAGCAAAGAGTTATTTCCCTTTATGCCCTCGTTCAAATAAGCCTCTTCACATAAAACATTCTCCCTGTCAACAATACAACTTTTCAAGAAAATACAAGAAATAATTCAATTTAAATTCTATATAACGTGATGTATTTTGTTTATTATAAGAACTATGTTTCAGTAACCTTTTCTAATATTTTCGACAAAGGTTCTTGTTCTTGAGCTATTAACGATAAGTTGCTATAGAACTAACAATTGTTTACCTTAGTTGCAACGAGAAACTAACGCTCTAAATTACGTTAGTTCCAACGCTTTTCGTTCTATTGCCACTCAGTTGTAATTTATTTTGAACATTTTAACATAGAACAGTAAATTTCAACTGTAGACTAAAGAAGTACAGTTTACGGTCCTGAACATGAAGCAGTCTGCATACCCGACGCGATGGAGTTCAACTTATGAAGTTAATTTGCCTCACAAATAGTGCGCGGTATCCAGAGTGAAGTTCTTTGTGTAAACAAACAAAAGTAAACAAACAATGGCTGTGAAACCAGAGATTGTTCACGCAAACAATAATCAGCTGTAGAGAGGAGAGGAGGAAGAAGCTGCGAGTTTTAATAAAAGCCCGCCAGGAGCGCTAGAATCTGTCTGTCGATGAATTAAATGTGTACAACAAATTAGCAAAGTTGGTATTTGTTCCTCGCCTCAAGCCTGAGCGCTGTTTCTAATTAAATGTTTGTCTTGTTGACGCTTAGAGCGATCCCAGCTCAAGTTTTAATTTGCGAACCAGCTCTGGGATCCATCTTCTTGATAAGTAGCGTGCATATGTTTTAATATTTCCATAATACTTTTGAAGAAAACACCTTTATAGATGCAGCGCATGAAAGATAAAGGCATTTTTAAAACTCACAAAAGTGGTGACTTTATTTTTAGAGCATTCTGCACGTGTACGCTCACAACGGCCTATTTATGATTTGTTATCAGTTGTAGAATGACTCTTCACTGACTATTGACTTGACAAACTGCTTAAATCTGTCACTATCAAGTGACCATGAGACTGTGACTTACATACTCAGCCAATGGTTCATTGACCGGCTGAAATGCAGCCACTTATAGGGTGTAAAAATACCTCGTATCTCTATAGCAGCCAAACAAACTTTGTTTATTTTGAAAATGCAACTCCTAATTTCCAAGCCTTTTTTGAGCGCGACCCGTGGCGGGTTGGAATCGTGCACGCCTTCGGAGCTGGTCACTCCGCTGGCGCGGGTTCGATCCCCGCAGTCACCACTTACATATGTAATGTGACTATACGGTAACGCTAGGTAAAGGTTAAGGTTGAGTTGTGGAGGCGACTTTGTAGTCCTAACTTCGCCTCGTTAAACAAGACAAACCTTTCCTTTTTTACCTTCAAATATTCCACATATTTATTTTTTTAACATTTTTAAGCCCAACAAATTTTTAGCAAGATAGAACAGCAGCTCTATCGCCTTTGTTTGACTGGGACTCGTGGCGTGGTCCTGTAATCCAGCTTCATGGAGGTCAGGTTTTGAGGATGATATAGGTCTAAAGCGGCTCAGATAGTCTCAGTGATCATCTGATGATACCCGCATCAACTCCCACTATCGTTTAGACATATTAGACCATCACCTGCGTGGTTCGGAAGTCACGTTAAACCGTTGGTCCTTATATTATTGGCTATTTATTAATGACCCATTCTAAGGAAGAGTCGGCCTTAGTTTGTAACAAGACTAAACCTCCTAATGCATTACTACCACTCATCCATCACCACATATTTGCCTTAAAATACTCTCATGAGAGTGGTCGGCATCTCAAATAGTGATATGAGTTTTTAAGTGGTTTAAACCACCTAAAAGTTCTTTTAGGGAACATATGTGAGTTTATTGTAAAATAATTGATCGTAACTTGAGTTCATAATTGAGGTTTCATTTTAGTGTTGGATTGGGAGCAAACTCTCACAGAACGTATACAGTAAACAGATGGGCTGTGTAAACATAATGACACTAACTGACGTACTCTATCCATGTGGTATCATCGAGTGTATCCACAAACCCGTAACGTTTCGATACCACATTCATAGAAAAGTCTTCTCTGGCTAATAACCAATTAAAATTGAAACGAGTTTGGAAGTTAATCACATTTTTGCAAACGATCAAAGTGAAATACCAATATTAAAATCATCCCTCCATACACAGGAGGAAATGCCCTATTGATTCATCTAGCTTAAATTTCTATTGCAGTTCTTTATTAATCATCGCCTCACATTTTGATTAGTTTAATTTTGAATATTCTAATTACCTTTTTAAGAGCAACCCCTTAAAGGCAACAAAACAAACACGTAATATAAATAAACCCCAGTGCCACGCGCGGTTAAGATCTAAAGCGCCGCTTGCATGAGTGAATCGAATTTCCTTTGCCAATATTTGTTCGCCGCATTCTGCCGTTCTATATTACCACGGGTGATAAGAGGCTGTTCGCTACGCTCACAGCCTCGCTTCGGCCTTTGTCTTCAGACTTACGTGTTCTTATACAGTAAGTTTTATTATATATCGTGAAGGGAAACGTACTCGTATTTCAAAATCTATTGAAATCTGAATACCGTACTCATAATGCTGTTCAGATGTTATAGCGTAAAGTAACTTTTTGGGGCCATTTTGAAACGACTCTATAAATTTTCATAACTTTTGGTACATTGTTGGATACTATCAAAATATTTTTGACCAAAACTCCCCAAAAGGGCTGCCGGATTTTTCTGGCTAACGAACTTGACCGAGATATTTACAAAGGGACATTTGTACCAAATGTCATGAAAATCGGACAAAACATGCGACCTTTAGAGAGTTCACACATATATACATATGTATATAAAGTGTGAAAAAAATGCTCAAAACGTGTTCTGGGGGTCAGGAACGGTGCTCATTTCATGGTCCTGGGTCTGAGTCTTACCATGCTGACGGCTTGAATATATCCTTTTTCCAAAGGAAATTCGATCATAAAAACTTACTCAGTAACTTTTGATCAGCTGTATATGTAACCTATGTCACGTGGCAAATGTGAGTGTATGATCTGAAACTGGATACAGCACATTGAAAGGGTCGGGATTACACACGTGGGCGTGGGCGGGTTTGATCCGTTTGCGTGTGCCGTGTCTCCTAATGGATTGGATTTATTTTCTACCCATGGCTCTTTTCCTGCTGTAAATTTAGGTTATCCAATCCTCTGATATCCCATTAATTTGCAGTCACGTGTTCCTTTTTTGCGAATTGGCTTTGTCGGAAAGCTTTTATCAGTGTTAGAAGTTATTTGAAAATGTCATGTTGTTTCTTTTGGTGTGAATGTTAAGACACGTTAACAAGGAATATAATATACTATAATCTAGTTCGTCCGGTTCGTACCAGGTCAAAACTCAAAACATTATAATAATTAGTTTGAAATATTTCTATCTCGTTGTGGAGTACCATCTTCAGTTACCGGAAGAGCCAGACCTTGCATCCACCTACACTTTGCAGATTATTTACACAAACACACATTATTTACAATTTTACATAGTCAACTACTCCTTTGAAACTTTTAGTCAACTTATAGCCATAGATGTGTGAAAAGACAGGATAGACCGCGCGCAATACAACTTGGACGTTACCTCCCCTCCCAGCCACGTACCCCGGTCCCCGCTCCAACCATCTGACAACTGATTGTGCCAAGGTCACATACAAATACTCCCTTTCGCTCTCAATTTTAAACAAATAAAACTATTATTTTTTCCGTTCAATAAGTGGGGAATGACATTATCCCCTAGTATCCACGCCACTGGGCGCGGAAAGGTTAAAAGTCTATTTCTCATGTGAGTCGCGGACGCGCTTTCTCGAGCACCGTCGGACCCTGAGAAATGGCGAGACTCGAAAGTGAAGCGTAGCAGATGAATCTGATGCACACGATCATATCCAGTATCGATAGTACATAACTCACACAAGCGAAGAAAGAAGAGATGAAAGCAAAGTGTTCAATGACAACAAATTTTATTCAATGAGTAGGCTAAATAGGTAATTCATAAAGCTCAACTCTTGGGATGTCACTCAAGTTCACAAGAATCGAAAGAGTGATTAAGTTCACAGTGCACAAATCCACTGTTATATTTAAAATTTAATTACAAATACAAAAAAAACTCACAAAAGATTTGTACAAAATACTATGAATTTATAGAACATTTCCACAAAATAGATGGCTCGTCATCAACAAATTGATAGAGTGTCGTCTGATGAAATAGTTATTTTGAGTAAGATATATCAGCAATAACCCTGTTCTTAGGGGATTTTCAGAGTTTCTTGTCGAGAGAGGAGGAACCCAGATGCGGAGTTCCTCAAGGCTCTACACTCAGTCATTCCTCTTCTATACATCATGTATGTTACAGACTAGAGAAACTATACCCCTTAGTCTATTATGCACGTGAATGGAGTTACAACTATAATCTAGTTCTTCGGTTCACCGCGTCAAAACATCATAATAATTAGCTTGAGATATTTTGGTCACGCTGTGGAGTAAAATATCCAGTCACTTATTGGCTGAAACTGAGCTACTTGCTGTCTGCTATCCTATTGGTGGCAGGGCTGCCAATCGTCCAATGGCAATGGATAAGGGATGCCAACTACCGATGTTCTTATTGCCTCATTGGCTGTAACACTATCGAAAAGACCTCTTCAGGACTGGTTGCCAGCTGCTGGAAAGTAAGCTAAGAGGAAAGCCTAAGAAGTGTTAGTCCCCCCCCCTACGGAAGATACCCTAAGGGCGCCCTCGGGTAATAAGGCAAAAAGACAAGAATTATTATGTGTTTTTATAAACACAAAGAAAAGTATATTTAAACCAAAGTTCCTGCTACTTTTAACAAGCAGTTAGCAGTACGGAACTGCTAATATATCACTAAGCAAGTGTGAAGTGTTTGCAGGTGACTTCTTATCTCCATTAAAAACTTTGTTTAGAATGGGTTTATTAGTTTTAGTGAGACATGGCATGTGTAAATAAATTTCTTGAACAACATTTCCAAATTTTTAATTTTTTAAACTAAGTTTAATGAAATACACATTGGCAAGAGGAATAGTAAAACATATTTTTTTAAAAGTACAGTAAAAATGTGTGTACACTTTTTTATAAATGGCTATTATCTCTACACACTAAGAACAAGAGTAAAATTTATAGGTGCCACAATATCCATAGGCACTCCATTCATGAAATAATATTCTCAATTATCATCAAAGTTTTATCATTAACAAACTCACACATGTGGTATGTTTTTCATTAACAACAAATTAAAAAACTTGGACTCACTGAAAAATACTATTGAAAAATAATGTATGGGGTTTGCCATCAAACTACAATAAATTTATTTGTCCTTATAATCAAAATGAGTCCAAACGATTTTGCAAAATTATTAATTCTTTCCTTTTGATTTGTTTCAGAGTACAGCAACATCTGAACCCAGAAAAAACTTGATACAAGTAAGTTTATGCTTTCTATATTTGTATTTGAAATATTTAGACGAGAATGTGTTACATATTATGGTGATAAGCTTGTTTGCACCAGTAGGAACTATGGGGTTCTGGGAGATATAAACCCTCTCCCTCCTTACCAAAGAGAAACATCAGGTAGATCTCAATTCTCTCCCAAGTAATGTCCAAAGATAAACATCAAAATTAATAATCAAGATCTATACTTTTACACATTAATCACTTTTCCATGCCAACTTGTATGTCAGTGTAGTCAAAGTTCAGAAACTACACCAGCGTAAAAACTAGTTCAGACTAGTTGTTAAATAAAGTCAAGGGAAGAAATTATCTTTCAAAGAATTTGAGAATCATATTAACTGATGAACCATATGAGACTGATTGTCATCTGGTTAAATCTTTTAATCTCCAGTGAAACACTTTTATAATCTTAAGCAATAAATCTTCTTAAGTCCTTAACCAGACCTACACTTAATAGTTTCAATGTACTAATTGAGCATAATAATTTTGTTCAGCAACTTAACTTACAATGCCACTTTTCTGTAGACTTATATTCTCAAGTATCATCAATTTATATAGCAAACAAACCCACACAAGCGTTATGCTTTTGCAATTTCATTTGCCCTTCATAAAAAGTAATTGAACAAAACACCTGAGGGTGTTGAAATGAAACATGTGCCAAAGGGGAGGCTTTAAATTGAACCAATTCACGGAGAGGTGAAGTTGAAGGTGATAGCCGGGGGGGGAGGGGTTTAGGGGTGAGGGGGGTTCAGAAGCCCCAATTTTCCACCTCAACGCTTTTGTCCTGCACATGATTGCCTTTATGTAATAAAGTGGATATTTTTCACACATACTGTCATGTCTGTAATAAAGGTTAAAAAAAGAAACTACTGTGTATAAAATAACAACAGAAATGTGGAAACTAATCAATCAATCAAAATAATCTTTATTTGTTTTGTATATACATACGAGTGAATAAATACATAAATAGTGTCAGTTCATAGATTAAAATAACTTTTTGTTTCATATTGATATTACAACACTTTTGTTCATAACTAAACAGAATTACAACAAATATTTCATACAATAGTACAAATCAATCTTATATTATTACAATCACAAATTCATAATGCAGAAAATAGAATATATTTTCTTATTTTTTGCCAACAGTACAACTATTTCACACGTTTATTTACAAAAGAACGTTTTAATCTTTCGATGTTTACACTGCAAGAACTCATACAAAGAATTAATATTTTAACTAAAGTGTACCAAAACGACTTTAAAGGTAATAACATCATGTATAATAATTACGCAGTTTTATATTTTGTCACAAGTTATTTTACACAAAGGCAAGAGTACAAAGTAAGGAGAAATCAATATACAGTAAATGAAACTATGTCTTTGGTATCCATATAAATAAAAATGCCGTCACAAAAAATCAACTCACATTTACTGAAGGTAATATTGGTTTGCTATCATAAAAACATAAACAGAAAAGTAATAAAGTAAGGAAATTAGTTAGTTAGTTGGTAAAGTGATCAAATATTTGTTGATATCAATACACGTGAAGAAAGTTAACGGGAGCGGAGCGGGTTACCTTGAGGGTGTTTGTTCCAAGGTGATGGTAGGCAAATACCGAGCCAATGATTTACAATTTAATTGCACTTTCTTTGACTTGTAATGCTCTATTGATAAGATAACGGCATTTGCTAGGGTTCTCTGTTTCTCTCAACATGGCTTCGGTAAGTTTTGGCAGAATTTTGTGAATTTGTTGTAGTATATAATCTCTGCCGCCAGGTCTGTTTGCGTAGTTGCAGTCCGGATATGCAGTTGTCAGGATCTGATACTGTTAGTGCAAGGAGAGAATCTATATCCGGGAGTGAGATCTAATTCAAAGCTCAACAGCAGATTATGTTGAAAGAAGGCTGAATTAATGGTTATTTTTTTGAAGTCTAATAAAATACTTTATACTACATATTTTATTCTTGCCTATACTCAAATTCACATTTCAATATACATTATTTTAGATTATATCCTAGAAATTAACATACGCGTAACTGTACCAGTTATTACTTTGGCTGAATGCATTGCTTTGAAATACAACTACTATTTCAATAAAAATTGATAATTTCAAAACTTTTATTTAATAAAATAATTAGAACTGCAAAAAGGAATAATTTTTTTAGGAATAGTATACTTGGTTAGCATTTGAATTGTTAAGTACAATCGAAAAAATTTACTTGCTTTCGAAATTGAAAAGCTTTTGTAAGTTGACTTAGTCCTGATTTTTGATTGGAAACAAATGATTTTGCTCTTTTCTTAGCAAATAGCAATGCATATCTTGTTGTAGAACTCAATGAAATAAACTTTCCTGGCTTTAAATTATTTACTGTAGAGCTGGTTGATCAAGAAAAAGAGATTAATTGGAACTTTGAGCCTTTGTTCAAAGTTCTTGACATTGTTTATATTTTTTCCATAACTAGTTGTGGAGCATTTCTGTTGGATGGTTTAAAAAATCTAGGATATTCTAAATTGTTTGATATTTATAGAGCTTGGTTTAAAGCTTATGTTGAATAAATTTTGACTTCCTTATTGTCTTACTAAACATTTTCTTCAAAGCATTTTATACAATTGTAATTCTCATTGATACAGTTTTCAACTCAAGTAAAGTTTTAGAATAAAAAATACAATTTCAAACCGTTTTAAACCATTAAGGGGCTTCAAACATTTTGTCAATCTCTCAACCAAGCCAGTTGTAACATTTCCCAATGTGGATTTGAGAAAGATCTACAGTCAAAATCGTTTTTAATTCCTCACAATATGTGCGTAGAGAAAGAATACAGTGTGTTTCTAAGCTCCCATCATGTATTATAATGGACTATTTCTGGGCTTATTTGAATTAAACCAGCAAATTATATTTATATTGTCCAATTTATCTGCCTGTTGCAGAGCTCCACCTCGTTATTGTTTGCTTTATTTTAAATTCAAATACAGCTTGACTTATAAACTTGGAACTGTGCGTACATATTTAAACTAACAAGACACAGCGAGGAAAATCCACAATTTCCCAGCGTCCAATTTTCTTTCTAGCCCTGGTTTCAACAAATTTTTCACAGTAATAAAAACACTCTGTGTATCAAACCACCTTTTCCACAATCCTTTGCTGCTTATTTTAACATACTTGATGAGGTTAGATTTCTTATTAAATTTACCATAGAACATTTGCAAAATTTCTGTAAAATATGCCCTTATTTTTAGTGTTTCTGGCTCAAGTTGGTCCCGAGAAACCATATCCTAAAATACTTAACGGAAGTTT
Source organism: Matsumurasca onukii (assembly GCA_018831715.1). Lineage (NCBI taxonomy): Eukaryota > Metazoa > Arthropoda > Insecta > Hemiptera > Cicadellidae > Matsumurasca > Matsumurasca onukii. Next base: position 10,819,775 of record CM032065.1, read on the forward strand.
TAAAACACCCTAAATATTGGACTCGTGAAAATATCTAACATTTTTTGTTTTGTTTAAGGACTTGTTGGGATGGCTGAGAATGCCCAAATTCTCCAAGTGGTGTTTCTTCATCAGCATTGCGTTAGCGGTGGTCGTCATCACAGCCTTCATCATCTATACAGACCTGAAGAATGACGACATCTCCCCAAACCCACACCTCCCCAACCCCCTCAGCCGCTCAAGGCTCCGTTCCTCAAAGACTACTTCCTGTATCACACCATATCTCCTAGTCTCTTCAACGGCACATTTATCACGGGTGAGTCAATATAGTGCTGTAAAATACTTAAATATTGATTGGGAAAAACTGTGTTTACTTTTCATGAAAGGTTCAATTTGTGTTTGATTTAGTCTCCAACATCACCAAATTTATGCTGTTTTGTGGTCCATATAGTTTTATGATATTGAAAAAAACTTCATTGATTTCCAAAATGTATTATTAGTTGAGAATCTCCCCGACTAATTGGTGTGAATATTATGAGGTTAAAACCACATCAAAATTTAGAATTACTTTAATTAAGTTTATGATTCTGCTAATAAACATTTTTCCTCGAAAAAGAGGTATATGTTTGGAAACTATTTCTAACTGTATTCTTAGTTTTTTGCTACCAAGCTTTTCTTTCAAATTCAACCTTATTCATATGTTGCATCAAATACAAATTATAGCACACACATGGCCTCAATAAACCACCATTAGTGTTAAAAGTAATTTAGTCAATTTAAAATTTACAGTAAAATGAAATTCACACAAGTGATGCTCTTTCCAAGAATGTAGCTACAAAATTTGTTTGTCCCTTCAGGTAAAGATTTCTACTATTACGACAGTTTAAGAAATCTGGCCGTCTATGATTTAGAAACGAAAAGAAGCGACATCATTCTTCCATTCACCAGTTGGGTAATTACTCTCTACATTTTTATTTTAAAGCTTGTTACGAGTATGGTTTTAAATGAAATATCTCAATAAACTATAGATCTTCTGCATTTTGTTATCTGTAAACTTAAAACTGTGAATAATTCAAAAGAGTACGCCATTTGGAAACTATAATAATTTTCAATTCACTATTATACATTCACAACACATGACTCTCTCATTTCAGATATTGCTGAATGCAACATTTAACTTTTGGTTCTCCGATGATCTCAATTTTATGCTGTATGCGTCATACAATACTCCTGTAAGTATAATTTAAAATAAACTGCACATATTCCAATAATAAATTTTACTTGCCTGAGGCCTTTCTAACACAACGCGTTTATCTTCAGAGACATCCCCTGTAAGTAGTAAGTGTGAACAACTTTGTACAGTCAAATTCTTATATGGGTTTGGAATGCTTACTCGAAAAGCATTTTCTGTGTTCCCACAAAACCTTGAAAAAGAAGATTAAGAAAGAAAAGAGTTCTTTGCTCATAAAAAAATTGGTTGGTAAATAACTATATGATAATGTAATAATGTTCCAGATGCATTGTATTCCAGCATCTTAACAGTGGAAATTGTCGTAATGTTTTAAATATTTCTTTCCCATCTCAATTACATCTGTTTTAAAATGTGTATGTGATTTTGCAGATATATCGGCACTCCTACTACGCAATATATCAAGTGTACAACTTCCAAACTAGGTGAGTGTTATAAATTATTAGTTTTAAGGATAAATTTTACAAAGTAAAAATTGTGTCCTACATTGTTTGGATTGGATACACACAATAAAAATATCAACAAAGTAATCTTTGTATTAAAACAAAGGTTTCTTTCTAGCTTAGATGTGTTTTATTTTGAATCATTGTAGCGGGTTGTTAGTAGGAAAGGATTCTTGCAGACGCTACTAAAAGTTTTGCCATCAAGCGACTACGTGGTAATGTTAGGTAAGTGTTGAGGTTGAGTGGTATTCAAACTTTGCTTCTTTAAATAAGACAACCATATATTTCCTTTTTTTTATAGGCACTCTTACGTATACTGGTCTTAACAACATCGTGGCTATTGAAACTCTATAGTTTCATCTAAAACATCCAAGTTTTAATTAAAATTTACATGGATTTAAAAACTGAAAACTCTAACTTTACCATGTTCTACCATAAAGCAGCAGTATTATTTTGCAGAAAGAGCACCTACATAACAACGAAGAACCTGCAGCTGGCTCAGATGGCGCCGGGGACGAACGCAGTCGCTTATGTCGACAAGAACAACATCTTCTACCGAGCAGATCCCGAGGACGAGACCAATGATGTACGAATCACTTCCGACGGAGTCAGCGGCAAGATCTACAATGGAGTCCCTGATTGGGTTTATGAAGGTAAATATTATAATTATTCTTTATTGAGTGCTTTTTAACTGAAAGATTCCAATTACAAAATACTAAAAATAGCATATTCAGACATTTAGTAAAGTTATTTGAGAAACTACGCCAATGGCGTTCTGGCTAGGTCAGCGATTGCCGAGGGCCTCACACTCAGAACCTTTTTTGTTCATCAAGTTGCCCTCCATCGAGTGCAACCAATAGTCCCAAATTGAACCAGATGTCCTTGAACTAAACAAGCTGTATTAACAACATTTTTTGCACCTGTACAAGTAGAATTATATTGTTTTAAATTTATACCAAGCATAGTAAGATTTAACTCAAGTTTACAGTTAATTATTTTTTAATTTGCAAATTGTTTGGTTTATTTTAGAGGAAATAATCTCCTCCAACTCGGCAATGTGGTTCTCCAAGAAAGGCAGCTACTTGGCTTACTTCAAGTTTGATGATTCGAATGTATTAATTCAAGCAATTCCCGTCTACGGGCCTCCGAACTTGAAGCAATGGCAGTACACTCGCTATGATCAAATTCACTATCCAAAGGTAAAAAGTTTGATCATTAATAACAATAATGAACCAAAAATAAATAAACAAAAATAAATTGTTATCATCATACCTAAATAATAACAAAAGGCATGTTTTTGTAAGATTGAATTTTATTAGTAAATTCAAAACTTTTGTGTTTTTAAAGTTACTTATTTGTGTAGGTTGGAACTTCAAATCCCACCATCTCTGTGCATGTGGTGAATCTAACAAATGTTACAAGTGCGTTCGATCCTAAAATCTACACATACCCGCCCGCTGCCGAAATTCTTGATGGCAAGTTAGTATATAATATTTAATATTATAATAATTTCCCAGCCGTTTCAATGGTTTCTATAATATGAAGCGTCAAGATGAGAGTTGGTTTTGCTACCATCATCGGTACCAAACCCCATGGTGGCTGGTGGAAAAGGGATGTGGAAAATCAAATTTACCATAGAAGAAGCATAAATTTGTGAACACCCTGTGAGATGAGTGAGACCCCTACTTTTTATTAAGTGTTTGCTCTATAAATAAAAATAAATTCTGATTTTGTTTCGCTATTGCTGTCTACACCCATTAAGGAGTTACAATGACAATATATTCTAGGTTTTGTGTAAACAAATAATTCTGATTGAAAATTTGCTTCTTAGTCTAGATGTATATGCTATTTCTAAATACTACTCAAGTACCTAACTAGATGTTTTTAGCTTTATCCTCCTCAGGCCCAGGCTGAATATACACAGACAAGGTAATATACCCTATAGGTGACGTGGGGTCCGGGGATGTTAAGCCATACTGTGTATACAGTGTAGCTAGTCATCCACTGTACATGTCCAGGCGTCACACTCATTTCTAATATTTTAGTAAAGAAGTCTAGATAATCTAGGTCAATTGATAATAAAGAAACATGTTTCAGAGAACCAATCGCAAGCTTGCTGGAGTGGGTGAACGATACACAGTTCATCATCGTGTGGATGAACCGTTACCAGAACCGGATTGCCGTCCAGCTGTGTGTGGTGGCCGACATGAAAACGCTTGCCGAACGGTAATTAACCTTTACAATTCAAAACATTTTAACTAATACTTCAAATCAATTGAAAACTTTACCTTCAGGCCTCTTTCACATAGAGCCAAATATCAAAGGAGAAGGAACATGCTCGAGGGGGGATGATCGATTTGGATAAACAGTTTTCCAAACGTGAAGGATTAAAGAAGTTCAGGTTCATTTCAAATAAAAAGTTAACATTTCATTCCCAATTTGTTATTGTTGTGTTTATTATTCAGGAAATAATCTGAAATCTCCTAGTTTCGTTAGACAACCATACCCCTTACACTTAATTGAGGCCGAAAATAATCGTTTTGGGCTTTGTTAACGTTCTGACCCTTTGTCCTGTGAGTTTTAAAATTTAAAAGATACTGTAAAAAGTAATTTTTAATCATTGGTTATGCTAGTGTTGTAGATTAATCCAAGCATTGTGTAATACCTCAATTTATTTGGCAGTACTATTTATTTGTCTGGTATGACTGCAGCAAAAACTAACATTACCCCTTATGCTGCCGCTATTATGTCTTCCCACAAAGGCTAAATAATTCAACCCTTCTAAACAAATCCTTGTGACTAGCTTTCCTAAAACTCAAATTACAAAGATATTTACAAAAATAATCTTTTTACTCAATCGTAACCCAGGTCTTCACATACAACGAGCCAAACGGATGGCTGCAGCTGGAGAGCCCGAAATTCGACGCGGCAGGGGAGCGAATGCTCTTCATCTGGTGGCACCAGCAGAGCGACGGAGACTCGTACCCTCACGTGACGATGTTACGCCTCACTGACGAGAACCGAGCCTGGTCCCACTCACTAGCGGCCGCTTCTCCGTGTCTGAGATAGCTGGCTGGAACCTGGACACTGATGAGATGTGAGTGGAGATATTTTCAAAGATATGGAAAAACCATTTCATTATTTTGACAAATTAATTGATTTTGTTTAAGCAGCAATATAAAAATATCACTCAAAGTGCAAGTATTATGTCAAGGTTGCTTATGTTTGGTTTTACTTAATTTCCTTCCTTTTATTTCAGCCTAGCCATGTCTTTGCACATTGAAAGGAGTTTTCAATATGAATAAACCAAAAGACCTTTTTTGGATAAAGTTTAATCAAGTAATTTTTGGAATCAGTAGATGGAAAGAAAGTGTTATGATACCACTCAAACTCACAGAATTTAAAACACGTACAAATTATTGTTGTAAGAGTAAACACCTGTGATGAAAGTTATTATTGATTTAGCAAGTTTCAATCAAACCACCAGTCAAATTTTAAGCATCCCTTTTCATAGTTTTATTTTTTGTTAATTAATTTTATTATTTTTGTACATTTATAATAGTTTTACATGGCAGTATTATATTCAGTAATATAAACTTAGATCACATCACTGTTAAGAGATCTGTCCGTTCAATTCTTATTTACAACAGTGCTTTCAACTCCAGGATACAACTAGACTCATCCATGTTAAAACCCATGTTATACTCTAAATATATTTATACTCCAACATATAACTAAAGACATTTGAAAGCAAAAATGTGCTGGACCAAACCGGGACGTAAAGCTATTTTAATTTTATTTACTTAACAGATTGTGTTGTTTGTACTTAGATACTTCCTAGCGTCAGTGCCGGACTACCGACAGCTGCGCGCCAGCGTACAAAGGTCTGTGGCGCACACCGAATCGATGGCGTGTATCATGCCTGCACCAGCACGTAGTGGACGGCAGCAACTGCACGTACGCGGGAGCCAGCTTCAGCACCAACGCACACTTCTACGCACTCAGCTGTGCAGGCCCCAATGTGCCTGAGGTCACCATCTTCGACCAGGTATGTATCGTTTAATCCTGTCGTTCAAAGAAAGTAATAATTTTTTAGTACTTTCTAGCTAATTTTCCAGTTTAGAACCTCTCAGTTATTATAAATACTTTTTAGTCTGTTGGTTGATCCTGTGAATCAACATATGGAACACAATGTATTTTCCATTTTGTTTCTATCAAATTCTATTTACTTCTATCAAAAGAACATTATTTTTATATATTAATTACAGTACAACAACCCAATAATGGTCTGGGAGGACAATAGGAAGACTCGAAGGTTTGTGGACAGCATCACAATGCCGGTGAAGAAGATTATAACAGTGCCGACCGGAGATGGCTTTGTCGCACGGGTGCAGTTGCTCCTTCCCGCCGAGCTGGCTGACTTTGATCCGGCCAAGGATTACGGCAAGAAGTATCCTCTCCTAGTCAACGTGTGAGTATACTGAAGTTTTAACTTGGTGACAAAAGTTGAATGTTGCATGCAATCTATTTTTGTTTTTGGTCAGATTTGGCATTTAATATGAAAATGTAAATAAGACAAACTTCCACTACCATGTTGTGTTACCCTGAACCCAAATAATAGGTGAACGGTGAACACAAAGAAAAAATGGAACGTTTATTGGCTGAAATATTTAAAGGGCCTATTAGAAAGCATCATTTATCCTTCCTCTTCACCACTTTGGCCTTATTGGCTGCTGCCGGCACACACCTATAGCTTAGCCTTGTTTCCTGGCTACTGTAAAAATAGTTTAGGAAAATTAGGCGTTATACACATTCTTATAAACCTCACCAAGAAATCAAAAGTATCTACATGTATTTTACTATCTGACCTTGTATAAAACCAGAAAACTGTACAACTTTTTTAAAGCGAATCTTTCACAACCTTTCTGTTGGGTTTTTAGATATGGAGGACCAGACTCTTCTCTAGTGAAGGATATGTTCCAAACCGACTTCAACACGTTCATGGTGGCTAATAAGTCCATCATCGGAGTGGCCATCGACGGGCGAGGCAGCAACCTCATGGGTCTGAAGACTCGATACTCCATCTACAAGAAACTTGGCGAGGTGGAGGTGGACGACCAACTCACTGTCATCAGGTCAGTCTCATACTCAACGTTGAAGCCTTAGTAAATCATTTCCAATTTGTGGTTTTAAACATTATTTTTGTTAAATGTGTTTGTACTTTCATGTTGCTTACGATTAAAGAAAATATGAACATCTCATTGGCCAGGACTACTGTTCTTGATGAGTGTTGATCTTATAAGGAACTATTTCTGAAACAGTTTGTAAAATTTGAAATTATTGCTTTGAACAACTGATAGTTAGGTCAAAAACTTAAATTACACAGTATATAAAATGTATTTTTTAAGTAAGTAATACAGTCATTTTTTAACTTGTTCTTGTACAGCACACCAATAAGATTTTTCTTTCACCTGACGATGAAATCATGATTCACAACAACTTTACACATAAGTTTCATTGTTTCTAAACCTTTTTGGTGAAAATGCTGATTTATTTACAGTATAATCAAACCCAAATTGTTCAAACTTGTCCAATACTCCTAACCCTAGAGATTCTCTGTGCAGATACCTCCAGGATAACTTCCCGTTCATAGATCGTAACAGGACGGCATCTTGGGGCTGGAGTTACGGCGGCTACGCGACCGGCATGATGTTAGCCGAGGACTACGAGAACCGGATCAAGTGTGGAGTCTCCATCGCACCTGTAACCGACTGGGTCTACTACGGTGAGTGGTATTTGGTGTTAAATGATGCTGTGACATCTTAGCTGAGACAATCATCATTGCTGTGAATTGTAATTACAGTTTTATTTTTTGGAGTTAATATAATTTGGATGTGTTGGAGAACTATCCGAGAAAGTGGTTCTAACTGAAAATGGAAATCTATGAGGGGAAAAAGTAAATGTGGACAAACAGCAACCAAAAACACCTTTTTAGTTGTCAACTAAAGTACAAATACAAATCAGTTTTATTTACATATACTTAGAGTACAGTATTGTGTCAATTTAAAATACACTTCCAGATTCGATCTACACGAAGCGCTTCATGCAGACTTTTGAGGAGAACCTGAACGGATACATGAGATCTCTCTGCTGAACCGAGCCAACAAGCTAAAGAACAAAGAGTTCTTCCTGATCCACGGCACCAAGGACGACAATGTGCACTTTCAGAACTCCATGCAGCTCGCCAAGCTGCTGGCTCGCGGAGACATCCCCTTCCGGCAAATGGTGAGGGAAATACCTACAATTTCAGCAAAATGATTGTTTTAGACAAAAGACCACTTGTATCCACATTTAACAATTTTTCAAATGCTACTACAGTAGAGGCTTGCTAATCCGAACCCTGCTTTTCCAAAAACAAAGTTCGGGCAAATGTTAGTTCTTGTCAAATTTCTGTTTAAAATGTAGTTTTTGCGAGAAGTCCACTTTCTTTGGTCTATATTATTATCAAGACTTGCTTAGAAAACCTGATTCATAAGTAACAAATTTAAACAAAAAATAAAGAAGTACCAACTTTTTCAACCCAAAATCAACTTGAAAGCATTTATAATTCTATGCGATTCAAGCTTAAATGTTTGTTTGTGTTTGTGTACGATAACATGTTGTTTCAGACATATCCGGATGAAGACCATGCTCTGAACTACGTACAACCACATTTCTATCATGGCATCGAAGATTTTCTGGATGAATGTTTTTTTGACACTGGCTTATGATTACAACAGTGTTGAGTTGAGTAAAGAACTGATTTAAGCTTGTGGAAGGAATGGTTGGGGCTTTGATATTGTTAAAGGTTTATTGGAAAATTTAACTTTACCACAAGCTTTCTATGCACTACGCTGTTCTTATTTTATGTTTGGGTCTGGGTAAATTGTAAATTTTGCTGGTTTGGCTTTGCTTTTCCTACCCTTTGGCGTACCTCCAAAAAAACAAACAAACACTGTCATGGAAAAAACGAATGACATAATTTATTCTTAAATTGGTCAGAACTGTCCTGCTGCTTTTACTTCTAGCTGGGATATGTTTTCTGGGCTTCATGGACACTTTTGTATTTCTTTGCTGATATTGAACTTCTTTCAAGTAGAAATTGCACTTTTAGTGACAACATACACTATTGAATTTACGTTTTAGAAGCACAGTTATTGCTAATTATGTTTGCAGCCAACGGTCATTTTTCACTTTTCTTGGTTGATTCCTGTAAGTGCATACGGTTGGGAAATACAAACCTGACCCGTGCCCGCTTACCCCCGTGAGCCGCGGGCACTATGGACTTTGCACATATAACAGACAACACTTTCCCTATCCCATGGGATTCTGTAGTAGAACCTCTATTTGGTTTGAACTTTGAAATGTCGGTCAAAAGAAGCACTAGAAACAATATATTTTTTAATTACGCTAATTTTTTAATACGTAATTGAATAAATCCTGGGCTTTTTTAACGTCTTAATTTATTGAAGTCATATAGTTTTTATAATATAAAGAGCTAGAGAAATCAGGTATGTATAGATGTTGGTAGCAGCTGAAGGTTCTTTATAAATCCAGTAATAAAAGAACTGTCCAACTTAAATTACACTTTATTTTCAAACTTATTATTTGATGAAGTATTCACAACAAAATTTTAAATTGGAGTTATCTACTTAGACTATTTTCAAATACAATGAAAAATGTGTCATTACACTTAATATTTTACTTAAATTTAACAGATTGTTAAACAGAAAAAATAAACTGTACATTAATTCTGACAACACTGTTCTGAAAAACAACCATTGTGAAATTGTTCTCTTTTTTCAGATTTACCCTGATGAGGAACACGCTCTAAAATCAGTCAGGCCTAATTTCTACTCCGCCATCGAAGATTTCCTAAACAGTTGTTTTCTTAAGTATTGAAGGGAAATCATTCAATAAATCTTGAATTATCTTGATCATGCTGTTGAAAATTGAAATTCAGTATTTTATTAGATTTATAAACATAAAGTTACCATGCTATCAAATAGGATAGTTTATGTTATAAATTCCTGAGTGTTATATAATTGAAATGTGCAAAGCACCGTTAAAATGTATGTGACTATCTAGTCTATTAAACAGGAATAAAAAACCAACAATCAGAACAAGAAAAAACACTTTTGTTAAAAAAGGAACTACTTATTTATTTTTGTTCTCATAAATGTTTATACAATTTAAAAAGTGTAACGTTTTTATATTTATGACAGTTAGTTGTGTATATAAAATACTTTTACTTAAAACCATTGTATATTTATTTACTCTTTAAGAATAATTTATTAACTGAACATTGTACAAACCATGTTTGTTAAATGCTAAGCCCTATAAAAATGTTTTCATTCTTAAACTATTTTTTAAAATAAAACAACAAAACTACAGTGATAGGTAAGAATCAACACTTAAAAATTAGTTTATAAAACATGTGAGAACAGTGTTAGTGTAAAACTGTGATGATATTCTAGCTGTAAATATTTTACTTAACATTATGTACTTAAAATAATTGTTGTAACTCTATATTGAATGGAAGCCATGTATATTCTATGGAAAAGTTCATTTTTTAGTACCAATAAATGTATTGTGAGTGTATTGTCAATTGTGCCAATTTGTAAGATTTAGTTTTCTGTGTCATGTTTTGTACAACTCAGCTAATAAAGATATGTTGATCACATTGATCACTTGAGGCGGTTTCATATTTTCCTTGTGGTTGTTGATCCCAAAGGTGATTTTCCTTCCAGGTGATTCAACATCAGCCACTGAGTACTTTGAAGTTAAATATTTCCCTATCCAATCAGCTGATCCCCAGAGACCCAGGAGTGGCTGTCAGTGGTATAGATCACTGCTAGGAAAAAGCAACTTAACTCCTTTGGAAGCCATTGCTGGTGGTAAATTTTACTATTTTGATTAGTATTTATCAGGAATCAGGATTGACTCAAGGGAGGGAAATTGTGTAGAGCCTGTGATAAATGGAAGTTGAGTATGGAGGTACAGTACAATATTTTGGCCGTTTAAGTGGTTAATGGCACACACTTTTAGATTGTTTCAAAAGTGGAGTAGAAGTTATGTGGTTAGGAAATGGTGGTGTTCCAAGAATCTTATTTAATTAAACACTTAAAAGCCAGGGATGTTTAAGAATGTTATGGCTTTTTTGATAGTTTTGGTTCCTTGTGTTCTCCCTAAAATGTTTAAATATGTAAGCAAAATAACATGATTTATAGGTTTTTTGTTTTAAAACTTGAAAGTTTTAACTGAACTAAAGTTCAGCTCAAATAAAGTTACCCCTAATAGTTTTAATTCAAAAGTTGAGGGTTTTACGGTTGAGGGTTGTTTTTTCCACCAACTTATCATTGTGCGTGGTCTTCTTCTTTAATGTTTAGAAGAGTTCAGAGTGCAAGATAACATCCTTTTACACCATTGCATGCTCCCTGTGTACAAAATGACACATTATTTAAATTTATCCTTCTTGGCACAGTTTGGCCACTAAATTGAGCTAAACCATACAGAGTCAAAAGACAGAGACTAATATTTGACTGATTTCTAAGATAGTTTCCGCCCCACATTTGTCAACGTCTCCTGGAAGGTTTACACGAAAGTTGAACGGTAAAAATATGTAGATTCAACTAAGATATTATATTATAAACTCCCAATTGTATATACTGTACTCCACTGACCACTATCTAATAAGAGCCATGGTCACCCGTCAACTTGGGGGTCGTGACTGTGCATCCAAAATTGACGGTTGCCCCAATAGTGGGACCCGAATTGCATACCATGGGCTTTTGACTTTTAATTCTATGTGCATACTCTGAGCGAAACGTCTAGAACTGACTGCTAAAGATAAGTTCAATAATATGATGTCTTGAGTGGGGATATTATAAGGGGTCCTTAGAGCGCAGTGGACGAAGAGCGCACTTCAAAATCGTGTTAACTTAAAGAAACTTAAAGCGCATGTTTACTTACATTAGCTGGCTAATTCCCCTCACATAGTGACATTTCCTAAGTCCTAAACAAAATATACCCGTAAAACCCGTGCTACGTTCCCTACGTAATAAATGAACGGCTGGCTGGTTCCTAAGCAGATTTGATTATGAAGAGGGTGTGAGATATGATTTATGAGGCGTACATAAATTGGAATGCAAGTCTCTTTTTCATCCATAAAATTGAAAATTTAAAAAGTTAGTAGGATATTGACTTACCAAAATAGTTTTCAGCATTGAAAATAAACGTAGATAAACAATCTAGGTATTCAACTCAACAGTGTATAGAGACCATTGATTAAAATAAAATTATTGTGCAAAGTATGAATAAGTGCTGAAACGTATACCATACTATATAGTTTGTTTTTAATTTTTAAACGATTCTGTTTTCCTCGTACTCTGTTGTCAATATGTTTTTTTAATACTGGCAGTTGTTTTGTTTTTCAGTTATTAGAGGTTATGTTTGATGCTTTGAGCCCTATTGTATTCGCTCGGTTATCGTAGTTTACATATTTTCTTAGTCAAGTATTATTTAAATAAAACACATATAACGATTTTATGGTTACAATGTTTACTCTCCATAAGTATTTCATGGAATAATAATAACTGCTTTTGATTTGGACTAGCTTTGGTTATGTATTGAGTATTGACACTGATTCCTCGACCAGATAGATTTATGCTATTTTCCTCCTCCACTGTAATTTTTGACTTACTGTAATTTACTACTAGGAATAGAAAAAAATGCCAGACTTCAACATTTCAGCGGACATCGTCTTTGTGAGTAGCTTTGCATGCTGAGTGATTGGTTAAGTTGGGTAGAAACGGCCTGGGCCTATTTTAGCTTAAGATGTAAACCAGACAATTTCATTTATTTTTAGTCCTTTTTTAAGAGATATTTTAAAGTTGCTCAATAATTGTACTCATTGTTAGTGGAAAATACTGAAATTATTTTACATCTACCATAATGGTTAACCTTGTAGGTGGATTCAGTGGCGTAACTAAGCCATCGGGCGCCCCCCGCCATCTGACAGGGTGCGCCCCTTCCCCTCATCCAAGATACGAACCAACAAAATCTCAGTCAAGTGACCTTTGTTTTGTTTTCTATGTGTTAATTTATGGTGATAACGCGATGATCTATACAGTAGCATCTCTTTGTCGTGGTTATAGATCAAACGAGCGTAGACTTACTTTAACTACTGCAGTATAACGTAAGGAAATAAATAAAAGTTAATTTTAAGTTTGGCATGTAGTTTGGTATTGTTGAATGATATTGTTGTTAGTTGTTCTATTATAAATTATACAAAACTAAAAGTTACACCCGATTTCGAACGAATTGTTTTAGCTTGTTGATGCGCATGCCTCGTCGACACACTCACTAATCGGTAGTTTTACACCTTCACTTTCACCGGGCTTATTTGAAACGTCGGGAGCAACCGACTAAACTGTAGTTGTTGGGTCTGCTTACAGTCAGACCCAGGTTTTGGTTTTCAATAATTGTATTCACTTACCGAAGAACTATTAGTCCACAAGAGTTCTTAAAGTACTTTTGGTTACCCTCTAAATAATAATTAATTTTATAGCCTTGATTATGTATGGTTTTAATGTTTTGCAGAGTGAAGAGGATTTGCCCTATGAGGAAGAAATTCTTAGAAACCCGTTTTCAGTTAAACATTGGCTCAGGTACATTGATCACAAGAAAGATGGAGCTAAGAACACAGTCAATATTATTTACGAGAGAGCTCTGAAGGAACTCCCAGGAAGGTAAGAGCGAAAAAGCCAGATTTACTTAGCAGGTTTTCTTTTGTTCAAATTTGATGTTAGGGTTCCCTACAGATTAAATAAAACAACATTTAAATATTTATTGAAAAATAAACACCTTACCTCCATTATGTCTGGTTTGAAAGTAATCAAATTCTTTACTGCTTTACGATGCTTTAGGTCATCACACAGACTAACTTATTAGATATAAACTAGTCTAAATTCCTGATAAAACGAGTTGTGTATATTTTGCAGCTACAAACTGTGGTACAACTACTTGAAGCTGAGACGAAGGCAGGTGAAGGGTCGATGCATCACTGATCCGTCATATGAAGACGTAAACAATGCTTTCGAGAGATCACTGGTCTTCATGCACAAGGTAGGCCCGATTTTTCAGCTATTTAACCGTAAGAGATACTCCGCCAGTGGAAATTACGTTGAGAACAAGTATTGAAACCCTAAAAACAAGCAACGAAAGTGAAATAGCACAATAAACAAAACACACAGGGTTGAATTTGTAATTATGTTGTAGATGCCCCGCATCTGGCTGGACTACTGCCAGTTCTTGACGGACCAGTGTCGTATCACTCGCACAAGACAAGTGTTTGACCGAGCTCTGAGGGCTTTGCCGATCACTCAGCACCATCGTATCTGGCCACTCTACCTCAACTTCCTCAAGCGTCATGATATCCCTGAGACAGCTGTCAGAGTCTTCCGTAGGTACCTCAAGGTAAGTCTCCGACCAAAAATAAAGATAAGGATTCTTTGAAGGAACCAAACTATTTTGTAGGATGATTTACTTTCTAATTTTTTTTAGAAAGGCTTTGATAAATTGAACCACAGTAAACCAGGAAAGTCACAGTTTTTGATTAATTGGCACAAGAGCTTGCTACCTGTGATCAAAGACTTTTTAACATATAATCTCCAGACACACTTAGTCATGTACAACAAACGGTTTTGTTTAACTTCCCAGTTGGGCTGAAATGACTTAGTGACTGGACAATTTGTTCCGGTAGCAAGTGTGTTTTCCAAAAAGAATCAACTCAAATTATTCTATGAGCCTAACCATGGTGTTGTCTACACTGAGTGATATTTTGGTTGTACATTTCTTGTCTGGTAGCTCTGCCCGGAGGACACGGAGGACTATATCGAGTACCTGACTTCCATCGAGCGTCTGGATGAGGCTGCTGTCAAACTTGCACACATCGTCAACAAGGAGGACTTTGTGTCCAAGCACGGCAAGTCCAATCACCAGCTGTGGAACGAACTGTGCGAACTCATCTCCAAGAACCCGGACAAAGTCAGGTGAGTCTTGTCTTGTGCAAAGTACTGCGTTTCAACTATAGGCTGAGACCTAATCAAAGACCTCTCTTTTAAGACTTTCAATCTTTAAATTTAACGTTTGTCAACGACACTGTGAACCTCTTTACTAATTTTTCCACCTGTATTGTGCAGCCTTCATGCCTTCTTCTTGTGCCGTTCTTATGATCAACCCTAATGTGTCTAGGTCTCTGAATGTTGATGCCATTATCCGAGGTGGTTTACGCAGATACACTGACTCGCTAGGTCACCTGTGGAACTCACTGGCCGACTACTACATCAGGAGTGGTCTCTTCGAACGGGTACGTGGCAATCACTTGTTTGTCTTCTAGAGTTAATTTAAAAGGATATACATCCGGAGAATGTAATTGAGCCCATCAAAAATTCTACTTCATGTCTTGAAAATACTAATTATTAAATAAAATTGCTTCCTAATCTTTGCACCTTTATTCTCTTGGAAATAAAGATAAATAAATCAGTTAGATAGTAAAACAGCTGAAATGTTTACTGTGTTGCAGGCTCGAGATATCTACGAGGAAGCTATCCAGACTGTAACGACAGTGAGGGATTTCACGCAGGTGTTTGATGCGTATGCACAGTTCGAAGAGCTCAGTCTCGGCAAGGTCATGGAGGAGGCAGCATCCAAACAGAACACAGGGGAAGAAGGTACGAACAAAGCAGTAAGAATTTAATCAAGGATGCTAAACCATTTTTGTACAGTTGCTTTTCAATTCCTTTCAAAATAATTTCAAGGTCAAATATCTTTGAACTCCTCAAAAAGCTGCAAAAGTTGTTTCAATTTCAGTTTCTAACTCTATTGTCCCATTTACCCAAATGTCACTACACAATAAGTTGTTGGACAGAAAATGCTCACAACTAACATACATTACGACAGGATGTGAGACATGTCTCAGACGAGCAAAAAGATCAGGTGTAAGCCTAAACAAATACAACTTATAGGTGTATAGGGAAACTCATATCTTTCAACAATTAAGAGTTTGAAAGCTGTGAAAATACTGTACAAATAAAACTGTTGCAGACGACGTTGACCTGGATCTGCGCCTGGCGAGGTTTGAACACCTGATCGAGCGCCGACTGTTGCTGCTCAACTCTGTCCTGCTCAGACAAAACCCACACAACGTTCACGAGTGGCTCAAACGCGTCAAACTCTACGAGGGTAAACCCCACGACGTAAGTCATCAGTGCCTTCTTGTAGCTTTGCATAGTATAAAAATATTAACAAATCTTAGAGTTTTAAAAATTGTTTCTACAATATTTTATTTGTAGTGAATCATGACCTGATATATGAGCAAGTCTAGTTTAATTTTAACTCTAGTTGTGAAATCAATAATATAAAAGACTATTTAAAAACCTTCAGCAGTAGCTTTAATTTATACAAGTAGAGTAGTGGTTCGAAAGTGCTTGGTTTGTTTTGACCAGCAGCGAGGTGTTCCTCAAAAGTCTGTGTTGAAGCCAGTGCTGTTCCTTTTTATTTCAACCAACAACCTACACACAACTTTTATCTTGGTATAGTGTAATGTACACAAACATAATTGGTTTACTTTTGCAAAAATATTGATTCATTAATAAAGAAGCCAAAAACCACTGTGCTATCTACAGCTCTATTAGTTTTAAAATCTTCATTTCGAAACGTTCTCACTTTACTCATCTTGTTTTGTCATCATGTTCACAGATAATAAACACATTCACGGAGGCGGTGCAGACGGTAGAGCCGAAGCTGGCGGTGGGCAAGCCGCATGCGCTCTGGGTAGCTTTTGCTAAGTTCTATGAAGAAAACGGGCAGATCGAGGACGCAAGAGTGGTGATGGAGAAGGCCACCCTGGTGCCCTACGTCAAGGTCGACGACCTGGCCTCCGTCTGGTGTGAGTGGGCCGAGATGGAGATCAGACATGAGTGAGTCACGGCGGTTCTGCAACACTTCTGTTAATGTTGTTGTTTGGCATGTAGATTTTGCAAGCGATTATTAATAACTTTCTGCAGGTGCCTTCCATGATCTCTAGATTCCTGTTAGTGGCTAAAACGCTTTAGATTCCCATTAACACCTGCAGTGATCTCTCAATTTCTATTGGCACTATACAACAATCTCTACAGGCCGGTCAGTGCCTACAGCAATCTCAATACTCTAAAAAAATGTCTACAACATTCTCTATTTTTCTGTGAACCCTTATAATGATCACTTGGCTGCCAATAATGTTCAAGTCAAACTCTTAAATGAAACAGGAAAACTAAAAATTACACAACTATTGCAAATCTATTTAACTTTACCATATAATGCTGACTTGTTTTGTGCGTAGGAACTACGACGGAGCTCTGAAGCTCTTGCAGAGAGCTACTGTGATGCCGGCTCGCAAGGTGGCCTACCACGCCGAGACAGAGACTGTACAGATGAGAGTGTACAAGTCACTCAAGCTGTGGTCCATGTACGCCGATCTGGAGGAGAGCTTCGGGACATTCAAGGTGATTTGCTAGTACGATGTTAATCAGTGTTCAGACAGTTTGATCTTAGGGCAACTAGGAATAGTACAGCTGGGAAGAAAGTGTCTGAGTTATAAGCAGAGCTATTGCGAATTTGTGGAGTTTTGAAGAAAAACAAGATTTAGTTAGGAGTAAAACAGATAGGCCTATAAATCATAATAAATACTGGAAATCAGGCTTCTGAAAACCTCTGTATCTTACATGATACGGAAATTGTAACACTTTTGTGACATTTTACTACGCCTGTCAAATTTTAAGAGAAAAGACTCTATGTTCAGTTTGGGAGATCTTATAATTGCATGCTGTTTTCTATTGATTTGATTTTTACCCTTCTCCATGTTATAAACTAAAGAAATTTTTAAATATTTTATTAGTGGATATTATTTTGTTTTTTATGTTCCTCAAACCTAAACTATTTTACCAAAACTGATTTGTAACTGTATTCTTCTCTGCTTTCAGTCTTGCAAGTCAGTGTACGACAGGATAATCGACTTGAAGATAGCAACACCTCAGATCATTATCAACTTTGGGCTGTTCTTGGAAGAACACAACTACTTTGAAGAAGCTTTTCGGGTAATTCCTTACATTCGGTTTAGTATGTTTGTTTGTTTTCCTCTTTAATATTATCTCCAAGTTAATGCAATCAAAGATTATATTATGGTAGGTGGATTGCGTCTAGATGCCACATGGCTGAGGCAGGAAAATCAACATAGTTTGGCAGCCCAAGCACAAATAGCACGGCGAAGGAGTTTGTTCGTACTCGAAAATCGCTCGTTTTGGTCACATTTAAGTCATTGACATCAGAAAAATTCGAGCATGTCGAGCCAAAAAGGACAGCAAGAGATGGCAGCGCCATCTGTGCTCGGGCTGCCGCAACTATGTTGATTTTCTGCCTCATCCAATGATCCATGTGGCATCTATGCTAGGTGGGCGAACTCCGGACTGGAATTGGAATTTTATTTTCCGCCGAAGGATCCTGAAAGTAACGGAAATTTTTCGAAAGCCAGAATTATTTCTATTTTTGTATATTTTATTGTATGGGTTTTTAGGATGAGTCGGTTCTCGGTTCCAGTTCTCGTTCCACCGGTTCTCGACAGAACCGGAACCGAACCTAAAATTGACAAAGTCGGTTCGAACCGCCCGAGAAATAAATAAACATTATTATAGGTGTGCGAAGTACTGGCGTATTGAGTCCGAAGCTATAATACCGCCATTTCAACTCACCACCATCTGAAAGCTCGAAATTGGTCGGTAATTTGCCGGAACGGTATCAGCCTGCGGATTTACCACGGGCGCGAAGGGAGTCAAGAGATAGCCGCGAACGGTATCGTGAAGTCGTGATTTCACCGCTGGCGCGAAGGAGTCAAGAGATCGCTAACGATATCGTCGTGAATTCACCGCAGGCGCAGCGGAGTCGAGATCGCCGCTAACGTATCGGTCGTGATTTCACCGCTGGCGTTAGCGGAGTCAAGAGATCGCTGCTAACGGAATCGGTCGTTATTTCCCGCTGGCGTTAGCGAGCAAGAGATCGCCGCAAACGATATCAAAGTCGCGAATCAACGGGCGAAGGGAGTCGGAGATCGCCGCTAACGGTATCGGGTCGCGGAATTCACCGCTGGCGTAAGCAGTCAAGAGATCGCCAACGGTATCGGTCGTGATTTCACCACGGGCGCTAGCGGAGTCAAGAGATAGCCGCGAACGGTATGGAAGTCGCGGATTTCACCGCTGGCGCGAAGCGGAGTCAAGAGACCGCCAACCATATCGGGTCGCGAATTCACCGCAGGCGCAGGCGCGGGAGTTGGATCGCCGCGAATGGAAGTCGGATTTCACCGCGGCGAAGCGGGAGCGGCGAACGGAATGGGTGCCGTATTCACCGCTGGCGTAAGGGAGCCGGAGAAAACGGCGGCATAAAGCCGGAATTTCAGCGGAAAGTCCACGCCGCGTAACGGCCGGGCCGAGACGTCATACGGGCGCATGGAAGCCGGTCAAGAGAAGCCGCAACGGTATGGAAGTCGTGATTTCACCGGGCGCAAGCGTGAGTCAAGAGACGCTACAATGATATCGGGTCGGGAATTCACCGCAGGCGCATGGAGTCAAGAGACGCCGCAACGGTATCGGGTCGCGGATTTCACCGCTGGCTAGCTGGAGTCAAGAGATCGCGAACGGAATCGTCGTTATTTCACCGCTGGCGCATGGAGTCAAGAGATCGCCGCAAACGATATCAAAGTCGCGGAATTCACGCGCGGGCGTAAGCTGGAGTCAAGAGACGCCAACGGTATCGAAGTCGCGATTTCACCACGGGCGAAGGGAGTCAAGAGATACTAACGTATGGAAGTCGTGATTTCACCGCTGGCGCGAAGGGAGTCAGAGATCGCCGCCAACGATATCGGTCGCGGAATTCACCGCAGGCGCATGGAGTCGGAGACGCCGCCAACGGTATCGGGTCGTGATTTCACCGCGGCGAAGGGAGTCAAGAGATCGCCGCAAACGATATCAAAGTCGCGGAATTCAACGCTGGCGCGAAGCGGGAGTCGGAGATCGCCGCCAACGGTATCGGTCGTGATTTCACCGCTGGCGAAGCGGAGTCAAGAGATAGCCGCGAACGGTATGGAAGTCGTGATTTCACCGCTGGCGTTAGCGGAGTCAAGAGATCGCCGCCAACGGTATCGGTCGTGATTTCACCGCTGGCGTTAGCGGAGTCAAGAGATCGCCGCTAACGGAACCGGTGAACCGGAACCGATTTTTCTCAGAACCGAACCGATTTTTCTCAGAACCGAGAACCGGAACAGGTAAATTCAGGGGAAAATTATGGGTGTGTCTTAGATTCACTTCGAGTATATACTATACACATAAATCAATAGTTGCAATAGCAAGTAGAGGTCACTGTGTTAAAAAATACTTTGGCAATATTTGATTAAAACAATTTTTCCACCTATGCCATGACTAGTTTATCAACTCTAGTCAAAATATTTAAACATTTTATTTTTGTAAGTTTTTGCAATGTCATATTTTTTTATATTCTCATCAAAATTTCCTAAACTCAAGCAGGAAAATTGGCCCTCACCGCTCTGTTGAAATTTCAACCGCCCACCCCTAATCTATGCATAATCTACTTACCATAACATTATCTTTGATGCATCTAAGCGGCACTCAATTGGTCCCAATGTATGTAAACAAAAAAACTTCTACGCTTTGTATGAGCCAGACTGTCTTTTTTGCAATAATGAGAGAAATTAGTTTTTATAGCTAAATCCAATGTAATTTGGAACAATTTTTATGTGATTCGAGAAAATTTTAATTTTTAACAAAGGTGCTTAATCACTATTTGGTGCTTAACAAAGATGGACAAGTCCTGAAATATACAGGATTTTGGAAAATCGATAACTTGGCAAGCAAATTGGTGAAGCAATTTCTTTCAAAATTTTCAGGACAGAAAGATGTTTTTCTTATAGTTTTTTTACAAATGGGTTGTAGTTATTTACATTCTCTATTATTCGCAAACACCAAACTCCAGCCGTGCAAACTACGTGTTAATATTGCAAAAATTAGGACACTATACTCACTTTTAACAACGGCATACGCCAATGAACTGTCAATCCCAATGCAACGGTAGTAACTATATTTCCTGAAAGTTAGCCAACAGTGTTTTTGACCCTGTTGAAAGTTAAGTTATTTTATCTTGTCCATTCTGAGAAAAGTCTCAAATTTCTTGCCCCATTCTAACCTTAAATTTAAAAAATAATGTATCTTTTTTAGTATATACAGTAGTACTGCAAATAAATCAAGTAATAGCAAATGGTTTGGAAGTTATAAACATTTTGGATAATACTTACTTTGTTATTGTTGGTTTTCAGGCTTACGAGAAGGGCATAGCTCTGTTCAAGTGGCCCAATGTGTACGACATCTGGAACACTTACCTGACCAAGTTCCTGAACCGGTACGGAGGCAGCAAGCTGGAGCGAGCTAGGGACTTGTTTGAGCAATGCTTGGAGAACTGCCCGGAGAAATATGCTAAAGGTATACAATAATGGTTTATTACATTTCGTAGTCTTCTTTTTTTGAGAGAAGTTATTTTCCCACACCACTGGATTCAACAGGTTATCTAAGCTCTACTGAGGCCTCAAGGCCATCTCAGGAATCTGTCGTTCTTCCAGTGTGAACCGTTCAGACCGCGCCAATTAGCATGAATCCTGGAGAGGAGAGTGTAAACAGCTGCTGTGACGTAACCCCCCACCACTCACCGGTACACTTTCCCCTTACACGGCTCAGTATAGTCCGTTCCAACAGAATCCAAGATGGCGGTTTGTTTTGATCGTTTAAATTCACTTTAGTCGATTTTGTTTTATTATTTTTAACAGTAGTTTTGCAATAAGTACTAAAGCTAAATTTAAACTTCTGTTTAAAGCAGACAAACAACAAGATGATGTTATGTTATTTGTATATTTTGTATTTATTGTGACAGCTAAATCAAGGATTGCTTATCACCAACAGTACTACAGTGGAACCTCAATATAACGAATGTCAAGGAGATTTGTAACAATTCGTTACATCAAGGATTTTCTTAAATCGAGGTTCGTTATATTGAGGTGAAACCAGACACATTTCGTTATATAGAGGTTTTGCAAACTTTGGTGTTCAACCTCACCATAACGAAATCTATAACAAATAGTTCAATATAACGTTCACTATCAATGCTGACTACATCGTTAGACGTAAGTAGTTGCCCTACTGGACATTCTTTAGGCAAGAAGGAAAGTAAAGATGATAATCAACATAGCCATGTATTTTTACATAGAGTACATATTTAATAAATTGATACTGTAGAAAGTCTCAGTACATACAAAAGAAAATGATATTTTTGCTTTTGTGAGTTCTGTGATTGGTTCAATCGTCTTTGTGGAAGAAATCGAGAATTGTAGTTTGTTTACCTGTGATTTGGACTAAATCTAGAGTGCAATCCAGCTCGTTGATTGAATTTATAACATTATCACTTAAACACCCTTTTTTCCCAAACACATCTTTCAACACATTAGGGGCATACGAGCATCTTTCACTGAACTTTCACTTTCTGGGATGTTCACGAGGCTTATCGCCTTAGCTTATTGATTTGCAGTACTACACTCTCAGAGAAATTCGTTATATAGAGGTTCGGCGTGGAATTAGTTATATAGAGGTGGACTACGTTATGTAGAGGTTAAGAGTTTCTGAATTTCGTTATACTGAGGTAATGCTTGTGGATTTTGGGGGACCAAAATTCGTTATATTGAGGGTCTTCAAAGCGTTTCTTTCGCTATATAGAGGTGTAATTTGCATTAAGTGTTATGGAGAATTGAAGGGGATTTGAAAAAATTCGTTATATCAAGGATTTTGTTGTATCGAGGTTTGTTATATCAAGGTTCCACTGTATTTGGTTTGGAAAGAGAAGAGTAATCTACGTGCATGCGTAAGTCGGGTTCATGCTAGTTGGCGCTAACTGTACCGTCCGCAGCCAGGAGTCTTTATATTGATCCAGAGGTGGAACCAACGTTAAGGACCAAACACGTTGCCTGTCAAGGCAACCAACAGTTTTAATGTCCCGTTGACCTGTTTGCTCCTCTGACAATCAAAAATCAACTGCCAGTTGTCTGTACTACCTAGTAAGGAAGAAAACCAAATTTTCCCCTGGAGTTGTTAGGATCAACATCATAGGTCATTTTAATTTAATTTTGGAAACAAAGTCATAAACATTGCTATTGGCTTGTCCACAGCCTTGTACTTGCTGTATGCTAAACTGGAAGAAGACCACGGTTTGGCGAGACATGCTATGGCAGTCTACGAGAGAGCCACAGCAGCAGTACTGCCTGAGGAACAGTTTGAGGTTTGTAATCTAAATGTGTACAAGGTCCAAAACTCTCAGGATTCCTAACACTTTTCCAACACTCATAAAAGTCGTATAACATGTTACTTGTGATTAGGGGTGGACAGGATTGGGTTTTTTCGCTTCGGGCGCAGATCTGGAAATGTTTGGGCAGGAATAATAGCTTATTTTAGTCCTTACAAATTATAAAGAAAAGGTCGGAAAAACTCCTTAAAAAATGTAAACATTTAAAAATAATTTTAAAATGTTCATTTTGATTTGTTTAGTAATCAAGGGAATTTCTATACAAAGTCACCTTGAAAACTAATCATTGATCAGAGTAAAACTATCAAAAATGAGATTGTTTAGAAATCCTCTCAAATAATAAGATCTACCAAAAATTATTTTTAACTTCTATTTTTGTTGAAAAATACCACCTGTCCAAAAATTCCCCAAAAAATCCCTCCCACTTCAAAATTTCCCGAAAGAAATCCCAAAAATCCCTTTGGTCTGAAAAGATCCTGTTTTAAGGGATTTTTGCCCTAATTTTCAAGACGTTATTTTTTGTTGGGAATTTCCCAATTTTTTAGTCTCGTCCACTCTTACTTGTGATATATCTTGCAAGAAATGTGTTAATGCCATTGCCGCATCTTACTGGAGTTAAAATTACCTGCACCCCACCTTACATTAGCAAGAGTGACAGTGACTCCTGATCAAGATAGATCTAATGTTTATTTACCTTGAATAACTAGGTTCTAAGTAAGGGAGAAAACAGTTTACCTATGTGTTTCTTACCCTTCTCTCCACTGAACGAAAATAACTTTGCTTTCCAGTTGTTCAACATCTACATAAAGAAAGCTGCCGACATCTACGGAGTGCCAAAGACTCGTCAGATCTATGAGAAAGCTATCGAAGTGTTGACTGAGGACAACTGCAGGGAGATGTGTCTCAGGTTCGCTGAGATGGAGACCAAGCTGGGAGAGATTGACCGAGCCCGTGCCATCTACGCACACTGCAGTCAAGTCTGCGACCCAAGGGTGAGTCCCAGATCAAGGCCAAGGAATACAAAAGATTTTTCAGCGGTCAAGTTCTGTTAGTTTTTCAAAAAACAGGGCATCCTTTAGCATGATGGATTTCCAAAAAAAAAGGGAATTTTTGATAAACAGAAAAATCTGAGAATTGTGCGGGAACCGAAAGGTTTTGAGAAAGGTGATCACAATATTGAAATGCAAACATTATAAAAATTGCAGATAGTACAATGTTTGTTTTGTTTTTTTATAATTCACAAATTAATTTTTATAAGGAAAGAGTTTCTTGATATTTAGTTTTTGGCCAGAAACTGGTCTAGTGATTTAAAAAACAAACAAAATGTAAACGCTTCTACTGTAAACAAATAAATGCTCAATTAAGATCTCAGAAGTCTTCCTAGTCTTAAAGATGAACTTGACTGAACATTGACTTATGTGCACGTATGATTGTGACAGGTGACGTCAGATTTCTGGCAGAACTGGAAGGAGTTTGAGGTGAGACACGGCAACGAAGACACGATGAGGGAAATGTTGAGGATCAAACGTAGCGTCCAAGCCACCTACAACACTCAGGTAAGTGTGTGCTCTAATAATTCTGATACATCCAGCAAGAAAATATAAAGTCCTGGAAAATACAGCAAGTTAAGAAGTCCCACTGTACGTCTATTTTGTGTTGCAGGTGAACATGATGTCAGCGCAGATGTTGTCAGCGGCCAGCAACGTGTCCGGGACAGTGGCAGACCTGGCGCCGGGCGCTAAGGACGGCATGCGCATGTTGGAGGCCAAGGCGGCCGAGATGGCAGTGGTACCTCCGTCAGGTATGTCAAACACATGGTGTCTTTAGCTCAGTAGGAGAGTTGCAGCTACTTGATGCAGATGTTCATTTCCTCAATTAGATATAACCCGTTTGCTAGTTGTGTTTATTAATCAGAATTTCACAAAACTTTCTATAAATGTTACCCTTGACTCAGTTTTAAAGCTAGCAATCAGTACACTGTATTTTTTCTTCAGGCTTACCTTCCAAAAGAAATTTTAATCCTATATAAAAACTGCATGTAGGATCTTGATCTTGATTAAATTGGGAATTAACATTTATGTTACTATTAACAATATGTGTACAAATTAACAAAGTGTATTCTCCCATATCAAGTCGGAAGCAGATAACTGTTCCTTACACACATTTTGTTATAGGTGATGCACATGTTAACATCAAATTTCATCAAAATCATATCTTAAATGCAGTTTTTAGAACTTCATGTCTTGCTTTTGGGTAAATTATCCTCTTTACGGTTTGGTTTTCTTATATTAGCCCTCGCTAAGATTATTAGTAGCTTTTAGTACATCTACATGTCGGCAATGTTTATGATTTGATTTTATCCCCACACAGGATCAGTTCAGTCAGTTTTGCTGGCTTTTTGAAGAAGTTAAAATTTACTATCCTCTCAGAGTTAAAAATATTACTGCGGAAATTTTCCATCGTTAGTGAGCAAGATGATCACCACCCTCAGATGATGGTACTATCCTTGTGTTCTGATTGTTGACTACTGTTGTTGATGGTCAGTGAATGTGTACCATACACTGTTACGTGTTGCAGCACCGCAAGTGAAGGGAGGCAACATACTGTTTGTGCGTGGAGAGACGAAGGGCCAGGAGCGTGACGGTACGGACACGACACGAGTCATCAACCCTGACGAGATCAACATCGACCAGGACGACGATGATGATGATGAGAGCTCCGAGGATGAAGGTGAGCACACATCTTTAATTATTAGCAACGAAAAATTAACTTGGTTTTGCTTTTGAAGTAAAAAAAAGTAAAGGAGATGGCGCTAAGCAAACTATTTCTGTATGAGTAAGGGTGAAGTTGCAACACTGATTTTCTGCAATTAATTATTGAAAGAATCCATAGTAGAGCTTTGATTAACCAGGGTGTCCAGCATACGGGAATTCCGGGAATCAGGTATACGGGAATTTTCAATGTACGAAAAGTACAGGAATTTTGTCCCTAAACCAGGAAATTTCGAAAGGGATGATTACGTCATGGACGAGTCTAGCTATTGCTGCAAACGGTATCGTAGCCATTACTTCGCCGCAGGCGCAAGCAAGAGTCAAGAGATTGTCGTTAACGGTAACAAAAGTCATGATTTTGTGGCGAGCGGAGTCGGGAGATCGCAGCGAACGGTATTGTAGTCGTTATTTTGTTGTAGGCGCTAGCAAGAGTCAAGAGATTGTCGTTAATGGCAACGAAAGTCATGATTTCTTAACGGGTGTTAAGACAACAATTAGTTATAGACAACGGGTTGTTACGATCCAGAAGATCGTAATTGTTATTTCGCCGCAGGCACTTGCGGGAGTCAAGAGATTGTCAATAACGGTAACGAAAGACGTGATTTTGCCGCGGGGGCTAGCTTGAGTCAAGAGATTGTCGTTAACGGTAGGTTCTGTAATAGTTGCGATGTACCTTGAGATTTAAGATTTTAAAACTGCACAGTGTTGTAAGACATTTATCATAAACAAAATAATTTGATTGAAGAAACTGAATTTTATTTAATATTTCTTTAATATGTCTATGTGCCAACTTTTCCTGTTCCCGAATCCCAGATTTTTTGCAAAATCCCTCCTGTTCCCGTAGCGGACCCAAAATTCTTCTCCCGCACAGCTCTATACATCTCTAATTGAAATGTTTTCCTTAAGTTTTAATTTTTACCCAGTGTAACTAAGACATACTAATTTTGGTCTTTTCAGAAGAGATGCCAGTGGAGAAACAAACCATTCCCTCGGAAGTGTTTGGGAGTTTAAAGAAGAAGGAAGACGACGATTCAGATTAGGTTATCAGTGCATGTCATTTAATAAACTTGTAAATATGCTATCAATTTCTTTATCCTATCACATTTGAACTTCTCGGAAACTGCGCTTGACAGTAAAGGCTAATGTGAGTTTAATAAAAAGTCCTCTACCAGACTGATAAAACTAACCTAAAAACTCATAGAATGTAGAGGGTTTTTTAATAAAATAGTTAGTTCTTCCTTCTCAAGTAAAGAAAATATTTTTAATGGGTTATCATTTTAAAGTTCAGTACAGTTCGGGCTGGTAAAGTAAATAGTTCTAGACAATGTATAAACAATTAAACATAGACGTTGGAACCCTGTTTTCTTTACAAGTTCCACTTCAAACATAGATAAAGTCACAGCACATTCATCAAGTGTAAATACTTTCAGATAAATCTGTATCTTTGAAACTCAAGTACTCATTCTTTAAAATATTAACTTTTAGGTTTTTAACTTAACTTTTGTTAAGTAGTAAAAATAACATACGCTTTATGTCAATCAGTGTAAAGTCTGGTGATTATTTGAACAATATTCTTATTTATAAAATAAGAGAATATTGTTCAAATAAAGTCATTGGGCAAGAAATAAAACTACAAACTGCTATTTTTTATAATTTGATTGTTATGTGTTTTTCTCCTTTAACAAAAAACTAAGATTTGAGCCAGCCGGGAAGTCCCTTGGTTTCTCGCTCCTGGAAACAGAATTCATTGATTAATTGGTGAAGTTTGCTTTGTTTTAAAACAAAGATCCCAAAAGTAGAAAGCAGTATTATTGATGATCTTTTGTTTCTTTGTACAGAAAACGAAGTTTTACAAACTTTTGCTGCAATTGTCTTTTGAAAGTTAGGTCAAAACAAAACACTGACTGAGGAGGTGTTGGTAAGCTCTAATCTGTGAACAGTTTTGTTCTACGTTTCACTTCTTTGGTGAAATTTGGTGGCGAATATTTCATAAGAGTAAATGACAAATTAGATTGGCACTGGAAATTGATTATGTCCAGGAGCGTTGGGCTCGGCCGCAAGATTGTGTTGGGAGAGGGTTAAAGAACTTATAGTACATAGTTGAAAAACCTGATCCAATCTAAAATATTAACCGTTGGTTCATCCACTTACCTAGTGAACAGTACTGCCGGGCCGGCCAGTCCCTTGAGTGTGATGGTTTCCCCCTCCACCAGCAACATGCTGCCCTCTCTCAGGCCTAGGACTGGGTAGTTCTCAGCACACTCAAAGTACTGCTCTATCCTCTCCCGCCGAGTCTCCTGGAATGTAAATAGTAATTATAATGACTTATTCAATACATAAATATTGTTTTAATAAATCTTCAATGCTTTCAAGAGAGTCCATCAAATTAGAACATTTGGAGAACTTGATATAATCAAGTCATAATTTTACCTGTTACCATAACGGAAACTCTGGGAATTCAGATTTGTAAACCAGGTAGTCAAGATTATGTAATCAGTTTACAGCAAGTGAGAAATTGTAGGCAAAACAATCAAACAATACCATGTAATTTTTGAGTTTTCTGAATTCCAAGGCTTACATTGGCGTTAAGATGAGCCTAGATACTACTGACTGGGGTTCATTAGACCTCAGTGTACTGTGTCCATATGGCAACTCTAGGCCAAGATCCTCCCAGAGAGTTTAAAAGTAAAATACTGCCACTCCATGTTCGGACATGTCCAGTCTCAACCTTTAAACAAATCAGCGGCTAAAATCTAAGAATTTTATTACCATCCAGAATTTGGTCTACTGAATCTCTGAGTGTTTTCAAAGCTTACGAATTTTGAAGAGCCCTACTAATGATTACTAACTTAAACTATGATTGTAGCCTGTTCAGATTATTGAACATTTCTATTACATAGAAAACCACTGACTAACGGACAAAACTATACCTTTAAGGAATCTGAAGAATTATAGTTACTCTCATTAGTATATTTCTTACAAAACTCTTTTGCAGTTTAACAGTTTTTGGGAATACTGTATGAGAGTCTACTCACCCCCATGTGCTTGGAGTTGGGCTCGACTCCACGTAGTGTGGGTTGATGTTGAATGGGACGAGGCCGAGAGCTGAGAACGATGGAGGATACACTATCGGCATGTCGTTGGTGGTGCAGATGTTGACTGTGGCTAGGTTAGTCCCGGCGCTGGCTCCCATGTATGGCATCCGCTCCTGAGTTGTAACAATCAAGTAATATCAACACTAATATTTAATGTTCGACCAAGCAAAATTTTCAAAAATGTGGATACAATTGGGGACAAAATAGTTTTAAGTCTTCTAAACACTATTAAAGGAACAAGTAACCAATGAAAATTGTGTTGATTCTTACAAGAATTCTATTTGCCAATGTTTATAGGTGGTTATCTTTGTCAAGCTCGATGGGTTTTAAATTTGGTAACAACTCTCCTTATAAGTCAGGGTATTACCTTAAAGACCTGTATAATTTTACCGATAATCAAGGGCCAGAGATACCAGGAATATAAACATTAGGTTTTATTAAAGCCCTACAATTTTCCATAAAATAGGTGGGGAAAAGACAGGTGATTTCTAATTCATGATCCAGAGACATTCCTAATGATTCAAAATTACCAAGGCCTGGTTTGAAAGGTTGACAAATTATTGCTAGGGGTGTACCCCGGGCACCGTAAGTGGTTAAATTCCCTGAATGTAAGACCTTGACTGGATTTAAGTGTAACGCTATTACATATCTGATCCCATTACCTGTAATACTCTCTGGCGATCGAGCTACCAGCTGTTTGTCGTAGAGTGTTTTAAGAAGTCTGAATGTGTTTCCTCCGCCCACGAATATAGACTCTGCTTCATTGATTGACTGCACAGGATTTGAACACCTATGGATGCTGTCCATCTCGAACCCTGAAACCATGATGACAGTCGTCAGACACCTGTCACATGTCATTTTTTTTAATCTCACAGAAAACTTAAGGCTAGTCTCCATTATAACTTTAATTGTTTCTAACAGAAATACCCGCAGCTTTGATGTTTTAAAATTTGTCGATATATTTTGAGAGTAGGCTTGTGCTCGGAAGAGCTATCTGGCTCTAACCCATGCCATGGGGGACTTGAATTTCAAAATCCTTTTTCGATTTTCTTTCCAATGAACTTGTTTCCTACCAGGATTGTATTGCAATCACTCTTCTATAAACCGCACAAAAGTAAACACAACTTACCCATTTTTGCAAATGCTTTACGTGCTTTATCTTCGTATGCATTATGGTCATGGCATGAAGGTAATTTAAGAGAACTTTTGAAACTCCATTTCTAAAAGACAGATAAAAAGAAACAATAACATAAACCGAACAAAACCAGAAGACGTTTCAAATGAATGGATGTATTTTTCAAAGAACAAAATACCTTTTTAGAAAGTGTTTGATTTCCTCCTCGGCGCATTGAAGATATTCTGACCCGTGCATGGTTCCATTGGATAAAAGAAGTAGTTGTCTTGTTGCCATTGTCTGTCATGAATTAGAACTGGTAAGTAACAGTAGAAATATTTATCTGAAACATGAAAACTTAGTAATAATAACCCAAGAATCTTTCCTATGACATATTAATCTCGATGCTGCTGGTAACCAGTTCTGCAATATTAAAAATTACATAGGCAGTATAGAGACCAGCTAGTTACAGTACAGTATTTAACTAACAGGGCTAAGTTACCTCAGTCAACTAGGCGCAACTTTCTACACATTTTCCCATCCATAAAATGTGCTGCCATTTAGTAAAGATTCAAGCTTTTTCTAGTGATCCAGGATCTTAACATTCATGAACAGGGGTAAAACCGTTAACAGCTTTCAACAAATAAAATTAGGTTATTTTATTAAATAAATTATAAATCTTTAGGCAGTACTGGCTTGTGTGTATAGTTAGTGGGAGGGCTCTACTAAAAAGTTTGGGGGGTGTACCAAAATTTAGTGCTAAAATAGCGTGTTTTGGAGCCTTTTGAACCTTAATTTTCAACTGCAGTATTGATGGAAATCTATCAATTATATTAAGTCGCCATTACTAGTAATAGGCAAAAATAACGGTTCGGTTTGTGTAAAAGAAAACTAAGACAGAACAAATAAAGGTGCGTAATGACGCTAACTTAGCATAGACAACCGGCTAACTAGACTGAAAACTGAACATTGGGATGCTATAAAGTTAGAATAATCAGTTGTGCCAATAGCGTTTATTCAATTTGAGTTTTCTATTGGAACAAAATGGTTTTAAGAAATAATGGTTTATCATAGTAACAAATGAAATTCAAGTTTGCAACAGAAATCCAAGAATAATTAAAATCCCATTGGCATAGATAGTAAAACTAAAAAGAATCTCAGAACTGACTTACAGTAGTTGAAAGCAAGGCCTAGGGATAGCCTACTTACCCTTAGTGGTTCATGAAGATAGTAATCTTAATCTAGAAGCACTAACCTACAACTTGAAGAGTTGTATGCTTTTTCCGTGCTAGATTGATGTAACTTGTCAGTGTTTGAGGTTATTAAAGTATTACAGATACGTTATCTTTATACTAAAAGAAACTTACTCGAATGTGTTATGAACTGAAAAAAGTATTTGAGCTGTCGAGATAAAGGTATTTGAGCTGTCGAGATGTCAACTCGGTCTGCAGTCAGCTGTTACAAGTACAACAAAAACTGACAAAACAGTTGATTTGTCAGAACTCAGAAGTACGAAAACACAGCTGTCTAGAGCTAGCAGCCAAGGAGCACAAAGATTTAAAAAAAAACTTATTTTCTACTGTCTGCTTCTTAGTACAGCTGAGTTGACATTACTTTTCAATTTTGAAATGTTTATTTCCATCAGCTGTGGAATGAAATTAGCCTGACCATTGTTTCATTAGCAGAAATTAAAAATGGAACTTAGTCCTGGTTATTTTAGTCTTGTTTTGAAATTATGTTGCTGAGGGACTAATAATCTATTTTGCTTTCCAAGGTAAGACTTTCTTTTCTTGTAGCCTATTACTATTGGTACCAAAATAAAATATTCTGCAATGAAACAGGGACCCTGTCCATTCAATTAATCCAACTTCATTTATGTTTCAGTTATTGTATGTTGGTTGTAGCTTAGGGCCTACCTTACATATTATCACTTTGAAAACCGAATTACTGTAATATTCTCACATAGAAAACTGTGTATGTTTACTTATATATTTTGTGTTGAATTTTTCTTTGTTCCTTGTTGCTGGAGGTCAACTTCCTAGACATGAACCCAGATTTAGGTTTAAGTGGTTTGAAATGTCTGATTTTTAGATGCAATATTGCAAGTTTAATGATTACGTATCTTGTTGAAATTCCAGGCTTTTTGTGTTTTTAAAATACTTTTAACGCTTACATATTGTCTATTAATTTATTCTTCAACGGGTACACCATTTTATCTAACTCAAGCGAGAACAAGACCTAACTTAAGGCACCGCTAAAGGCTGAGGGAAATCAAATTCAAGCCATTGTGTCAAATTACTCAAGTTAGCCTAATCCAGACCTGATTTACTGGGCCCAGGATTTGAGGAATTTAAGGATTTACTGTAACACCTTGATCCTGGTATTTTGAGAAACTTGTTTTGCTATACTTTTTTTCCAATGTTGAAATTGATTTATTTCACTATTAAAAGTATCTAATGTTGCACACACAAAAAAATATCGGCTAAGTTAAAGCATTTTGTACAAATTTTTCTCATCCCAACATTTAAAAAGTCAATTGATTATATAGGTCACAAAAGATAACTTGTAGAGTTATATACAGAAAAGTCTTTCTTTAGTCTCAGAGAGAAAGAAAATGGGCTTAAGTTGAGGTAATGTTTTTTTTGCTTGTCACCCAAATGTAATTTTTGTAGCATTGTTAATTTAAATGTCTTGCCAGGGACCATGCTTACCATTTACCACACATGAACACATCTAAAAAAGACAAATGCAAACCGAATTTTGGAAAGATAATCACAATTCATACAGTAGTTCATAGCTAGTAGTGTACAGTACTACGTACTCATGTTATGCTCGGGCAAGGGTTTGGCTCAAGTGATCCAGTTCATTAGATGAGTCAGGAGTTAGATTCGGTTGTTATTAACATGGCCTATTATTTAAAGACCATCAGTATTAAGAAAGATTAGTTTAAACTTACCCTAGAGCGATTTCTGATATTTGACCAGTCTTGCATTTTGAAGGGTTGAACAATACCTTGACTCTGTGTAAAACTTGACAACCTGCTAAATGTACTAAACACGATTTTTACATTTTCTTTTTAAATTTTGTTATGTGCAGCTGCACAAGATGGATGAGCGGGCTGGCGATAGGGCCTGTGCCCCGAGCGGGGACTCTGCTCAGGGCGGGTCCTGGGACCTCATGCCGGACCCGATGTTGCTGCAAGTATTCCACTATCTAACAGCCCGAGAAGTGTTGACAGCCGGCAAAACGTGTCGTCTGTGGAACCGAGTCTCTTACGACGAGATGCTCTGGAAACACTTCCTGTACAGAGACTTCAAGATTGATCCCCAGGTGGGAATATTACCTGGTATGTTGCCTTCCCTCTTAGTTCTGTTTTTAACTCAGGGAGTACAGCAAATTTTCTTCCACCTTTGTTTCAATTATCCAATTTCCTCACTACCCAATAATCATTAGTTTTTCTCCCTTTGTACTCCCCTTACTACAAAAATATTTTCACTTTTCCTGTCCTGCCATTATTTTCTTTTAAACCCTTCAATACACCCTTACTCGCTTTGTATTATTTACCTACTCTATTCGTCATTCTGAATAAAGTTGATTTTAATTTCAAGGCATCATCAACTTTCTTTGCCTCCTTCTCTACTAAGCACACTTGTAGAATCTAACCTCTCTGTGTGTGCCAGGCAAGACCTCATGGTTCGAGGAGTACAAACGACTGAGTTATCACACTCCCACAGTCTGCTCGGAAGTGTTGCTGGATCATACGCACCAGGTACTTCATGTCAGCTTCGCTCACAACGGAACCATGTTCGCAACCTCCTCCAAAGATGGCTTTGTCATCGTGAGTATTGTTTTGTCTCATCTAGTCTTATGTAAGATAGCCAACTTTGAAAGAGTGAGATAGAGTCATGGGATATGTGGCATTGAGCAGCCTGACTTTGAGTAGCCTAGGATTATCACTGCTTCTATCTTTTAAGCATGGATTAGCGTTGCCGCTATTATATTCCTACGCAACAAATAGTTCTAAAAAGGAAAGTTTCTACCAAAATTGATTTTATTGTTTATATTTTATGTTCTTACTACAACTTTTGTTTGGAAAAAATAGATTTCTATAGTGTGAATTTCAATTTGGCAAGAATTAAGGACTTTTAGTTTGGCTTCAATTTTTTGTGAAGCTTTCCTATTTTTAATATGGTATGTTGTGTAACCAGGTGTGGAGTGCCAGTTACCCAGCTAAGGAGAAGTACAACCATGACATGAAGAACTTCAGCTGGAAGTACACTCAGTTTTCCCAGTTCAACCAGTCGGACACACTGTTGCTTGTGTCTGGAGTTCACTTTGGTAGTCCGAACAGCACCTCGGGAGAGATAGCCGTGTTTTCTCTTACAGGTAAGCCGAAAGGGTCCTTGATTCTGGGGATTTCAAACCTACAATGGTTGGCATAACTGATAAAAATATACAATTAAGTTTTCGCATACCTTGCTGTTGTTAACCTAGGTAACTCCAGGGATCAAAATCTGTGTTATTCTGTAGTTTCGTTTGAATTTTATTTACTGCTCTCAATCAGCTCTTTTGATTGTTCCGTCTAGACTATAAATTTCTCAAGACTGACAAACTGTGTGGCATTTTGCAGACGGGTTTCAGCTGCAGTGTCGGGTGGTGAACAAACCCTATGACATATTCGGCACTTGGTACAGTGACCAACACCTTCTCCCCGGGGATTTGTACTGGCTGGCCCACATGGTCAGCACTACCGGCCTCTGGCTCAACAAGGCTTCACAGGTGAGTCATCAGCACTGGTTTCCAAAGAGCAGTATCAGTTGCAGGCAAGTTTAAACTGCTGATATTATCGGGAGCAAAAAAACAGACGTGACTTTCGAGTCCAAGATTTTTCATCGATCTTTTGTAACCTCTGAATTGCCATCTATGCTAAGAGGTTTTTAGCCCTTAAATTTGTGTTAAAACTATTGAAGGCAGTTATCAAGCTTTGAAAGATCTCACAACCTCAGTTCAAGAGTTTTAAAAGCATTGGGAGACTAACTCTGGGTTTTAAAAGACTATACAACAATTCCAGAGTTTCCAAGACTTCACATCAAACCCAACTTTACATTTTATGTTTTCAGGAGACAGCTTCTGAACATACGCCGATCCTGAGTCAGCTGTTTCGTTTCTACAACACCAACGCCAGCTCTATCCGAGCAATCATGGTGGCCAACTGTCTAACGAGTGCGGAGCCGGACAGTGAGGTGGCCAAGGGGGAGGTGAACACTCCGCCGCAGGCTGGGGCAGAGCGGGGCAACCCTCTGTCTCATCGGGAGTTGCACCGCCGTGCCTCCTCCTTCCGTACTCTGCCGGCAGCCATGCAGGGGACGAACCCTTGGCTTCGTCCTCACAGGAGTCTACCGGTAACGTGCTCAATGTTCATTGTGCAGAATTTCCCCTTAATCAAACCCTTCATTTATAATTGCTGGACTTAAGGCGATGCCAAAACAAAAGGAGTATGAACTAGAAAGTGAATTTAAGCAAAAAGGAAGGGAATAGGTAAAGGGTGGGTCATTGACCTTACCTAGTTTCCATGTGACCTTTGTTCTCCCTACAATTCTGTGAGTCACATTGTTTTCAAAATTATTTTGTGAAGAAAAGTTCTAGTCTAGTCTAGTCTACGAGAGCCGATCACTCTCATGAGGGTATTTTAAGGCAAATATGTGGTGAAGGATGAGTGTGATGAGTGGTAGTAATGAGTTATGAGGTGTAATCTTGTTACAAACTAAGGCCGACTCTTCCTAGAATGGGTCATTAATCAATAGCCCAATGACCAGTGGAAATACAATGACCAACAGCTTAACGTGATTCTAAACAAGCAGGTGATGGTCTGATATGTCTAAACGATGGTGGGAGTTGATCCGGGTATCATCAGATGATCACTGAGACTATCTGAGCCGCTTTATTCTACTAAATAACTTTAAAGTGAATTAAGCTATCGACTACTTTTAAATACACTTGAGGGATTTCTGGCTAAAACTGATTCCCAATAGTCCTTTGGACTGTAGCCAAACAGTCAAACACCTTCTACTTGTTAGACTTCCTAAACTACTTCCTAACTAGCTAACTACAAGACACCTAGGAAATATTTGAAGGTGCAGTAAAACAGCTTTGGAAAAGAGTTGCTCTGCACTTTTTCTCTTTTTGCCTAGAACAAAGAATCTTAAGACTACACTCCTAAAAAAAGTTTAAAGACTACACGAATGAGTAAAATTTTTAGAGTATTGTTAAGAACTAATAGATTTACATGAGTTTGAAAGAAATTTACTTATTTTATGACTGGCAGCTCGGAAGGGGAGGGTCACTCATCTTCCATCTGCTACAGCACAGACTACCGCAAGTTCGAGTACGAACAGCAGTCTCAGGTCACTCAGGAAGCTGACAGCTCTGACAGTAAGTGTAGACTTCAGGTGGCATCGTACTGTTATGACTGTTACGACCAAACAAAGTAGATCAAAGTTTAACTTAATTGTTATGTTAGCATAGGTTTCATACATCATTAGTAAAGTAAAAAATATTTCTGAATATTTTATGGACTGACATTTCAACAACAGCTATCATCTCCGCTGACGGTGTTGAACTATAGGGAAGTTTTACTGTAACAACTTTGTGTTACAGTACTGACATCCTTGTAATATTTGGGTACCTAAAGGGAATTTTCATATTTTGTAAAGAAGAGTATAGGTATTTCAAAACAGCAGAACAACCTTGTTTTTGAACATGACTTTCAAAATGCTAAAACAAAGAAGATATTTTATTAAATTTAATCAAAATCATATATACCTATAGATCTAGAGCTACAAAAACACAGCTTCCGCCCCTAGATGTCACCAACAAAGAATATTACTGTATTAGCAATAGTTTTGATTGCTTTGATTTATTGAAAATTTTAATTATGTATTTAAAAACATTTGGAATAGAATTGGTAATGACTTAGTAGTTAGAATTGACTTAGTACCAAGGTTACCAGGAACTGTTGCACTGTGCAGGTTCCAGTGACGAAGTGGAGGTGGAGTCTGAAGTCTCGGATGTGTCCATGGAGAACGATGACGAGGATTTGTCACAGATGCCAGACAAGTACCTCATCTTCACCACGGGCGCCAAGGCCTACACACCTCATCTTATCGGTGAGCTAAACTATATCTTGTTCTTATATAGTATTTCAATTTCTTCTACAAGAAGACTATTTTCAAAAATCTTCATCCTTTCTAATGTTTTGGAGTTTACTTGCTGTAAAAAACTTTCAACGCTTGCACATCTTTAAATAAAATGTCTCATCATTGACAGGACTGAAGAGGATAAAGCCACGCTGTTTACCGCCTGTTGGCTCCCGGGATTACACTACAGGACCGTTTGCAAGAGCCCCGGGCCAGGAGGGAGAGGGAGAGGGAGCTAGAGGATGCCGGGTTCCCGCCCCGGGTCGACCCGGACTGGCTGGACTACGCTGCTGTTGCAGACCGCTTTGACACGATAGACCATGTCATAGACCTGCACGGACATATCATCGGCATGGGCCTTTCTCCTGACCATAGGCATGCAGACAATTCTTAGACAATTGGAATTTAAATGGGAATCTTTTAGATGTAACATAACTAAGTAGAGGAATGGGCACAAGGGTTAAAAACATCAAATTGACCATTGGGGCTTTTACGCAATGAAAACGAAACGTTACTAAGACAAGTGTAACGTGTCTTTTATTAGGGGAGGATATTCAGACATGGATAAAAGATGATTTTGGTTTTCAAAGGTATTGGTTTTATCTCAAAACATTAGTATTTGTCTTTTAGGGTCATTAAAGAGTTAGTGCTTAATTTCTTCAAGAAAAAAACAAAAAACACAAGGTGTGGTCAGCATAAAAAACATTTCAAAATTTAACAAAAGACTCATCCTCATAGAAATATGTCATTCACAGCCATGGCCTCCTGCTTGTAGGTTTTCTACGTGAACAGCCGCCCATGGCCGAGCGGGTACCGATCAAGAACCCTCTGGACCCTCCTCCGATCGCACAAGAGATAGACATCCACGTGATAGACCTGGTGACTCTCAAGGAGGTGGGGACTATGCTCAGAGCTCACAAGGCCTACACACCCAATAACGACTGCTTCTTCATCTTCCTCGACGTGTGTAACGACTACGTAGCCAGGTCAGTGAGAAGGAAGTCATAAAAAACAAATGGTGACGGATGGTTTTTAAAAACAGTCTGCAGTGTTAAATCAAAATGTCTTATGAATGTGTATAAAGGTACCTCACTTCTCTTTAGCCTACTTGGTTCTAACAAAGTTGTTACGTTGGTTTTAGTGGGGCGGAGGACAAGCACGGGTACCTGTGGGACCGACACTACGGAGTGTGTTTGGCCAAGTATCCTCACGCAGACGTTGTCAACTCTGTAGCGTTCAACCCCCGGGACAATGGAATGCTCATCACCACTTCTGACGACTTCTCAGTCAAGGTAGGGAACATACCGTTTCGCTCCTGCCTGTTAGAAGTTAATTCTCATCCTTAGCAACGCCAAATTGCACAACAATCTTTCAGGTAGCAGTAGGTTTGAGTTGTCAAGACATTGCACGGTTTGGTAATGGACTGCCACGTATGTTTGCCGACAGGTGTGGAGGTCACGGGCCAGCCTGGAGACTCTCGTGTAGACGCCCGACACTTGGGAACTCTGCCCCGAGCACTGAGAGGATGTCAGAAGACACGCAGTTGCAGCAAGAGGTGCAGCGCGAGTCCTCTTTACTGATGTTCAATAGTTTAAACACATCCGTCCTGCTGCAACCTAACAGTTTCAAATTGTATGTTAGTGTAATCAATATATCCGATGTAATCGACCATCTAGTCTGTTCGTTA
Source organism: Matsumurasca onukii (assembly GCA_018831715.1). NCBI lineage: Eukaryota > Metazoa > Arthropoda > Insecta > Hemiptera > Cicadellidae > Matsumurasca > Matsumurasca onukii. The sequence continues at coordinate 10,858,792 of CM032065.1, forward strand.
CGATTGATTCAGAATCAATCCTGCCGATTTTGTAGAGTACTTTAAGCCTAAGACACACCCTTGTTTGAGTAATTGTACAAAAGGATTATTTACGTTATATTTAAGCACCTTGCACGGTTGTCCAGCACCATCCAGCAACAGCAATTTATCTATCAAATCTCTTCACCGAGTAACCCAAAAAACTGATGTCTTTCGAACTGATCTTTGCCAAGAGTTCATGAAGCTGGCCCGAACACCCTCAAATCTGCTGGATGATGCTGGCAAAGACATGTGCAGCACAGCAATTTCTAATACTCTACCACTACCACCTTCTGCGGCCAGCGTTGCTGGACAAGTGCTGTGGCTCCCGTGGCTGTGCTGGACGTGTGTGCAAGTTGCTTTAGGCATTACGGTGGAGTGTTAGAGAATTTTCAATATTAGAAGAACATATTATTATTTATTAGTGGTATCCATTTATTCTGGACGGTTCAGTTTTGATCTAGTCTTGCTTTGCCCACCTGCACTGACTATGCAATTATTTAGCAGATTTCCATGAGAAAACCAGGCCACTAGAAACACACTGGTTTTATCCAAATTTGACCTGTTGCTCGAATAGGAATTTTCTTTTTTCTATCAATCCAGATTTATAGCCTTTAAAGGATATCTATATAAATAAAATAAGATTTTGTCTGTACATTGCAAAGAATCTATCTGTTTTGGTTATTTCGTTTATATACTTTGCATAGACCAAACTGGCGCCAAAAAAATCCTGTCTGTCTGTCTGTCGCTCTGTCTGTCGCTCTGTCTGTCTGTAACGCTTAAGGCATCTTGGACCGTTTATAACTCAGAATCAACTGAAGCTATGGCAGGAAACTTCGTTTTAGGGTTAAGCCCATTGCGCAGTGTGTTTTTAGCTATATTTTATACCCATACAACATCCACAAAATAAATGATGAGGCCAAAGTGGGCACTTTGGACTATTTTAAGGAATTTTATACCGCTATAACTCCAACCGCTGAAGCTAAGTGAACTTTGTTTGAGGGTTGCTAATCATTCAGTGTGTCTTTAACTAAACTTTTATCCATATAACATCGTCAAAAATGGGAGTAACTATGACTTCACAAGGTAGCTAACACGTATCTATATATTGTCTGAAAATTGCAAAGAATCCATCGGTTTTGGTTATTTGTGCTTATATACCTTGGATAGACCGAAACTGGTGTCAAAAATCCTGCCTGTCTGTCTGTAACGTTTTTAAGGCATAATGGCTGCTTATAACTCAAAATTGACCTAATCTATGGCTTCAATCTTTTTAAGGGTTTAGCTCATTACGAGTGTGTATTTCGATGTATTTCATACCCATACATCATCCAAAAAATAAATGGCGAGGGTTCACTGAACACTTTTAGCCGGACCACTTATAAGTCAAAATTGGCTAAAACTATGGCGCCAAACTATGTTTAAAGGTTAAGCCCATCACGCAGTGTATCTATAGCTATATTTCATACCCATGCAACATCCACAAGGTGAACTAACAGGCTAACTAAATTGTTTTCTAAGGATATATAAGAAAATCTTGTCTATTTTAAATTTGCAATTTTCTTGAAATATACACACAGCTATGTTAATAAAGTCCCGAGGCGAAGCGTGGGTACTCTCAGCTAGTTTAAAATAAATAAGTAGATGTCTAGATATTTGCCTAGATAGACTTTGTGATTTCATTTCCATACCAATGATTATTTGACAGTGGTTTTGTCAAAATCTAGAAAACATTTCTTATGTTAATGGTATATTTTGTACTAAGTTTCAGAAGTGAAAGAATTGAACATATTTAAAACTTGCTATGTATTCATGGTATAATTTATACATCTATCAGTTCTTATGCTATAAATCACAAACAAATTAATCATAATAAATTAGTTGTTTTTAATCATAATAAATGAACAAACCTACTTTATTATGCCGCAGGAGATTTCATTTTCATTTATTTATCGAATCAGTATTTTATATGTACTAAACTGCCTTTTTTCTGTACATACCTCATTATTTCATTTTTGTTTTATTGCAACTAACTTATATTATAAAATGTAGGTTGTAAATTTTAATACAATAAGGATGCCGTATTGCTTTTGGCTTTCAAATGTGTTGCCTTAAAAAAAGAACTAGATTATATCTTTAAAGTTTTAAAGATGTTTTTGAAAAAATTGCTATTTAGCGTTGTTGACTAAGAATAATTTTCTGTAACTGTAATGGTCTCGGAAAAGCACAGGTTGAAATGTAAGACACTTTGAATCCAGGTAACCCATTCAATCAAGTTGGAACTTGTTACACCAATGAGTTGGGCCCCTTTCAGACCCTCCGACTTTTCACCGTAGCCGATACGACGCGGAGAGTGAGTTTGATTACAAAAGCGTCATAATTATAGAGCTGTTCAGACGTGCCGGCCACGGCCGAATTGCCATTGTACGAGGGCTATCCAGAAAGTAAATTACGTTTTGAAATAAAAATTCTACGAAGAATAGGAAAAGATTTTTGTTATATACATTTGAAAGCCACACTAAAATACTACTTTTCTACATAGTCGCCATACAAATTTAGACACTTATCATACCGATAGACGAGCTTTAAAATTCCTTTGTCATAAAATTCTGCCGCTTGTTTCTTCAATTCTGTTACTTCTTCCTGCAGCTGTTCATCATCGTCAAAACGCTGCGTTACCAGCCACTTCTTCATCTTTGGGAACAAGTGGTAGTCGCTTGGTGCAAGGTCCGGACTATACGGTAGATGAGGAAACAATTTCCACTTGAACGATTCCAAAATTTCACGAGTGTGATTTGCCGTGTGTGGTCGGGTGTTGTCATGAAAAAAAAGTTTTCTTGCTCAACTCTCCTGTACGCTTGTTTTGGACCGCTCTTCTAAGGTTTTCCAAAGTTTGGCAATATCTTTCTGAGTTAATGGTTGTGCCTCGTTCCAGAAAGTCCACAAGTAGCACATCTTCCCTGTCCCAAAAAAATGGTCACCATAATCTTCCTTATCAACATCGTTTGCATGCATTTTTTTAAAGGGGAATTTGTGTGCTTCAACTGCATTGACTGCAATTTAATCCCACATTTAACATGTTTCATCACCAGTATCAATCTGATTAAGTAGTGAATGGCCATCTTTGTGGTAACTATCCCAAAAACATTAACGCTGTACCCTTTCGCTGATTTTTGTGATTTCACTAACTTTTTCCGCAAGTTCGGCATTCACCAAGTTGGGTCTTCCACTCCGCTTTTTGTCGTGGCCATTTGCTCGGCCATTTTAAAGTGATTGCACCATTGACGTACTCCACCTTCAGTGATGGTATTGTCCCAATACACTTCATAAAGCTGCCGATAGATTTCAATCGGTTTACAGATTTTTGCAGCCAAAAACCCTATTACTGCACGCACTTTACAACTTGCAGGATTTTCAATTGACAAAGACATTTCTAAGCGTCACTGTAACGTGAAATAGTATGACACAGACCTGAGAGTTGATCGGCTAGATGCAGACTGAACTGGGGAACAACCACATATCAAGAAGGCTGCACTAGCTTCGCCTTGCCCCTAGCGGAGGTAACCGAAAACGTAACTTACTTTCTGGATAACCCTCGTAATAAAACTCATAAAACCGACCCCGGCACACGACAAAAGGTCTGAGTATCTGAAAGGGACCTTACACTTCTATCATCTATATTTGGTTCATAAAATCATTTACCTTACAAGTAAATGTTTATTGTTCATATTACTTTTATAGTGTAGTTTTGATCAGATCTAGTGACTTAGCTTGTACGGCTAGTTTACACTTTATATTCTAAATAGTGTTAAGTTTACAATGAAGATATTATCAGATTAGTGAGATACTGTTAGTTAATACTAATAGTTTGTGTATTATTTAGTAAGTTGTAGATATACAATTGTACAGCAGAGTTGGTTGTGCTTCTGTAGTGGTTTACCTTTGGTTATTGTGGGAAAATACTAAAAATAGTACTATTTTAATTTGAGTGCCTCAAATACAATTGATATCTGTGAGCTTTTATCTCATGTAAAGTACCTCTCATTAGATTTCTAAATATTGGAAGTTTCATGTTTTCAAATAAATAAAACTACCTATTTATTTTACCCGAAATGTGTATGACTATCCTTCTCCCCCCACCCAACAGAGGAAAGAGATTATTAAAAATAAACCTAAAAGTAAGGGGTTTCCCCAGGTAAGTTGCTCATCCTGCTGCACAGAAGATTGCAAAATGGTTAATGGCTACTTAGCCATGCTACTTAAGCTTTAACGTAAAAAAATGTTCCTGATATCAGGGCCTCAGAAGTTGGCAGGAGACTCAACCGTCTGTTCTGAGTTCAACAAGCTACTTGGTTATTATATTTTGGGAAGTTCAACCCAAGTTCTGCGAACTTAATACCAAAAATTCAATTGTCGTCTTGTTTTGGCCACTGTGCTCAAAACTAAATATTTCCTAAATCCACTAGGACCTCAGAAGTTGGCAGGAGACACTACAGTCAGTTCTGAGTACAACAAGAAACTTGGTGATTTTTCCTGGGTCCAACTTTAAGGTCTCCTGGTAATTTCTGCGACCCTAATACCAACTAATTTTTTATCTCGTTTTGGCCACTGTGCATTAAACTGAATATTTCCACAATTCACTAGGACCTCAGAAGGTGGTAGGGGGTTGCCTTGTCGAAATTAGAGCAACTTACTCCAGGGTCTCCTGGCAATTTCTGCGACCCTGGTACCAAAGATTTTATTTTGACTACAGTTTAGTTTCTGTGTGCAAAATAATCTGTATTTTTAAACCAGTGCTAACTACTCAACTTAAATTATATTCTTGCACAATAATTTCCCCTGAATTATTGGACTGGTGGCTACACAGAGGTAAGAAAAACAAGTTCACATAATTTTTAACTTTCCACTTAATTAAGAGACCCCTATTTTTTCTTTTATACAATGTTTACAATACAATAATAGATATAAACAAAACTTAAGCTAAAACAAAGTACAGAAATAAATAGAGCCCCTAGGACTTGAGTATGATCAGGGGGTCCAACTCCGAGCATGGACTAAAGCATTGACAATTTATCATCAATAACTTCCGAACGAAACAAGATAAAAATTTTAAAAAATCAGATTCGTGTTCAGCGCAACCAGGGGGTGCAAAAACATGTATTATATGTTTGGTTTTGGAAAAAAAAATTTTACCCCTTGTTGGCGGTTAGTTGTGAATAACTTTTGAAGAAAAAAAGATAGTGTACAACGGAGTGCAGATTCGTAATCAGCGGATCGAGGCGGTGTTAGAAAATGTATCATATGTCTGATTTGAGACACAAAGTTTTTTGCTAATCGAAAAAACCAAAGGTTTAAGCCTTAGGTCAGAGCGATTTTTGGCTCTGTTTTTCGTGAATATCTTCCAAACGAAACTTTGTCACTTTAAACCCCGACAACTTAAAGTTTAAACCCCGACACTTGCTCTCAAAGTTAGGAATAATTGGCACACTTGCAATCGGTATCCAGCGGCAAATATTTAATTAAAACACTAATTTCTACTGAGACAAAGAAAACTATTTTGATCTAAGTAATGTTTACAACCATCAAATATATACCTGCAATAGCCTTAATAACCAAGCAATGTATCTGTATTTTCTAACTTTTGAGCTGTTCATCTTATTTTTCTTATGAAATCACTATTCAAGATACCCACCACTCTCATGAGTGTATTTTAAGGCAAATATGTGGTGAAGGATGAGTGTGATGAGTGGTAGTAATGGGTTAAGAGGTGTTGTCTTGTTACAAACTAAGGCAGAATCTTCCTTAGAATGGGTCAATGGGTCATTAGTTAATAGCCCAATAATTTGATAAAAAATAATAGTATGAAAATAATCAGTAATAATCTAGCTTACCTTCATTACAACAGAAACTGGAATTTTATGGAATGTGGCTAAAAAGAGAGTGGTTGAATCTCAAATTGGGTGAAATAAGTGTAGAATTAAATTGTCTACAACTTGTGTACAAGTTTATCCATCTCCCAGTCAGATATAACAATCTATAGCTTTGGGCTCACGAATGATAGCAGTGTTGTGAAACTGTCTGTTGGTTTTGCAGAATGGCAGTAACGGTGCGATGTTGCAGGTATCGCCAGCGGAGCTGAGAGCACGCAGCTCACCGACGGGGCCGCCCCGCCGCAGCGAGACCCGCCTGGACCTCAAGTCTTCAGGCAGCAGCGTGTGCGGAAGTGACGACCCTGAGGATCTCACTGTACACAACAGTTACCCTGGCACTCCGCTGCACCCGTACATGCGTCCCCTGTCCCCCAACCCCCGCCCCCCCACTCATGGCGGACAGAAGCCCTCCACCGGCTCTGCGATACTGGACACGTACCTGCAGTTCATCGCGGAGAACTCCCCCCTGCACATCACTCCCGAGCAGGCTGCCAAGATGGCTGCCAGGTAAGAAACTAACCCTCACTCTTAGTTTTATACCCGTCTGTTTCTCAACGTCCTCGATACGTTTCAAGTTGGGTTGAACAGAATGAAATCTTCAATGGTTTCAAGAAGGTAGAGAAACGGAAATTCGATGTCGTTAGGAATTTTTCAAGATGGAATGGGATAGCAGAATCTGCCTGGCTTGCAGAGGAAGTAAATGTTCAGATTTGTCCGTTTTTACTATCAGGCTTTGCAACACAAGTGGTTGCGGAGATAATGTTCTAGTTTATGACCCTATTTTACTCAATTCTTTCAGTTATTCCATTCTTTCATTGGTTTCTTCAACGAGCAACACTTCTAATCCCCCGCCATTTGTTCCAGAATGTCGGAAGAACAGCAGCTGCTAGGTCTCACCGACTCAACATGAACATGAACATGAATATAAACATGAACCACCGATGAACATGATGGACCGCCTGAGGACTCGTCGGGGAGGAGGACGAGTACAGTGAGGACGAGGAACCGGAGCCCCCGCCATCAAGGCAGAGTAGACCTACCACCCCGCCGTCTTCCTTCACCTACTCAAGTCACGCAGGTGCTTACGAGTGCTAGACTTTGACACTAGCCAGGTATAGACTGCTTTTGCACCTGTACATGAAGTTGTAACGGTTTCCTCATTTCTGTCACCATTTACGGAACATGCTTTTTATCCAGTACATTTTATACTGTGTAATACTTTTTTACAAAACTTTTACCAAGAAATTTTAAGTTTGAAAAGTTTACGCTTTCAGTTTAAAGTCATGATATATTTTGTAAAAGAGACTATTTAAACATGATTCTGTGACTTTGTACATTTTAATAGAAAACATAATTTTAACTAAGTTTAGTTTAGCTTAATCAAGATAATAAATATGCTCGGCTAGTGTCAAAGTGTCGCAGTACTTGTGATTAATACTCATTGTTTATATGTTGATTTACTTAACTGAGAAGTTATCGAGCAGTCCAGATCAAACATTACTTTGTACATATGTGTTTATTACTCAACCTCTATTGTTAGACAAGTAAGTAAGTGTTTGACTTTACGAAGGAAGGTTCAGTCGCTTCCAATCGTTACGATCTCACATGTCCTCGGTGAAAGACTACTGCATACAATACAGATGTGTAAAGCACGGATCCAGTTCTCAAGAAATTTTGAGAGTTGGAAAACACTGAAGGAAAGTTGGTTTTGATTTCAAATTTGGATTCTTGAATGATTTTTTGTCTCAAAAACTTGGTTCTCCGCTTTTACTAAAATATCAGATTCCAAAGCGTACACTTTTAAAATTTCTGTGAACTTAAACATTTGAAACTTGAGTCTTCCATACTTGAGTGTGAAGTTTCATAAACATTTTTAATAATAGACATCATAATAGCCCTCATAAATCACTTTCTGAACAATAAGAAACGAAATATCATCAAAAAATCCATTTTCTGGAATCATAATCTAACAAACAATACGTCACAACGTTAATATTGTTTCCATTGCCATATCAGTCTACCTCAATTTTCGTTATACCTCATTCCCCATGTACAATACTCATAGAGAAGAATATTTTCCTTACGATGTTTACAAGATGTTTTATGACCTCGGTAGTCACCGATAGTTGGTCCTGCCTGCCTCAGTTTTTTACACACTTTACAATTAGCGGGTAAGACTGACTGTGTAAGTCCTGGCATTTAATAGCATTTCCTCACCTGTTAGATTTTACACTATTTTATATTTTTTGTTACGTGTTCCGTTGTTGTTTTGTAGCAATAGGTTTTGATCGTAGGTTAAGTTATTTATAGTTTTGTCAATTGCGGGAAGGTGACTCTAGCAGTGGTAGTTTGGGACGGATTTGAATCGTGACAAATGTTTTGTAGCAGCAGAAAGTTGAGACTTTTAAGCAAGTTGATCGAAATTTAAAGGGTTAAAATTTTTAAGTCAAAGTTTTAGTTCATTATAAAAGTGTTTGTTGATATTATTCTGTGTCAATTTGGTGCAAGCGATATCTCCCTTTTTGAACTTGACGAAAAGTCAGCCAGTAAATAATTTTAAGTTTATTTTTAATATGTGTTACATTTTGTTTTGTGTCGTAGTTTTGCAGTCTCTTTGGTAATATAAGTCTTAAGCGTAATTAACTTTTGATTTTTTAAAGCGTTGTCATAAAATGTGAAAAAAACTAGCAGCTTTGAACTATTTAATTACCGATGCTACCACTGCCTAGGAGACGCTTTCCCGGCCAAACATCACAACTAAGATCTGGATCTCGGCTTGCTTGATTCTGTTCCATCTCTACCTCAGGTTCACTTCCTACCTCAACTCAACTCAGATAGTACAATCTTCGCTGTAGACCGTAGTCTAGTGTTTACTCAGATATACAATCGTTCAATTGTAATACTGTTATGTAGTTTTAGTTAACAAACCAGTCAGTTTTGTTTCATCTCAACGCTGTTTCTACCTCAGACGATGTTTTAGTATTATATACAACTCTCTTCCACTACCCCCATAGTACTTAATGTAGATATACTTTGTTACTCGTTTACTCCCGCTGTTTATAGTTTATTTAAACTGTTTTACCTCATATGTTTATATTTTGCACTTTTTACTCAGCCCACTCGTTCGTTATACTCCGTCTTCAAAAGACTTTTGACCCATGACATTTATTGAATGGTTTCTAACAACAATCATAAACAACAATGTACCTGATGTGCAAAGTTGGCAGTTTCTGCAACTGTTATAGTTAAATGTTGTATCGTCGGCATGTCGATGAATCAGGGTATACCTCACCAAGCTCCAGTTGATGTACAGTTTATATAGTTGTTACTGACAGCAATATTTATACATGATATTATGAAGCTCTCTGACCTGTCTAATTGAGTACAAGTTAACGTAAATATTGTTCTTAGATAGTGCGAAACCTCGTAGTACAAACACTCATCTATGGCCTTGCTTCCGGTTCTTCTTGCCCCTAGTCCTCGGTCTTGGTGGAAGCCTTGTGTCAAAGAAATCGATCAATCAGTCCATGAATGAGTTTATAAGTAAATAGACAGCTTAAAATTTATCTAGATTGTAATTTTGTTGTATTTGGCGATTTGTTCGACTGTAGCATCTTTGTGAACTCGTTTGGTCCTTACCAATTTTATGAAGATATAAGACAAATTATGACTGAAAAAATCATTGCTGACAAGTAATCTAAGTCTGTTGCATGTGAAACTTCAAATCCGGAGTTCGCGCAGGTTCTAGTAACGGTTGGTAGTTAATTTGTCTCTAAGGTCACCGCATAGGCTGCATAGACCCATAGATGCTGGCAAATTAACCTTTTTAATAAAAAACTAGCTATAATAAAATATTTTTGTAGATGACACAATAAATTCTACATTTTGGTCCATTTTAAACAAACATTGTTAAAAGTTTCAAAAACCCCCTCTAAAACAGTTTTTTAAACTTTTAACGCAAATTCTGTTTTCATGGAGTTAAGTAAAAACAACAGAAGCCAATGGCGGTAGATATTGTTATCATTATAAATGGGAGAGTGTACTGTTGCTTTTACTGGTCAGCATTTGAAAGAGGTCCTATACGAACAATGTTTGTATTGCAAGGTATTTGCTCATGTAGTACAATGTTTGCTTCTTTGGTCAATGCTTCCACCAAATGGCCGTTAGTCTCTATGCTTCCGTCTTAGTCAAGAATACAGGTATTAGCTATAGTCTGATAACCTCAAGTACAAATAGATACAAACAGGCTCACAAGTATAGTTTTGCGTCTTCAAAAACTGTCAATGAAAACTTGACATTTCCGAGGATTAACTTTCAATAAGTAGCTTATTGCTTTAGATTTTTTTTTTGCCTTGACTTTGGATTTTGAATCCAACCAACTAACTCACTTTACCAACAAATAAGTTCGAATAACAAACATTTTCTGCCATTTAGAAAAGTTTACCAGAAAATAGAACGCAACCAATTTTTATTAAGCATTAATTTTAATACTGAGTATTTTTTTCCTGAGCAAAATTGCACCGTAACTTCTGACTCCTGAATTTTCTGGAGCTTCCAAAGTAATTTAAAACGTAATCACCGCTATCAGGTTTCACAATGTCAGTTAGGCTTTTTTGACCAAATTTTAATCAGACTAGAAAGAAAATTGTCAAGCAAAACTAGCTACGTACAAAGCTTGAATCCATTGCTGGTGAAATACCTCAAAGACTGAATAGTAGCCTTATAATACCAGATACACTATTGATGGATTTAATCGCTAACGGAAGGCAGCAACTTTATACTTGTGGGCCTCCATTACACTACGATACCTCATAGTCTTAACGATTGTAACACTAGTTGTAGTTCAACCTCCGAATATCACTGGAATAGAACTTTTTTAATGATTAACAAATCAAAAATGGCAGAAAGCGGGAATACTAGAACTACTCGGAATTCTTGTAAATTTTGCTCGTACTCTTGGTTTTAGCTCTCAGTTTTGACACCCTCTGAAAAACGTAAAGATACAATTGACTTGTTTGCCATTTAACGGTTATTCCAGTTCTATTCCAGCAATATTCTGGATTCTAAGTAGGGGGATTTCCCCCGAAACCTCAGGTCACATGTGGTTGGTTAATCATCTAACACTTTTGCGGGTCGAACTTAGTTTTATTGCGGGTTTATAGTTATATTTTCATTGTAATAGTTTCTGTTGGTTGTTTTATTATGCAAGATTTAACACAGTTTATTTTATTTTAGTGCCTCATACCTCATTTTTGTACTAGTTTTTACCATTGTTGTTCATTTTATAGAAAGAATAATATAATACTCAGTAGTGTTTAAGAATACTAATAGTTTTTACGATTTTTGTTACAGATTTATCAGGTGCATAAGTATATTTTCATTATTTTTACAACTAATTTTTGTTGCATTAAGAACGAAGTTGTTAATGATTTTCTCAAGTTTTGGAACTGTTTATCGAAGCAAAGTATAATATTGAAATTCTAGTTTTCTTGAAAGTGTTTTTTCCAATCTGCATTAGTCTCTGTATGCGATTACAACTGCCAACAAGAAATCCTTGAAAGATTGCCAGGAAAAACACTCTCAGTCCGAGACGATGTTACAGCACTTAGTATGCATAATTTTGATAGCAATATAAGACAGATGAGTTGTGTGTCCGTGTCGTATTGGTGCTTTCGATGGTTAAAATGTCTGTAAATACATCAAGGTGCTTTGCCACAAGTTTCGCCTTCCTTAGTTTTAGATAGGTTTTGGTTAGACGTAGCTATTCTTCGCTTCTCCCGTTAGAGATGAAGATATTTTTGAAATTTTTGTTGAATCGGATGCTTAACGTAACTGAAATGTGTGTTAGATCGTCCACTTATATGATGTTGTTAGTTCTCTAAGCGTGGAAGCCGCAGTCGCGAGTGACGTAGTGCATGCGTTTCTTCAGTTGTGCTTTTGTAAGTATAGTTTCGTCGTTAGGGATGACGATTGCCGAGCTTATCTGGAACTACGGTAGATGTTTACGTGCCATGTTCGCGGCTGGTGTATGTGGTTCCTAAGTATATAGTCGGTCCCCGTGGGGTGCCTTGGTTAGTGCGAGCACGTCATAGTTGGAGACGCAGGTCTCTGTTCACAGTTCCTATGCTCTTAGCGTAAACGTAGCCGACATTAGTATCACAGTTTGTTGTTTTGCCCGATGAAGGCGGACGGCAGATTATTTTGACAGGCGTATGCAGTGTCGCGACATTGTAAGTTGATGTTATAGTCGTAAGAGTAATAATAACTATATGAACTTTGACAATGTTATTAATGTTTACATGATTGTTTTTATTTACGTTTGATAGTGTATCGTTTATTGAATGTTTAATTATACTATTACTAATTATCGTAATGTTAACGCTTAGTGTATCGTTTGCTGCTGAATTTTCTACCTCTGACGGTTTGTCAGGATCTTGTAACATTTGTAGTCAGCCCACAGTACAGGAATCTCTCTCTTCCTTTTTTTTTTCTGTACTTAAAAGTTTCCGCTTTAAATCTTACCATTTCTTATAGTTGCTTCCATATTTTTATATATTTTTGACTCCTTTTAGATAGTATTTTATAAGTCATTTGTACATGGTTTTAAGTCAAAATAATCATTGTTGTATTTTCAGAGTTTTGTTATTTTTCTAAAACATTTTAAGTTTATGTCTGATGCATTTATTGCTTAATTTGTTTCGCTTCTTTTGCATTTTAAGGGTTACATTTAATGTTAATGTTAAGAGTGGTTTTGACAACTCTTATATTGAGAACAAATGGAGCAAGCAATTAAAAGTACAATAGTCTGAACAAGTTATTGTCATATGTTTAGTGTTGTTTTAGGATATACCGCACAAATAGTTGGATAACGTATTATGCTACTTTGTAGAGATATTATTTGTACATATTACTAACAGAAATAAATAAATAAATACCAATATAACCTACTCTAGTCTTTCTCTTACTTAACCATCTCATAACTAATGGTCTGAAAATTTGTCTGAAGATAGAAAAATCGTTTCTGAAAGGCCTCACCCAGAAATAAAAAGTTTATTGGATTGTTTGAGTTCAAACTTTAGTTAATAATTATAAAGCAGAGATAATTAATTTGACCATCTGTAAAGTTATTACAAAATAATTTTTTTTTAAATATATATATGTATATTTATTTCAAGTTGATATATATATATAGATCTTAATTTGTATAAATGCTAAATAGCTAATTTATTACTAAATAAATTTGAAGACAAAAATATTTGGACCGAACCGATTTGCCTATATATTAAAATAATAATACAATAAATTGTTACAAAATGCACTGCTACAAATCACAATAATTTAGAAATTTTATAGCAAAGCACCATCTTCTAATGGTATTGATTTAAATAGCTATTACAAAATCATCAAAAAAAGTATAGTATATATTGTGTATACAAGTCATATATATAAAGTACATTCGTAAAGCTTATCCCGAGTGATAATATTTCAAAAAGTGAATCCCTCTGCTATCTAGCGGAAAAACCCTCAACTAGAGCTCAACTTTAGATACTAACGAACATACTCCAAAAGTACATATGCACGCCATCTAACGGGGAAAAGCCGTAACTATACTTTAACCGCTTGATATATAATATTTCAATAAGTGCATTCCTCTGCCATCTAGCGGAGAACCCCCCAACTAGAGCATTTGATACGGTCTTGACAGCTGTCAGTGCGGCGAGTGGGTTCGAAACAATGGATAAAGCTTGCACCAAATTGCGCATGTGCAAGGGAATGAACTGTAACGCCCAGTGCGTTCGGCCGAATTTGCATTAGGTCGAATTTGCATATGATCGAATTGGCGTTTGGTCGAATACACTTGTGTGTACTGGAACATCGAAAACATGTTGTCTGTACAGTGCTGCTGCTCCGCTGCAAATACAAGCGGCCAACTGGTGAACTAAGTATAGAAACGGGGATGTCTCTGCTTTGTGCTGCAGCCCTGGTGAGAAGTCTCCGAACTATTTGAAATGAAAGCTTGTGGATTTTTCCGCTAGATAGCGTGGGAATGCACTCGTCGTCGTTTTTTTTTGCTATTTTCTTGAAACGTACATAACCTTCTCTGATAACATAGTAATAATCGACTGTAGTATTTTAGGTTAGCTTAATACAAATCTAGGTTATAGATCAACTTTATAAAAGGACGTTCAAAATATATGATATATCAATTGTCTAGTGTTTTTGGCTTTGGTGGTAGTTATGGGGAAGGTCAAATACAATGAACTACCTGAAAGGTAAGTACTACCTATGCCTTATCTCATTAGTCTAGCCCCAACAGTAACATCTTTTGTTTTTTTTTATTCATTCCACCATTTACATTAGGTTAGGACGTAAATCAATGAATGATTTTAGGAACGGAAATCATAGTAAGCCGTTGGTCCATTTTATTGGTTATTGGGCTTTTTATTAATGACCCAATCTGGTGAACACTCGGCCCTAGTTTGTAACAAGCCTACACCTCATAACTCATTACTACCACTCGTCACACTCATCCCTCACCACATATTTGCCTTAAAATACCTTCATGAGAGTGGTCGGCATCTCAAATAGTGATTTAGTGATTTGATAGTGAAGATATCAAGTATTGAAGTAGTTGATTTGTTCTTGTATTCAATTGGACTAGGCCTAAGCCAATTTGCCAATGCAGTTTGTGGTTATTATCTTTTTTAATTAATATATGCTTAGCAAATTTGTAGATTTTGAATTTAACATTGTACACCTGATTTTCAGTTAAAGTTAATGGATGCAGTCCAAAGAGCTTCAGCTGCCTCAGCCACTTACTGAACAAGAAGAGTACGAGATGAAGCAGATCTGGCCTAATGATGCCAACAGTAAGTAAACAAGGCTACTGGTGGTGAGGCAAGAGGTGATCCCTAATTGGGATATAGGTTTGCTGCTTACAAAGTGAAAATATTTTTTATTTTTATGAAGTTAAACAGAGTAACGTAGGCCTAAAACGTAATCTGTTTCAATGAAATACATAAATCAATCTCCTGTAAATCAATACATTATCTATTTAATGTAGCGTAAGTTTAGGTTAGGCTCTTGAGAACAGATGGAGTTACCCAACTGCCCGAAACTTAGGGAGTTCAGTTTTTTTCCTGAAGTGGCCGGAAAAGTTTGTTTTTCTAATCAAATTAATCTATTATGAATTTAAAGTCTAGCATCCATTTAAAGTCCACAGTGTAGAGCATTGCAGTTTTAAACATTTACATTTCAAGTTCTCAAGATAATCAGCAACTGTCCATTGTCACTTCGCACACTGACATTTAGTTCACAAACATTTTCCTGCAGGTCAAAAAAATCAATGTAATTGTTACTCCGTTTAAAAAATGACACATTGAGTAATTTTAAAACAATGTTAAGGCTACTCATCTGTTGAGATAGAGATACATGCATAATCCATAGTAAACAAAATACAACACACTGGTCGAAATTGCACTTGCACAACACAGACTCAAAGCATACTCACACGGACAAACATAACCTGTCTACTAGGTAATTTCTCTGTCTAACATCGGACACTGGGCGGAAGCCGATCGGTTATGGGCCTCCCGTAAGTTGGAACGCACCGTGTACACTCCACATCCCACACTATCAGTACACAAAAAGACCTATTCTAGTGCGGCCTCATGCCACATTAATGATTGGCACGCTAGTGTGCAGGCGTTACACGAGACTTTTCATGGCCTTCCTCACAAAACTTAGATATTATAATGCTTAGGTTGGCGTCCCACCCTTGTCGCAGCTCTCCGATGACTGAGGCTGAGTACCATCTCTCGTGACCAGCCCGGCTGACCGGATTGATAGGAAAGGCGGCACTGTGCCTCAGGCACGGAAGCCGGGCGAGAAAGAAGTGGTCGCGAGCGGCCCCCCTATAAGAGGGGTGGCCGCCTTGTAATTCTTTAATTTAATTTACAAACTGGTAAACAAGAACAAGGTGAAATACAATTTAAGCAAGGTTACAATAGAAACTTAAATGCTTAAATATTAAAATGTTTTTTTCCAAATACCAAAGAAATTACTATAAGTTATATTTTCTATCATCTTTTTCTATTTTTCTATCTTGTGTCTATCATGTCGCTGAATAAATTTGTCAGAGCAGTGCATGTGCTGTGGTTCTTTCTGAACCCCGACTGTAGTTTGGGAAGCAACTTGTGAACGTTCATATGCTCAGTTATTTGTTTGATAACTATCTCTCTAGGATCTTAGATATAGCTGGAAGTATAGAGATAGGCCTAAGATGTTCAATAGCTTGGAGGGTTAATTTTTCAAAGGATGTACAATACTTTTCTTCCAAGTATGTGGAAAGTTTCCTGAAGTCAATGATTCATTTATCAAATATGTAATTGCTTCAATGGCAAAAGGGCTTACAGTTTTGATCATGTCAATTGATATTTGATCACACCCAACTGCTTTCGACTTGATACTATTCATTACTGTTTTGACAGTTTCTTCAGTGACAGCAGTAAAACCAAATCCATTTAATGTTTCATCTTGCTTGCAGTTCAAATATATATTCATTACGTCCTTATCTGCTTCAGTTCCGGAGCCCATTTCAATAAAATATTTATTTATATCATTGACATCGAACTCATTTGTCGGATCGATTTTATTCTTTTTGTACACATCACACTGCTTTAAATTATTCCAGAATTCTTTACTGTCTCAGATTTGATAACTTTTCTGTGTAATATCTCTCTTTAGCTTGCCAGACCATTACATTCAATCTATTTCTTGCTGACTTGTATATGTCCCAGTCGTTAACATTTCTGGTCTTCCAATATTTATTTCTAAGCTTATTCTTTAGCTTAGTAATTTCTTTGATGTTATTGTCCCTCCAAGGAGCTTTCTTTGTAATCTTCTTACATACAATTGGTGCATGTGCATCATAGACAGTTTTTATATTCGAAGTTAGAGCCTCTTCAATATTATCAACTCCACTTATTTCCAAAATTCCTGCCCAATTTATGTCTGCAATATCTTTTACTGCTTCTTCAATGTTAAATTTCGAAAAATCTCTATAATAAATCATCTGTGGGGTTTTCTTAGGTTTTTTCAAGGTTAACTCACAGTAAATCAACTTATTACAGCCTACAGTCTTGTTCTGCTCACCCACCAACTGTTTCCACTTGATGCATTTTCTGCCAAGGTGACCATCACAAGGTCCATTACATGACATTGCAGTCCCTGGATGACGTTGCCCCAGGGCCTGCTTGCTTTTTTTTTTTTTTTTTGGTAGTTAAATTTTGGGTTTTTATTCTGAGTACTTTTAACCCCCAGAGACTAAGAACATGCTTACTGTAAAACAGGCAATAATTTAGAATTTTAACTAATTAACTAAGTTTGTCTTTGGGGCGCACAAAATATTTTTTATATGTAAAAGACACACAACAACACTCCGAGTACATTGAACATTTTAGTTTGCTCTTTTACATATAACGGAACCCCCATATGGTACCTATATGGTATGACTGGAGATCCTATCCCCTGCACTGTAAGTTTCATTCTCCTTCTCTGCCATTTCCATAAAGTTTTGGTTTGCTATTTTCTGTTAGGGTGTGCTCCCTTAGCCTTTGAAGATCTCTCTTCAACCCCACAAGTCAATGGAGGGTTCTTGCCTTCGCTGCCGTTGAGGTCTTCACTGTAACCCTGGCAAGGGTCCCGATACAGGGTGCTACCTCCCGGGACAGATGGACCCTGGTTTTTTAACGAGGTTCATAATCCTCCGGCTCCTCCTCCCATTCTTACTCCCGGGCCTGCCACTGGCGCAGGGGAGTTGATTTTCAGCCATTAGAGGTCCAGAAAATGTCCTGAAATCTACTTATTTTTGGTCCACTTAGACAACTGCATGACAATCAGCTATTTACTGTTTATTCATGTTGAAAAATTGCTGGGAGCAGTATGATGAAAGTTAAATTTTGTATTTACTATTTAGTAAATGATATTTTGTTTCATTTTGTAGGAAGGACGCTAAGAGAGCTGAGATTCCAGAGGATGTGACATCCTACTCACAATATACAACACCAGGGTGCAAGAGGGTAGCGGCAGTAGGACATTTCTCCAGGTATAACATTGCTTATTTCTTTTAGTGAAAATTTAATTTCCCACGCTTTGATGTTTGTTTTCTTTTTAAACTTTGAATTACCATATAAGAGAAACTAAGAAATACATACAATCAATGTCATTTGATATCTGTAAATTTTAATTAGTGCACATTTGACTGTCATTGGTATGAATATGACTGTGTCCAGTCCTGTGCAAAATTGTTGTACTTGTTATAAAAAAAAGTTGCTTTTCTTATAAAAAAAGAACTGCTAACCATTGTCACATTCTTCACGCTCCTAGTTTTCAGTGTATAATAGGCAGTGCCGCACTATTTTTCGCTTAAATTTAAGATTTCCTTGTAAAGTTCCCCTCAAATTTAGTTTTAGACTAACCAGGCTTTTGTATAATTCCCTGACCTGTTAACACACACTGCAGTTTAATACATAACATTAACACATACATAACATTCTTTTTTTATGAATGAAAAGTAAAATTTCAAACATTTTCATGTCTTTAGAATTTTTATGCATTTTTAGATATGTGCCGTTTAATTAGTCACTAACGAGATAGCAATGAAAGTGCGATTGGTATATACAAACGATAAACTCGGATGTTCGTGGTCTGTTGCTCATAGTCACTACAGTTGTACACTGAAAGATGGCCACTCTGGTCATAGTGTTTGTTGTGGTTGTGTTATAGTGAAAGATGAGCAATAGCAGCCCTGTTGTTCTAATGTCGTTATTGGCAACTTATACTCATTTTTGTTGGCCGACGACACCCTGAGGGTTAACCTCTCGGTTAACACAACCATTTTTAAGTCATTCATATGTTTTTAAGTTTAATTTTGTACTCTGTTTGTAATGGTCGTGTTTGTATGCGTAGAGCTGGCGTTGCTGGACTCCATGTGACATACGACAGCGCCCAGTGCCGAGTCCAGGGTCGACCAACCACGCGGCGAGCAGAGGTTTCCACTGCATCACTGCTAACATTGAAACTGTTTACTTGTACTAGGTTATTTTGTAAGGAAGCTGTTGTGCTGAGAATTACATGTCCTAATTAGAATTAGTTCCTAAGAAGTGAAATTTGCTTCTAAATATGTTAAGAATGTTTTTATGTACAATTTGAATTGTATGTTCAGTTTGTCAGATTCATTGTTGGGATTTCCCCACTAGTAATATTAAAAAAGAAGAAACAGGGTGGCCACAGACCGGAAATATGCGGAATTATAAGTACCGGAAATGCTGCAATTGGGTGTAACTTGGGAAAAATCGCCCCATAGTGTCACGGGCACAATCAGGTTTGAGCGCATCAGGTATGAAACTAACCGCCAAAAAAACATATTGGCATAAAATGTTTACGAAGAATTTATCGCAGGGTTTAAACTGCTCGCTCAAATGTAAAACCACTGGCGAATTGAATGTATCGCTGGCGCTAAAACAGCGATTGGGAAAGGTCGCCGCATAAAAACGCGGATCGTAACGTGATAGCGGGCTTAAAAGGGCGATCGGAAGGGTAGCAGACTTTAAACGAGGATTGTTGTAGAATGCAGGCGTAAAACGGCCCTAAGCAACAGTGGAAGTGCACCGAAAATGTGTATATTGCTGGAAAAATGCATTAATTTACCTGCTACTTCTTGTACACCTGAGAAAGGAAAGAGACTTCAGAGGGAATGTTTCACGAGCAGTTAAAGCTGTAACTTATGTCTCATTGAATAGTTATAATAGAGCTTTTATCTCATGTAAGCTATCTCTCATTGATTTAAATTTCTATGTTGGAAGTTTCTGTTTTGCCAAAAAACTATTTATAACAACTGAATTTCAGTGGATTATCCTTCCCCTTCAAGATAAACAAACGCAAAAAAAGTAAAAAAACCATAATAACCCCAAAGGTAAATTAATGGTGGTTAGAATGGTTAATTCTACTCTTGGCCTTGGAGACCCTCGCCTCGGTTTTGAGCTGCTGAAACTCAAAAATAGAACGGTGGACCCGCATAAAAAAGAACCACACAAAACTAGAGAACAAAGTTTATTAACATAACTCAATAATCAGGAATTCAAAACTATTTCCTTCAAAACAGTTTGTTTTTAAATACTAGCAAAACTAACTACATGATATTTTCAACAGCACAGAGTAAAAATATTCCAGAGGTCACTATCAAAATAGATAAAATAGAATAGAACAAATTTCCCATACAAAATTTTTAGGTCTTGAGGTTGATAATAATTTTAGTTGGAATCTTCATGTGGATAAAACTTTAAATAAAATGTCTTCAGGTTTATATATTTTAAGAAGAATGAGTTTTGTGTAGTTTGGAAACATTAAAATCAGTATATTTTGCATGTACACTCCCATCTAGCCTATGGGCTAGCCATATATGGAGGCACATCAAAAGAAATTTGATAAGATATTGGTGCTTCAAAGAAAGCCTTGCGTACATGTTTAACTTAAAAGATTTAGATTCAGTTAGACACACTTTGCTGACCTCAAAATTCTCACTGTGTATGATCAGTATATTCTAGAATGTATTATGTGTGTAAGAAACCAATGGGACAAATTTGAACTCAGGCGGATTTTCATTCATATAATACTAGAAACAGACTTTTAATAAATACATCTCAACATAATTTGAGCTTTTCACCAAAAAAGCATATCACATGGACCAAATTCTTTAACCTTTTGCCAACTTCAATAAAAAAATAATATGGGCAAAAATGCTTCAGAGTTTTAGTTAAAAAATATTTATTACAAAACACTCATTACTCCCTGGATGAATTTTTGCTTCAGCAGTAAAGAGCACATATAAATGTATATTAGATATCTACTTTTTAATTTAAATAAATTCTCTGTAATGATATTATGATGTATAATGATTGATATTATGATGTATGGTTAGTTTAATAAATTATTGTAATTACTTGACACTATTTCTGTATGTACTGTACAAAATGAAATAAAGAGGTTATTCATTCATTCATTCATTCAATCACAATCCATTGATTAATAACCATATTCAGACAAAGTCAAAAAATTAGCATAAATCACAAAATAACAATTACCAAAATACAGCGCGGCACAACATAATAAATCAGCAAGGGTACAGCTTCAACAAAATTAACAATGAGAATTATAAACTTTAAATGTTCAATAAAATTTAAAAGGACTAGTAAATTAGTTTTACAAGTTAAAAATTTAATAGAAAAATGTATATATATTTATGTTACACAAATTACTAAGAAAGCCCTTTAACAATAACGGTAACAAAATTTCTTTAAAAGTTCACTTTAGAGTTGGGCAAAATTGACAAGTACATTTAGTACTCTAGCTCTCTTTAGTCCTATCATTATTTTTAAATACCTTAGAATTTGTTTAATGAATGCTTTTAAATAGTTTAGCATATAACTCTTACACAAAACAATTTTACATAACACACATTTAACTTACATAACACAGAAACACAAAACAAGAAAATTTTGGCGTGACGTCAATTTGGAAAAGTAAAAGAGTAACCAGAAATTAGAAATTTAATAATGGTAACGCTCTAGGACTGACCAGGTCCGGAGTTCCGAATTAGGAAAAAGTTCTCAACTAGATTTAAGCAGAATTTACATTTAAAAATACAAAAGCAACTGAGTTACGGAGCTACGCCAAAGTCACTGGGTCACTAGGTCGAGGGGACGGTAGAAAATCCTTGGTGAAACCTTTCTAGTCCAGAGCATATTCACTATGACACTTATCTGGCAAATAAGTAGTAGTTCAGCCGTAGTGAGCTCGTGGACTAGTCCTCGATACATCGCGATGGTCGGTCAGTCAGTCTTTCTGCTAGCATCCAGTACTTCCGCATCTCATGTAGCTGTTGTCCCATTTAGTCCAAAGATCACATTAGGACTCGCATGTGGTCTCGCCTAAGCCGTGAGCCTCTGGAAAGCAGAACGAAACCCATTACAAACTGTAGACGATGCCTTATAAGTGCGAAGTCAGAGTTGTGACAGCTTGAGAACCGAACACGCGTAAGGGTTTAAAACGAAAGAATAGCCTTCATAACTCAGCCGTTACAGAGAATCATATTTACATTTAAATTACATTTAGGCTAGGCTTATGGCCTTATTCTTACACAACATTCTTTACTACCAGTTTTAGCCCAGAATGGCTTGACAAATTAACTTGTGTTTACACAAAATTGCAGACACAGACATAATAACAAAAGGCAAATGAGCTCATGCTTTATAGGTTACAGTATTCAGTAGGGACTAGGACTAACAGTCTAAGAGCTATCTAAGAGAGCAAACAAAGAAAAGGTGAAAATTACTAAACAGTACCCTTGTAAAATTACTTAGAAAACAATTGCACAATTAATATTAAGACTCGACACTGGATTGAGATTATAAGGACGCTAACCTACAAATAGCCTAGTCACCAACGTGGTTTGGCCATTTAGTAAAACACAAAGAAAACTTACCCCTTTGGCTGGTGAGTATAAATTTAGTCCATATTACTTGAGAAAAACAGTAGACAATAAATAAACTGACAATTTTAAACATAGAAAACAGATTCAGACGGACACAAAATTAATACCATCATGGCACAGTGACAGAGAAGATAGAGATCGAAGAAGTGGCGTGAAGTCACGAATAACGCTACCAACCTCGCAGGCAGGTAGCACTAAAAACAGCAACACGAAAACACAAGAGCCAAGTTCGGCACTATATTGGCTCAACCTCCCTCAAACTGCATATGCCGCCTAACAAGGAAAAATGTGCCTCTTCCTCAAGAAATAACTCTCCCTCAGAGAGACAGACAGTGAGTAAAGGTTAGCCTCCGTAAACCAAAGAACACAGAATTCTTTGAAGGTTGCTGGCGCCAGCGAAAGAAAAGAGACAAGCGGAGGACTAACCAGAAACTAGCTAAGAGAGGGTGATCAAGCCTCTAATTCGCAAATACCACTCAGATGACTCACCAGGGAAAGCACTGACAGGTTTGGTCTTTGATTCCTGATTGTTGAGAGAATCGAGGAGAATTTTAATAGATCTGATGGCAGAAGTGACCCAGTTCAGGTACCTAGTTTCCATGTCAGGATGAGAACTCAGAACAGTGAGACGTCTCGCTAGATGCAGAAGCTGAGTGTCGGCTTCTACTCAAACCCACAGGAGGTTCCTGCTGAAAAATTTCAGAGCAAGTTTCCACTCCTCAAACTTAGCCTTGCACGACTTCAACTCTACTCGCCGAGCTTGTCAGACCAAACCTGGGGAATGTCAGCACTCTCACGCCACGCCTACATGCCACATCAGGGGTGGGGTGATTCCCGACTAACGAACTCGAAGTGAGTTCCTCTTTCAAAACTCTGGGACAATAGAGCCTGCCATATTGAAAACACACAGAAAACAACTTGAAAAGTTAAATGGAGAACAACCAGCAAAGGGAGGCTACAATAACAACAAAACGAATCCACAACAGAAGAACACTACGCAGAGAAGAACTCCTTCTTTACACTCACCAGCACAAAAGTGCAAAACAATAGAACCTGAACACCCTACATTAACTGGTTCCCTTTAAACCCGGAGTAACCACGCTCTGCTACCATTTGAGACCCAGCCGCCCTCGGGAAGCGTGAGCGGCTGAAATCCCAAAAATAGAACGGTGGACCCGGGCATAAAAAGAACCACACAAAACTAGAGAACAAAGTTTATTAACATAACCTCAATAATCACAATCCATTGATTAATAACCATAAATTCAGACAAAGTCAAAAATACATTAGCATAAATCACAAAATAACAATTACCAAAATACAGCGTGCACAACATAATAAATCAGCAAGGGTACAGCTTCAACAAAATTAACAATGAGAATTATAAACTTTAAATGTTCAATAAAATTTAAAAGGACTAGTAAATTAGTTTTACAAGTTAAAAATTTAATAGAAAAATGTATATATATTTATGTTACACAAATTACTAAGAAAGCCCTTTAACAATAACGGTAACAAAATTTCTTTAAAAGTTCACTTTAGAGTTGGGCAAAATTGACAAGTACATTTAGTACTCTAGCTCTCTTTAGTCCTATCATTATTTTTAAATACCTTAGAATTTGTTTAATGAATGCTTTTAAATAGTTTAGCATATAATTACAACCACAAAACCACACATAACACAAAACAAGAAACACAAAACAAGAAAAAATTTGGCGTCAAATTTGAGTAAACCAGAAAATAATTAGAACTCTAAGAACCCGAGTCCCAGGAAGTTCTCAACTAGATTTCAAGAATTTAATTTAAAAAATACAAAAGCAACTGAGTCAAGCTAGCAACGCCAAGTCACTGGGTCACTAGGTCGCAGGGGACGGAGTAGAAAATCCTTGGTGAAACCTTTCTAGTCCAGAGCATATTCACTATGACACTTATCTGGCAAATAAGTAGTAGTTCAGCGTAGTGAGCTGCGTGGACTAGTCCTCGATACATCCAAGCGATGGTCGGTCAGTCAGTCTTTCTGCTAGCATCCAGTACTTCCGCATCTCTGCGTAGCTGTTGTCCCATTTAGTCCAAAGATCACATTAGGACTCGTACATGTGGTCTCGGCCTAAGCCGTGAGCCTCTGGAAAGCAGAACGAAACCCATTACAAACTGTAGACGATGCCTTATAAGTGCGAAGTCAGAGTTGTGACAGCTTGAGAACCGGTAGGGGTTTAAAACGAAAGAATAGCCTTCATAACTCAGCCGTTACAGAGAATCATATTTACATTTAATTTACATTTAGGCTAGGCTTATGGCCTTATTCTTACACAACATTCTTTACTACCAGTTTTAGCCCAGAATGGCTTGACAAATTAACTTGGGTGTTTACACAAAAATTGCAGACACAGACATAATAACAAAAAGGCAAATGAGCTCATGCTTTATAGGTTACAGTATTCAGTAGGGACTAGGACTAACAGTCTAAGAGCTATCTAAGAGAGCAAACAAAGAAAAGGTGAAAATTACTAAACAGTACCCTTGTAAAATTACTTAGAAAACAATTGCACGAATTAATAATTAAGACTCGACACTGGATTGAGATTATAAGGACGCTAACCTACAAATAGCCTAGTCACCAACGTGGTTTGGCCATTTAGTAAAACACAAAGAAAACTTACCCCTTTGGCTGGTGAGTGTAAATTTAGTCCATATTACTTGAGAAAAAACAGTAGACAATAAATAAACTGACAATTTTAAACATAGAAAACAGATTCAGACGGACACAAAAATTAATACGCCATCATGGCACAGTGACAGAGAAGATAGAGACGAAGAAGTGACGTAGTCACGGAATAACGCTACCAACCTCGCAGGCAGGTAGCACTAAAAACAGCAACACGAAAACACAAGAGCCAAGTTCGGCACTATATTGGCTCACTTGCTACATAGGTTTCAACACAAACAAAATGTTCTTTATCAGGGCCTCAGAATTTGGCAAGAGACCCAACAGTCTGTTCTAGTTCAACAAGCAACTTGGTGGTTCCTTTTGAACTACAAAAAAGAAGTCCAACTCGAAGGTCTCCTACATTTCTGCGACCCTGGTACCGAAACCACATTTTTGTCACTGTGCTTGGAACAAAATATTTCAAATCTACTAGGGCTTCAGAAGGTGGCAGGAGACACAACAGTCTGTTCTTGGTACAAGCAACTGTAAACAAGGAACTTGACTTCCGAAAAAAAATTCATCTTGAAGGTCTCCTAACGATTTCTGCGACCCTGGTACTACAAACTCATTTTTTATTTTGTTTTGGCCACTGCTTGAAATTAAATGTTTCAAATTTATTAGACTCCTCAGAATTGCCAGGGGTTCCTTGTCGAAACTAGAGGAACTTACCCAAGGTCTCCTGGCAATTTCTGGGTCCCTGATACCAAAGATTTTATTTTGACTACAGTTTGGTTTCTGTGTGCAAAATATTTTTTTTAACAAGAACTAGCTACTCACCTTAAATTATATTTTTGCACAATAATTCCTTGATAGAGGACTGGTGGCTACACAAAGGGAAGAAAAACAAGTTCACAATTAAGAGATCTGTATTTTCTCCCTAAACAATTATACAATAATAGATATAAACAAACTTAGCTAAAACAAAATACAGAAATAAATGGGGCCCCTAGGACTTGAGTACGATCAGGGGGTCCAACTCCGGGCATGGACTAAAGCATTGACGGTTAATCGTCAATAACTTCCGAACGAAACAAGATAAAATTTTAAAAAAATCAGATTCGTGTTCAGGGCGACCAGGTGGTGCAAACAAATGTATCATATGTTTGGTTTTTGGAAAAAAAATTTCACCCCTTGTTGGCGGTTAATCGTGAATAACTTTTGAACGAAAAAAGATAGGGTACAACGGAGTACAGATTCGTAATCAGCGCAACGAGGCGGTGTTAAAAAATGTATCATATGTCTGATTTGAGACGCAAAGATAAGCCTTAGGTCAGAGCGATTTTTGGCTCTGTTTTTCGTGAATATCTTCCAAACGAAAAAAGATAAAATTATTAAAAATCAGATTTGGGTTCAGCGGGACGAGGCGCTTCCAAATATATAAACATTTTTTGGTTATGATAAAATTCTTTTTTTTTAAATGACTGTTTTTTAAATTTTCCAAACGGAACAAGATTAAGAAAAAACCTTTGCAGGTCTGTTTTTGGGTCGACAAGGCAGTGTCAAAAAAGGTATCACATGTCTAATTTTCAAAAAAGAATTTTTAGCCAAAATTACGCAACGTGATTTTCAGGTTTTTTGGAAATAACTTCCGAACGAAACAAGATATTTTAAAACGGTTTGAAGATTTGTGTTCAGGGCGACGATCGAAAAAAATAATGTGTCATATGTCTGGTTTGAAAAAAAGTTGTCACCTGATCTAACCTTTACATTTTTGGCAGCCATTTTGAAACGGCTTGATGGATTTTATAACTTTTGGTCTATTGATGTATAACAGTATAATACATATTTATTTCAAATTTCATCAAAATCGGAAAAACACTTATTTTTTTTTTAGATCATTAAAACCATTTTTTTGGGAAAAATCCTTCCCAAAAGGGTGTTCGCAGTCCGATTTTGCTGATTAACAAACCACCAAGATATTTACAAACAGAACATTTGTACCAAACTTCATAAAAATCGGACAACTTTGAACACTACTTTTAGTTATAACCGATAAACAGATTCAACTTCTCAAGAACTTGAGACACACAATGTTTTAAATGTTCTTTCCCGTTTGCTAACTTTTAAAAACAGACCAAATAAACCATAATAAAAAATTCACCACAGATACCTCACTAAAACTTTACCCACACTATATAAACCTACCACATTTCTTGTTGTTGACTTTACAGATTTTCAAAAAATAACTAAAACATTACAGAAGTAAAATTGACTATGAAAACTGTGTAGTCTGCGTCGGCGAGTCGTTGTGAGGGTGGACAGCCTGTCGCTCTAATTTTTGAGAGAAAAAACTTGCCAATCGAAAAAACCTTGTACCCAATTTTCTACTGCTCAAAACCTGTATAAAATTGGAACACTATAAATTTATAACCAGATTAAAACTGAAAATGAGTTCAGTCAGCTCGCAAGGAGGAATGTAAACCCCAACATTAGTCCACAGCCCACAGGCTACTGTTTTTTTTTATGTTAAAAACTCATGAATTTTAAACTCATAAAGGTTAAATAATACAAACGCAAACGTATCAATAATAATTAAATATTTTATTAAAAACAATATGACAATAAACACGTGTAATGGATGCAGATAGGTACAAGTTTATAATACAAGTATAGAGTTAGTGATTAGATGTCTTGCTTGAGTACATCCTTGAGAACTGAACCACTGGTGCGCCTGCCGTGAGGCAACACTTCACTCACTGACGGCTTGCACTTCTAGACCCCTGCAACAGTCACAACTACTCAAGACATAACATGACTAGATGACATATGGCTCTTAGCAGTTTAGTGGAAACACTATAGTATGCCCTAAGAAGTTGTTGGGAAATTAAACATTTCAAACAAGGATCATAATTTCCTGACAAAGAGTATATTTCAGAAAAGAGATGTTTTGGTTTTAGAATTTCCTGGGATGAAATACTCTTTTTGTCAATCTGCTCTGAAAACAGCTGCTTTAGACACAAGTATTGATGTGCTAAAGGGTCATTTTTACATCTTTGATACTTTACTTTGATTTGAGACACCGACCACTCTTAGAGGGTATTTTAAGGTGAATATGGGATGATGGGTGAGTGTGATGAGTGTTTTTGATGGATGATGAGGTGTAGTCTTGTTACAAACTAGGGCCGACTGTTCCCCAGATTGGGTCATTAATTAATAGCCCAACGACCAATGGAATGGACCTAGGCAAATAAAGTATTGTTTTGATGATGTTTTTCTCCTTAGGAAAAATTATTAACCATGTGCCCTAAAATTAATTTAATTTTAATTGTAAATGTGAAACAGAATCATTGAGCAAAGAACAGCACGAAATAAAACTGTAAGTTAGAAAAATTAAAATTTTATGAATTATGAAAAAAACACACAAAACCATTATGATCATGAATGAATACCTCAGTAGTGTCTTGTTGGGGCATCCTCAGAGGCACTTGGGGACGAGACTCGTTCTCTAGGAATCGTACAAATGCCTCAGACAGCGACTGAAACATAAATATGTGATTGCTCCAAACGTTACAAAAAGTAATACAGAACAGTAAGTTTTATAAAAATTTCTCTCTTTCTGCTATTGAGATTTCAATAAGAGATACATAATTACTTGTTTATTACTTGTAATTATTTAATCTAGCTTGTTTTTTAATGTCCATGATATTATAGTACGAGACCGTCCACTTTGTCACATGTGCCTTAGAGACAATTCCTCGTCTTTTACAGTAGACTATTTCAATTATAGCTCTGTGGTTGTGCAATCAGTAACCGTATATCATGGCAAATCGGCTGGTTACTAACACCAATGCAGATTCACGCATTAGGACATCTTTTAATCCGTTTTTTATCTCATAATAATTTATGAGAATCATAAAGTTCACTCATGTCAACATGTACTCTCAAAACTACCGCTGCTTCAGTAAATTTGACTTCAGGTACGTATTTCTGTCACCTTCCCTGGCGACACCACTGGTGATAGCAAGATTCCAGTA
Organism: Matsumurasca onukii; assembly: GCA_018831715.1. Taxonomy (NCBI): domain Eukaryota; kingdom Metazoa; phylum Arthropoda; class Insecta; order Hemiptera; family Cicadellidae; genus Matsumurasca; species Matsumurasca onukii. The sequence goes on from CM032065.1 coordinate 10,887,973, forward strand.
CCTGTTGTTTGAGTGAAGAGAGCTTGTTGTTAGGGTCTAGACCACTTCTCTGTTTGTCCTCTGGAGTGAAGTCCAGCACGGTGGCGATGATGCTGAGAGCCTGCTGCTGGCTGCTGGGAGGAGCACTCACGTAACCCACCACCAAGTTGCGGACAAGGCACCTATAACATTTACAAGCATTATTTTAGAAAATAAATTTGCAAGAACTGAGCATAATAACGTTAGAGACATACGAGGTCTGTAAATAAAGTAATGAGACCGATTTTGCTAAAGCTATTATGGCAACACTGCAACTGTAAAAAGTAAACATATGTTTAGCTGAACAGCTGATTAACATTGTGTATAAACATCTTTTGTTTATTGATGCCCAGTGAGATCAAACTTTTAGCAAAACAAGTCGCTTGTAATGCTCAAAATGAAGGAAACAAGTTATGAGCAACACTGTGCTATAAAATTATGTGTTAAATTCGGTAATAACGCTATGGACACTTTTACGAAATTGAAGAAGGTGTATGAAGGTGACGAGACTTGGATATTTGAGTAAGACCCGGAAACAAAGCGCCAAAGCAAGGAGTGGCACACTCCAAACTCACCAAGTCCCAAACGAGCAAGTTCAAAGTTAAAACCATGCTGATTACGCTCTCTTACAATGGCATTATTCATAAGGAGGCTTTGCCAACAGGACAGACTGTGAATAAAAATGTTTAGATTGTTAACCAAAAAATTCTTGAAAGACTGCGAAAGATTGCCCACGTGAGACCAGCCCTCAAAGACAACTGGATGCTGCATCATGACAATGCTCCTTGTCACACTGCACCGTCTGTTAATGAGTTCTTGACCTGGAAAAACATTCCTGTTGTTCCTCAACACCCCTATTCTCCTTACTTGAGTCCCTGCGACCTTATCTCTTCCCAAAATTGAAAAGCCACCTCAAAGGTTATTTTGAAATGGTAGAAAACATCCAAAAAAAGTAAACGACCAGCTGAAGGCCGTTCTAGATTTTGAGTTCCAGCACTCTTACAAAGAGTGGGAAAACCGCATAAAAGTGTCGTCTGGCTTCCTAAGGAAACTATTTTGAAGTTGATAGAGTCCATGTTTGATTATATTGTCAATAAACAGTTTTATTCAACCAGTCTCATTACTTTATTTACAGACCTCGTATAACTAACAAGAATATTAGCTGAACTTCACCAGAAAGATTCAGGGGCTCTTTCTAAGAAAACACGGGGGTGAACAGCAGTTTGGTAGTCTTTGGGGCAGCAGCTAATGACAAACTTTTTTCTAACAATCAATGGAGAGACAAGGAAAATAGAGCTTTAATAAGTGAGCAAATAAGTAACTGGCCAAAGCCGAGTTCTGATTAGTTGAAGATAAGTTAAAAAGAATATTCAAATGTTTTTTTTCAGAAATTGGACAATTACGGAGAGGCAACTCTCTCTAAAAATGCCTGGTCAGAGAAAATCCATAGTACAAAAATACATTTTTAAAATGTACAATTGAGATATGTATATATTAGTATAAAACGCTTCTTGAAAGACGGGTTTTCAACGCTGAATCTTCAGTATTCACATGGTTAAAGTCCTCGTTTGTTCCCTTAGGTTTTGAACGGTTTATTTTTCCTAAGATTCAATATTGTTTACGATGCCATGTCTCAAATGTGCTTTACCTGTCAACTTTGCCCTCCACGCTGACGCTTGCTGCTTGGATTCTTTCTTCTGCTTTCTTCAGCCTGTCTGTCAGTTCAGTCACTGGAAACACACAGAAAATGTATTGAATTTCCCCTACAAAATTAAATACCAAAAGAATTTACTCATAATGTGTAAGTGAATAGTAGTAGTAAAAGGTGTGGTTCTAGCACGAAACTCTTACCCGTTCAAAGTAGCAGCTGAGGTGCGTAGAGGTGGCGGGAGAAGTTAAAGAGACCGGAGTATGCCACAGATACTGGTGACTCAAACATACCAGTACCTGATGGAATACTCTAGTCTAGGCTCTCATGCGTCATGCTCCGTGCTGTGCTTACGACTAGGCCAAGTCAAACGTAACTAGCTTTCTTACGACTAGGCTAAGTCAAACGTAACTAGCTTTCCTATTAAACTTAGAATGCATACAGGATAACGAGCTACAGGATTCAAAAATTCATAGAAAATACCTCTACATATGAACGATTTGACTTTTCAGATGCTATTATGTTTACAATCGAAGCTGTAATTAAATAATAACGTTATTTTTCTCAGACTACTCTTATCAAATGCATACTCCTCCAATGATATTTTGGAAAAGCCTGTCAATACAACATTTGATAGTATAACTTGGGTGACATATTTGTCAATTTAGAAGATAGTCTACTGACGTCGTACGATATCAGAAGCCTAGAAAGTATTACTACCTTTTATTTTTGACTTTTACAAAAGTTATAGTTTATTTCACTGAAGCAGACTTTCTGGGAGGTTAGAACCTATGAGATTTGCAGTAATTGAAGCAAGGTATCTGTTGATAGCTGTTCAGGATCAAATTTGGTACCTTCCCGCATGATATATCCTCATATCCCGAAATAGTATCTTATTAACAGCTTAAGGCTAAGTTACTAATTTATAAATTCAAAATTTTGTTATCTACTCGTACGGAAAGAATTTTGAAAACCCTTTGAATTTTAAATCCAGCTGTTTCCTCTACTCCTGTTGTCAACTGAGGCTTGTGACAATTTACTTTCAAGGGAAATCGTAACCCCAGGGTAAGTTCAGCGAGTAATGACTTAAGTTACATCTAACTAGTTTTTGCCATGCTGCCAATTGAATTAGCCAGCCATAGCCTAGGGCTATATTAAAACCCGGCCTTGAACATCCGTGGTATATCTGTAATATTTTTCTTCTGATAAAATAAGAAAATTTTTTTAAAGTTTATCAGAAAACTATAAGATTTAAAATGTGATAAATGTTTTGATTTAAGAATAAAGGTTGAGTCGTGTCGTGAGTTACGGGTTGAGGAGTGGAAAGTGCCGTTAACCCACTCGTAACTTAGGTTCAGAGATGTACAACCCAGTTACAGGCGAGATTAACGTCACCAACCAGTTGCACACCGCAATCCTCTACTCTAACCTTGTGAACAATAGATGAGCGAATACAAGTCAAGGCCAGTGGTTGCCAGGAGGGTGCAGCTCCACAAAGATATGTAACTAATATCAAATTTACTTAAAGAAGGACTATAATTTTGATAGAATGTATACTTCTGATTTTCTTGAATCTAGCTTGTTATTATTGGAATTTTTAAATTAACCAAGCGTTGGTCAAATTGATAAACTTATCTGGTCGATTTACCATGACTTTTGATTGCCAAATTATAAGACGCAGTCATCTTCAGAAGGGGGTCGTAATGGGGTTGAGTCAAAACTGCCGATCTCAATCCTGCCTTAATATATTATAGTTATATTATTATTATTTGTATAAATATTTTAACCCTGTATGGTCAAGAATGATTGTACTGCAGAAAAATCTACCTTCCAACGACTTAAGTACCTTTTAACAAAGGTCTACGTTGCTGATCATACATCACAGCTCATCAAGCTGCATTTCAAGAAAAAATGCACAAAAATAAGATTTAAGGGGTTTTAAACACTTGAGAGAGAACCCTATTGAACCTCTTGGCTGGTGTGCTCTTAACCCCCGCAGATTCATTGGTGTCATTTTCTAAAGACTATAACACATATTTTTAGGGAGGAAAATGGCTTCTTATCCTTATTCGAACCCTTCACCCTATTCTAAAGTCACTGCTTCTCAAAATCATCATTCCAACCGATTTATCTCAGCTGTCACAAATGATTTACATGGTTAATCGTGGGGTAAACTGTGAAAAAGAGTACAACTTTGAAACCTAATGAATTTCACATTTGAAATATCTAAAGTATAACAAAATGTCTTGCTCACATTTTAGTGATAATAACCTAAACATGTGTCATTTGTCTTTCTTTTTTCAAACTTTTCCAATGGTACCCCTTGAATACCTTAACTGCGCCTTGTATGTTACACTTGAGAATGTATCAAGAAGCTTCCTTTCTAGACTTAGTGATGAAATATATACCCTTTTAGTTCTAACGTCATCTCATCAAACAAGACAAGATTTACAGGTTAGATAAAAGTTATTCGCTTTTCAAGGATTTGAATTGAGAGATATCATTTCCTATTGTTCCAAGTGTACTAGTTTTATTTAGCATTTTATGGGTTAATGTTTTATGGGTTTCTATTGTTTGTCTTACTTGAGGTGGAATCAGCTGTTTTGATGACTAAGAATGATGATAAAGAACGAGGGCAAAGCTATCGCTCTAGACTCGCCCGGTTTTTACAACACAGGTCATGATAACTCTCAATGATTCTAAATACTGAATGACAAACTTTTTTTGTTTGACATTCGGGAAGATGACTTAAGGGTTAAAACCGGTCCATGACAAAATACAATTTCAAAGGGTACTATGTTCTTTTCTTTTTATCTAATTAGTTAGTAATATTATTAAAATCTGTATTGGCCTATAACATTTTACAAACATAGCAAAGCTATAAAATATGTGACACTGTCAAAATATGTACAGACAGCGTCAATTAGCATGAAGCGTGGAGAGAAGAGTATAAACAGCTGTGACGGAGCTCCCCACCACTCACCGGTACATTTTCCCCTCATGTGGCTCAGTACACTACATTCCAACAGAATCCAAGATGGCGGTTTGTTTACAAACAGCAACTATTTCAACCATCTTGTTTCTTTAATATAGTTATTAATTTCTTTTGATCGTTTGAATTCAGTTTAGTTGATTATATTTTGTTATTTTTAACAGTGTTGTCTTGCAATAAGAATTAAAGCTAAATCCAAACTTTTGTTTAAAAGCAGACGATCAACAAGATCAGGTTATGTTATGTGTATTTGTTGCGACAGTGACACCGAGGTTTGCTTGTCACCGACTGTACTTGGCAGAGTGGAGAGGGAAAGGTGATCTACGCGCATGCTCAAGTTGCGCTTCATGCTAGTTGGCGCTAACTCTATTGATGTTACAAACAAAATGCACATAATGTATTATTAAGAACTTAAAACTATTATAAAACAACAACATGGTAGTTAGTAATTAAGCATTAATAAATTTTAAAACTTGAAAATTCACAGAATTATTGAAAAATAATACCAATCCATGAACTACGCTCTTCTAACTCTATAACTAATAATGCAATTCCATAATGCTATGGTCACAAACAATAAACTTTTAACTTAAAATGTGTAGACGTATTTTATATAATAAACTTGGGGTTTTCAAAACTAATTTTTAACAAACATCTAAAAAAAGGTTTTCTTTTTATAAAAGTTAAAACACGACCAATCGTTCCCTTATAAAGCTATTTTAATTAGCTTTCCTCCGATTAAATAGAATAAGATGTTGGTTGTTAATCCCTTTCTTACTTTTATTAACTTTAAGCTCTTTTGTAGATGAGGCTGTGTAAGTCACCACCTTATTAAATAAGTAGAGAAATAACATTTAGAAAAAAATTCTGTCAAATTGTTTCTTTTTTAGATTATTGTGATTTATTTGGTTAGCTACCACAACAAAGAACTACTGTACTCGTTTTGTGTTCATTTCAATCAGCATTACTTTTGAACAATCCCAATGTTTCTTTAAAATATTAAAAAGTGTCTAGTTAACAAAAACATTACAGTAGAGTCCCCCTAATTAGAACTAATCGGGACACACCCCAATTTCTAATTAGCGAATTGTTGGTTTATTGATAAATATTCTCTAATATTGACTTTAAAGTTTAAAAGAAAAATTGGCCTGTTACTAAGCTCACTCAATTGGCCGCCATCACTCAATGTGACCATGACGTAAGGTGAGAGTAACTATGACTCTCTCAAGGTAGCCCAACACTTATTTTTCTCATTATTTTGGTTAAAGGCTATGTTTGGATTAGGGTGGATTAGCGGGTCTCTACTGTATTACATTCAAACTAAGACTGAAAATGTCATCAGGCACATTTATATAAAATAATTACCATGCTTATATTTAAGTTAAATGCCAAGCTTAACGGTAGAAAATATAATAATCATTAGTAACAATATGTTCATGTAAATTGAAGGAAATATTACAGTATTTGGGTAAAATATATTCTGCACCTCTGATGGTTATAATAATTCTTCAAAAAAATGTAAAAATGCTGTAAAATGTGTGATACACCACAGAATATGGTGTTAAGCCTATTGGTCAACCAGCACTTTATACGCACTTCTTTCAAGGGAATGTAAAGAAAAACAATGAGCAAAAATGTGAAGCCATAAATCAAAGTTAAATATAATAATTACTAATTTCTTTTAAACTAAAAACTGGGTTTACTTTGTAATGCTTTAACATTATTTCAACTAAAAAATGGTTCAAAAGTAACATGTTTTCTCAATTTTTAAATGAGTAAGGGAATGATTATTTTTCACCAAATTTTTAATTCATAAATTTAATATTTTCAACATATAAGTTGTCTTAAATAGGATTGATCGTATTTAAAAATAAACATGTTTTAAAAACAGAAGTAAAATAAGTAAACATAAAATTATTTTTCTAAAATCATTTTTATTTTTTAACATTAAAGTTGATGATTGAGCCTGTTTATAAGAAAACATATTGAATTCTCACCTTTCTTCAGAGAAAAACTGTTCTCTATAAAGTAGAGACCTGTTTTCTACAAACTATAAGCATAAAGTAAATGCTTACATATAAAGGAAGGCTTTCAAAAATAATTTAAATAATTTAACTTAATGAAAAGCCACAATAACTTAGAAATAGAACCAACATTTTTCCATTCCAAGGCATGTGCAAATACTCAAAACTGAAGATTAAAAGATTTACCAATTATCTGAAGGGTTTTAACACTTGAAAGTAATCAAGTCCTCCTTGCCTGCGTCCGTGGCTCAGTGGGTAGAGTCATGGCTTGCAAAAGCCAGGTCGCTGGTTCGACTCGGCTGCACAAGTCAAGGGTTTGGTTTGTTTTCCCAAAAAGTGTTTTATGGTGCCCACAAAATCTAGGTTAAGTAACTAATTAAAAATTCCATTGGCGTAGACAATGAAAAAGTCTACCCTGAGAGAGTACTGGTTTTAAGCAATGTTACTAAAAATGCTTTTCTTTACTGTTTGAAAACAATTACACCAAAAGGAAGAGACTAACGATTAACAACTAAAAAAATAATACTTTAGACTTCCGGAAACAGTAACATTACATAAAGTTTCAAATAGTTATATTCACATTAAAAAAGAAAACTTTACTTTAAACCAGCAAAACTATTACTTGCACATGCCTAAATAAAACTAAACTAATAATTACATAACGAATGTCACACTAAATTAAAAACATTCCCTCAGCTTACAGCACTAACTAAGCAAGACATGATGAGCACTTATTCTGCATGACTGAGGGGTGACGGTCGGGTGCAGAGAAGGCGTATATCAGCAAGCAACCTGAGACTGAGACTCAGAATTACCAGCTGATATTCACCTTTATATCGGCAGAGCTACGAGTCGTAAACTCTGGATAATGAGAGCAGAACATAAAACCGCCACAAATCGGTGAACAATGCTCGCAACGTGCAGTATCAACCTCATTACCGATCTGTGCCTCGATATGTGACAACACAATGACAACTTTACTGCTCTGAGTATTGTGGCTTAGTCAAGACATCAATGTTGAGATAAGGAAATGATGGAACCAATTGAATATAATGGTCGAAGTTTTATGTTCGGTATTGAGGTCAATCAGTTTTTCACTTAAGACTGTTGGTTATTTAAGAGAATACAGACAAATCATAGATGAGTTTTTTTATTGACCTTTGAATTTTGAGCTGACAATAACTTTATTTCTTTAGCCAGCTGCCAGTAACAGTATGGTTGACTTTAAACTTTATAACAGGGCCTTACTAGCTTTAAAAATCGTTTTAAAAAAACCTTAACAGGTTTACTTTGAGATATTTGGTTGAAAGAAGGCTTTTGTTAAGTTCTAACAAATATTTTGAAACATAATATTATTTCTCTAAATTTTTTAACATTAAAGTTGATTATTGAGCCTGTTTATAAGAATACATATTGAATTCTGACCTTTCTTCAGATAAAACTGTTCTCTATAAAGTAGCTGCCTGTTTTCTACAAACTGTAAGCCTAAAGTAAATGCTTACATATAATGGAAGGCTTTCAAAATAATTTAACTTAATGGAAAGCCACAATACTTAGAATACTTAGAAATAGAACCAACATTTTTCCATTCCAAGGCATGTGCAAATACTCAAAACTGAAGATTAAAAGATTTACCAATTATCTGAAGGGTTTTAACACTTGAAAGTAATCAAGTCCTCCTGCTCAAGCGTCCGGCTCAGTGGGTAGAGTCACGGCTTGCAAAGCGCAAGGTCGCGGGTTCGATTCCCGGCGCAGGTACAAGGGTTTGGTTTGTTTTCCCAAAAAGTGTTTTATGGTGCCCACAAAATCTAGGTTAAGTAACTAATTAAAATTGCCATTGGCGTAGACAATGAAAAAAAAGTCTAGCCTGGCTACCCAGAGAGAGACTACTGGTTTTGGGCAATGTCCCTTGAAGTTGGACTTTTCTACTTTGTTTTAAAAACAACTACACCAAAAGGAAGAGACTTAAAATTAACAACTTAAAAAATAATACTTTAGACTTCCGGAAAACCGTAACACTCCATAAAGTTTCAAATAGTTATAAAATAAAAAGAAAACTTTACTTTAAACCAGCAAAACTATTACTTGCACATGCCTAAATAAAATTAAACTAATAATTACATAACAAGGGTCACACTAAATTAAAATCATTCCCTCAGCTTACAGCACTATCTAAGCAAGACATGATGGACACTTATCATGCATGGACTGGCGGTGACGGGGTCGAGTCAGAGGCGATATCAGCGAGCAACCTGAGACTGAGACTCAGAATTACCAGCTGATATTCACCTTTATATCGGCAGAGCTACGAGTCGTAAACTCTGGATAATGAGAGCAGACTATAAAACTCCCACAAATCGGTGAACAATGCTCTCAACGTGCAGTATCAACCTCATTACCGATCTGCGCCTCGATATGTGACAGCACAATGACAACTTTACTGCTCTGAGTATTGTGGCTTAGTCAAGACATCAATGTTGAGATAAGGAAACGATGGAACCAATTGAATATAATGGTCGAAGTTTTATAATCGGTATTGAGGTCAATCGGTTTTTCGCTCAAGACTGTTGGTTATTTAAGTGAATACAGACATATTATAGATGAGTTTTTTTTTTTACTGACCTAGGAATTTTTAACTAACAATAACTTTATTTCTTTAGCCTGCCAGTAACAGTATGGTTGATTTTAAACTTTATAACAGGACCTTACTAGGTTAAAAGTTGTTTTCGAAAAACCTTAACAGGTTTACTTTGAGATATTTAATTGAAAGAAGTAGCAGGCTTTGTTAATTTCTAACAAATATTTTGAACAGTATGGTTGATTTTGAACTTTATAAAGCTATGGTTTCCTAGAAAGTGGTAACCGCTACATTGCGGCCGTAATATGACGGTGAGTTTTGTTTACAGTGTTATCAGCTGAGAGTGGTTTCCTAGAAAACGGTGGATTATAAAGTAGCGGTGAAAACTAGTTAAGGTTTTCTCGCCAGGTGACACATGTTGTTTTGTAAACAAAAGTCTTGCTTGTCCATTACTATATACAAAAATCATATTTGTCAACTAAAATAAACAACATGTCAAAAGTTGTGTTTGCCTTCATCTGTTTAAAACTTTAAATACTTTGTCCCATTCATCCACGGTTAACGCTCACAGCAACATTATGGCAGAATATAGCGGTGAACTTTTTTTTCTAGGAAACCATAGCTTTACAGGACCTTACTAGCTTTAAAAATCGTTATAGAGATATTTGGTTGAAAGAAGTAGCAGGCTTTTGTTAAGTTCTAACAAATATTTTGAAACAGGAAAAATGTTTTTACATGTTTTACTAATTAAAATTGCAACAGTTTGTGATCGCTAGCAAATTCAATTCTTTAATGAACTCCTTGTTTGTCAGCCCCCATTTCAAGCATTGTACTTTGTTTTGAACTTTAGAGTGTTCTCAACAGCTGTGCTTGAATTCAATCTGTACATACCCAATTCCAGCTAGACACAAACCTTGACACAAATTCATTTTACTGACACATCCTTTCTTTTCTAAAGAGTAAGAATACAAGTGTAAGACCTGTGTTATTTAAGAGCTTCAACATGGTTTCCTACGGAACGGAGGTTTTGTAGGACAAGGAATGAAACCACAAGCGTAAAATGAACCGGTTCCTACCTTCCTGCCTGAGGTCTGAGATGAGCCGGGACTTGTGGTCCAGCTGCTCTGTCAGCCGGGATGCTGCACTCAACCCCTCCTTCGCCTCCTTCAGTTGCAGCTGGAACCAGACACACAGAGTAACACATAGACATCACTTATTGCACTATTGTTAGCAGCACTACACTGTAACCGTTATAAGTTTTCATTGGGCTTTTGTTCGACATGACAACATTGGCATTTGACTACTGAGCCATCTTCTCTTCACTCCCTTAACAACAACAAACTTTTACAAACTTTGACATATTTTCTTATTTCTGCAGTCAAAAATATTTGTAGAGACATCAAACCAGTCAAACTTACCAAACCAGTCAACATTTCGGTCTATGGTTAGAATAAAAACATTTAACTGATTTAAGAAAAAAAATATTTTTAGCTCCTAACAAATAGCTTATACGACATTGAAAATCTAGAAAAAAAACATTTTAGAAAGATAATATTACAGTCTTAACTATTTTGTTTCATTACATACATTTTAGTATTTAATTTAAACTTAGTTGACAGAGCAATATTTATTTATTTTGAAATAAAAACTGGAAGTAGATGGTAAAAGTATAAAATCTTTATGCACAATTTGAAAGTTCAAAAATGTTCTAAAACAATAAATTCTCCAATTACCTGCAAAGCCTTGATTTCTCCAGCGAGATCTGCACACTTGTTGTTGGCTAGTTGTAGGGTCTGTCGTATCCTCTCTGTTTCCATTGATACATCCCTCTCTTTGTCTGAAAATTGTGTTGTATTTTTGAGTGAGGGTGAAGTTGACACTTTTATGTGAAACAGGCTTCAACTCACTTATAGAACTTCGGAGGTGAATTTCATCGATTGCACATTAGGGTCTTAAGACCAACAGTCAACCACTGCATGTTAAAAAGAGAACGTACTTTTTAAGACTTTCATTTTCGCCTTTCACTCCCTATTTTTCGTAGTGATTTGCTAGTACGAACAGTAATGGAGTCCCTAGTGGCTAGTACTATAAAGAGTAGTAAATAAAGACTTTTTTCATTTCATTTCATTACTATCACATATGGAGTTTCTGTTGGTGGTGGAGAGAAAATGTACGTGGAAAAGCAGTATGGAGAATCAACATCACAAACAAAAATCAATAGGACAATAATCACAGATGGACAACAAGATTTTTAGAGAATGCTAACAAGATTCTTGAACAATTGAGAGGTCTTGAGACTGTCTCCAAGGGAGGAAAAGATCGTTGTTGATGATGACTAGAGCCAAGAATTTGTTGAGAATTACAATGAAGGATGAGACATAGTCCCCGGGTGATAAAGGAAGGCAAAACTAATTGATGCTAATAATTTGCAACGCTAATTAATTATCTCAGGTAAAACAAAAGTTACAAAACATACCTCTCTGGAACTGTTCCAACACGATCTGCAGGTTGGTAAGTGCTGCGGCTTGCTTGTGCAGTTTGTCCTCTGCAGCAGCCAGCTGAGTTGACAGCCTCTCCTTCTGTTCTGTCAGCAGACGACACTGACTGCTCAGAGACTCCACCTGCTGATTGGCTCGGATACTGTAACACATCATTTTCATTGGATTGAAAGTTCGTAACAGTGGCGGAGATGAATTTTCAAAATTCTTGTGCTTTTCTGGCTACGTCAGGAGAGAAGCTAATCCGAGCTGTTTTAAAGTAGAATTGAGAGTAGTTTTTCTTCCTGATGTGGTTAGAAAAGTTTGAGAGGTATTTTGGTGAACCATTAAATTTAAAACGGTAACTCTGTTCTAGCCTTTCAGGATAGATATTTTACAAGATTGTTTCTGGGTTCAAGTTTATTGAAAGTTGCATAGTAGTAGTCTAGCAAATTGTAAACAACATAAACCTAGAAAATGGCAGAAATACCAACAAAAGTTCAACAACTGCCAGGGGATCCTGGACTTGGTCTTGGGGACGAAGAGGAATTTTGGCGAGTAATTTTTTACTTATCTAGTTCTTTACAGGGCTTGGTATCTTTAACAAGCTTCCGGAGTACCGGAATCAAAGGGCAGCAAGTGAAAACTGTCACATGTAAGGAGGCAGAACGATACTGCAAAGTGGATAATACAGAGTTGCGGATTGAATGCTTGCATTCAGATGCTTAGGAACTTAAAGTTCTTTCAACGGCAGATGCTGAAGAAAATTCTCAACCTAAGATCAAGGAAGTGCCTGGTGGCGTAGACCAGTATTTATTTATTTATATGTTGGCGCTGCTATGGGCCCACTCCTGGGTTTGCTACCTGTCTGAAGATCCTCCTGAAGTCCCGCCGTTCTCAATGGGATGAGAGGGTTAACGGGCGGTTGGGATCAGGTTGGGATGAGGAAGCGAAAGACAGCCATTAGGTTAAAGTAATGCTCCAAGTTGTCTCAGCCTAGCTAGGAGAAAAGAGGGAGTTTTTCAGTCAGTAGGTATCTGACACAACCTGAAATCAATGACTACAGGTTTCTTAAATAAGATTGTTCCTAAAAAACTATCAGGGATGCTAACAGAAACCAAGATTTCAATCCAACCCTGAACTACCCGGCTCATGAGTGTCTCACCTTGCAGAGGTGTATGCTGTAGAGGAAGACTTGGCCCTATCCTCGGCTAGTGACAGTCTCTGGTTCAATTCCTGGACTTGCTGCTCTGCTTTCACCATTTCCTGTGTGTAGTTGTCCTCCACTGCCACCAGGTGTCCTCGCAAGCGCTCCAGCTCTCTCAGCAAACTTGCTTCCTTCTCGTGTTGCTCCGAGACCTGCAACATTCAACATTCTTTTAGCAATTAAGTCAAAAATTGGTACAAGCTCTTGTTTATATAATTCGTTAGATAAGTTATAGACAAGACATTTTTTTATTAGCATATTCATTTTGATGACTAACCTCATCTTGAAGGTACTTGTTTCTTAGCTGCTCCTGTTGTAGATGTTCGTAGAGTTCTTCCAATCTTGCTTCTTTGTCTTCAAGTTCGGTCTTCCCCGAAGTGGTTTTCTGCAAACACAAAATTAAATTAACTTAAGGGTTTTCTAACTAAACTAAAGGTCAAAAGATTTTTTAAAGTTAAAGAATAAGGTAGTATTTTTTCTGCTTTTTCAGCCACTGTAGCATTGTTTCCCTTTATAAGGTGTTCACTGAATTTTGAAAATGGAATTGATTGCACTCCCGCGATCTCTTAAAAGAGCCCTTGCGCTTCCCGCATACGTTCTTCTTGCTGATTTATTATCCCAATATGATACTGAAGTTGTTAAGAGTTCTCCGATACTTTCCAAGCTCCACACTATGTTACATATGTTTTCCTTCAGACGGCGTGACAAAATTCTAAATACTGTTTATTTGCAAAGTTTTCAAAAGCATTCTTTCTGGTTTTGTCAACGCAAAGCGTCTTTTCCACATTCATCAGCCAGAAACATTGTTACAGCTATTTTGTTTCGCCTTATTGTTTCCTTTTTCAGTGTAGTGTATTTTTGTTTACCCTCCAAATGCCTCTTTACAAAAGTCAAGAGTTATTTTTAAATAGAATTCTGTGCTAAGCTTTTACGGAACTTCAGGTTGTCCCTGTAAAGGTTAGTACTGATATACTTGACTTACCGTGACAGTGGTCTCAGTCGCAGGCTGACCCTCAGCCTCTTGCCTGTCTGTCACTCTCAACAGCTGAGACACATACTCCAGCTGGTTCTGTAGAGTCTGTATCTGCTCTGTCTTCATGCTCACTTGCCGGTCACTGTTCGCCTGGACACTACTCATTGCCTCGTCTTTCTCCTGTTCAACAAAATGTCAATATTCAATATTGCACTATACCAACCTATAAACACTCTCACCTATTTTGGATTCATAGTTCATGATCTTGCTTCCAAACTCTTGACCAAAGCCTGTTATTACAATTTATCGCTACATTTCTTTTAAAGCTATACCTAAATTCAAGAAGTTTGTTTAAATTGATTAGAAGTTGTTTCCATTTTAACAGTCCTACAAATACAAAATTATGTTATCATTTCGTCTGAAACAAACTAAAAATAGATCCCACTCTTAAGTTTGTGGGATTTTCAAAAAATGTTATTTTTGTCAACCGGGCAGGAAAAATGTTATTACTGATCATAAGCACTGAATGTCAGTGTCAAGTGAAAAACAAATGCAAAAATAAATGACTTTTGCAAGAGGACCAACTATGTTTTTAAAAGCTGCTGTCAACTCAAAATGTTATTTTTATGTACTTTCTAGCTCATTCTTCTGCTCAGGAAAAATTCTGAGTATTTCAAAATTATGTCCTATCCCGTTCTATAAACACTACAATTCCTAGCACGATTTCGTAGCACACTACAATTCCTAAAACTTGTGAACTTCCAGTTGAAGATCAATCTTCTTTCACTATCGGAAAATAATGTGAATTCTGATTTTCTCATCGTGAAGCAATCTGAGTGATTGTAGACTCTTACCTCAAGTTGTTTCTGGAACTGTGCGATGGCCGCTGCCTTTTGTTGTTCCGACTTGGTCAGTTCCCCACACAATCTCTGGATTTCCGAATGGTACTTCAAACACTCGCTGTGTTTCGTCTCTGAAACATGTACATACAAGTGTAGTCAAACTGAGGATAAAAATCTTACGTCTTAATTTACTTTCTAACTGAAAAATTGTGTTATACATAAAAAAGCATTTCTATAGCAGTTGAAATAGAAGCATAGTAACACTGATTTAGCTCATTCATCAAACAGCCTAAAATATTAGATCTTACCTCCAACAATTGAGAGAAATGTAAGGTTTTGTTGAAACCATGACTAAAACACCATAAATAACTCTTTTCAAAAAATAATAGACAGTGAATTACTAATCTTAAGAATTCTCTCAGTAAATACTTTGCTATGAGAGATTTCTGAAAGGTAAGTTATTTTTTGAATGATGTGCACATATTGTATCTAAGAACGTTCCTCAGAAGTTTAACATAAATCCACACAGAGTTGAGGTGTGGTAGACGCACAAATAGGACAACTCATTCTACAATAAGTGAATTTACTGAATTATTACATTAACATTATAAATAATAGATAAAATCAATATTACAGAAAAGTTCATTTTAGAATCAATGTCTTTACAAAATTCACGACTTAGCGGGATTAAACAACCCTCAAAATGCGGAGTATTTGTTGCTTTACCTGCACAGTTTCGATAAGCTGCTGCCGTTCGTTGGTCAAGGTTTGCAGTTGCAGATGGCCCTGGTTCACCGAGTGCTCACTAGAGGCCAGCAGCGTCTGATACCTCTGCTCCAGCTCTTCACACTTTGCTTGTTGCTCCTCCAGTTTCCTCTTCACCTCCTCGTAACTCTCCAGAGAGACTTCCGGTCCGTCCGGTTGATCTGTCTGGTTCCCGGTGGAGACAGTTTCGTTAAGGTTCCTCAGTTTGTCTTCCAAGCTGTGCTTCTCCGCTTCAACCGTTTCCATTTGTGCAGTTAGCTTGATGATGCAGTTGGTTTTATCACTCACTTCGGATATTAATTGGGTGATTTTTTCTGATAAAGTGAGATTTTCCGTTTTCAATTTGTCTTTTTCTTCTTCTGTGGATTTCCATCCGTTTTGGACAATCTGTACGAAGTTGGACATGTAATTTGAAATGTCTTCTTTGCTTTCATGGGACAATTTTGAATCTGGCTGCAAAATACAAATTTTATTTAAAACTAATGAAAGTAATTCTTTGTTTTCTTTCAATTCAACCTTTAGGTTTTCTAACACGCTATCGACATTGACTTTCTCATTTTTTAAATCTGTACATTCTTTGTCAGTAACAGACTTTTCTAAAATCATCTCACATAGTTTACGATCCTTTGAGTCAATTTCTATTTTCATCCTATCAGAAGTTTCAGTCAAGTCAAATATTTCCTTTTCATACTTCACACACTTCTGAGACAGGCAAGAATTTAAAGCTTTGATTTCCTTCAGTTTTAGATCATGATCTATATTTTCTTTTTCTTGCAATTCTTTCTGAACTTCACAGTCCTTCTCCAAGCGCTTCACTTCTGCATGCATCAGTTCCAGGGACTCCTCCAATTCCTTCTTCACCGCTGCCTCAGTTTGGAAGTTTTCCAACATCTTTGCATGGTTTTTATCTGCTTCCAACAAAAAGTCTATTCTTTGTTTCAACTCATCATTCTCCTCCTGAAGTTGCTGCCTTGTGCTCTGTTCTTTCTGCAGCTCCTCAGTTTGTTTACAGAATCTTTCTTCAAAGTTCTCTGATTGAGTAAGTTCGTTGAAGAGTTTTTCCTTTTCTTCCTCGACTTGCAGCCTTAAAGATTTCTCCACTTCCAACTCTTCAGACATCTTCAACAGAGAATGTTCCCTTTCTTGGATCTTCATCAATTCTGCTTGCAAGTGATTATTTGCCTGAGTGACCTCTTCTAACTTTAATTTTGTCTGTCTTAGTTCTTCATCAACTTCTTCATGTTTGGTGATTTTCTTCTGCAGTTGATTGATTTCTGACAACATTTCTTCCCGGACATGTTCAAAGTCCTCTAGCTTCTTCATCAGCTCCTTCTCCATCTCCTTGTACTTAGAGATCTCAGTGTGAAGATTGTCTTGGTTTCTCAACATTGCCTCTGATGTCTGCACTTGCCTAATCAATCTCTCGATCTCACTCCTCGAGTTGCCGTGTTCCACCTCCAAGTTTGACCTCACCTCACGCAACACGCTCACTTCGTTCTCTAAACTCATGATCTTGTTCTCCAACGCTTCAACATCGTTGTTCTCCTCAATTGTAGGCAGGTTGTCACACTGATCCTTCAACTCTCCGATCTTGTTCTGCAGAGTTTGGTTCTCATCTTCGAGTTCTTGCAACTCGTCTTCCTTGGTTCTCAACTCCTTCACCAACTCTCTGATCTTACTCTCGCTGGACTCCACTCGTGACATTGTGTGTGAAAGCATCTTCTCCACAGCTGCTACAGTTTCCAGCACACTCGCATCTTTCTTGCTTGTTTCAAAGTATTTATCCGGAATTTCAGTTGTGATCATGTTTCTTATCTCGTCTGATAGATCTATCAGCACTTGCGTCTTCATTTCTGGAGAAACTCTTGATGTACTCGGTTCTGCAGCAGTTTTCTTTTCCTTTTCCAATTGCATGTTTATTTTTAGCACCTCCTCATGTTTCAATTTCAGTTCTTCATGCTCTGTTAACAAGTGTTCATAATTTTTCTTGATAGAATCCTTTTGAGCAACAACTTGATCTGCAAAAAGAAAACACATTGCAAACAATTCTCTAATAATATGACAAATAGAAAAGATAAGGATTATAAGACAAAATAAGAAAAATTATGATTAATATATGATAATTCATTTATATATGATAATTACATATTATCAGGACTTTTTTGTTTCCCGTAGTGTCAATCATGTACATTAGCTGATTTGTGAAATTCTGCAGATGCGCAAGAAAAATAGGAAATTATTACTTCCACCCTCCCATTTTAATTAACTGTCAGTTACAGGAAATAGCATGAATAGCACCTGGTTAAAACAACTAGCAAAGGGTGACGAGACTTTCTAAGCCAATGAAAAAGCAGAAACGACCACACTGTGGCCAAGGTGTGAGATAGACCAGTTTTATGAACTGCTATCATCTCTTCTGACGAATTTACACCCGTAAGTCCTGGTTTTCTTAACAATCAGCATTAGCCATACTAACTAATGCAATACCAAGCCATACTTGAGCTTAGGCTTGATAGAAATAACGTGTATGATACCAAAGCTTCTACAGTCTACAGTACGTTTACTGACCGATGGCCTCCTGGTGGTGGATGTCCAGCTCCTCCATGCCAGTGGACAGGTTGGCGTTGACGTCCTGGTTGATAGCAGCCTGGGACTCCAGGTCTTCAATTGCTCTGGTCAACCTTGCTATCTCCGTCCTCATCTGGGCCTGCATCAGTGCCGTCAAAACAAAATTATTACAATTGTTGCAGGAAATGAAAATTTATCGATAGTAGAAAATCGAAATGTTCTTATTTGTACTTTAACCCTATGAGGTCGCCTGTCGAGTATAGGTCGACAAACACTATTTCCCTTTGAACGCTTGAATGTCCAGTATAGGTTGCAGTTGAAACCGTCTCTGCTGTGTGAGGACTACGCTACACTAACGGCACCTAGCAGAGAACATCGAAACTACCACTCCCCTCCCCCCCGACGTCAACTCACGTGTGAGTTTGACAGCCCACGACAAACAGCCCGGTGGTTTATTGGTTATAGTGACGGACAGTTGGCCCCTGTCTGTCTCAACGTGGGTTCAAATCTCACCAGTGCGCTCTGGTGCGGTGCAATGCTAGTCATTGAATCATTCGGGGCGGGGGCCACCATGAGGACCACTGAAGAGAAAATGGCTCATAAAACCCAATGAGGCAGCGAGTGGCATTTTTTGAGCTTAGGGAGGCGCTAAATCCTTGAATTTAGAGTAGTGGTTCTATGACTGGTAATGCACTGTACCAGAGAGCGGTTTTGCTGAAATTTTGCTTACAGAGACAGGGGCAAACCGTACAGTAGGCTTTTGATGGAAATTTGAAAATAAAATGAGATCGCAAAGAGTTAAGCTAGCCTACTAGTAATTCCTTGGGCGCTCCCTAGGAATCCTTATAAAGTTTTACAGCTAAAAGGCATATTTTTAAACAGTTTAATATCTAAATAAACAGGAATTTAGACACCCACCAGCTTTTGACTCAAATGCCAAGGAACTTTTAGGTATTTCACCTTGTTACTGTACTGATACGCAAGGTTACAGCTATGTACTTACCCTCTCTCGCTTCAGTTGATCATTCTCCTGCAGAAGAGAGGCTGAGTCTGGTGTCGCAGCGTGATGACCAGAGTTCCAGCTGTTGTTGGCTCCAGTCTCTGTCTGAGTGCCTCGGTGACAATCCACACACACAGATTCTGCAAATGTACATCAAATGTTAGTTACGGTATAACTCTTAACTTTTTACAAAGAAGTGAACGTCTGTTGAGTTTTTCTCCTTTCTTTGCTGGAATATTTACAATCCAATAATTGCCTTACTATCCGTCACAAAGCCCAAATTGAGCTAAAAGAAAATGTCTGCTCTCATTAGAACATTTTCTTAGGAAAAACAAGCTATTCATGCCATCACCCAGGACCAGAAAATGTGCACCAATGCTAAGTCTCAAAACAAGATTTGAGCATTTTTTGAAACTGTATATTTTTATTTATATGTGTTAGATCTCAAGGCTTTGAGCATAGCGAATAGCCTGGCCTATTTTTTATCTACTCAGACGAGTTATGTTGTTACCTATTGGTAGCATGTTACTTACGTACCAGTGTTGCGCCTGTCTGCTGCTTGTCGATCCTCCGTCATTTGGCGAGTCAGCAGAGACACTTCCTTCTCCAGCCGAGCACAGTTCTGCTCCATCTGATCACACACACAAGACACTGTTCATCGAAGAAAGAGGGAAAAAGGAGGAGGAAGGGGAGAAGGGGAAAGAAGTATAGACAAATTATCTCTGTCCCAGCCTTACCCATTCCATTAAATATCTCTCTCAGCTGTCAAACTCATATTTAATTGCTGACGATTTCAGATATAAACCAAACAGCTTTTCTTGAAAAAGTATGAGGTCATCGCAGATATTTAACTTGAAAATCATTACATCAATGTTAATGGAAACCTCAATATTCCTTAATACTTTACTAAAGTGCAATATCATACTACCTTTAGTATTTGGATTAAGTTTATAAAATGTATAAACTGATAACACAGTGAGAAACATAACGGATTGCTATTTGACAACTAAAACTACTCACTAGGCACACTACTGTGTATGTGTCACTTGTACACCTTGGCCATTCTGTATAGAGCTTAGCAGTAATCAACCGATAGATAACTGTTATCATCACTTGAGATGTGTCTTATCAGATGATTGCAACTTGTCTTGAGACAAGATGTGATAAGGAGGCAATCCAGAGTTTATCTTGTACACTGGCAAAATTAAGGAAAATTCTATGAGGGCGTTGGAGGGAGTTACTTGAAATCAAATATGCATAAACTTTGCGAACTGAATTTAAATTAAATAGAAAGAGAAGAGAAACCCTTAGTTAGATAATAAGTTACGACTTGTGAGAAATTTTAGTTAGTCTTGGAAAGGACTTTTGTAGCAATGATTTTGGTATGAGTAGTGTATAGAAAAATGAAGAAAATAATATTTTAGACCTTAAAAGTTGAAAAGGATTTGATAAAAATTACTTGAAGACCAGCTCCTATAAACGACCTTACTTCTATGTTTAGTACTCCGTCTTTAGTAGAATAATATTCAGTTACTTTTATTTAGGATATCATTTAAATAGCCCTTAAACAATTGAATGAAAGAGAGCCAATTGAATTGCTTTTTTACTAGAAATGAATTAGTTTCACAGCTGAAGTCAATACATTTTGTAACCATTTCAAAAATAATATAATTTTGGTTTTTAACATGTACTATTTTTGAAAATAAATTAAATAAATAAATAAATTTATTTTAGTTGACAAAAAACGTGGCGCAAAAGAACGCCTAATTTGAGTTGAGTATTTGGAGGGTGGGGAGCGGGATGGAGGGGGGGAGCTGGTTGTTTTGTAGGTTAGGGCGTCCAGTTTTAGTAGCAATGGCGCAGTGGACCGTGGCGCATCGCATTTTCGCTGTTGAACATTTCTTTAAAATTAATGAATCTGTTATTACTGTTTAACGGCTTTTCCGCATTGGAGCTCAATGTTCGAGAAATTATTCGATACCTGATCGAAACACAATACTTCGTGGGTTGCCACTTTTCGCACAACTGGATCTGTTATGAAGCAGTCCTCCCACGCGTGAACTCCACAAAATGTCGACCGAGTAAGGGCGCCTGTTCTTTAAAGTCCTCGCCGCTCCACTATAGGCGCGGCCCAACTCTGAACTTGTCTCGATGCTCGGGCTAAGCATCTTGAGCAATGATTTAAAATTTTATCCATACAAAATTATGATTGTACAGAAGATTTATGAACGTTTATGGGTTTTCTTATGATCACTGATCAGGTATCAATAATTTCTCGAACATTGAGCTCTGTGCGGAAAAGCCGTTGAACAGTAATAACAGATTCATTAATTTTAAAGAAATGTTCAGTAGCGAAAATGCGATGCGCCACGGTCCACTGCGCCATTGCTACTAAAACTGGACGCCCTAACCTACAAAACAACCAGCTCCGCCTCCTACACCTCCTCCCCACCTCCAAATACTCAACTCAAATTCGGCGTTCTTTATGCCACCCATTATATGTTTAAAACTGCTTTGTCAATACCTATTCAGTTGGTGATCAATCTAGGTTTTGTGGGACACAGTAAACGCTATCCAAACCAATTCGTGATTTAGTGATTTACCTTGGCCGAGGAAGGAGTCTGCGCCAGCCTCGTCGAGTGACACAAGCGGCAGTTGAGAGCCGGTCCCTGACACATCTCCGCACTCTAGAGTGGCTTCCTGGAACATACAATTGTCAGATGAGCAATCGCAGGAATGGAATACTGGAATACTATGAACATTTTTTCTACGCTGTAACCCAGCCAGTAGTTTCTACCTCAAAAAATACTTGAGAAACAGTATTCAAACTTGGTAAATGTGTTTTCCACTCTAATTATGGGTCTAAATTTGTAACTGCAGCCAATAAAACCTAATTTTCCAGAATAACAACAATTTTCTGTATTTTTGGTCTAAAACTAAGCGCTATTTTTTATTTACACAAAACTGTAAAAAATTCCATGATCAAACAACAGACACTGTATAGACTAATTTTCCTTAAACTATGACTTTGATTTTTTAAGGTAAGTAGTTTGCGACTAGGGAGAACATATTGTGGAATTGGTCTTCAATTTCCATTGTTACTAATTGTATATATCTCTTTAAGATCTGCGACTTTTTCCTGAGTCGAGCGGACCCATGGCGGGTTGTAATCCTGCGCAACTCCGGAGCTGACCACTCTGCTGGCGCGGGTTCAATCCCTGCAGTCACCACTTACATTAATCAAATTTCGAAATGTGACTATACGGTAGCGTTAAGTAAAGGTCGAGGCTGAGGGGTAAAGAGGACTTTATAGTCTTAACTTCTCCTCGTTAAACAAGACAAACTTTACCTTTTAACTTGTTGTGATTTTGGCTTTTGACTCGATCTTTAGTTTTCAATTAGGGTCCTATTACTCGTTTACCTAAGTATATTACTTAATTAAATCCAAAATCAAAGCTGACTTTTGGTTAGTTACTTAAAAGAATGATTAGCTCAGGTAATGCCAGTCTCGACTCCTAACACGCTTCAAAAACTTCTTGTGAGTTCGTGTATTAAAAAGGTAAAGTTTGTCTTGTTTAACGAGGCGAAGTTAGGACTACAAATTCCTCTCTACCACTCAACCTCGACCTTTACCTAGCGTCACATGTTAGTGACTATGTTTTTTTAGTGTTTATGTTCGAGAAAACGTCTAACACCTCACGTTAGCCGTCACAATAGAAAATATCAACAAATTTTCAAAATTTTAACTATGAGAAAATGTCTACTCCTTTTGTTTGCCTGGAGGTAAGGTAACGAGGGCACATGTCTCACGGGTGGCGACACGGGTTCCATCACGGCTACAACAGCAACTGGTAATGCTAATGACACCTGGTTTCCATAATTGCTCCCAATTATACAGACTCAGGCTCTGAACACTCACAGTCAGTCGAACAGTTTACGTACATTTCCACACGTTCACGTCGAGTCTAGAGGAAGAGAGAATTGTCACTGTACAATGAAAAATCACTAAATCACTATTTGAGATGCCGACCACTCTCATGAGGGTATTTTAAGGCAAATATGTGAGGAAGAGTGTGTGATGAGTGGAAGTAGTGAGTTATGAGGAGTCTTGTTACAAAGGCCGACTCTTCCTTAGAATGGGTCATTAATTAATAGCCCAATGACCAATGGAAATACAAGGACCAACGGCTTAACGTGACTTCCTAACCACGCAGGTGATGGTCTGATATGTCTAACCGATGGTGGGAGTTGATGCGGGTATCATCAGATGATCACTGAGACCATCTGAGCCACTTTAGACCTATATCATCCGCAAAACCTGACCTCCGTTAAGCTGGATTACAGGGGGGGGGGCACACCCCCAAGAACCCCACTCGGCCTGCGGCCTCGTATTTTGCGAAAATTCGCTACGCTTATGATTAAGACATATTTGCTTCACCCAGTGGTTTTATAGGACAAATAATTTTGGAAGATGTAACTGTAATGACCAGAGCAAAATATTAGAAAATTGATTACAGTTCAAACTTTAGGTGCCAAATAACCACATATTCTTTAATATAGAGTGACTTTCTGTACGTTTTCCCTAAATTGAACTGTTTTTATACACACACATACATGTTATATGTCTGGGTGGTTGAAAAGTACCGTAACTAAGAGCCCAAACACAGCGAAAATTTGAACTTACGTCAATTTAACTTCAAACTGATCTAGCAACGAAACTGCCAGAGGTGGGAATAAATGTTAAATACAAAAGGTGACGGAAAATTTTTCCATATGACGATTTTCATCAGATTGTGCAACTCTTTTGCCGCTATGATGCAAAATATCAGCTAAGTACAAGGGCAGATTTTCAGACGCCATCTTATTTGGCTGCCAACTTGTCAGAGCCTTAAAAAAAGACTGTTTTCAGATTTTTCCCGAAGGTTTCCACCAAGAGCTTCAAAAAGAGTATATGGTTGAGAGGGTAACACACCTGGAAGACGAGAGAAAGAAGAAAAGTGTCGCAAGGAAAAGTGTCATATAAAATTATTAATCTTATAGTTCTACAAAATTACAATGGACCATTGTAATCTTTGAGTATGGTAAATTTCTCTTCCAGAACGCAAAAAAAGTGTTTCAAAGGTTATATTTTTGATTTTTCTTTCCGGGAAGTGCCCGCGGATCCCCTTTTCCTGGAGGTTATCCCCCCTTTGGAAAATACTCCATGGGCGCCCTTGCTCTCATAAGGTAGCTTTTTGGTATCACGAGACCCTTGCCGAATCACATATAAATTACGTGTATGTAAACATAATATACATAGTTATTACGTAAGTTGGCTAATATCAATTGGAACTGAAAATTATCAACCATCTTCGTACATAAAACTATTTTAGTTAGATGAGGTCTCCCAGTTCTAACACGCTTTGGTCGTAGGGACTGACCCTCGACCTTGGCCTGACCAGTGACCGAGGGCAACAGACGCATATAAGTCTACGAGCACACAGAAGCAGTATTGTGCGTGTAGAGCACCATGGCGCTGCACGGGGCGATTTTATTGCTTACTCAAAACCCGCTGAGCGCACGTACTGACCTGAGTCAACACATTCCTTACTTGTACGTCGTGGTCACGTGGGCTTATTCATGGACCACCATGAGAGCGTAAAGTCATGAGATCAACAGTTGAGACCAAAGAAGCAAGACTGGAACTCGAGATTCAGGATTTCATCTTGACTCAAGACGTTAGACCAGATTCAAGACTTGTTATCCAAGACTCAAAACTTTATAACCAAAAGTCGAGACTTGTTACCCAAGATTTTAGAATCTATGCCCCAAAATGCAGTCTTTAGATCATAGAGTCAATACGCCATAGGTATCCAAATTTGAAGACTTGGGACTTGAAGATTCAAGAATTAAAACTCAATATAAATTTAAGAATCACAGCGATTACAGATTCAAGGTCTAATACTTTAGATCCAAGACTTGAGGCACAAGAATCAATACTTAATAGCCAAAATTGAAGACTTGATGCTTAAGTTTTAAGATTTTAGACCAGAGTGGTATAGGGCCTTTCCCCGTGGTTCACAAGTCACGTTTAGTCGGCAATAGTTAGTTTCAAAACTAAACCTTGCCATTCATGAAAACACTCATCACAGTCACTATTCATCCGATATTCAACTTGAAATAACCTCCAAGATTGGTCGGTGTCTGAAATATAAGTGATGGAAGACTTGATACCCAAGGTTTAGGTCTTGAGACTTCGGATTCAAGAATTGAAAATCAATATTTAAATACTTTAATGAGACTTAAGATCATGGCCGTACCCCAGGGAAAGGGATAAGAAATTTAGAAAAATATAAAAGCACTCGTTAAATGCATTTAATGACTCTACATTGAACTTCAGTATCTGATTCAAGAATTAGAAACGTTCAAAGAGGAACCTTTGGCCCCCTATGGTTAGATCATATAGAAAATATCTCCTAGATACGGCCTTCGCCAAGATTTAATACGCGAGACCAAAAATACTACTCTTGAAACCCACAACATGAAGAAGAATCCGGACAATTGATAACCGAACAACGAATTAATAACTGCATGACGTCACGCGTAGCTGCGTGCCGGGCCGGTGCACGTGTGCGGTGTGTGAGAGGGATTATCCACAGAGGAAGAAGAAGATGAGGTGTATAACTCTATGCTGGTTCCAGTTTGTGTTTGCGCTAGATATCTCTGTGTTTGTATACTCATGCCTCCCATCCCATCCTGTGACAGTCACTACACACTGTGACTGTGACTCTCCTATCTCCTACAAAGTATGACGCACAGTAAATCGGAGTAGGACATAGAGGGTTCTTTTAATGCCAATAAAAAGTTTGGAATGCAATTTCCTTAGGGCGATTCAAACTTAATAACATAGCGCTACCGTGAATCCTAGCGAATTTCATATAACGGTGTATATATCACTGTATCACTATTTGAGATGTCGACCACTCTCACGAGGGTATTTTAAGGCAAATATGTGGTGAAGGATGAGGGTGATGAGTGGTAGTAATGAGTTATGAGGTGAAGTCTTGTTACAAACTAAGGCCGACTCTTCTTTAGAAAAGGTCATTAATTAATAGCCCAATGACCAATCCAAATACAAGGACCAACGGCTTAACGTAACTTCCAAACCACGCAGGTGATGGTCTGGTATGTCTAAACGATGGTGGGAGTTGATGCGGGTATCATTGGATGATCACTGAGACTATCTGAGCCGCTTTAGACCTATATCATCCTCCATGAAGCTGGATTACAGGACCACGCCACGAGTCCCATTCTTATAACGGTGTATAAACTACACCAGAAGTAAAATTCACTTTTGGGGGGAAGGGGTTTACGACATAAAAACTAGTTTGGGAGGAGAAACTCCCCCCCCCCTCAAAGGTCACTTCCACTAAGCCATTTTAGATATGCAAAACGAACATTTTTACCAAATTTCGTGGTTATCGGACTAAAAATCAACCTGTATCACTAAATCACTATTTGAGATGCCGACCACTCTCATGGGGGTATTTTAAGGCAAATATGTGGTGAAGGATGAGTGCGATGAGTGGTAGTAATGAGTTATGAGGTGTAGTCTTGTTACAAACTAAGGCCGCCTCTTCTTGTAGAATGGGTCATTAATTAATAGCCCAATGACCAATGGAAATACAACGGCTTAACGTAACTTCCGAACCACGCAGGTGATGGTCTGATATGTCTAAACGATGGTGGGAGTTGATGCGGGTATCATCAGATGATCACTGAGACCATAGAATAAGCATATACTGTTTTACTTATTCTATGCTGAGACTATCTGAGCCGCTTTAGACCTACATCATCCTCAAAACCTGACCTCCATGAAGCTGGATTAGGGCCACGCCACGAGTCCCAGTAGAGTGGGGACACATATAATTTAAAGTTTTATCATTTGACTCAGGAGGGGTTGGGAAGCTCATATCATCTACAGATACTTTCGTTCTCCACTGGCGATAGAAATCAATAGCTCTATATACATTCGCTAAAAAGAAAGTTTTAAGGTAATCCGGCCAAGGATGACTTATTTTAAAAACTAACCGCAAGCGAAAAAATCACGCCTTTATGTGAAAACCCCACAATATAACTCAGGAACTATTTCTTCCCAAGCAACATGTTTTCGCCAACCAAGCGTGCAACAGCCTATATGCGATACATGTGTGTATACGGGTACAGTGGTCTATTGTCCATATTAATCACCAGTATTATGTCGTAGCACCTGCCACCTGTACCTTGCTCTACACCGACACCATGACTCCTACAGGACACGCCACCTGCAGGTCGCAAAGGAAGTCAACAATACGTAAGCGACTAGTCGGTCAATGTTCATAATAGTGAAAGTAATTCATGAACGTTCATAATAGTTGTGGAGATCAATTACAAGGCTTTCACGGCCGGTGTCACAACTATAATCCAGTTCTTCCGGTTCACATCCATACTTCATAGTTTAGGTTGAGATATTTCGGCCTCGCTGTGGAGTACCATCTTCAGTCACTGATTGGCTGAAACTGAGCTACTTTCTATTTAGAGCATCGACAGTTAGCACCCCTGCTCCATTGGACGGTTGGCAGCGCTACCACCTATGGACAACCTTAGGACAACCGGACAGCAATCAGCTCAGTTTCAGCCAATCAGTGACTGAAGATGATACTCCACAGCGAGGCCGACATATCTCAACATAATTATGAAGTTTGGACGCGGTGTGAACCGGAAGAACTGGATTATAATCAATTACAAAATTGTTCATCTCGGACTTTGCCGCTCACTTCAGGAGAAAACTACCCCCTATGTTTCGGATAGTTGGGAAACTCAACCCGTTTTCAAGGGCCTGACCTAACCTTAGGGTACAATATATTAAACACTTAACACAAGACCTAGTCTAAGAAAAATGTCTTAGGTGTCTAGAAGTACGGAGTAGTTTTCTCTTGAAGTGGCCAGAACAGTTCGAGATAAATAATTTTGCAATCAGTGCTAATACGATTCTTGAAATTCCTCGATAGTCGAATATTTCAGATTCTTGTGATTCCTTCGTAATATCTCTTCAAGTAAAACTTTGACAAATTAAGCGCCTAGAACCAGGAAAGGGCAAACTTTAGGGTGTTACAATCAAAGAAGAAAACGTCTTTAGCTCGAAATTGTATCCAACTTAACCTCTACAAATCGTGTTTTATTTCTGTACATCGAGATTTACTCAACTTGGTTTTAACTGTTGACTCAAGCCTGCTTGGTGATCTATTGGGTGGTTGACTAGTTCGTAATTTAGATGTTCGACACGGAAAGTTCAAAATACGGAGTTTAGTACTGCTGAACCTCGAAATACTGCTGAGCCTCTATACATAAATATTTTTGGTATTTTACCTAGGTCTTTTCTTGTTCGAAAATCCCGTAACCGTGGTTTGAAGAACCCCCTTAGATTCGAAATAACGAGGTCCTGCAATTTAAAAGAAATAGTTAAAACCTTGTCGTCTTTTTATTATCTACCCCCTTGATTATAAAAAAAAACCCCAAAGGGATATATTGCCTTTTTCACTGTTAGAAATAAGTTACCAAATTTATTACACAAACAAATCAAAACGTTTGACAGCAGAACATATTTCAGAGAGCGTGTCAAACTGGAGACTTACAGAGTGATTACTCTTGTAGCCCAATTCACACGTGGTTCTAACCCCGCCGTAAACCCACAGATTATGACTGAGAACAAAACACACCCTTGTACTTGACAAACTACCACTTGGACCCCCAACTGTATCACAGGGCGAAGTACATCACTAGCTGAGCTGCACAGTGCTTTCTTCCAATTATATTGTTTTGTTGTTTTAATCGATAGTTCTCGGGCAGAGAACGTTACGTTACAAATCTGTTAAACTTTACTATTTTAGGCCCAGTCCCCGACTTACGACACCCCCTGTATACGGGCATGGGCCTATGTTGCATCATGCGCTGTGTGCACTCTTGACTCTGCATGTGAGTGAGTCATAGTGAACCGTAAAACCGCCGCTGCCTTGAAGACGACAATAAACCCGCAGGCACGAATCCGAGATAGCACTGTCACAGAGAGCACATACCGATACTCCACAGTTCTGTACCATTGTTTGCCACTCAGGCTTTTAGCCCACACTTAACCAGGGTTGAACATGCTCTTCCAGGCGTAGGCTAGTTGAAAACGTATGTTGTCGCCCTCCCAGGTGGTGCGTTATAGGGAATACGCTAGGATTCACGGTGGAGCTCGTGACTATCGTGGTTCTTGGGCCTTTGCTATTTCTTATTTGTATTAACGACCTTCCTAATTCTGCAAATAGCAAATCTTACCTTTATGCCGATCACACAGCATTTTTAAATAAAACTAATACCGATTTAAAACAACTTCAAATCTTAGCTCAAGAGTCAATTAATGAAGCATCAATCTGGTTCGAAACTAACGGATTTCTTTCAAACAAAAACAAAATTCCAAAAATTATATTTAGCCTCAGAGCCTGTGAAGCTGAATCATCAGAGGGTTATCTGGACAGCGTTAAGTTTCTAGGAATCTTTCTGGACAAGACTCTTTCTTGGGGTCCACATGTTGACTACATTTCATCTAAACTTTCCAGGGTAATTTTTCTAATCAATCGACTGACTCAGTGTATAGATAAAAATTATATTAAATCTGCATATTTTGCATACTTTTAATCAATGTTTGGATACTGCATCAATTTCTATGGCAACTGTAGTAGAATAGAGGAAGTTTTGATATTGCAAAAAAAGGTAATTAGGACAATTTCACGTTCGCCTTTATTGGAACATTGTAGACCTATTTTTATTAAATTACAAATACGTACAGTCATCAACATTTATGTTTATGATTTGCTTTTGTACATCTTCAAAAACCCACAATCAATAAAACACAGATCTCATGAGTACAACACTAGGAATAAACATACTGCATCCATAGATTTCTATAGATTAACCAAAACTACAAATAGTCATATTGTCATATCATTAAGAATTTACAATAAGTTAATAGACCTGATAGCTCAATATCCAGTAAATTCATTTAAAACTTAATTCTATAACTGGCTTTTAAATAACCCTTTTTATTCCTTAAATG
Organism: Matsumurasca onukii; assembly: GCA_018831715.1. Lineage (NCBI taxonomy): Eukaryota > Metazoa > Arthropoda > Insecta > Hemiptera > Cicadellidae > Matsumurasca > Matsumurasca onukii. The sequence continues at coordinate 10,918,181 of CM032065.1, forward strand.
AGTTTTTTTGTTTATCAGATATTAGTTTTTAGAACTTTCAACCTAGTGTCTCATTATGGGATCTTTTTCTAATGAATGTATAATTTATTTACTTGTACAATTCTCTATCCTAGTTGGTTTGTTACTTAATTGTTAGTATAAAAATTAGACGTAAGATATTTGACTTTGTCAGTCTTGGCTGTAATTTGACTTTGTCAATGCTTAGAAAGTTTTACGACAATAAACGATTATTTATTTATACGCGTATGAGTTGATATTTTCGATCATTATCACTAAAATATACAGCCTTACTACGCAAATACAATCGCAGTTGTGTTTCATGAATTTGGGGTGTGGCGAGGACAGTGAGTCAAGACTGGAGCAGAACAGTCAACCTCTCTCAGAACAGGAACAGCCAACCTCTCTCAGCTTCGCTTCTTCCCATCTTTATAAATATAGTACAGCACTTACCCGGGGTTGAGCATACACTTCCAGTTTAATTTTTGATTATTGTTAAGACCATTTAGGTGAACATGAAAGCGTACGTTTTCGCCCCTCCAGGTGGTGCCATACCCGGGGAGGGGGAAGTTCGCCATAATGAACCGCTCATAGCACAAAAACGGAAGCAGAGAGAAGGTTCCAACAGACTGTATTACATCAATAAAAATACGTTCTTCAAAAAACGTCATTACAAAAAAAGTCGAACTCCCCCTAGTTTTTGAGTAAAAACGTATTTTCTTTCCGTAACGTTTGTTGTTTGAATAAAAATGTACTTATTCTATTTTCACGCCTATAATCCATTTATTCAAAAGCTAAGAGTGATAAAACATTAATTTTGTTGTGATAACCTGTTTTGATATTAGTGTAGTAACGTTTGTAAGAAACTTCTACCTACTTCCAGCCTAGAATTATGAACGGATTGTTGTGCCGTTTTGACCCACGGGTCTCAAAAGGGGTTGAGCATGTACATTGAGTTGCACGAAATTTTATTTTTGATTATTATTTAGGTTAACAATAAGAACACGAAAACACATGTTGTGGTTAAGTGGAAGAGAGAACTTTATAGTCTTAACTTCGCCACAAAAATAAAGACTTGTTTCATTTCATTTCATGTTGTCACCCTCCTCCCAGGTGGTCTACAATATGGAGGGAAGGGGGATTATGGCCACATGCGCTGCTTAAGGAAACGCGCATAACTCATCAACGGTACTACATAGGAGGCTGAAACAAACGTCGACTTGTTGCAAAACATATGCTTTACAAAAAAGGTCATTACAAAAAATGTTCTATCTCTAACCGTTATCCCGTCAAAATTACCCTTTTAAAACATAACTTTAAAATACCAGTTGTTCTGTCATTTTCGTACTTTTAAACAGTGTTTTGACAATATTACACTAATGACTAAATTATAAACGTATAGCAAAACAAGGCTTGCAAAATTACAAAGTCGACAGTACATCAAAAAAATAAGCGTCGCCGTGAGCGTAGCGAACAGTCCTAGTCCTTCAAGCTTTCCATGACCGAAGCGAACAACCCCAAATTCACTATGCAAGAGACCTAAGCTTCAACGTGACCTATATATGTGAGCTTGACAAGAGCGAAGCGAACAGCCCCAAACGCAAGAGGCAGAAGACGAAGTATCTCCGTGAGCGTAGCGAACGTCGTCTTGCTTGTCCTCGAGCTTGTTTTGAGCGAAGAGAACATCCCCTATCTCACGATGCAGGAGACCTAAGCGTCACAGCCCAATACCTGCGAGCTTGCCATGAGCGAAGCGAACAGCCCCAAACTCAAGAAGGAGAAGACCCAACAGTCTTTACATCAATCGCCGTGAGCTTGTCATGGGCGAATCGAAAAGCTTTAAACTCACTAGTTACTTCCCCCTTCCCGCTTTCGCCAGCATAGAAGTGAAATTGTATATAAGTTGGCAAGGCGACTGCAGTTAAGAACTTTATGGCTGCGAATGCTTGCTTTAACGTACAGTTCAAGTGTATAAAGTACTCGAACCTCTACTGTGGGACAGAGGATAGAGCTGGTCTATTTATTACTAGATGGTTATTTATCACATTGCCCAACTCTATAAACACTGTACTTTACTGGCTGGGAAGATAGTTTTATATCGAAAGTGTCCTTCATTCGGCAGTATAACTTTGCACATTACATTGTTACCTATGTTTGTGAGTACTCATCTATGGGCATTGAGAGGTCGATTATGTAAACGATCTAAGATTTTTAGCGGGTATGTACAGGGAAATGTCTCTAAGCGTTTTTTCTACTGTCTACGACAATTTTTAATGTATTTCTTAACCTAGGATTTTGAGGGGCATCACAAAACGCTTTTTGGGAAAGCGGTCCAAACCCATGTGCCTGCGCCGGGAATCGAACCCGCGACCTTGCGCTTTGCAAGCCGTGACTCTACCCCCTGAGTTTTTAACAAGTTCTCTGAGGAGAAACGTTTCAGTACTGTACGTTGGAATCTTGCAGGTTAGAAAGATTTTTTAAACGGTTGGAACATTAGCTTTGTACTACACTTTTGTTTATACTGTTGCAGAGTACAGTTTCGAGACTGTCATTTACGAGTAAAATGAACTAAAACCGCTTCATTCCCAAAGATTTTACCAGTTAGGCAGTCCCAAAAGTGAAACTGTCGACGGTTGCTTCGTTTCATATCAATAACGTTCCACTCCATAGTCACAGTCTTAATATAGTTCTTCGGTTCACACCGCGTCCAAACTTCATAATGAGGTTGACATATTTCGGTCTCGCTGTGGAGTACCATCTTCAGTCACTGATTGGCTGAAACAATTTCAGTACAGTTTCAGCCAATCAGTGACTGAAGATGGTACTCCACAGCGAGACCGAAATATTTCAACCTAATTATGAAGTTTGGACGCGGTGTGAACTGGAAGAACTAGATTATAGTTGTGACACCGGCCGCGACAGCCTAAGAGTTAAGTCACAGTCTTGATGACAGTTACAGAACACAAGCGTTGTGTTGCGGATTGTGACAAAGAAGTTTAACGAGGGATATACAGGGTGTAAAAGAAAGTATTCAGCATGTTTCATAACTTTTAGCAAAGAAAAAACAAGCAAATGATAAACATCAAAGGCATGACATCGAGCAGATTGTTTTGAATAACTGATGGTCGTCTACTGCCTACAAGAACGACCCATGAAATATAAATTGGGTTTATTGAAGAAAACATGATATTTTGTTTACGAATTTGCTTAAAAATTAGAACACAATAATTTGTGTAACTATACGGCCCCAGACCCAAGGGAATTTCAGACTCTATCTATTGGCACTGCAGGCCCCAGATTTTCTATTGACTCTTTCATATACACCGCAAAAACTGTTGCTTACAAAAATAAAGGGCCAAAAATGTGTAAAAAAGCCATGGTACGCACTTTTACTCGAAAATTTGACTATTAACGCAAAGGCGGCCGTTTAAACCATTGAGTAAGGACAAAGTGGTTACATCTTCGGGAAATCTCCACGAAGAAGATGTTTTAGTGGTAAGAAGAAAAAAGGAGAAAGACTTGAAAATTAACAACTTTTCCCGAAATGCATAGTGTAAAACTCTCAACACATCTAGGATCTACAGTCAATAAGGTATTTATATTTCTTTTAACGTCATACATAATTTAGTACTATATCGTAAGTTTAATATTATTTTTTGGTTTAGAGTGAAAAATGCAAACATTTGTCTAGCAAACACACTAACTTGAGTCAAATGTTTCCCCTTCGTCAACACCTAATAAAACTTGGCAGGGTAATCTTATCACTATCACATATAACACCACTTCCCGTGCGGTTTAGCATTGTACGATAGCAAACCATGCTAACTATGCTAATCTCTGATTCCAAGAGGAAACCGACTGATTAATAATGATTAAGTTTCAGAAACCAATGCCCATTAAGTTTGTGGATTATTGTGTATAGGAATAAAATGGTTTAAGCCTTTTAATAATGTGTGAAATTCGGAAATAGTGCACTCTACCTCATGAATAAGCTCTTACAGTAGCGTTGCCAGGATTTTGGAACCGGGGGAGTTCAGGATTATGAGGGCTTTTCGCCTAAACTACTATTTGAGATGCCGACCACTCTCATGAGGGTATTTTAAGTCAAATATGTGGTGAAGGATGAGTGTGATGAGTGGTAGTAATGAGCTATGAGGTGTAGTCTAGTTACAAACTCAGGCCGTCTCTTCCTTAGAATGGGTCATTAATTAATAGCCCAATGACCAATGGAAATACAAGGACCAACGGCTTAACGTGACTTCCTAACCACGCAGTTGATGGTCTGATATGTCTAAACGATGGTGGGAGTTGATGTGGGTATCATCAGATGATCACTGACACAATCTGAGCCGCTTTAGACCTACATCATCCTCAAACCCTGACCTTTATGAAGCTGGATTACAGGACCACGCCACGAGTTTAAGGGGAGAGGTCTAGGGTCCACCCCTTCAAACATTTCAAAATTGTGAGGACAAATTGTGAGTTGGGGTAATTTCTATCACATAACAAAAGAATTTGACACACTGAATTTGTTACACAGTGTTTTTTGACTTACTCTGACCAAACCTACCTCACATAAACAAATTATATCTGTGCTTTTCGTTGTTTTGCTACCCTGCAAGAGTCATAGTTACTCTCACCATTATATTTATATTTTATATGATTAATTTTGCTTATTTGTAAAAAAGCTTGGGTTCAGTAATATTTGCTGTAAATAAAATATTACCATAAATCTTACTTCATACATGACATTCTATAAAGACCGTTTTAAGGCCTTTTTCAAAGGTCACGACCCCGGAGCATCCGCCCTTCACCCTTACTTGGTACGCCCCTGATCTCTTACCACGCTACACTACTACTGACTCGTGACGTGGTCCTGTAATCCAGCTTCATGGAGGTCAGGTTTTGAGGATGGTATAGGTCTAAAGCGGCTCAAATAGTCGGTGATCATCTGATGATACCCGCATCAACTCCCACCATCGTTTAGACATATTAGACCATCACCTGCGTGGTTCGGAAGTTAAGCCGTTGGTACTTCTATTTCCATTGGTCATTGGGCTATTAATTAATGACCCATTCTAAGGAAGAGACGTCCTGAGTTTGTAACTAGACTACACCTCGTAACTCATTACTACCACTCATCCTTCACCACAGATATTTGCCTTAAAACCGACCCTCATGAGAGTGGTCGGCATTTCAAATAGTGATTTAGTGATACTGCCGTGTGCACTGTTTAGTCTACGATGGTGTGTATGGTTACTTGACTCCATGATGGAAGCAATGTTCCGAGTTACGAGAACTAATGCAGCATCACAAAGCACCTGATGGAACTAATCCTGGGCTGGCAATGAATTTAATTACTGCCCATAACTTTCTTAATACACCGTGGATAGAAAGCGGGAGTCTAAACACACAGTATATTCAAAGTGTCTCTTCTCCCAACTGAATTGTTGAATTGAACAAACAACTAAACGTGCTTGGCGCAGTGCGGACGACAAAAATGATAGGCTGACTAATCAATGTAATCCACGAGCGTAAAACATGCTTATCGGCCAGTAATCATGAAATTTCGCGACAACTTGGCGAACGCCGTTTATTGCCTTTATAAAGGTTTGCACTAAAAATAAAAACAAAACACGCTGTTCTCGTGTGATAACTTTCCACATCTATTACAATAATATTATAGAATTTTGAGCTTTTTTTTTTTTCAAAACTTTATATGTAGAGTCCGTGCGTTTCTTCGTGGCACTTGACGACTAAAACCAGTTATAACTGGGTTTTCGAGGGTGGGGGTAACCAACTGTTCAGTCTTTCCATGGCACTCGTACTGTGAGGAAAGGCTATTACTGTACTTGTTGAAAAAATCGATTTGTTCCCCCACTCTGCCCCCTCACATCCCCTCACCAAGCGGCACGAAGAAACGCACGGACTCTATACAGTATATTTGTATCATCTCTACAGGTCGCATATTTTGCCCGATTTTCACCAAAGTTGGTACACATTTTCCTGTTTTAAATCATTATCTCGGTCGAGTTCGTCAACCAACAAAATCGGATTACCTGAACCCCCTTACAAGAGGGGGCTTTCACCGAAAAGGGGATTTTAATGATCTAAATACAGTAAATGTCATCCAATTCCAATGAAATTACAAATAAATATGAATTTTCTTGTTAAACGTTTATATACCAAAAATTAAGAAAAACCGTAGAGTCGTTTCAAAATTTATTTTCCCCTATAACAGCGGGATGAGTAGTCCGATTGTATTGAAATTTAAAATGTGATTTCCTTTCACGATATGTAGTATAAATTCCAATAAACAACCCCACATATCTGCGGCCGAAGGCCGAAGCGAGGCTTTGAGCGCAGCGAACAGCCTCGTTACGCTCGTGATCGTATATGATAGGTCTTTAGCTCCAAAGTTATCACAAACCTTCACACAACTGAATTGCAGTGAATGTTTATTGAAGTGTTCTAGTCGGACAGGAAACTAGCGAAGCTTGAGGACAGGGCTCGGCCATGTTGGCAACACGTGTGATAAGGGTTATCAGTGCTGTATACAGTACACGGGCTAGGCAAGGTGTGGTGACTGATGACTAGACGTACACGTACACACGTACATGAGCTATAAGCGTACTTTCCACCACCTAATGTAGGGCCACAGTGACTAAGACTCGTGGCGTGGTCCTGTAATCCAGCTTCATGGGGTCAGGTTTTGAGGATGATGTAGGTCTAAAGCGGCTCAGATAGTCTCAGTGATCATCTGATGATACCCGCATCAACTCCCACCATCGTTTAGACATATCAGACCATCATCTGCGTGGTTCGGAAGTCACGTTAAGCTGTTAATCCTTGTATTTCCATTGGTCATTGGGCTATTAATTGATTACCCATTCTTAGGAAGAGTCGGCCTTAGTTTGTAACAAGACTACACCTCATAACTCATTACTACCACTCATCACACCTCATCCTTCACCACATATTTGTCTTGAAATACCCTCATGAGAGTAGTCGGCATCTCAAATAGTGATTTAGTGACAGAAACTCGCAGATACCGAACTCGCATTTCCAACTACTAATCAGCACAGAAGAAACACCTATCCACAGTTGTCTCTTCAATTTATTCTTTGATTATTCAAGATTCTTTGTGATTTCTGCTAGCTTCTAGTTTTCCTTCTTTACAATAAAACATCGCGCGCCTATAGACAAGTTCACAGTGGAGGGAATCGAGAATCGAAGAGGTGATTTCATCATCGAATTCCCGTCGGCAAAACGGAATATCACGAAATTCGAAAGGCTTCCTTTACTTCCTTTACTGCAGGCTGGAAATGATCATCCAACTCGATTCGTAGGTATCCCCATGTTGGTAGAAAGAGGAACCCCCGGGTTCCCATAAGGCCCTGTGTTAGGTCCGTTATTATTTCCTATCGACGCCAATGATGATTTCATTTTTATTTTGGAGAACGACTTGTCGAGTACAGTTCACTGCTCCACTTTTGTTTCAAAATACTCAACATTTCGGCATCATTGAGCGACTCGACTTTTAACGACTAAACGTCAATATAACGTCAAAAAATCAACCTTCACAATCACCTAAAAATATCTTTAATGAAGTCAGTTTCACGAACCAAGTAACATCATGGTGTAATAAGTACTTGTTTCAGGGACGTATTTAAGCATCTGCCGCCCTTAGGCAACAAATTTTGTCTTCCCCCCTTAGTCAATGCTGTACCCGATGTCCCTAAGATCACCCCAATACACCCCTTCAGCTGATTATGCAGAAAAATTATCTTCAAGTGTCTGTTGCATCAAGAAATCCAATAGCTTTTAGACGTTTTTGTTGCGCCGTTTTCGGATAAAATGCGATTCTGACTTCTTATAGGATCCATTGACTTAAACTATATACTCGTATTTTAAGTCAATGTTGGATCTATGGAGTACAACGATCTTCAATTGTATCTATGTAAAGTCCAGGATCGCGTTATAGGGCGTGAAACCTGCACGCAAAAACGACCTTGTGGGGTTCTAACACACCAGAAATAGATTATTAATCCCAACACTTTTGCCGCGCCAAAAGTTTTCCGCTCTAGACACGCGCTTATAGGTCCGCCTATTCGGAAATACATTACTGGCTTGTTTTCACGTCACAGCTGAGGAGGAGTGGTTGTTAATTTTCCGCGGCAAGAGAGTGTGTGGCAACTGCGTAGTTCGACCAACATCGAGTAAACAAAGGCAATTGTTCCTCAATGTGTGAATAGTGATACAGTATCTCAGTCGTAGATACGGAGCAGTTCAGAGCCCGGAGTATTGGGCGAGTTCAGTGCCCACCTCACGAGAAAACCTCTCCTACTTTCTTGTCACACGGACAAATCGTCCTCTATTTCCGCCAAAACTTCCGCCGTCGATCTAGACACCGCGGTACTTAATCGTGCCTAGTTGAACAATTGCACGCTGAAAGTGAGATGTTCTCGTGGAGTGTCGACTGTAGAGTCGTTTACTCGGTTCAATAGTCGGTTTTATTGCTGTGCCTCACCTGCTTGTGCTTGAGTACTTGCGCAACTCTTATATACA